>CM075061.1:47656500-48312500 GCA_037428765.1 Rubia yunnanensis | reverse complement strand
CAAATAGATTTTCTATTTTGCAGGACACAGATTCACCCCCACAAACAGATGATGTTTTGGATCATTCACTGCACCAAATATTGCAAGATGAGGTGGAAGAAGAAGGATCTCTCTTAGATAGCACAATCCCCAAACCAGGGCCATCATCTCTCCAATCTCAACCAACAGGTAATATGGACTCCCAAGGTAAGTCCAAACCTAAAAAGACCACCTACCTAAGTCAGTTAAATAAGATGATGCTGAGATCAAACACTAAAAGCCATAAATTAGGTGAACAATGATATACACCACTACTATCAATTTTCTAGTTTAGAGCCTTAGGGGTTTAGAGACTTCAATGCTTAGATTAAAACACCTCATCAAATAAAAAAAAAATTTGATCTTCTATGTATAATTGAACCAATGCATGATAATAGCAAATGTCACACCTATATGGAGAAGCTCAAATACTCTCATTCTCTGCCTCTTCATAATGGCAAAATTTGGCTACTATGGAATGATTCTTTAAATGTTGCTTTACTTTCACATCATGAACAATTTCTATATGTTAAAATCACTCAGTCAACCACAAATGTTGAAATGGATGCTATTTTTGTCTATGGCCTTAGAAATAGGGAATGAAGGAAGGTTTTATGGCATGATCTTAGTCTCCTTCCTAATTATGAAACCATGTACATAGGGGATTTTAACACAATATCCTCACTTACAGAATATAAATGACCCTCCTCCCCTAACCTAGGCAGTATCAGGGACTTCAATAACTGGATACATTCTAAGGGTATTCAGGAAATTAATACTGTTGGGAATCTATTTACATGGAGTGCCAAATTCCCAGCATCCTCCATTCAAATCCTTAATAGACAATCCTCAGATCATTGCCCTCTTTTTTCACAAGTCTCATCCACAGTTCCCTCCCATCCTAAGCCTTTCAAATTTATAAACACATGGTTCAAAAGACCAGAGTTTATAGACCTGATTAAAGATAACTGGTCCAAACCGATCCCCCACCAAGGAATGCTAAGACTTTACCTTAAACTCATTAGACTTAAGAAGGTAATAAAAATCTGGAACAAAGATTTCTTTGGAAACATTGACTCTAATGTAATGATTGCAGAAGAAAACCTGAGATTACAGGAAATTATCTATGACTCCACTCATTCACAATCAGAACTAATCAAACTAAATGAGAAAAAAAACACTACTAATTAGAGGCTTAAAGGAAAGAAAAAATTTTGGAAACAAAAATCGAGAACTAACTGGATAAAACTTGGAGATAATAACACTGAATTTTTCCACAAAACTGTACTGGAAAAGAACTGTAAGGTTCACATTTAAAAAATTAAAAATAGACAGGGGCATTGGTTAGCTAATCATACTGAAATCCAGGAAGAGACCATATCTTATTTCTCTGACCTGCTCTCTGAGCTAAACCCGCCAAACTCTACCACTTATTACCCCCATTTTCTCAGCCAAATTCCAATAATAATATCTCCTCAGGATAACCAATCTCTGTCTAAACCAGTCTCAGAGGAGGAGCTTAGGCTAGTGGTAATGAGCCTGAAAAAAAATAGTAGTACAGGTCCTGATGGTTTCACTTCAAAATTCTACATGAAATGCTGGGATTTTATTAAACAGGACCTAAAAGCTGCTGTAAATGACTTTCTCTCAGGCTCAGAAATGCCAAGAGGAATAAGTAGCACCTGGATAACCTTAATTCCAAAGGAACAAACACCCTCCTCTTTTGATGATTACATGCCTATTAGTCTTTCAAATGTAGCAAATAAAATCTGCTCTAAGGTGTAAATGGAAAGGATGAAGCCCTATATGGAAAACTTAATCTCTCCAAATCAGACAGCCTTTATGAAAAATAGAGACATATATGATAATGTGCTTTATATTCAGGAAATGATTAGGTTCTTAGACAAAAAAAATAGAATTCCAAATTGCATGTTAAAACTGGACCTTAGAAAGGCTTTTGATAGAGTTAATTGGCAATTTCTGGAAAGTATTCTTGGTAAATTTGGTTTCACAGGGAATTTTTTGAATGCTGTGATGAATAACCCTTCTCAGGCTTATTTTTCCGTGCTTATAAATGGTAACCCTGTTGGATTTTTCAAAGCCACAATGGGCATCAAACAAGGTGATCCTTTTTTCTGAAGCTTTCTCCAGAAGTCTATCCTTTATTTTCACGAATAAAAGACTCAATTACTATCAGCTTCCCTCTACCATTACACCTGCTTCACATTTGAGCTATGCTGATGAAACTATCATTTTCATGCAAGCCTCAAATCTAGCCTGATAAGAATCAAAGCCTTCCTAGAAGCCTTTGAACTTACCTCTGGCCAAAAAATAAATTATGAAAAATCTTATTTCTATGCTAGTAAAAGAGCAACAACTACTAAAATCAATCAGATTAGATCAATTCTAGGAATGAAGAAAGGGGTCTTTCCATTTAAGTACCTGGAATGTCCAGTTTTCAAAGGTAGAACTCTAAATCTCTATTTTGAACCTTTGCTAGAAGCTGTCAATAGGAAGCTTTTGAACTGGAAAAACAAATGGTTAAGCTTAGGTGGAAAAATGGTTCTTATCCAATCCTGTTTATACTCCCTCCCACAGCATATATGGTCTGTCCTAAAGCCCCCTAAACAGATAATAAAATCACTGGAAAAGAAAATGACAAGATTCTTCTGGGGGGAAAAAGGGCAAACTGAATAAAGTATGGAGAAAATGGGCTGACCTTAGTGCACATAGATACCAGAACGGTTTAGGTTTCAGATCTGTACAAGCAATAGTTGACTCATGCTCACTCAAATTATGGTGGAAAGGCCAACAGGGCAACACCATGTGGGCTAAACTGATGTGGTCACTACCCCAAACCCATAGGAAATCCCACACTTGGAAGAGGATATGTAATGTTAATTCCTTTGCAGAAAACAATTCTTTCATAATACTTGGCAAAGGTAACTGTAACTTTTGGACTGCAAATTAGTGCCCAAATGGTCCTTTAATTAACTATGTTCCACCCTCAGTCCTCTCCCAATTCTTCTACTACACCATAGCTGACTTCATCAGAGAGAAAAACCAGATACTACCCCATATTTCACCCTATTTAGAACATGATACTTTGAATTTTCTGCAGGAGGCAGAGATTAGCACTGAGAGAGAAGATAGAATGATATGGAAACTGGAGGATACATGACTTTTCTCTTTCAGATCAGCCTACAGAGCCCTTACACAACAGCCAAGTAATTTTCCAGCCACAAGACTTATCTGGAACCCTAGGCTGCAGAGAAAAATCTCTATTTTCACATGGAAAATGCTAAACTCTCTCTTGCCTTTTGATGATGTCCTAATGAAATGTGGTTTTAGCCTAGCCTCGAAATGCCCAGCATGTAATCAATCTGATTCTATAGATCATTATTTCATTTCTTGTCATCTGGCTCAAACGGTATGGGATGACACTTTAGATATCCTGGGTCATAACCTGCAAACCTTAGACAGTTTAACTGATATATTTTTAGCTTACTGGAACAATAATGAACTGTCTACAGTGCATAAAGATATCTATAAGTTACTGCCATCACTGATTTGTTGGTCATTATGGAAAGCCCGAAATGCCTTCTATTTTGATAACAAAAAATTCTCACCTGTTCAAATCTGTAAAGATGTAAGAGACCTTATTTTCTTATCTTTCTTAGCTAAGCCTGCTTACTCTAATGTGCATTTAAATATGAGCTACCCCATTTCCTCACTAATCCCACCTCTAAGACCACCCCTTAAGCCTTCCATATCCATTGTTTACTGGAATAGGCCAGAACAGAATACCATATTTGTAAATGTGGATGCTTCTTGGTCCCTAACCACTTCAACACTTGGCCTCATAGCCAGAGACGGGAATGGTAACCCATGCTTAATTCAATCCTTAATTACCACTGTAAAAACTCCACTGGAAGCTAAAATGAAAGCTATCCAAGCTACAACAAAGATTCTCACTTATCTGGATACTGAGTGTTTATTCATAGTTGAATCAGATTCTAAGCTTACAGTGAACATGATTAACAATCCCAAAAAAGCCAAATGGTCCCTATATGCACTAGCCTTTCAAACTCACTCTGAACTAAATCAGACTACCCTAAGGCATGTTTTCAGGGAATGCAATGTGGTTGCTGATGCAATTGCTAAGCATAGATCTACTCACCCTTATGAACCAAATCTGAACCTCTCTAACATTCCATTATACATTAGAAGTCTCATTAATTTGGATAGAAACCACATTCCATACATTCGAACACACAAACAAGCTACCAAGGACAATTGATACTGCTGATGCTTGTTTTTCTTTTTTCAGGTAGCTTTGGAGAACCTGTTAATATGAGGACATATGATATGCTGCTGCTATGCTTACTGCACTAGACTCAACATTTTTGTTGGCTGTTTCCCAAGACAAGGACTACAGCAATGCCCCTAAATGGACCAACTGAAGTTTAGGAATACATGATCTTCAATTCTAAGGAAAAGTGTCTGCACCACAAGCACATCACTTTCCACTGAGACTCTTTCAGAGTATTTTGAGCATTTTGAATGAAAGTTGCCTGGCCAAAGTAAGTGATTAACACAGGGGGTGGAGATCACCTACTTTGGAAACGCAACTCTCATCTCTTTTCGCCTTTGTACATAGTTAATAGTTCTTCCTTTAACTGAACCAATAGGCCACTAGTTATTAGGTTATTATTTTGGAGGCAACGAGGTTGCCTCATTAGTGTATCTTCCAATTCTAACGCTGTAATTTTCTAGTTTCTTAATAGGTCTGGGGAACCTAATATATAACCCCCCACCTTAGGGTGGAATTTAAATATAAATATATATATATGTGTTGAGCATATATATTTATAATACCATGCAAAATTAAATAATAAACATTGAACAAACAATTAATATATGCAAGAATAATAATCTTTTATTAATCATTCATGCATACAAGCTTAAATTATAAATAATCAAAGCATAAATCACGTTTTAAAGTAATCACAAAGTGTTGGAGTCACGAGTAACACTCGCTGCCCTTGAAACAAATGAGTCCCATCGTGGACATCGTTCCCTAGGGTAAAACAATCTCAAGTAATAATTAACACATAAGAGTTACCTTGGATTCACCCAAGCGAAGGACTATCACCGACAAAGAAAGAGAGAAGTGAGACTCAAGTTTAGAAGAAATGAGGAACTTGAGAATGGTGCGAGTTTTCTGACTGACTTAGAGGCTCTATTTATACTGCTCTAAGAGACCCTAATCATGGAAACGTTATATTCCAATTTTCTGTAATTGGAGAAGAATATTCTCCAATCACCAACTCACAAAATCCGAGACATTCCATGAATACTCGAATCAAATATGCTAGAAATGGAAGAAATATTTGCACAACTATTCTTAAGTGTATTAAACATGGTAAACCGCATATTTGTTTAAATACAATATATGTCACAAAATATGGAAGTATTTTGTTCTTATCTCTTAAGAATTACACACAAGCAATTCCATAAATACTATGCGGTTGGGCTTTCCAGAGACTTCCACGCGGTCCGTACATGTTTTGGACAGTCCAGAGGAAAAAAATACTTGGGGCCAATTTTCGCACAGTTTTCCTCTTTCAAGAATGACATTTCAAACATCTATATCTCATTCACCCTTGATCTGTTTTGAGAGTTTAAATAGTCAATTTTATAGTACTCGCAGAGGAGAACCCAAAAATGACATCCACTGACCCAAAATCTATTCGGGTCCCACTCAAAACAAAGCCTAAGTGGTTGACAAATTTCAAACTTTTAACATTATTTTCCAACAATCCCCCACATGAATAGATATTGATGTAGGAATCAAAACAATCACGTCAGACACAGAGTTTGACTTGGTGATAGATTCATTTTGACAGTATAGATGATGTATAAGATAAGTAGGTGTCACCCTTTGAACTTTCCCTTGAGAGAGTACACTTAGTCCACTGGTTAGGAAGTAGACGCGATGTCCTTGAAATTCTCCTACCGCTTGTGTGAACGACAATGCACTTCACATAGACATCTTTCCTAGCCCTTGCACTTTCCTCGATTTTGTCCATTAATCAAGCCATGGCACATGCCTAGTTCTATAAGGTTTTTAAAGAATTACGTCCCAACAATTCCCTTTCAAAGCGGCCACACTTCTCGCTTACATAGGTGATTCTTGGCGTAAGAGCAGTTCCGTAAACTATTCACTCTTTCAAGTACTACACACTCGATGCCATGAATCATTAAAAGCAACTTAATGCTTAACCTCCATTCACATCACTATTTCATCGTCATAGGAATAAGACAGGAGGTATGAAACCCCCACAGTGATCGCAATTGGTCTTTGCAGTTTAGTTGTTCCTTTGAACCTAGATCTTGGGATCTCCAGTCATATAGGTTGGGGGTCCACGTATGTAACCCATCATTTAATAGACTTCAGTCACATTCCTCTTGATAATGTTTCAACTACCTCTCGATTAAACCCTTTAGTCAAGGGATCGACTATGTTGTTCTTCAACCTTACATAGTCAATTGTGATCACTCCAGTTGAGAGAAGTTGTCGTATGGAACTATGTCTTCATCGAATATGACAAGGCTTCCCATTATAGAGCATATTCTGAGCCTTTCTAATAGCAGATACACTATCACAATGTATACATATGACTGGCATAGACTTCGGCCATCTAGGAATGTTCTCTACAAATTGAAGGAGCCATTCAGCCTTCTCACCCATCTTGTCTATGGCAACAAACTCAGATTCCATCGTGGATCGAGTAATAACTGTTTGTTTAGAGGACTTCCACGAGACTGCTCATCCACCTAGTGTACATACATACCCACTAGTGGATTTCAGATCCTTTATATCGTGTATCTAGTTTGCATCACTATATCCTTCAACTACAGCTGGATAACTCGAATAATGTAGACCATAATCACGAGTAAAATGTAGATATCTTAGTACTCTAGTTATCGCTTTCCAGTGAGTCATACCAGGGTTACTCGTGTATCTACTCAACCTACTTACAATGTAGGCAATGTCTGGTCTAGTACAACTCATCAAGTACATCAGACTTCCAATGACTCTCGAGTACTCCATCTAATTTAATAGCCTCCAATTTATTCTTTCGTAGATGTAAATTTGGATCTATTGGAGTCATCGCCACCTCTTAGTTATTCTTATTGAATTTATCAAGTATTTTGTCTACATAATGAGACTGGGTTAAGGTGATACTATCAGAGCTTTGGATGATCTTTATCCCCAAGATCACATCCGCCATTCCCATATCCTTCATGTCAAAATGAGAATTCGACATGTCCTTGGTAGATTTGATCATCTTTTCATTACTACCCACAATGAGCAAGTCATCTACATATAAACATAGGATTACATATCCATATTCCATGTCTTTCACGTAGACGCACTTATCACACTCATTGATTTTGAAACCATTGGCAAGAACAGCATGGTCAAACTTCTCATGCCATTGCTTTGGTGCTTGTTTGAGACCATACAATGATTTCACCAACCTGCAGACTTTTCCTCCTTGACCGGGAGCCGTAAACCCCTTAGGTTGCTCCATGTAGATTTCTTCCTCTAAATCTCCATGCAAGAAGGCAGTCTTCACATCCATTTGATGAACCTCAAGCTTACGCAACTCGGTGATAGCAAGTACATTCTAATGGAGCTTATTCTCGTGACCGGAGAATAAGTATCAAAGTTGTCAAGACCTTCCTTTTGTCTATAACCTCTCATTACAAGTCTCGATTTATACTTGTCAATCGAGCCATTTTTTCTCATCTTCCTCTTGAAGATCCATTTGTAGCCCAGTGGTTTACACCTCGGAGGTAAGTCCACTAGCTCCCAATTATGATTATGTAGAATCGAGTTAATTTCGCTTTTAATTGCTTCTTTCCACATAGGCCCTCAGACAAATTCACAGCTTCTTTGTAGCCTTGTGGCTCGCTTTCAAGCATAACCAAATGATTTTTTGTTCCTAATCCGTTTACTTCATCTAGGTGCATTCACTTCCTCCTCTTGATCCTCGAGATCGTCAGGAATTACTATGCCTTTGTATAGTGACTCAATGGTCCTCTTTGACAATTTGACCCTTTCTTTGGCAGAGACACATCCTCAAAGAAATTTGCATTTCTTGATTCCATGATCGTGTTCTTGTGAATCTCAGGATAATGAGATTCATGTACAAGGAAGCGATAAGCACTACTCTTATGTACATATCCTATAAAGATAGAGTCAACCGTTTTAGGTCCGATCTTTAACTTCTTGGGGGGTGGGATCAACACCTTTGCAAAGCACCCCACATTTGCAAGTACGTAAAGGATGGCTTCTTGCCTTTTCACAACTCATGGGGAGTTGCTTTCTCAATCTTACGGGGTATCTTATTCAAAAGATAGTAAGCTGTCAAAATAACCTCCCCCCACATGCTCTGTGGCAACCCCAAACTTATTAACATCGCATTCATCATCTCCTTTAGAGTGTGATTTTTACGTTCGACCACACCATTAGATTGAGGTAAGTAGGGGACAGTGACCTCATGAATAATGCCATGTTCAGAACAATAATCCCTAAATGGCTCTACATATTCACCTCCACGGTCACTTCTAATCACCTTGATCTTCTTATCAAGTTTATTTTCAACTTCCATTTTGTAAAGAACAAATTTCTCAATTGACTCATCTTTGCTTTTCAGCAAGTACACATAACAGTATTTCGTGCAATCATCCACGAAGGTGATGAAATGCTTTTTACCTCCTCTTGTTTGAACGAACTTGAGATCATAGATATTGGTGTGTATCAACTCAAGAGGTTTCGTGTTTCGTTTAACTTGTTTGAAAGACGTTCGAGTCATCTTAGCTTCAACACAAGTTTCACACTTATGATTTGCATCAATTTTCATGTTAGGTATGTTCTCCATGTTAATTAATCTTCTCATCGAATCATAATTAACGTGTCCTAGTCCACCATGCCACAAATTGGAAGACTCAATCATTTAAGCAGAGGAAGAAGCATTCATTTCATCTTTTTTGGGAGGTACAACCTTGGTGTTCAACTTGAACACACCATCTAGCTCATAACCTTTGCCTACAAACATACCTTGCTTTGACAAGACTAACTTATCAGACTCGAGCACTAGCCTAAAGCCATGTTTGATCAACACAGAACCAGACACAAGGTTCTTGCCAATGTCTAGCACATATAACACATTCTTCAAAGTCTACTCCTTCCCATATGTCATCTTCAGCTCCACAGTGCCACGCCCTTTCACCATAGAAGTTGTAGAGTTGCCCATGTAGATGGTCTCTCCATCTTCAATTGCCTTGAAGTTTGTGAACACTTCCTTGACAGCGCAGATGTGCTTAGTAGCACCAGTGTCAATAAACCATTCCTTTGGATTGGAGTCCACCATGTTGACTTCAGAAATCAAAGCACACAGATCGATGTTATCCACATCTTGTATAATATTTTCAACCATGTTGGCCTCATTCTTGGCATTCTTTGGCTTCTTACACTCGAAGGACTTGTGGGCAACGAGGTTGCAGTTGTAGCACTTGCTAGTGAACTTCGACTTCTTCATAATTCCACCCTTAGCTCCCAACTTGGATCCCTTCTTTGCCTTGGACTTCTTTGACTTGGAGCTCTCACCAACCTCTACGAGATTGGCCCTTGCCACAGGCACAGATCCATTCATCCTCTTTTTATAGATGCGGTTATCCTCCTCAACACAAAGCTTTTGGATCAGATCCCTCATGGTCATCACCTCTCGCTTGTGTTTCAGATAACTCTTGAAGTCCTTCCAACTTGGAGGCAACTTCTCGATGATGCAATAGACTTGGAGAATCTTGTACATTGTCATCTTCCCTGCTATCAGCTCATTGATCATCATTTGAAGCTCTTAAGCTTGACTGACCACAAACTTGGCATCAACCATCTTTTAGTCGAGGAACTTGCCGATGACCCACTTCTTGGATCCAACTTCCTCACCCATGTAATCTTGGTCAAGAGTTTCCCAAAACACCTTAGAAGGCTCCTTCACCTGATACACATTCCAAATGGCATCGTGAAGGCTATTCAAAATGAGGTTGCGACAGATATACTCCTTAGAGTTCCATTCCACTGTATCATTTTGAACTTCCTTAGTGCTTTTCTCATCCACAACTGAACGATCTTCATGAACGTAAATTTCCAAACTCATAGTGGACAAGAAGAAGAGAATCTTATGTTGCCACATCTTGAAGTTCATACCATTATTGAACTTCTTGGGTTTCTCAGCATGAGGATCTGCCACAAGAGGCGTCGCCCCAAGGGTAGTCTTAGCGGCATCATTGGTCAACATGGTTATGGGATTCACACAACCGAAACCTAATGAATTTCCAAGAATATCTCGAAATAACTTTTGTACACCTCATCAACGCATGTATCGAATCATGCAATTTTTATAAAAGGCATGCATATTTCTTCCTTTTTCGCACAACTCCAATGCATTTTTCAACTCTAATGAATTTTAATGCATAATTTTGAGTACATACAGTAGCAATCATGCATAATTCATCTAGGCATGTACAAGGCCAGGCCACACAAGCACATCAATTTCAAACAAATTTTATTTGCAACATCAAAATTTGACTATATACATTAGCATATACAGATACATGCAATTAGCAAAAGGTAACAATTAAACGGCATGCAATATTTTCCAAAATTGACTAGCGCATGCAATGTTCTACTTTTTTTAATTAAACCATCCATAGGTGGAGGAAATTATATTAGGCCTTCCCAAGCCAATAAATAGACAAGACCTAAAAACAGAATTAGGAAGCCGAAACTGAGTTCTAATATACAATGTCGAGCATTTGGCTCGTGAAGAAACATTAGTTGCTTCGAAAAGATGAAAGAAACCTAGGAAGATCGATAGAAGATTACAAAAGCTTCTAATCTAAAGTAGAGATGATCAAACTTGTTAGTGGATCTAGTTAAAGAAACACAAGGCAGTCTGGAACATTCTACGTAGGTTAGAAGCATATCCTCTACTAACCGAGAGTGATGTAATAACTATAAGCTGGTTGCATCTTTGATAGCCATCTAATAGAGAGCTTGTGAAAGCTATGACTTCAGGGAGAACCCCATGCTGAAAAGAAGTCAAGCAGTATGTAGATTCCAGGAACAGTGATGTGTGAGATTGGAATCAGCATGAGCCAGCATCATGTTTGTTCAATCATTTTCAGGAGCCACAGCCACAGCTCCCAGCACTGAAATGTAATCGAGTAGGAGCAGTTGAGACATCCAATGGATCATGAAATCATCAGGGATCCCCCATCATAATGAAGTAAACCTGCATATAGTCAGTAGAAATCAGTAGCATCCGAACTAATTCACCATTCGTAAAGATGGAGTACCAATTTGATCAAGTCTAATAAGTCCTTGGACTGAGTTAGAGAGCTCAGAGAAACTAAGGATAACAGAATTAGCCTTGTTTATTAGACATTGTTTGGCAAGGGAATGTGCAACAAGATTTGCCTATCTGTAAATGTGACTCAGTGTAAAGGCACCCATAGATTGGTGAATCTCATCAGATAAGGTGAACAGTTTCCAGTGAGCCCTATTAAGATCATTTACAAAAAGTACAACATTCAGACAGTCTGATTCAATAAGAACAGGTAAGGAGTACATAGTAGAGACCTGAGTAGCAAACTTAATTGCTTTCAGTTCTGCTTCCAGAGGGGATGAGGCTTTATCATAGAGAGTGAAGGCCCCTTTGAAACCACCTCTACTGTCCCTAATTATTGTTCCTATCCCACACATATTAGTATTGCAGCACCATGAAGCATCTACATTAATCTTAAACCCTGAGCAAGGCCTTTTCCATGCAATTTTTAGAATTTTTGGCTTTGGAGGCAGTTTGATCAGAGGCAGGAAAGAGTGTTGAGCAATACTAAAATCAATGGCAGATCTAATGAAAACCAGTTTAGAACAGAATGAGTAAAAAATCTGATCCCTAATTTGATGAAGAACTAGCACTGTGGAAGGATTTATAGAGTCAAATAAGAATTTATTTCTCATCTTCCACAAGTTCCAATATGTAATTACAGCTGCTGTTCTAACCATGGTGGATTGTAATGAACTTAGGGTGGGAATGGTCATGTAGCATGATAATCTCTCCCATATGGATGGGAAAGGCCTATCCCTAATTCCCATAAACTGATGAACTATTTTCCAGACATTCACAGCAAAGTCACATGAATTGAAAAAATGATCTAAGGAGTCTTCATGTATATTACACACACAACATTTTGAAGATAAAGAAAATCTCAGATTTCTGAGGATGTTGTCAAAAGGTAAAAATGAGTTTATCATCTTCCACATGAAAACTGAAATTTTTTTCTCAATTCTGTGATTCCAAAAATGTTGAACAGAGGCAATAGAACCTGGTATGTTGCTGAGCAGGAGGTATGTCGATTTAAACGAGAAATCACCATTAATGCCCGGTTTCCATATTAGCCTATCCTCCCTGTGTGGAGATAGTTTGGCATCCTGCAAAAGAGAAGTAACTTTAGGTGGAAGGAAAGGACTAATTTTGCTGATGAAATCAGTGTTGTTAGATATAAATTCAGAGACTGTACAGTCCTCATCAATATCTACCAAGTTCTGATCACAATGGTCAATAAGGGGACCTATATCTGGCCAGTTGGATGACCAAAAGTTACATTTCCCTTGTCCTATAATGACTCTAGAGTTAGCTTCTGCCCATGTGTTAACAGAACATATCCTTTTCCAATTTGAAGAAGACCTGTATGAGGGAGGGAGTGCAGCCATTAAATGAGTCCACAAAGCATCTGCTTTTTGGTATTTCCACCAAAGCTTAACTGAACATGCTTTAACTATGGTGGATATTGATCTGAAACCTAAACCATTTTGATTAGTTGGTAAGCAAAGACCAGTCCATTTTCTCCTAGATCTTTTATGATTTAACTGATTATCTCCCCAGAAAAAGTTGCTCAGTTTTCTTTCAATGTGTTTTATGATCATTTTGTTTGGTTTAAGAACCGACCAAATGTGTTGAGGCAAGGAGTAGATGCAAGCTTCAATCAGTGTAATCTTACCCCCTGTAGAAATCCATTTATTTTTCCAGTTGCCAATCTTACTATCAATCTGCTCAAAAAGAGGTTGAAAATGAATCTTTTTTGCTCTTCCAGTAAAAATAGGTACTCCCAGGTATGAAACTGGGAGAGCCCCAATTTTCATTCCCAAAATCCTCTTAATATAATTAACCTCTTGAACAGAAGCATGCTTTCCTATAAAGATATCACTTTTGTTGTAATTAATTTTTTGCCCAGTGACCTCTTCAAAGGTAGACAGGAATGCATTCAATCTAATCAAAGTTAGTTTAGTTGCTTTAAAGAAAACAATAGTATCATCTGCATATGATAGATGTGAGATTCTAGGAGGATTACCTGGGAGGTGAAAATATGACAACTTACCATTGTGGAAAATGAATGTCAAGCTCCTTGAGAAAGCCTCAGAGAAAATATTAAACAAGAAAGGAGATAAAGGATCACCCTGCTTAATTCCCCTAGTGGGTTGAAAGAACCCCAATGGCTTACCATTAATTAAAATAGAGAACCAGGCATGGGACAAGTTTTTCATAATGTGAAAAATAAACTTAGCATGAAAACCAAATTTAGCTAAGACATTATATAAAAAAGACCACCTAACTCTATCAAAAGCCTTCTTAAGGTCCAGTTTAACAATACAATTTGGGTCCCTTCATTTCAGATTCAGAAGCCTAACCATCTCCTGAAAATAAATTACATTATCAGAAATGTCTCTCCCTTGTAGGAAGGCCGTTTGATTAGGGGAGATGATCTTAGGCATTAGAGACTTAAGTCTTTCCATGAGCAATTTAGAACATATCTTATATATCACATTAGAGAGACTTATTGGTCTGTAATCTTCAAAAGAGATGGGGGTCCTTTTTTTGGGGATTATTGTAATCCATGTACTGCTAATACCTCTAGGCATAATATTTGCAGAAAGAAAGTCCTGAACAGCCAAGAGAAGGTCATTTGCAATGATATTCCATGATTTTATGTAGAACTTGGCTGTGAAGCCATCTGGACCCGGACTACTCAGTTTGTTAAGACTTAGGACTATCCCTTTAAGCTCAGTTAGTGAAATTGGTTTCAGCAGATGTTCATTATCCTCCTGATTAATCAGTTTAGGGATGTGATTCAGGAAATGGGATAGGAAGATAGGGCTGCCAGTAGATCTATCCTCATTTAGAAGGTCCTGGTAGAAATTTATAGCTTCCATCTCAATATCCTGTACATTGTCTAACCACTGCCCATTTGAACTCTTAATTTTTATGATCTTCAACCTATTATTTCTTTCCTTTACAGAGTTGTGAAAAAAGGTTGTATTATGATCACCTTCCTGTAGCCATTTAATTTTAGCTTTGTGTTTCCAAAATTTTTTTTGTTCAGCCAAAGCCCTAACTACCCTAGCCCTAGCCTCCCTGAGTTTTACCCTTTCAGTTTCAGAATCAGACTGATCAGATATTAGCTCCTGTGCCTGCAAAGCCAGTTCAGCTTGCAATACATTATCTTGAATGTTTCCAAATTTTTCTTTGTTCCAGACTTTTAGTTCCTTCTTAAGTCTAACAAGCTTAAGATAAAAAGAAAGCATTCCTGATTTATCAATAGGGATCTCCCAGTTCTGTCTGATTACCTCATTAAAATCCTTTCTTTTATACCATGTATTCAGAAATCTAAAAGGCCTAGGATTGGATTGAATATCAGTACCAACAGTTAGCAACATAGGGTTGTGATCTGAACTAACCCTATTTAAAATCTGAACTGAGGATGCAGGATAAGATAGGGACCAAGAGGAAGTACATAAGCCCCTATCTAATCTTTTAACTGTGGGAGACCTTAGTCTATTATTAGTCCAAGTAAACAAATTACCTACAGTGTTAATTTCCTCCAAAGCAATTGCATTTATAAAATCATTGAAATCCCTCAAGCTCCCAAGTTTGGGAGTGGAATGACCTTTATACTCATTTATAGATGTAATTGTATTAAAATCACCTATGAATAGGGATTCAGAGTGAGTGAAGGACATGAGATCAGACCAAAGTGATTTTCTACCATTTCTAGTTCTGAGTCCATATATAAAAAATACATCCATAGAATTGTGGATATTAATGCAATTCAGATTAACTCCCAAGAACTGTAAATTGTCACATTTAACTGTTAAGACTAAGCTAGAGTTCCAAAAGATCCAAATCTGGCCATTATTAGCAGGGATACAATTATCAAAGTTCAACGTTTGTCTATACATATCACATTGCAAGTTATCATGTTTAGGCTCAATTAAACATATAAGTTCAAATTTGTGCCTGTTGATCAGATTATGAAGTCTTATCATAGATGTGTCCATTCCCCTGATGTTCCAAACCAGCATTTTAATCTTGACAGTTGTATTATTCATAGGGAAACATTACTAGAGCTTTTGATCTAGTCATGATAGTATTTTTCTGTGAGAAAAATGACTCCTTTCTCAGCTTATTAGATTTCCTTAGTGACTTATCATTTTCCAGTCTAGCAGGGTTAGAAGCTGGAGAACTAACCTTGCTTACCTTATCAGCACCTTCATCATGATCAGAATATGAAGCTTCTAAAGCATCCAGTGAAGCATGGAAATCTGCATTGATTGTATTATGCCCTTGGGTGGCCTCTTCACTTGAAAGATCTTCATCAGCAAGGGGTAGAAATCTGTTCTCCTTGTATTTCTGATGAGAGAAGATAAAGTTTTTTGCAGCAATGATAGAGTTGAAGGGAGAGAAAGACCTGCTTCGTTTGCTAGGCAAATCGTCCTTAGCAAACACTTTCCTAAGATTTGGAGGGGCAGAAAGTGAGTGCTTAGGTAAATGTCTTGATGTATTGGGATCAGAGGAAGGTCCTTGGGAGATAAAAGAGCTGGTCAGGACTTTACTAGATTCAGGTAATTGGGAATGTATGAGAGGGGAGAGGACCTCTCCATTCTTTTGATTAACCATGGAATGAATCTCAGAAATGTTCTCAGGTACAATTTCCTGGATAGCACTGGAGATAGAAACCCCAACCTCATTTGTTCCTCCCTGTTGTTGGTCACAGGTTGCCTCAGGGGTCACCAGGTCAACCCCTGTTAGGACCTTTTCATTTAAAATATCCATACTAGTTCCTTGTTCATTTACTGGGATAGTTACCACCTTTTTCTTAGGGACATATTTAAATTTCTGAGCTTGGAATGACTTTTGTTTTTCTATCATTGAGACTCCTGAACTCCCAGCTCTCATGGTTCCATCCTGATTAAGATTTAAATTCACTCCACCATGACCTACATTGCCTATTTGTTGGACTTCAGTTTGATCTATTAGATTCATAGAGTTATAAGACACCTTTTCAATCCTCTTGGAATTTGTTCTCTTAAGCTCAGGATGCAAATAGATACAGGATAAATCATCATGTCCTATACATTTGCAGTGATAGCAATAAGGTGGGATATCCTCAAATTCTAAAGGGAGTTTGACAACATTATATTCATTACCATCTTCCTCAATTCCTACTCTGATGAAGGAGGGTAGTTTTTTCTTCAGGTCTATTTCTACACACATTTTAACACACGATGGTCTTGAGAGAGCCGCAGTTGCGGCATCTACCTTTATAAAATTTCCAATTTGGTTTCCCATGATTTCAAGCATAGCAGAGTTGTAAAAATACACAGGAACATGAGGTACAGATACCCATACTGGAACAATAGATGATTCTGCCTCGGGGGAGAAGTCAGGCGTCCATTTGAAAACCTTCATTTGGGCGTGATTGAAACTCTATTGACCCTTCAGCCAGAACCTCTGGTAGTCTTCCTTCTCTTGGAAGCGAATTAGCACATGACGGAAGTCAATTGAGCCAATCTGGAATTTGCCCTTGAAGCCTACCGAGTTGAAAGAATCATTAAGTTGTGCCATAGATGGTTTGCCCCTGTCGAATTTGCCCACAAGAGCATTTCGGTAGTGGGAGGCGAGGATGTTTTCATCTTTACGACTAACCAGGCAAGCTATGTCACCCTTATATTGAGTTTTGGGAACAATCCGGTTTGATAGAGCCTGGATGAATGATTTACCTCCTCCTCGGCCAGACAGAGGAGCCGCCATAGCTGCGGTGGTGAATCCGGTCAGTGACCGTTATCAGTTAGAAAGAAGAGGAGGAAGGAGGAGATAGGTAGAAACGACAGGCAGTAAATCGTTTTGGCTAAATCGCACTATAATCGCATAAAGCAACAGTGTTCAGTCAAACGCGAAGTGACATAAAACGCATGCAATGTTCTACAAATTCTTGATCGTATGTAAATTTTCACTACAATCATATATGCAATCATATATCAGGCATTAATAATTTGAGCAGACAATTTGATCAATATTGGCATACAATTTTTGCATCAATATAGCTCAAGGTCATTCGTTTAAAGACCGTTGAGCATATATATTGATAATACCATGTGAAATTAAATAATAAACACTGAACGAACAATTAACATATGAAAAAATAATAATCTTTTATTAATCATTCAGGCATACAAGCTTAAATTACAAATAATCAAAGCATAAATCACGTTTTCAAGTAATCACAAAGTGATGGAGTCACAAGTAATACTCGCTGCCCTTGAAACGAATGAGTCCCATCGTGGACATCATTCCCCAGGGTAAAACCATCGCAGGTAACAATTAATACATAAGAGTTACCTGGGCTTCACGCAAGGCCCAAAGGACTATCACCGACAAAGAAAGAAAGAAGTGAGACTCAATTTTAGAAGAAATGAAGAACTTGAGAATGTTACGAGTTTTCTGACTGACTTAGAGGCTCTATTTATACCGCTCTAAGAGACCCTAATCATGGAAACATGATATTATGATTTTTCCTAATTAGAGAAGAATATTCTCCAATCACCAACTCACCAAATCCAAGACATTCCATGAATACTCGAATCAAATCTGCTGGAAATAGAAGAAATATTTGCACAAATATTCTTCAGCGTATTAAACATGGTAAACCACATATTTATTTAAGACAAGATATCTTAAAAAATATGGAAGTATTTCGCTCTTATCTCTTAAGAATTACACTCAAGCAATTCCATATGTACTATGCGGTTGGGTCTTCCAGAGACTTTCACGCGGTCTATACGCGTTTTGGACAATCAAGAGGAAAAAAATACCCGGGGCCAATTTCAGCCCATTTTTCTTCTTTCAAGAGTGATATTTCAAACATCTATATCCCATTCACCCTTGATCCATTTTGAGGGTTTAAATAGTCGATTTATAGTACTCGCGGAGGAGAACCCAAAAATGACATCCACTGACCCAAAATCTATTCGGGTCCTACTCAAAACAAAGCCCAAAAGGTTGATGAATTTCAACCTTTTAATCATCATTTTCCAACAATATATATATATATATATATATATATATATATATATATATATATATATGAGAGCATATCGTTTTACGGTTCTGTCAAGGCGTAGTAAACTTACAATCGTGCCAATTTACCGCTACTGCAAGCTTCCCTGGTTTGGTGAGTTAGTTTTCTATTTGTTGGCCTCTTTGAGTGTGAGAATCATCTAACGTGTGTTTATTGTACATGTGGCAACTTTGACATGAGTTTTGACCTTTCCCCTCGACTAGAAAAACACAGAAAGAAAAAAATGAATCCCCACAGACGACGCCACTGATGCTGGGGATTCCTTCTGAGTAGTGATGTTCCCTAGAATTGGCTGCGAAGAGTCCAACCTCTTTGAGCACCTGCAAAAGTCCCCAGGGGATCCCGGGGAGGAAGCTCTGACGTTCAAGTCAATGTTTGTTATTTCTTATGTATTTTTAGGATTAGAGATCACCTGTCTTGTGTGGCGTTATCCGACTTTATTTATAAAACCTTGGTCGTGTTATTGTGGCTCATATATTGCTCTCCCCTCTCTTAGATCGTGGCTATCAGAGGATATTGCGGTGATTTGTGTCTTTCTGCATTTCTCGGGATATATTACTTTTTGGCGAAGTGGTGTGGTTGGTCTATATGCATTTAGCGAGCCAGTTTGGTGAGACAAATTCTGTAATGGAGGTACATAGGTCATGTATATACCCGTGCCTCACGTCTAAAGTCCTGCAATCGAAGCCCCTGATTGTTTCTAGGGAAAGGGGTTCGATCCTTAAATTAGTACTTCCTCTTGAGAGAGTATCTTTTGGGTTTTGCAACAAACTGTGCTTTCTCAGTTTCTTTTCTATATCTAGGTTTGGCAAGTTGCTTCCATGGTATGACCCTTGGATTCCGGTTCGTATTGAACGTTGCTATCGTCGACCTGACAACCCACGTCCTGGATAAATAGGATAACCATGATTGTGGTGGTTGTGGCCATCAGGGCTATTGAAACATGTGTTTCTCGGATCGTCAGATTGATTGTTCTCCTCAGTTCTTCATTTGACTCAAAGCTATTTAAGCTTGGCTCTTGGGCTAATTATATGAGATTTGGGACTAGACTTATTGTCGGGGAACTATTTACACCATGTATATTTAAGGAATCATGAATATATAGTAAGTTTATTATTGTAAGACCCCTAAATAGATATGGAATATGTATATTTAACCTATTATGATTCAAAGAACTTGTAGGGATCAACCCACACACACATATATATATATATATATATATATATATACCGCAGTATGTTTCTATTGTATTAAATCTATTCCAAGTACTCAAAACAAATAATTTTGGTCTCATTTCATTGGAAAGTCCCCCGCCCCCATATCTCGGGGGCTCTGTCTTGTAGATTTGGCGTGTAGGAGTAAGGTTCGGCCACCAGATCAGTGTCCACCCTGCATCAGCCCACGAGTTTATACATTAGTTTCGGAAATTGGAATGAAGCCTCGTTGCTTCATAGGTTAAGAAAATAGTTCATGAAATTAACATTTAATCAAGATGTTCCTATTATGCAGGCAAGTGCAACTGAAAACATCCATGAACTAGTAAATAGATGGAAAACTAAGTTTGGTTAGTCCAACACCCATAAAAGGGAAATAAATGAAAACTCATTAACATTACCTGAAAATCATCTGATATTTATCACAGATGCGGCATACAATAAGGAAATTTTTTTTCCAAATGGAGCCTATATTTCTCATTATCCTGATTAGTTTGTTGTTAATGATTGGAGAATTCTCAAGTCAAGACTGCTCCTTCCAAATTAATGTTGCTTCTTCCCCTCTGTAAGTTGAACTATTTGCAATAATAAATTGTCCAGAATTTGCTTCAAGCAGAGGAATAATTTGGTTGGCAATCTTTACAGACTATCAACTTGCAGTTGATCTGTTAGGAAAGAATCACAAAGCTCATTCAGAAGTTTCCATTGATGTTGAAGAGGCTAAAATGCTTTTGCCTAATTTTGTGAGTTGTTACATCAAGAAAGTCGCTAGGAAAACTATAGCCGAGGCCATTATGGCCCAAGTCTCCCTTTGTCCCAGTTCAATTTGCAGAGAGAGAAATAAAGGGGTATTTTTCTACAGTGAAAATTGACAAAATGAAATATCTGATTGGACAAAAGCTAGTGAAAAGAGTGACGTTAATTACAGAGATTACACACTAATATAACTTTTTAAATGTACATATTTGTCACTAAATGCCTTTAATAAAGGCATTATATACAATTTCATAGCAAATCAAATTTAAAAAAGTTGCACTTTTAAACTTCTGGGCTCTCTACTTCTGTCTTCTTCATCAAGATTCCTAGGTTGTGAAGAACATGAAGATCAGTAAAAATCCATAAACATGAAGATCAGTAAAAAACACGAACCCCATAAACATGGAGCTCTGTAAACATTCAAATTCAATCTTCTGAAAAAAAAACATCTAGGGCTAAGAGGTAGTCGTTGTATCTCTCAAAAATAAAATTTATAAGCCCTAATGCTTCCTACATATCTACAATTAAGTAGATAATGGCAAGTCGGGGTCGTCCACGACGAAGAGAGATCTTTTCAAAGAATTAAACATATAGAGCGAAAAACATACTAGGCACACACACATATGTGTGTATATATATATATATATACATATAAAAGTATGTAAGGGGGGGAGGATCTTTGGTTGGTTTTGGTCTTAAATTATGAATTGAAAGACAAACAACTAGCAATGCAAGGGAACAATGGTAATCATGCAACGACAACAAAAAAATGAGTAAAACAACAATTAAGGGAGCCTTTGAGGGCAATCGACAGCCACTTCCAAACTTCTTAGAGATCATAGATTTATTTATCGCCTACGGGGAATGCTATCACTTCCCAATCGAAGATCCACATTCATTCATTCTTAATAGTAATTTGTAAATGCAAACAATGACATTTTGCAAACCTCATTGATAATCACTTTAGGCAAACTACACCATAAAGGTATTTCACACGAAAGACCATAGATTTAATAACAAGAAGTCTTATACCAAAGACATAGTCATTTAACCAAATAAAATATTTATTAGGCTAACCCTAGAACAAACCACATTCAAGGTTCAGCCTTTCTTTGCATCTATATGATAAATATGAAAATAATCCACATCAACATACTCATCTAGCAAGAATTACAACACATTATACACTAGAAGTTCTAAGTCCATGCTCTTAGATATTCATGCCAAATGAGTCAAGAAATTCGCAACTTTCCTAACACCCTAACACTTCAATCATATAAACACTTCCTATTCTCAAACAACCCATGATATAAAAGAAGAAAAAAAAAATAGAACTAATGGCACAATAAATGCTTCCCCATAAATGTTCATATATGAGCAAAATCAAGAATCTCACTACATAAGTTTGGAAGCTTCAATCAATTTCTCCCAAGAGATTAGTTTTGCTACTAAAACCCATACTAATTAACAACAACAATTCAAACGTAAAGCAAAGATGAAACAGGATGAAAAATGGAGAAACCTAGGATTTTTGGCTCTGAAATGGCAAAGGAGAAGAAGTGAGGAAAGAGAGGATAACAGTGCTATTTATAGTACAAGAAAAAGAATATGAATTTCTGGCCACCCGTTCGTCGCGAGTCGCGACAAGGTCCATCGCGACTCGCGACAGGCAACCAGGGCCAAATATATTTTTTCTCTTCTTCTTGTCTTCTAGCTATCAATCCATTACACACTCCTTAAACTCTTTAAGTCTTCAAATTTTCAAACCTAGTCTTCAAATCTTCAAAAGATTATCTTCAATGGCCTCTAGTCTTCCAATCTTGATGTTATTTCCTTGTCACACAAAACCCCCTTAAAAAAGGCAGAAGAGCGTAAAGTTGATCTTGCCTCTCCTAAGGGAATTTCAAGGTAAAACCCAAGCTCTTGATAACAAAAGAGCACAAAAGAGATCCCAAAAAGTCCCAAAATATGCACATAAAATGGACACATCAAACCTCCCCGCACTTAAACCTTACTTGCCCTCGAGTAAGAAAAGATTCAAGCACACGAAGGAATTCACGTATCTATATCCTAAATCTATTCACCCAAATCAATACCTCACCAAACTCTTAATATCACACATCCTAAAGTTAAGATCAAATGAGAAGTTACCCACATCCCCCATTCCTAAATCTAACCAAATCATATAAACCTATCAATTCATTGATAACCATAAAACATTTCTAAGTCCTGAATTGACAATGCCAAATCCAATGGCATAAAGTGAAGCCAAAAGCATGCATGGAGTTCAAACACATACTTCACTTTATAGCAATATATCATCCTAAGAATGAAGTATGTCAACAATCAAGAATTTCACTACTTACTTCATTTTCCCCGCTAAATTACCCAATCCCAAGAGGTCTCAAAATGTTGAGCTACCCGATCCATCCATATAGTAACCGCAACCTTATGACTCCAATGCCAAAAAATAAGTGAAATCGTAGCATGTTTCCTTTTCTCTCTATTTCTCTCATTTTTCCTTGGAGCCCTTTTGGGTTTTCATCCTAGCCACACATCATGTTTCTTTGGCTCACATCTCACCTTTTTCTGCACATTTAGCCTCTCATTTTTGTCTAGGTTGACCTTTCAGATTTTTGACCTATTCGGGCCCCCAATGTTGCCTAAGTTTCCCTCTCGGGTTTTCAACTTACCGGGATTCCTTTTTTTTTGTTTCTTTTTCATTTTCCATTTTTTCCAATTTTTTTCATTTTTCCCGTGTGTTTCCAATCAAAAGTAGCAAAGAGATTTCACGTGTCAAAGCTAAGATAATCGAAGTACATCAAGTGAAAAACATCCCAAAAACAAAGCAAAACATCCCAAAGCATCCAAGTCTAAATAGAAAAGATCAAAAGAAAAACTGTAAAAGCAGTGACTACCCCTCCCCACACTTAAAATGCTACATTGCGCTCAATGTAGCCAAAACGGGGAAAAAACATACAAAGTAAAGTCTGAGGAGGGTAAAAACCATATGCTTATAATTAGGAATGGGATGGCCCAGTGATGCCCCTCAATTTACTACCGCTGCTACGCCACCGTCTATAGGCCAAAATCTTGAAGACAAAACCCTCCGGAGGTTTCCAGGGGGAAGAGGCTTCGATGGCCAAGTAAGCAAACAGATTACAAGAGTGTAATTAGGAATGAATAGTTGAGTGTGTAGGGTTACCTTTAGCCTTTATGTAGGTAGGAAAGTAGGGCATTTTTTTTGTTTACTGGAGCAAGTACTCTCACCTTGGGCCAGCCTAAAAGGCTTTACCCAAAGGGAAAAGCTATGGACCGGTTGGTCGGCTGTATAGGCATTTAGGCCTATACAGATTTACACATTATTAAGAAGCCCCTGGAAAGCTGAGGGTAATTCATCCTGAGATTGTGGGGGCTGCCCCCTTTTCATGGGAATGCTTTGAATTGACGACTGAGTGAGGGTTCATCCTTCGAAATCCTTTAACACTCAAAGGGTACAATCTTGGTGCCCATGCGACCCGTTGAAGGCTCGTCTCAGGTTGAGCTGATTTAATGTGCCAGGGGTTCGACCCTTGGCTTTCAAGTCTGTGCTAGAGCTCAGGGACCTAAATCCTGCCTCTTTTATTTACCCAGGGGGCTTCGGGACCCTATTGATTCTGAGTGGGGTGTCCGGTCTTTGGTCTTATAATCTGTGGTAGAGACCAAAAAGCCTTCAAGCCACATTGATAGAAGTAAGGAATTCAATTTTCCGTCTTCTGATCTGAGTTAGAAAACAAGGGTATTCAAATTCTTTCATGTATATGAGAAGAGAGAAAATGCCTTCAAATCACAGGCTTCTTGTCTGTGTTAGAGCTTGAGATTGTGTGGATCCCAGTACTTTACCCATAAAAGATATGGCCTTCAGGCTTCCAATTCAGTGTTAGCCCCTAGTCATTCAAGTTCTAGTAAACCTAGATGAGGGATTCAGACACCGGTCTTCCAATCTACACTAGAAGTCGAGCGTGATCGAAATCTGTATTTTTTATTACATGGGATTATAATTATGGTCTTCTGAACTATGTCAAAATCTAAGGAATTCATACCCTATATATGGTGCATTTGTCCTTCGGCCATCTGGTCTGTGATAGAGTTCAAAGGGTTTAAATTCATGCGTTTAAGCGTTAAGGCTTTGGGCTTCTTAGGTTCTAATCTGTGCTAGAGTCTCAGGAGCTCGGATTCACATATGAAGGGATGAGGGACTTGATCTTTGGCCTTCTAATATGCATTGATATTCAGAGTTCGAATCCAAGGCAAGAAGTGGGAGAGTCGTGAAAGTGATGATGAATTTCTCTCTTTTGGGCGCATGGAGCCCATGTTGGGTTCCACGCGCTCCACTTTCCCCATAAATTCCTTGGGTTTCTCCCCCATGCAGCCTATTTACTCACGTACTTACTTTTTTTGCCTGGCATCCCGAGGTAATGATTACCTTTAAATCCCTCTATATATAACGTGGTTTTCCACCGCTCTCACTTCACTCCTTTTCCCCAAATTACTTCCAAATTTTCAAAAAACCCTCTTCCATGTCAGAGTGATTTTTCGGAGACCTTCCTTAGAGAGCTCAGGTCTTTTCTGGCCAATCAACCAGTAAGTCCCCTATCTTTTAACCTCTATGATTTTAACTTTACAATGTCACAAACACCATTGTAGGGGAAGAACTCCATTTTTCCCTATTTCCTGGCCGTGTCTACCGCTAGTGGCGTAAAAGGTTCTTGTCTCCTCGATTTCGACATCATTCCTTTTTCAGCACCCGGTTCCTTTCCAACGGGTTCGGAGGCTGGGTGAAGCTTTACCAGTTCCTTTTAGGCTATTACCAAAAGTGGGTTTCTTCAAGGTCCAGGGTTCCGAGTTGGGCAATGGTTCAGGAGGATAAGGAGGGCAGCCCTTTTTCTTCAAGAAAATCCTTACTCCAGTCCTCGAGAGCCGAAAAACGATGACTCTGGAAATTACTAAGCTGCTAACTACCCTATCTCGATGGGTCAATCTTCCAGAGGATTTGTGACTGGAGGTCATTCGAGGTTATGAAAATCCAAGGGATACGAGGCCCCGTTAGTGCACCGTATCAAGGAATACCAGGTAAGCCTGGCCCAATTTCATTTGAACATCATTCTCCTTGTAATGAGGTTAATGACTCAATGCAACGGCTTGGATATCAACTCTCGGAACGAGTTCTTTAGGTCAATGTATTACCTCTCCGGTAGTAGACCTGTGGTGCATACAACCGAGGGCCGAGAAGCAAAGCTCGGGGGGATCATGACTCTGTGCAAAAGGTTCTCGAACCACCCCGTGAAGATCTTATCAAACTGCAAAGGCTAGCACCAATCCCCCATTTACACCTAAGAGAAAGAGGTGGAGGAATATTATGTACACAACTCGATTCCAAAGCCCAAGTTTGAAAATCCATCCACTTATATCACTCTGGACAGTGTGGTAGAAGATAGAGAATGACTTTTGCACGATCCCCTTGATATTTCAAGGAACATTGACTTCGTCTGGTCGGACGAAGTGTATTATTGGATATATAGCTAGAAACCAATCTTGATAAGACCCCCCCTCCGGGGATCTCCGTAAAAGCTCTTTCTGGCAAGGAGAAGGAGAAAAAGAAAATAGATGGGGGTGATAAGCCCCAAAAGATTAAGGCAGAGAGGAAGACCTCTTCGACTGGTGGTGAAGGGGTTTCAAGGAAACCAAAGAAGAGGACAACTAAGGTTGTTAGCTCGGAAAATTTTGGGTCTGTTCCAAATACTGCGGAGCCTGTTCAAGCAAGCAATGCTGGAGAGGTCCTTGTTACGAATTCCTCCCCACCATCGGAAGGTGTTTGCGGCGTCCTTATGTTATACTTTGATTGCTTTGAGTTTTTTTATCTTCCTCTCTCCCCATTTTTCTTATTGACTAATTTGTGCCTTTTCTTATTTTTTTAGTGAAATTTGCTGCTACCCTTGGTTTCGACAAAGAGACAGATGTCGAGACTATGTTCGAGGAGGTATACCATGAGGCTTCCTCCAAGCATCTTGTTCCAAGCTCGGTCCAACTGGAAGCCCATTTTGAGGTTCATTCGGAGCTTCATGATGAATTCACTAGGAAAAATTAGGGTCGGGAAGATATTTCCCCTATGCACCCCTCCCTTCTAAGGCAGTGGACTGATGCAGCCACACCATTTTTTAACTGCCCCATCTAGTCAGAAGCCGGTCTTTCCAGGAACACTGGGTTTGAGGTTGAAAACCTCCTAGGGCAGTTTAATATGCCCCCTCCGAGCATGAAAAACTGCTTTTTTGACTCTTATCCCGGAGGCACCTGCTCTCTCCAGCGCTTTAGATTCAATCATCCAATTTTGCACGGCCAAGGCCAAGGAGGCTGAAGTGGCTATTGGTAAATCCAAAGAGCTCGAAGGAGAGCTGAAGGAAGTTGCCTCCCATTATAAGGATGATCTGGATAGGGTGGCCTCCGAATACGAGGCCGACAGGTTAAGGCTGCCCTTGCCCACAAAGAAAAGATGGAAAAGAAGGCTGTTATCCACAAAATGGGGGATTGAGAAACTGACCCTTAAGAAGGACCTTCATTTGAAGGAGCTCGAGATGCAGCTCTTGGAGGCCCAGATGGAGAATGTGAAGCTAGCTAACCTTTGCTTTCCCGAGCAGCAGGCTTCTGTGTTTGTGGCCTATACTAACAGGCTAATGAAGACTAAAGAGTTCCGGGCCTTCTTATGAATGAAAATTTCTCTTTCCTCTTATATGTTTCCTTTTTTGTCTATTGTAGACTTTAGGCTCGCTACCCTTTCACCCCCTCTCATCTGCAAAGGGGTACTTCTTTCAACTACCTTTTCTAAGTTATGAAAGAATGGTACCACTAGATCGAGGAATGGGTGTGGGAGCATTGAATTGAAGCCTCTCAATTCTGGTACAAGTCTATCCAGCTCGAAGAGAAGCTTCAAGCAGTACATAGTGAACTTAGTTTATGGTGCAATGAACTTCACGAAAGATAAAAAGAACTTCTTGACGCCCTAAGTCGTTTGAGGGAAGAAAGGGTTTCTAACGCATAACTGCCTCCCGGGTAGGCTTTGACAACTCGGTAGGGTCCTTCCCAGTTTGCTGACAGCTTCCCCTCCAGCTCTCTAAAGATTTTCTTGTTTCTCTTCATTATGAGGTCTCCTTGGGAAAAATGGAATTTTAGGACCCTTCTGTCGTGATACCACTTAACCCTCTCTTTGACCCTAGTTTCGTGGAGGTTTACCTTCTCTCTTTTCTCTTAAAGAAGTTCCAAATCTAAGTGGCATTACTCATAATTGTCTTCCTGCCATCCGTTGCTTATAGAGAACCTTCAAAATTGGGAAGCCTTATCTCCGCTCGAATAACGCCTCCAAGTCGTAAACTCGGACATATGGGATTTCCCCCATAACAGATGATTCCATTGTTTGGAATGATCAAAGTATGCTGGGTACTTTGTTGATACAGTTCCCACCTGACCCTTTGAGCCTCGATCGAATGTCGTTACTATGGTTTGATTGGTGACCTCCACCTGCCCATTGGCTTATAGGTGGTAAATGCCGGTAACCCTTTGATGAATATTGTATTCCTTGCATCAACATTTGAAGGGGTCATTGATAAACTGAGCGTTATTGTCACTTATAATCATCCGAGGGATCCCGAATCGACATATGATATTCTTCCAGCAAAACTCAATCACCGCCTTTCCTTTTATACCGATCTGGGCTTCAGCCTAAACCCACTTTGTAAAGTAGTCTATGACCACAATCAGGTACCGAAAGTGGCAAGGGGCCTTTGGGAAAGGTCCCACTAAGTCGATCCCCCATTTTTCAAATGGCCAAAAACTGTTAATGTTCATCATTTCTTCTTGGGGGACGTGGGTAATTGGTGCATGCCTTTGGAGTTGGTGGCAAGCATGGATATGTTTGTTTATCTCTTTAAACATCTTTGGGCAATAATATTATCCAGGAGAAGCTTCTTAGCTACCAATCGAGCCCATTGATGACTTCCACATGCCCTTTCATGGGTTTCGGGAATCATATCGTCTGCTTCATGGGGGGCTACGTATTGGAGGAGTAGTTGGAGATGGCCTTGAAAATATCGGACATCTTCAGGGATCACATATTTAGGTGTTTTTAACCTAACCTTCCTTGCTTTGATGGGGTCCTACGGGAGAGTCCCATCTCGAAGGTAGCTCATAATAGGCATTATCCACGACTTTTACTCTTCAACCACCATCACAATTTCTTCCTACTCGAAGTTACACTTACTTAGTGTCTCCACCATTAAGTTCCCCTGAGATTACAAGTCCAGGTCTGACGAGGCTAATTTTCTTAGAGCATTAGCGTTGTGATTTTTCTCTTGAGTGAGGGTATAATGGTGGAAATATTTGAGGAGGGGTTTCACCACTTCCAAATAGCATTGCAAGCTTCTTTTCCTAGCCTCATATTCCCCCTTGACTTGAAAGACCAAAATTTGGGAATCACTAAAGATATCTAGTCTTCAAACTCCCAAGTCTTTGGAAATTCAAAGGCCTGTAATTAGTGCCTCGCATTCTGCTTCATTATTCGTGGCCTTGAAGTCAACGTGTAGAGCATAGGAATAATCTTTCTGCTCGGGTTTTATGAGTAAAACTCCAGCCCCACTACCTCAAGAGTGAGAGGACCCATCAACATACAACTGCTATGTCTCCTGGGGTTCATCGTCATCTTTGACTATTATCGGTTCAATGTTTTTGAAAACAAAATCAGTTAATGGTTTGCCCTTGATAGCAGCTCTTGGGTGGAACTGGATATTGTGCTCACTCAGTTCAATTCCCATTTCATCATTCTTCCTGAGGCCTCCGGCTTTAGAAGCATCTTTCTAATTGGGTGGCTGGTGAGCAGGATAATCCCGTGTCTTTTGAAATACGGCCGGAGGCGCCTTGCAGCATGTACAAGGGAAAATATCAACTTCTTAAGGGCAGTGTATTGGGTCTCCAAGCCATGCAATGCCCTACTTATGAATTAGATTCAGTATTGTGCTCTCTCTTTTTCCTTTACCAAGATGGCGCTTATCGCCATGAGGGATGCGGAGATGTATAAATATATATCTTTCCCCTTGTCTAGTTTCATGAGGATGGGCAGACTTTGTAAGTGCTCTTTAACTCTTGGAAGGCTTTATCAGAGTCATCCATCCATTCGAATTTCTTTGCTTTTCGAAGTACATCAAAGAATGGTAGGTGTTTTCTGCCCACTTTGAAAGGAATCCGATGAGTTTTGCCAATGAGCATGTAAGCCTTTGGACATCTTTGACTATTTTGGGGGAACTTCATGTTGACCAACGCTTCATTTTTCTCATGATTGACATCGATCCCCCTCTCCAAAACCATGAATCCGAGAAATTTATCTGCCCCGACTCTAATTACGCATTTAGCGGGGTTTAGCTTCAAATTAGCTTCTCGGAGCTTCTAGAAGGTTTCTTCGAGGTCTAGTAAAAAATGGTTGAAGCCCCTACTTTTAACCTCAATGTCATCAGCATATATCTCAATGTTTTTGCTAATTCTTTTTTGAAGAGTTTAACGACCAGCCTTTGGTAGGTGGCCCCTGCATTCTTCAACCCGAATGGAATTTTCCTGTAGCAAAATGTTCCTTCGTCAGTTATGAAGGATGTTTTTTTTGCTTATTTTCCTCTTCCATGAGTATCTGGTGATAGCCCTTATGAGCCTCAAAGAAAGCCAGCACCTCATATCCTGTTATGGCTTCGACCAACACGTCAATAGAGGGAAGGGGATATCTATCCTTGGGGAAACATTTGTTGAGATCCGTGAAGTAAATGCAAATTCTCCAAGCCCCATCGTGCTTAGAGATCATCACCGAATTTCTATCCACTTGGGGTAAAAAACCTCTTCGATAACTTTTGCTTGAAGCAAATTTTGGACTTCTTCATTTATGGCCTCGGCTCTGTTGGGGGCAAAAGATCTGTGCTTTTGCTTGATTGGCTTCTGGGAGGGGTCTACATTCAGCCCGTAGACTATCAACTATTTAGGTACCCATATAAGGTCGAAGGTGTTCCACGAAAACACATCAACAAAATCATCTAGGAGGTCCTTCAGATGTTCCTTTGTTTCAGGTGGTATCATTTTCCCCACAGGCACCATTCCTATATCTCAAACGGCCATTGGCTCCGTGTCCATGGGTTTGATGTCTTTGTTTATCAAAGCTACCCTATCCTCCTTATCAACCTCTTTTAAGGCTATAGCCAAACAGCTTCTGGCCGCCGGTTGATGCCCCCCTAATAAATGCTATCCTCCTTTTTGTGGGGAACTTTATAGCCAAATGATAGAGGAACCATACCGCTCATGCTTGGCACATCCAAGGCCTTCCAAGTATCATGTTGTATAGAGATACGACATCAACCACTGTGAAGCTGAAATCGATTGTGTTCTCATTGTCTCCATCGGCTAATTTAATCGGGAGGGTAACGACCCTAGGGGTGGTATAGGTTTCCCGGTGAAGCCAGACAAGGGAGAGGTTGTTCTCCTTAGACTCTCGTGTCCAAGCCCTAGCTGGTCAAAATAGTTGGAAAATATTGCTTCAACCTCGCTGTCATCATCTACGAACATCTTTTTTCCATAACACTTACAATGCTTGCATGGATCACCAATGGGTCTGTATGATGGGTTTGGCTTGGCAGGTCAGCCTCTGAGAAGGTAATTGCTTCTTCGGATTGGAAACGCTTCTGACAAGGTTTTTCGAGGGGCACATACTGGGACTGGGCTTTGATGATTGTGTTCGAGGCTTGGTCACCTACAACTCCACTGATGAAGTTGATCACCCAATTTTCCCCTTCCATCCAATTTCTGTCTGGCCGAGCCTCAGCTTCGGCTAGAACCCCTGCTTGGTTTTTGGCTTGGTCTTCATCGATCTCCTACTATTCTCTACCACCTTGATTGGCTCTCTTTATGCCTCTATAGCAGCATTTTGCTCGTCCCTTGGAGGAGGATTCTTCTCTCTGACCCTCAACGCAATCAGAGAGTAAACCCTTTCTTGCACATCTTTCAACTTCATATCTTAAATGGGTACACTCATTTGTGTCATGTCCCCATTCTTTGTGATGGTCACAAAATTAGAGGGAATTCTTTTTCATGGTAATCTTTTTCGGGAGGGGGGCTCTGAAACATCCCTTTGTGGATGGAGTGTATCTCCATCAGGGACTTGGTCAAGGGAATATAGCTCTCGAATCCTTTCTTTAAGGGGGTCATACCTTTTCAATCCGAGTTCTGAATGTTTAGGCCCCCTTTTCGACCCATTTATCCCCTTCCCGTTTCCTTTTCGTGGCTTCTTAGATTTTTGAATACTGCTTAATGATTTCCTACTGATGCTACAGGGTCTCCGGCTTTTTTGAGACCAGCTTTTTGTAAAGGTTGAGGTTTTCCACCCCATTCATGTATCTAAGGATCATCCCATCCTTGGTCTGATTAATCATACTGAGACTTTCATTTACATATCGATGGTTAAATGCCTCTGTCAACTCGCGTGGCCTCTGCTTACTCTGGTACAACTCTAATAAGGTCTTTGTAAACCTTTTCTTTTGGAAGAACTGGCCTAGAAGGGCCCTTCTAAAGTCTCTGTACAAGTGTAGCAGCCCTTTGCCCAACTTGTTGAACCATTCTTGCACTTTTTCTCGAAGTTAACTTTCAACCAGCTTACATGTTAGCTATTCGCTGAAGTCCATTGAGTTCATTAGACTGAGGAACATCTATATGAACTCTCGAGGGTTTGAATCTCCAATGTATTTGGGGAGCCCTTCGAGTGGTTTCAATTCGCTGGGTCATCGAGTGGCCACTATTGCAGACTAAAGGGGGAGGCTGCGACTTGAATTGAAGGCCCGATCAGCCTGTCGAGTTCTTTTGTCAAGGAGTCATTCAATCCCCCTCCCATCGACGGATCTTCATATAGGCTTGTCCTGAACGGGGCATCGAATCTTAGGGGGTGATTCAAATCCATAAACCCTAAGTGGAACCCTCCCCCACCGATCTGTAATACAACTCTAGTCGGTAAGGGTCATAGAGGGGGACCTCTGGTCGGAGTCCAGAATACATATGGATTTTGAAGCCCGGAAAGAATATCATCAGTCGGTAAGGGTTATAGAGGGGGACCTCTAGTAGGTAAAGGTCGTAAGGGTCGTAGAGGGGGACCTCTTGGGAATGTTTTCATGATATGACACTCCCAGGGAGGTGTACGACTGGAATCTCGGCTACACCACCAGGGGAATCGAAGGTGGGGGCCACATTTGCTGTTGGACCACTCTTTGGTAGAGTATTGGAAGATCCACCTGATAGCAAGTAGATCTGAGGGCTTCATCCGAAAATGCTAGATCTTGCTGTGATGGGAGGGCCCACTTTGTTTGTGCCCCTTGATGCTCGAGCAGCCCCTCTTGAGATTTATGTTTGCGAATCCTTCATGGCATCTATAAACTGCGGCTTGTTCTCTATTGGTCAATGTGGCTGGCCTTTTTAGGTAGGAACTTCAGCACCTCCTACCTAGGGCTCGACACTGACTTCCAAGGTCCTTGGGGATGCGTCAGTTTCTGTACGAGAAGCTTCTAGAGCCCTTACTTCTGAGACCTGATCCTTGCCGACTTCTGGAGGCCTATTACCGATGCTACAAGGGATGGGATCTGATTGCATATTAGACTTATAGTATGGAGATCGTACTGCTTTGCCTGTGGCTAAAGCTATGCCTTTTAGCCATTCACTCCTACGGAAGGCGCTTTCCGTAGATTTGGACATAAACATAAATATTCAATGCAGATTTGACTTTGGGTCCCACTAGGCGTGCCAAATTGATGCGCCCCAATATACCACCACCGTTGTGCTGTTGTCTGTAGGCTGGAATCTGCAAGAAAAGACCCCAAAGGTTTCCAGGGGGAAGAGGCTCTGACGGCCAAGTAAGCAAACAGATTACAAGAGTGTAATTAGGAAGGAATAGTTGAGTGTGTAGGGTTACCTTTAGCCTTTATATAGGTAGGAAAGTAGGGAAACTATTTTTTTGCTTGTGGAGCAAGGTACTCTCACCTTGGGCCAGCCCGAAAGGCTTTATCCAAAGGGCAAAGCTATGGACCTATTGGTCGGCTGTATAGGAATTTAGGCCTATACAAATTTACACATTATCACCCAGCACCACCGTCAGGGTCCCTGCTATAATTTTGTTAATACTGCGCCAACCAATCGGCATTCCTCTGACGTCGCTCTCTTCACCTCACTGATCTACATGGGTCAAAGCCTGGGGCACCACCAGCCTGCGACTATATCTCTAAAATCCTAGACGAGTGGTACTCAATCTCCTCATCCATCTCAATGAGGCTCTCTGAGATGAACAAGTTGTGCTCAACCTCTCCACGGAAGCCGTGCTGGACTGTCTGTATAAGGCACTAATAAAAATTAGATAGAGGCTAAGAGAAATGAAGTGGCACATGATCATTTACATTGGCTTGGTCTCTGGTAGAGGCAATGGAGGATGTTTCTTACTCTGCTCATTGGATGACAAGGTGCCCTCATCAGGTTGAACAGGGATTGGATTGAGGTCTTTGAGCTCCCAAAGTCCTCCCTACAAGAAGAGTCGGCCTGGATTGCTAAATCCCCCAAAGGTGTATGAAACTCCAACTTGGTCCTGTTGCATTTAGGAAGTATCATAAAGGTGACATTCCCCGCCCCATATTTCCAGTGGTATAATCTTGGAACCTGTGTGGCGCCGATCTTGCCAAATATTCCCAACCTGTCCATAGTGATGAGGTATGAGTTATGTTTCCCCAAGCATGGGAAGCTAGCTGGTACAACTAATCCCAAGTTCTCTGCTAAGAGTGTAATCATGTCTCTTACAATGATCTTTCCTTTTGGCTTCTCAGCCAACTTGAAAACCCTCTTCATCCATAACTCATCTCAAAGTCCATATCTCAACCCCTCACTCGTCAAATGCTAGAGCAAATGAATATCACTGCCTGGCATGTTCGTCAGCTCTGACAAACATAAGCTTGTGCCCGCTATGAACTTATGCACGAAACAGAGTGTGGGATGGATGATGACGATACTCTTATCATGGGAGTTCTTCTCCATCTAATTAATTCTTCTCCAGAACAACATGTACTCATTGATCAGGTGCTCTCATGCCGCTGGGTCCAACCTTGCCATGATCTTTGTCGTCTCCCATCCAAAGGCTGACTCTATCTATGAGATCGTCATCTCTCGAGGTACATTGTCCAAGTGGAAGGTGGTTTACTACTCACACGACTCATCATTCCACATGCTGTATGGCCAAATTATGGATAGGAAGTCCAATGTGAAGTGGTGGTAGGTGGGGGCACTCTTGCTCATGAAAATGTCCAACCCTCCTTTGGCGACGAAGCAGCGAACCAGATGTATCAGCCCAAGAGCATCAAGTGTTGGCTTATCGATGAAGCTCATCTCCAGGAGCTTGCGGGTGGCCAAGACACCCCACCTATCCATGTAGGTGTTGATGATCAGAGTCAAACCCATGTACCAGTCCGTAGAAGGAGGTACGGGGTTCAGCTCTGGAACCAGTGGCAGAGGTAGAGGTGGAGCGATGGTGCGTGCACCTCGAGGAAGAGCCCTAGATCTCTTGGTAGGGGCCATGTCAATCAACCACAAAAAAACATGTAAAATGCACAGGAATATACATATAGGAAATATTTCATAATCACAATCAATCTTACATCACAACTTTCAAGATACAAAAATCAAGTCCAAGCTAACTAGTTCAAGTGTTAACCATATTTGCATACATAATCCATGTCACTTTTAACATACCAAAACTGAGATAATGAAAAGTCTAACATTCACTTAACTATTGCTTGAACACATGTTATAACCAAAAATAGAATTCTTAGCTAAAATTGTCATCAATATGCATTTACTATATTTTTGGCTAAATTATGTCAATATAAGAAAAATTACATCAATCATGCTCCAATATTATGCTAAAATCAAGATCTCAATCCCACAAAAACAAAATTACGTAAGGGTCCAACAATCCACCATAGCATAGGTTTTTTTTTGCACCATAAGGTGGGGGATATGTATTAGGTTCCCCAAACCTATGTAGAAACTAAAAGATGTACAAAGATGTTTGGGATATTACATCGGTAAAGCAACCTCGTTGCCTTCAAAAGATTAAACTAATAGTAGTGGAATGGTGGATGAAAACTGAAGGGAGTAAAGCTGCTGGGTCGAGGTCCGGTGGTGTGCTCGAGGGGTGGTGTACTCAAGGTGTCGAGTGCCTTAGTTTTTGTGGGGTGGTGTGCTCATGTTCGCAGGGTCTATAGTTGTCGAGTGCCTTAATTCTCAAGGGGTGGAGTGCTTGTGTTCGAGGGCTCCATAGTTCAAGGGCTTCAAATTCGAGGGCTTCATGGTGTCAGGACTCCATGGGTTGAGGTCTTTCGATCGCGTGCTCGAAACTCCAGTCTCGAGTTCTCAATGCTCAATTCTCGAGTTCTCAATGCTCCAATATCGAGTTCTCAATGCTCCAGTCTTGAGTGCATCAGCCTCGAGTGCTCGATGCTCCAGTCTCAAGTGCTCAATGCTTGAGTGCTCGATGCTTGAGTGCTCGAGTGCTCGGAGCACTTAGCGTGAGTGCACGATGCTCCCAGGTCGAGTGGTCAGTGCTCTAGGCTCAAGTGAAAGAGTGCTCAAAGTGCTCAAGTGCTCAAGTGCTCAAGTGCTCATTGCACCAGGCTCGAGTGCTCAATGCACCAGGCTCAAGTTCACGATGATCCAGACTCTAGCAGTGCTCGATGCTCCATTCCCGAATGGTCGATGCTCCAGTGTCAAGTGCCCGATGCTCCATTGTTGAGTGCTCGAATCTCCATTCTCGAGTGGTCGAGTGCTCGATGCTCCATTCTCGAGTGCTCGATACTCCAGGCTCTGATGCTCCAGGCACCCGTCTTGAGTGCTCGAAGTTCCCGTCTCGAGTGCTTGATGGTCCAATCTCGAGTGCTCCGTGCTCCATGCTCGATGCTCCAGGTTCTAAGCATGAGTTCTCGATGATCCAGTCTCGAGTACTCCACGCTCCCTGCTCGATGCTCCAGGTTCCAAGTATGAGTGCTCGATGATCCATTCTCAATTGCTCGATGCTCCAATCTCGAGTTTTCGATGCTCCAGTCTCGAGTGCTCGATGCTCCAGGCTCGAGTGCTCGAAACCCAAGGCTCGAGTGCTCGAAGTTCCAGGCCTGAGTGCTCGAAGCTCAGGTGTGTCCTTGTGGACATGCGTAGTAGTAGTCCCTGTGAAGCTGGCGCTGGATAGTAGCTCGGAATGCCATCCGATTAGCCTGCACAAAAAGCTAACTTATCAGTAGTATCAATCCTTATGAGGGCCATTTTTCTGCATTCTTATATGAGAAATGTGGTTCTTGTCCAAAGTGATAAGGCCTTTGATATGTGTTGGAACATTTGAGAGATTGAGGCTTTGATTATGTGAGGAGTGGTATTTGGCAATTGCAATAGCCACAGAATTACATTCCCTGAAAACATGTTTGAGTATTGCACTGCCTAAGAGGGATTTAACTTTATTAACCATATCAAACACTTGCCAATGTGCAGAATAGGGATCATTTAACATTTGAACTGCCAGCAAGGAGTCTGTTTCAATAGTGAATGTGTTGTCCAATTGTGGGAAATTGTGGCATGCAAATAGTATAGCTAGAATTTCAGCTTGGAGTGGAGAGGCAGCTGAAATAGTCTCTGATTTAATCAATAGGGGTGTACCAGAATTATCCCTAGCAATTAGCCCTACTGCAGCTTTGTTTGGGTACCATGAAGCATCAATGTTAACTTTGATAGACTCGATCTTAGGCCTTTCCCAGAATACAGTATATATAATAGGCTTTGGGAGAGGTCTAAGATATGGTATTAAATGCCTAAGGGAATGTGGAGTAGCTGTAAGGGAGACTAGATGTGAAGGTTTTGTATAGAGAGACAGTTTTATTAGATCCTGCACTTCCTTACATATAAGCTCTGTAGAAAATAGTTTCTAATCAAATAAGAATCTGTTTCGAGATTTCCAAAGGCACCAGCATATCAGGGAGGGGAGAATATAACAAATCATTTGGTGCCACTTAGAGAGATCATTGCAATTCCAGAAAACAAAAAATCTATCACTGATGGAATGTTGGTCACTAAGGTGAAAGTGAACTATCGATGCCATGCTATTCCATACAGATTGGGCCACAGGACATGATATGAAAAAATGTTGGATAGAATCTGAATGAGTACATGTTGGGCATTTTGAAGCTAGACTAAAAACCACATTTAGTGAGTACATCATCAAAAGGAGGAAAGGAGTGCATCATTTTCCATGTGAATATAGAGATCTTTCTCTGTAATGCGGTGTTCCATATGAATTTACTTATAGGGAAATTACCTGGTGATAGTGTAAGTATCTTATATGCTGACTTAAAGGAGAAGACTCCTGACACTTCTGGTTTCCATATAAGCCTATCATCCCTGTCTGGTGTAATTACTGCTCCCTGCAAAAAGGAGAGAGTATCATAATACAGGAAAGGTGCAATCTGGGGTAAAATGGTAGCTTTGTTTGTGATGAAATCTGCCACAATACAATATGTCAATGTAGAAGATATGTGACTGGGGATATAGTGTAAAAGTGAACCATTGGGGAACCAGTTGGCAGTCCATAAATTGCAACTGCCTTTTCCATAGATAAGAAGAGAATTATTTTTCCGCAATGGAGTTTAGAGAGCAGATTCTTTTCCAAGCCACGGATTTTCTATGAGAGTGTGGCAAGGACCACAGCAATTTATACCATAAAGAACTACCTAACTGGCTTTTCCACCATAGTTTGAGTGAGCAGGCATCAATTATAGCTTGGATTGATCTAAAACCTAGGCCATTCTGGTTTATTGGTATAGCTAAATCAGCCCATTTTTTTCCAAACTTTATTTTTTCTACCTTCCGATTCACCCCAAAAAATTCTAGTCAATTTTTTCTCAAATGTTTTAACTATGTGCTTTGGGGGTTTAGTTACAGACCATAAGCATAAACATTGGTTAAAATATCAGTTACTGTGTGCGAAAAAGGTGCGATACTGTGTGCGATATTTTTAATTCTCTTTCTATCTCCTATTCCTCCACCTTATCAGCCGATAACGGTCACAAACGGTGGAATTGGCCGCCGGCCATGGCTACGCCACCGCCAAACCTCTTAACAGAAAACCACTCCACCAATTGCAAAAGCTTCCTCCAAGCTCTGAATGCTAAACCCTCTCCACTATTCACCTCTTTACCCAACACGCCTAATCTTCACCCTATCACTGAATATAAGGGCAAAATTGCTATTATCCTCCCACCGGAGGAAGGCGAGATACTGGCATCACATTATCAGAATGCGTTGGTTGGAAAGTTCAACAGAGGAAAGCCATCAATGGAAACTCTTCAATCCGCTTTCAAGTCTATAGGTTTCAAATCAAAGTTCCAGTTGGGATCAATGGATTACCGCCATGTGCTTATCAGATTTCAAGAGAGTGAGGATTATCAGAGATGCTGGATGAAGGGACAGTGGATGATTCAAGGCTCGCTAATGAAAGTCCAGAAATAGTCTCCGGACTTCTCCCCCGTATCAGAATCATCTGTTGTTCCAGCTTGGGTAACAATCCATAAACTCCCTATTCATTTCTATAATACATCTGCTATTATAGGTATGAGTAATCAGATTGGTAGATTCCTTAAAATGGATGCTGCAACTAGTGCACTGACTAGGCCATCGGCAATCAAAGTGTGTGTAGAGATTGACCTTCTGTCTCAGTTGCCATCAACCATTGTGGTTGGAATAGGTAGCAAGGTAGCTGAGTACCCGATTGAATATGATGAACTGCCTTCGTACTGTACTCAGTGTAGGATAATAGGTCATAGTCATGCTACTTGTAATTTCCTGCACCCAGAACTGAGAAAAAAGCAGAATTCCACAATAAATGGTAAAAGGGTAAACAAAGCCACAGATTAGGTAGAACCTTTTAATGCCTTAGATTCCCAGCCTACACTGGACTTAGAGGTTGCAGAATCCTTGGGTCTAACTGCCAATCAAAAAGATGTAGGGTGTCAGTTACAACAAAGCAAGACAGAACTTCAACTGAAAAATAGCATTGTACAAACCTTCCCAGGTATACATAAGAAAAGAACTGTTTCCTTTTATTCACTGGATGACATCTCTAAGCCAATCACCACCACCTTTTGGAGAAAGAAAAAACACCATAATGAGTTAACACCTAGCCAGGACCTCCAAAGAACATAAAATACTGTTAGGATTTCAAATGCCTTTCCGACCTTAGAAGCTTTAAATGAGGGTGATGATGAGGAGGAAACAGTAGAAATATTCCATGAAACGCTGGAATCTCAAGAAGGAGTAGTACCCCATAAAACGACAGACACAACAGAAATTCATCACATTGAAGAAATCAGCCCATCTGTTAGACACAAAGAGCCCCCCATTTCCTTGGTAACAAATACACCTGTCACCCCAGAGGCTGGCAACAATCCACTGAGCATCATAGGTGATGGGCTGACACAAGAGCCGGAGCTGCAATCTCAGTCAGTGATTATTGAGGTAAAGAAGGGAGCTCAAGCTTTAACTGATCAGAGCACAAAGGTAGATCATAGCTCACGGTCACAGGTTAGCACACTTAAACCAATACCTACCTCACTCTCGGATAAAATTGATAAGAATCAGGAAAAGCAATCAATTAACAGTAAAGCCTCTGCTGTTAAATCAAGAAACCTTAGATCTTTACAGAAAGCAACCACCTCATGTTTTAAATGATTAAATACAACATAATAGGAAACATGCTAGTGTGGAATGTTAGAGGCTACGGAACATCTTTGGATAGAATAAAATCACTTTTGCTGTCCCACAAGATTGCTATTCTCTGTTTGATAGAGCCTTGGCATGAAAAAAAGAAAATATTCACTCTGATGCATGACCTAGGCTTCAAAAATGCTTACCCTGCTGAAAATGCTAAAATATGGATCTTATGGAACCATGCTTTTAATGTTATCAGTTTAAAAGAGTCAGATCAATTTGTACAGGCAAGAATCACAGATATTCACTCATCTTCCAGTTGGAATTGTTATTTTATATATGCTAGTGTAAATAGACAATCGAGGGAAGCTGTATGGAATGATTTAGAAAACCCCCCTCCAGAACCTTCTATTTACATTAGAGACTTTATTACGGTGGTCTCAGTAACGGAGTAAAAGGAAGGAAATCTCCACCCACAAGAAGCATGAAAGATTTCAATGCCTTCATTAATAACCTGGACTTGCATGACATCCCCACTGTTGGTAATTCCTTTACATGGTCTAATAACAGATTCAAGAATAAATGTAAAGACCTTATGTTCCAGAGATTAGATAGGGGATTATGCAACTTGGACTGGTTGGAACTATTTCCAAACAGCTCAATTCAGGTCCTTAATAGACTGACTTCTGATCACTCTCCATTAATGCTGTCCATTCAATCTGCTGAAGAAATGGTACCTAGGCCTTTTAGATTCCAAGAAATGTGGTCTAATAGACAAGACTTTCAAAATCTAGTGGGAAAAAACTGGAATTTACCGTCCTCTGCAACTGGTATGTGCAGATTAGTGCATAAGCTTAAGAGACTTAAGATTGACATTAAAGCCTGGAACATAAACACTTTTGGAAATGTCAATCACAACCTGGTTAAAGCTGAAGCAGAGGTTAGTGAGCTAGAAATAAAATTTCAACAGTCAAAAGCAGAGTCTGATTTAGCTGAACTTAACAAGTCCAAAGCCTTACTTCTTAGATCCCAAAAAGAAAAAAAAACATCTTCCTAAAACAGAATGCAAGGCTAAATTGGCTAAAACACGGGGATGCAAACACCAGCTATTTTCATCATACCATCAGGGAAAGGAGAGCTAAATAAAAAATCAGTAAAATCAAAGATGGAAATGGTAACTGGATTTCTGACCCACGGCTGATTAAAGATGAAGGAGTTAGATTTTTTAAGGGACTACTTAATGAGGATGCCCCTCAAAAAACAGGAACTTACCTGAAATATTTTTTAGCGGAAATTCCTTCTCTGGTTACTGAGCAGCAAAACCAACTCCTGCTAGAATCCTTCAATATCCAGGAACTGAAATTTGTAGTTTTTTTATCTAAATAAATCAAGTGCTCCGGGATCTGATGGTTTCTCTGGGCATTTCTTCACATCCTTCTGGGAAACTATTAAAGAAGACTTTTTGGAGGTAGCAAATGATTTTTTAAGTGGTGGCCTTATCCCCAAGGCCATCACAAGCACCTGGCTCACTTTAATCCCCAAAAAACCAATTCCAGTCTCTTTTTTAGATTTCAGACCGATCAGTTTGTCAAATTTTGTCAATAAAGTCTTCTCAAAATTGCTCATGGAAAGAATTAAACCATTTATGCATATCCTAATCTCTCCTGAGCAGAGTGCTTTCATTAAAGGCAGGGAAATAACAGACAATATACTTCAAATGCAAGAGATGACCAGGCTTCTGTCTAGAAAATCTAAAGTCCCTAATTTAATAGTGAAACTAGATAAGCAAAAGGCATTTGATAGAGTCTCATGGCCATTCCTGAATTCCATTCTTCTCAACTTTGGCTTTCACGGGAAATTTGTTTAACTCATTATGCATAACATATTTGCTGCAAATTTTTCGGTTTTAATCAATTGAGTTACTTCAGGTTTCTTCGCATCCTCTAAGGGTATAAAGCAGGGAGATCCTCTTTCACCTTTCCTTTACAATTTGCTCTTGGAAGCTTTTTCTAGAGGGTTAAAAAAACTTTTTAGTACAGGGTACCTTCAGAATTTCAGTCTACCTAAGAGCTGTGCTCCAGTTTCACATTTAATGTATGCTGACGACACAGCAGTATTTTTGAATACCAACCCTAGAAACATGAAGAGGTTCAAAAAGTTTCTTAAAGCTTATGAACAAACCACAGGCCAAAAGGTCAATTTCTCAAAATCAGAATTATTTGTATCTCATAGGACAAATCCTTCTACAGTTAACTCTGTAAAAAGGATTCTGGGAATGGAAAAAGGAGTTTTCCCATTCAAATATATGGGAGTGCCTATATTTTTCGGTAGGAATTTGCAGGTACACTACCAGCCATTATTGGAAAGAATGGACAAATTAATCCATAACTGGAAGAACAGATGGCTCTCCACTGTAGGTAAAATTGTTCTAATTAATCACTGTCTTCTCTCAATCCCAACTCATATCTTTTCTGTTTTGAGTCCACCAAAAATAGTTTTGAAAAAAATGGAGAAAATGGCTTCTAGCTTGTTCTGGGGATATTCTGATAATGCCGAAAAAAAATGGAGATCTTGGAAAAACATGAGTGTACCTGTAGAAGAGAATGGAATAGGTTTTGGAGATTTAAAGGCCATTGTAGATGCTTTTTCGTGTAAACTGTGGTGGAAACTGCAACTCAATTCCACGCAATGGACCTCACTATTATGGTCACTCCCGAAGTCTTACAACATATCTCATACATGGTCTAGAATCTGTAAAATTACTGATAAAGCAAATAGCAACTCTAAAATAATACATGGTATCGGTGATTGCTCCTTCTGGAACTCTAACTGGATGGGAGAGGGAGCTTTGTATTATAAATGGCCTCAAGATAGAGATATCCCCTTTGTGGACATCTCACTAAGGTCATTTATTCAAAACAAAGCATCAATCCTTCCACAACTGGAGCCATTTTTGGCGACCAATTTATACTCAATTCTGCAGGAAGCTAAATTAGAAAATACTCATGAAGATAGACTCATCTGGATGCCATCCACAAATGGAATCTTCTCCATCAAATCTGCATACAACATTTTCAGACAGAGAAAGCTGAAGATCCTCCATTTTCTAAAGGTATGGTTACCTTTTATTCCTAAAAAGATGTCTGTGCTTTTATGGAGAGCTCTGAATGGTTTACTTCCTTTTGACAACATTTTAAGAAAGATAGGGTTCTATTTAGCATCCAAATGTCCTATGTGCCAGACTTACATTGACTCTTTAGAACATTTTTTCAACTCTTGCCTCTCATCTATTTCTGTCTGGAACTGTGTAAATGAATTTCGAAAGATTCAGCAGAAATCTTTCCCAAATTTGAAGAGAAGAGTTGAATTTTACCTTTCTTTTAATACAGAATCTAATATTCAGTCTAATATCACCATCGCTACCCTTCTTGTAACAATCTGGACTCTTTGGATTAAAAGGAACAATATCCTGTTTGACAACGAACCCTTCTCCAAAGATGCTTGTGTACATGAAATAAAAGACATGATATACCAAATCTTCTCAGTGAATCACCTAATTGGTAACCTAGACAAGCACAAATATTGGACACAGGCTAACATTATTCCTCACATTACACAAAAGAAAAGGAAAACTTTTAAAGCTGTTACATGGCAGAAACCACTTATTAGACACAAGATCAATATAGATGCAACATGGATCGGGGGGGTTTTTCTGCTCTAGTAGTGATAGTTAGGAATTGTGAGGGGAAGGTGGTTAAAATGAGGGAAAAATCTTTTCACTCCCCATCACCTTTACATGCAGAATTGATAGCTATCCAATGTGGATATGAACTATGTTCAGAGCTGGTTTTACATCGATGTGAGGTTGAATCTGACTGTTTAGTTGCAGTACAGGGTATTCAAAACCCAAACACCTCACCATGGAGGAATTACTCTATTTGCCAATCTCTAAATTTGAAACATCATATCCACCCAATCCGGCATACTCCTAGAGAGACTAATATTGCAGCTGATTTCTTGGCGAAATTTGCTTTAGAAAATAACTTTGATGGTGATTTAGAACTGAGTTTAGTACCTCCTTTTCTTAAGGGACTCCTTTATATAGATAGATATGGAATTCCTTGGTTCCGAAATGAGTCTCAAGAGCATGCTGTATAAGATGTAATAATCGGTTACATGTTTTTTACTGGCTGGACTTATGAATTTATCATAGGATAGATACTGCTGATAGTTTTGTGTTTATTACAGTTTCTATTCTGCTACATCCTTGGCTGGATAGAACCATCGAGACACGGTGTCCTCGAGCCTTGGAGTCCTCGAGCCCTAGAACACTCGAGACATGGAGCCCTCGAGACATGAAACCCTCGACACATGGAGCCCTCAAGACAATGAGCCCTCGAGCTCTGGAGTCCGCGAGCTTAAGAGTCCTCGAGCTTTGGAATCTGCGAGCTTAAGAGTACTCGAGCCATTCACTCGAGACACGGTATCCTCGAGACTTGAAGCCCTCAAGTCTAGGAGTCCTCGAGCTTGTCCTCGAGCCATGGACCATGGAGCCTTTGAGTCCTCGAACCCTGGAGCACTCGAGACATGGAGCCCTCGAGACATGGAGCACTCAACACATGGAGCCCTCTAGACATGGAGCCCACGAGACATAGAGCCCTCGAGACATAGAGCCCTCGAGACATGAAGCCCACATGCTTTGGAGTCCTCGAGTCTTTGGAGACCTCGAGACACATGGAGTCCTCGAGCCTTGGAGTTCTCGAGACATGAAGCCCTTCAGACTTGGAGTCCTCGAACTTAGGATTCCTCGAGCCATGGACCCTGGAGCTTTTGAATCCTCGAACCCTGGAACACTCGAGACATGGAGACTTCGAGACATGGAGCACTCGACACATGAAGCCCTCAAGCCTTCGAACTTTCGAAGCTCACAGCTTCCGAGCACTCTAATCTTATAGAACTCGACCACTAGTCCACTAGTCTATTACTACCACTAGATCATTCTTTTGAAGGCAACGAGGTTGCCTTACCGGTGTAATATTCCTAAAATTATTGTACTTCTTTTGGTGCTTCATAGGTTTGGGGAACCTAATAAATATCCCCCACCTTAGGGTGCTTTAAAATTTTAAAAAAAAGTTACAGACCATAAATGTTGTGGTATAGAATACAAGCAAGATTGGATTAGGATCATTCTACCCCCTGAGCTCAGCCACCTGTTCTTCCAATTTTGCAATTTTTTGTCCAAATTTTCCGTCAAAGGTTGGAAGTACCTATTCAATGTTCTGCCTTTAAAAATGGGGCAGCCTAGGTATTTGAAAGGGAAGGAACCTTTTTTCATTTTCAAGATCGTCCTTACCTGATTAATTTTAGCAGCTGTGGCCCTCTTACTTATATAGAAATCTGATTTATCAAAATTAAATTTTTGGCCCGAAGTGTACTCAAAGATCTCTAAGAAGGCTTTAATCTTAATGAGGTTAGACTTAGAAGCTTGCAAAAAAAATGATGGTGTCATCGGCATACATTAGATGAGAAGCAGCTAGAATTGAAGCAGGTAGCTAATAATAAGAGAGACTATTATTCTGGAATATAAAAGACAAGCTCCTAGAAAAAGCTTCTGAGAATATATTAAAAAGGAAAGGAGAGAGTGGATCACCTTGTTTAATACCTCTTGTGGCTCTGGAAAACCCTACTGGATTACCATTGACAAGTACTGAAAAATGAGCTTAGGAGAGATTTTTCATAACCGCATTTAAGAAGTTGCCATGAAAACCAAACTTTATCAAAATATTTCTGAGAAAATTCCAGTTTACTCTATCAAAAGCTTTTCTTAGATCCAATTTAAGTATGCAGTTAGGAACTCTACCCTTTTTATCTAAAAATCTAATCATTTCCTACAAATAGAGAACATTATCTGCAATATCTCTATTTTTTAAAAAGGCAGATTGGTTTGGGGAGATCATTTTATCCATATAGGGTCTCAAACGTTCCATTAACACTTTTGAGCATATCTTATTCAAGACATTTGATAAGCTAATTGGCCTGAAATTCTCAAATGAGCAGGGAGTTGGTTTTTTAGGTATTAAGGTTATCCAGGTACTAGAAACTCCCACAGGCATATCAGAGCCTGTAATAAATTCATTTACTGCTTCAGTTAGATCATGTCTTATAATAGACCAGCATTTACTATAGAATTTAGTTGAAAAACCATCTGGTCCTAGACTGCTGTTCTTGTTTAGGCCCTTAATCACTGATTCTAATTCAGCTTCTGAGACTGATTTGGATAAAGCTTGATTGTCCTGGTCAGTGATAATGTTAGGGATTTGGCTAAGGAAGTGGGGGTAGTATGTGTCATTAACCATTTGGTTATGCTCAGTTAATAGCTCAGAAAAGTAGGCAATAGATTCCTTTTGGATGTCCAGCTGTGAAGTTATCCATTGGCCTTGTCTGTTTTTAATTTTGGAGATCTGTAACCTGCAGTTTTTCTCCTGCGCCACCTTATGGAAAAATTGAGTGTTGTTATCTCCTAACTTATGCCATTTAGATCTAGCTTTCTGTTTCCAGAATTTTTCCTTCTCCTTTTAGGCTCTAAGCAGTAAGGCTTTTTTCTCATTTAGTTTGATAAGTTCAGAAGCTGAGGGTGTCAAGTCAAAAAGAAGTTCCTGAATTGTTAATGCCTCAGCATAGGCTATTCCTAAACAACTTCAACAATCTCAACTTTGAGACTTAAATATAGCTAGACAATTTATCATTCACTTATGTTCTTGGCTAGCTAAGCACAATACAAGCTTAATGTCATTCCATATTCCAAATCCCAATCAAGTTAAATCCCTAACCACAATATCTACAAGTCGATACCAAATCCATATAGCCTTATAAATAATGGCAATTTTTTTCACATGTCAACCATAATGAATTAACAAAAAATTTGCAAATTAAGCACATGGGAATGAAGAAATGTACCAATAGAGTGAATTGGAGGATGGATGAAACAAGCCCATAAACAAAGTTATCCTAATTTTCCTGGAATCGCAAAACCCCCAAATTCTAGGGTTTGGTTGTTCTTGAGGAAATTTGGCTAATATATTTGGCTAAATGTAGGTAATTGTGGTGTGGGGATGGAATGGGGAGCATTGAGGAAGAGGTTTTCGGTCAAAAATGGTGGAAAGTGGTGGTAGATTGTTGGTGGATTGGTGGTATGAGAGAAGGAGAGGAGGGGATGAACGAGTGGAGAGGAAGGTGATGGAGAAAATAAGGCAGTTTTGCCCATTTTTAAAAGACCCCTGCACGTTCATTGCGAGTCACGATAGACTAGTCATGACTCGTGACGGGAAGGTCAATGGGCATTGGTGGTCAATTTTTGGACAGGAGTCGTGACGGGACTGTCGCGACTAGCGATATGTTGGTTCCGAGAACCAAACTTTCTGCAAATTCTCACTGATATGTTCGCGTGTTGCAACCAAATCATCGCGGCTTGCGATAGGACCATCGCGATATCTTTGGCATGAGGGCTCACATTTTGTGATATATCCTAGCAGCCCTTTTAGCTCCAAAATGACCACCGCATGCATAAGAATGAGAAAAAGTAAGATTTGAATGCACTTCATTATCGAGGATGCATTTCCTAACAACTTGATCTACACAATGCTTCCACAAAAATGGATCATCCCACACATAATATTTAGCATAGCTTCTTAGCTTATCTTTTTTAGCCTCAGAAAAATGAGGGAATTTACCAAAGATAAGAAAGTTCACAATGTCGGCATACCACGGTTGGAGGTCCCTGATTGCAAACATTTTTTCATCGAGGAACTTCTCTCATAGTTGCTCAATCATTGATGAATTTACCTCACTATCTTGGCAAGGAGGCAACTGACTCAAATGATTAGCAACAAGGTTCTTCGTGTCTTTCTTGTCTCGCACCTCCAGCACAAATTCGCTCAAAAGCAGGATCCACCAAATCAATCTTGGATTGGCCTCTTTCTTCATCATCAAGACGAAGCGCTGCATGGTCAGTGTACATAATAACTTTTGTACCAAGAAAACAAGATTGAAAATTTTCCAATAAAAATACCATCACTAGCAACTCATTTTCTGTGGTGGAATTGTTTCTTTGATCCTCATTGAGAGATATGGATGCATAGTAAATGGCGTGAGGTGCTCTCCCCACCCTTTGACCAAGCACCACTCTAACGGTGTAATCACTAGCGTTGCACATGATCTCAAAAGGCAAAAACCAATCCAGGGGTTGTATGATAGGGGGCGAGACTAAAGTTTCCTTCAATGTATCGAAGGCCCCTTTACAACCCTCATCCATCACAAATTCCACCTCCTTTTGCAACAACTTGCACAAAGAAGATGCTATCTTTGAAAAGTCCTTGATGAACCGGCGGTAAAATCCTGCATGGCAAAGAAAAGAACGCACTTCGCACACATTACTAGGATAAGGAAAAGTTTGAATCATGTATATCTTTGTCTTGTCAACCTCAACACCCTTGGAGGAGACAACATATCCTAAGACAAGGCCTTGTTCTACCATAAAATGACACTTCTTAGAATTTAACACAAGATTAGTATCAATGCAACGTTTAAGAACTTGTGCTAAATTTGCTAAACCGTTGTCAAAACAATTATCATGAATGGTAAAATCATCCATGAATACCTCAACAAAGTTTTCAAAAAATTCTGAGAAAATGCTTACCATACACCTTTGGAAAGTTGTGGGGGCGTTACATAGCCCAAAAGGCATACACCAATAAGAAAACGTACCAAAGAGGCATGTGAAGGTTGTCTTTTCTTGATCTTCTAGGGCAATGACCACTTGAAATTATCTCGAGAACCCATCTAAAAATCCGTAGAATGGGTGACTTGCTAGCCTCTCAAGCATTTGATCAAGGAATGGCAATGGGAAGTGATCTTTGTGGGTCTCTGCATTTAGCATCGGTAGTCAATGCAAACACGCCTACCATTTTGGACTCGAGTGGGCACCATTTCACTTTTCTCATTCTTGACTACTGTCACCCCATTGTTTTTGGGTACCACTTGAGTTGGGCTCACCCACTTACTCTCCGAGATTGGATAGATCATACCCGCTTGGAGCAACTTGAGGATTTCTTCCTTTACCACCTCCATCATAGGTGGGTTCAATTGGCATTGGGGTTGCTGCACGGGTCTTGCATCTTCCTCCAACAAAGTACAATGCATGCAAGTGGATGAACTTATACCCTTGATGTTGGAAATAGTCCATCCAATTTCTTCCATATTCTCATGTAAAACCACTATTAACTTTTTCTCTTGCTCTTGGGTGAGCTTACTTGAAATGATAGCCAGGAGCGTCTCCCCTTCCCCAAGAAATAATTACTTAAGGTCACTCAGAAAAAGGTTTAAGCTCTATCACCGGAGCTTTTACAAGTGATGGAAACAATTCCGATTCTTTGGGTTCCTCTAAAACTAGAGGAGGAGGTCCCGGTACCACTTCTTCAAGAATGCTCAAATCCTCAATGCTTTCCTTCAAGTCAGTACTCATGGAATATACAAGACATGCATCTTCAACATTATTTTTCTAAAGAAATTAACAAGGAATCATCACCATTAAATTCAAAAACATCTTGCACAACATCATCAACAATATCAATAGCATAGCAAGAATATTCTTCAAGAGGATACCTCATAGAGTCATTTATGTTAAACTCTACTTTAATCCCATCAAATTCCATGGTGAGGGTACCATTATGCATATCAATGATGGTCCTTGAAGTTTTCAAAAATGGCCTCCCCAACAAGATCACGGCGGCATGTTTATTATGCTCCATGTCAAGGACATAAAAATCCATGGGGAATATTATGGAATCCACCCTAACCAACATATCCTCGACAATACCCTTAGGGTATGTACTAAAACGATCGGCTAGTTGGATCACCACTCCTGTTTTGTGCAAAGTACCAAGATTGAGGCTTTCATACAAAGAGTAAGGAATCACATTTATTGATGCACCTAGGTCAAACATGTCTTTTTCAAAATTTGTAGTCCCTATCATGCAAGGGATTGTGAACATACCGGGATCACTACATTTAGGGGGTAACTCCATTTGTCACAAAGCGGAGACATGTTCATTTTTTTCCATTTTTAAGCTTATTATTCTCTTTGTTTCCTATTTACAACACATAATTCCTTTAAAAAATTAGCATAGCTAGTAATTTGTTCAATGGAATTCAAGAGAGGGATATTTACCTAACATCTACGAAAGATGTCGTAGATGTCCTTGTTGGACTCCTTTCACCGTTTATCTTTCAAAGCTTCCGAAAATGGTGGTTTTGGCACGTATGGAAAATTTTCCGTCACATTTGCCTTCTTGTGAGGAGGGGATGAAGGTTCGGGAATGGAGGATAATTTTTGAACGATGATCTCCTCTTCCTTCTCCTTCCCTTTCCTTGCTTGCTCCTTGGACAATTTCTCGACCTCTTCTTCTACCTCATTCTCAAACACCTTGACCCTCCTAGGCTCCTCTTAAACAACTTCTTCATTCGGGAGAGTGATCACCTCTTTACAACTTCTCAAAGTGATAGAACTAGCATTTTGGCGAGGGTTGAACTCCAATTGGGATGGAATTTTACCCTTTTCCCATGCCTCCATCTGATTCATGGCTTGTGATATTTGGCTCACTTGAGTCTCCAAGTTTTTTATGCTCACCTTGGCTTTTTCTTGGAATTTTTATCCTTTTTCTGCACACAAAATCAACCTATGAATGGCTTGTATCACCTCATATTTTGTCAAGCCCGAGCTCTCCCCTTGCTCTCAGGGCTTGTCTTAAAGCCTTTGGTATTGTTGTTGAGGTGGCCGATATTGTTGTTGAGGAGGGCAATATGGTTGAGCATTTTTGTCTCCTTGAGGATTCCCATACCAAAAATTTGGTTGATCATGATTACCCAAATTGTAAGGCCGGTTTTGGTAGCCTTGATTTCCATGATACCCTTAGTTGCCTTGATATCCTTGGTATCCTTGATTGCCTTGGTAGCATTTCCCGCCTTGATATCATATGACACTCACCTCCTCAACATAATCATCTTGCAAAGTAGGGAAAACATCTGTGGGATCCGCCGATGGGCAATTTTCACAAGATTTCACATGTGGTACATTCTCGGACCTAGGCATCAAATATTTCATGATAGAAGTAAGGGCCAGGACTTGGTCCTCTAGCTTTTCACTAGTGGAGGGATAACTTGTCGGTATTGGATTTCTTCTTCTCAAATCGACCCTTGAACTAAAGTTTCTTGACTCCTCAGCCAACTCCTCATATAAAGTCATAGGCTCCATTGAAGTCTTGTTCCCAAGGGTACCACCACAAGAATTCCTCACTAGTCTTTGGTCCTCATCAAGAAGACCATTGTAAAAATGATAGAAGAAGTCTCCCTCCGAATATCCAGGGAACATCGAGAGAAGTTTCTCGAACCTCTCCCAATAGTAAAAAAATGACTCTTCATGCCATTGGAGGATGTTGCTGATGTCCTTCTTTAAAACGGTAGACCTTGAGGCTAGGAAATACTTGGCAAGAAATTTCGTCTTTATGTCAAGCCAACTTTTGATGCTCTTGGGTGGTAGGTAGTGGAGCCAAACCCTTGCACCATCCCTAAATGTGAATGGAATGCCTTCAATTTGTAGAAGTTTTCATTTACTCTATGGGAAACCGTACCACCACATAAAAAGTGTAACTCGGTGAGATGTTTGTTGGCATTTTCCCATTGCCTACTAAGGAAGATAAGCAGCGAGTTTATAAACTGGTCTTGAGCTCAAAATGCCCGTTTGGTCAAACCAAAGAATACTCTATGCACATCGATCGTTGTTCAAGGTTGGGGCCATAACATCCTTCAATAAGGCTTGCCTCGAAGGAATAGCTCCTCCAAGAGGAGGATCTCTCCCTTAAAGAGAGGGATGTTGAGGTCCTTCTCCCGGATGCTCATCTTCATGCTCGTATTGATGCTTCTTAAGAGTAGAAGTATCCATAAAATGGTCACTAGGAGGGGTGTTATTCAAACTTTCCAAAGAAAGTCTCCTAGGCTGTCTCAAATTCAACTCTAACTTAGAGTCGTAGTGTAGGGGTTCTAATGAAGAGGATCACGTACGAATCATACACCAAGAACTCAAAAAAATACGTCTTCAAGCCAAGAAAAAATAGCAAGTCAACTAAGAAAACAAAATAAAATCAAACTAACAAATATTTACAACTAGCACATAATATGCCCAAACACTTAAAAATAAACTCCTCTTCCCCGGCAGCAGCACTAAAATTTGGGAGGTCGTTGCCGTACCTCTCAAAAATACAATTTCTAATCCCTAATTCTTCCTATCTACAATTAAGTAGATAATGGCAAGTTGGGGTCGTCTGCGAAGAAGAGGGATTGTTTCAAGGGTTTAAACATATAGTGCAGAAAATATACTAGGCATAGATATATATAGATACATATAAAAACATGTAAGAGGGGGGTTGTTGGTTTTGGTCCTAAATTATGAATTGAAATATTAACAAGAAATGCAACAGAACAATGCTAATCATGCAACGACAACTAAAAAGATGAGTAAAACAACAATTAACAGAGCCTTGGGGGCAATCAACTTCCACTTCCAAACTTCTTATAGATCATAGATTCATGTACTCATTCATCAACAGTTATTGCCTACGGGGAATGCTATCACTTTCCAATCAAATATCCACATTCATTCCTTCTTAATAGTAATTTACAAATGCAAACAATGACATTTTGCAAACCTCATTGATAATCACTTTAGGCAAACTACAACATAAAGGTATTTCATCAATGGAATTTCACACGAAGGACCAAAGATTTGATAACAACACGTTTTCTACCAAAGACATAGTCATTTAACCAAATAAAACATTTATTAGGCTAACCCTAGAACAAACCACATTCAAGGTTCAACCTTTCTTTGCATTTATGTGATAAATATAGTAGTACAAGGGAAGTCCCCTTGTACTACTATAATTCGGCTGCCATTGAATCAATTGGAAATAGTTTAGGCAGCTACATTAAAACTGATATGGCAACAGATATGCTCACTAGACCTTCGGCCATCAAAATATGCATTGAAATTAACTTACAAAAACCTATCAGTACTCACATCAGGCTAGGTTCAGTGACAAATAACAGGAAGAGTCCGTCTCTTGAAAGACGGTCTTTCCATACGTTATGGAAAGACCAAGGTTTAAAGTGTAAATTAGAAGAAATTAAGATAAAATTTTGGGGTTGCATGAACCGGGTTATAAATTTTATAACTACTACATATTTCATACTAAAACTTTAATATTGCAACTAAGACCTTTTACGTTTTATTATTCTAATCAAACTCCGTCTTTCCATAAGCCTATGGAAAGACCGTCTTTCCCAAGACTTTGCCTAACAGGAAATATCAGGTTGATTATGAGGACATGCCTTTATATTGTGATCACTGCTTTAAATTGGGCCACTCCAAACCTCAGTGTAGAGTTTTTCCACCAAATGCTACTACTATTAATGTTGAGAATGTAATACATCAGGCACAGCCCCTTTGGAAAGCCATGGGGAAAATTTTGATGTTCCTCCCATGCTATCTCATGAAGATCAGTATGACTTAGAAATTACTGAATATCCACTGGAACTTAATACTGATCCGAAGCCTGTATCCCCTCTTAATATGGATACTAATACAAATCCAGAGGTTCCTACTCTACCTCTGCAAACTACAGACAATTATGAAATCATGCAGTCTAGCTCCCCTTCTAAAGCCCCACTTGACAATTCCATAAACAAACTTTTAGAGAAAACGGCTTTCAGGAATTTTATCCCTATAGCTTATGCTTCTGATGATATCCAAGTAGGAACCTCCCTTCCCAATCTGTCTAAGCAGAAGGGGACATCTCCCTCTCTTCTGGATAGATTAGGGAACAGGTTTTTGGTTTTGCAGGAAGATCTTGACAGCACTGCTCAAGAACAGGACCAGGATGATCTAAACCTTCAAGCTAGCTCAAGCTCAACTCCACTTCAGGGACAAAATCTGCAATCAGGTAAGTCTAAAGGAAAGAAGACTAATTATTTCGGTCAAATTAACAAAATGATGCTTAGGTCTTCAACAAAAAGTCATAAGTCTAGTGAACAATGATAGGTCCACTCTCAATTAATTTTTTGATTTGGAATCTAAGGGGTATGGAAACATCAATGTTAAGACTACTAAACCTGATCAGGATTAAAAAGATCCAATTCTTATGTATTATAGAACCTATGCATGATAACTCAAAATTTCAATCTTATAAGGATAAACTTAAATTTGCTGATGGACTAACTCTTTTTAATGGCAAAATATGGTTGATGTGGGCAAGTTCTTTTTCAGTTAATCTTATCTCTGCTCATGAACAGTACCTGCATGTTAATATCTCCTATGGCTCTCTAAACCTTCATATGGATGCTGTTTTTGTTTATGCTCTTAGAAATAGAGAGGGTAGGAAGATATTATGGAGAGATTTGTCAGCAGTAAGTCAAAATGAAACTATTTATATTGGTGATTTTAACTATATTACCTCTGTTTCTGAATATAGAGGCCCTAGCACTCCTGCCAGAGGTAGTATTAGTGACTTTAATAATTGGATAAATTCCTTAGGATTACAGGGAATTACCACGGTGGGAAACCTTTTTACTTGGTGTAATTCTAGACTTCGAAATCCCACTTCCAAAAGGTTAGATAGAGGACTTAGTACAATTTCTTGGAATCAGAAATTTCCCTCCTCTTCTATACAGATTTTAAATAGACAAACCTCTGACCATGCCCCCCTTCTTTTAAATATATCAAATCTCTCCAATCTGAACCCAAGACCTTTTAGATTCCTTGATGTTTGGCTTAACCGTCCTGATTTCTTCACACTTGTTCAAAACTGTTGGGATAAACACATTAGAGAAAAAGGAATGTTAGGTTTTTTCCTCAAATTAATTAGGTTAAAAAAGGAGATTAAAATCTGGAATAGGGAGTGTTTTGGCAATATTGATACTAATCTATTACATGCAGAAGAATCACTCAGAATTCAGGAAACAATCTTTGACTTAAACCCCTCTCAATCTGAACTCATTAAATTAAACCAGAAAACAGCATTACTATTGAGAGCTCAAAAAGAAAAAAAAAATTTGGAAACAAAAGGCAAAAATGAAATGGCATAAATTAGGGGACAATAATACTCAATTCTTTCATAAGGTTGTACAAGAGAAGAACTGTAAATTGAGGATCTTAAAGATTAAAAATAGAACAGGTCAGTGGTTAAATTCTCAACCTAAAATCCAAACTGAAGCCATTGCATACTATTCTGATCTGTTATCTGAATCTGATCAAGATCCCAATCATACATACTATGCCCATTTTTTGAGTCAAATTCCTAATATAATTACTGCTCAAGATAATCTAGATTTAGCAAAACCAGCCTCTGAATCAGAGGTTGAGGCAGTACTAAAGGGATTAAGCAATAATAGTAGTCCAGGTCCCGACGGATTTACCAAAAAAATTTTTTCTAAGTGCTGGAGTATAATTAAAAAGGACCTCATAGATGCAGTTAATGATTTCATTCAGGGCTCACCTATCCCTAAAGGTATATCAAGTACATGGATCACATTGATCCAAAAAAACCAACCCCGAGCACATTTGATGATTTTAGGCCTATTAGTCTTTCTAATACAATTAATAAAATATGCTCTAAGGTATTAATGGAAAGACTAAGACCTTACATGGCTAACCTAATCTCCCAAAACCAATTAGCTTTCATGAAAAATAGGGATATTTCAGATAATATCCTCTACCTACAGGAATTGGTGAGATTTTTAGATAAAAAGGCTAGAACTCCTAACTGCATCCTTAAATTAGACTTACAAAAGGCTTTTGATAGAGTTAGTTGGGATTTTCTTAGAAGTATCCTTAGGAAATTTGGCTTTGATGGACCTTTTCTTAATGCTGTATTTTCAAATCTGTCTCAAGCTTATTTTTCAGTTCTTATTAATGGGAATCCTGTGGGTTTCTTCCCAGCTACTAGAGGAATCAAGCAAGGTGATACACTCTCTCCATTCCTCTTTAACATTTTCTCAGAGGCATTTTCCAGAAGTTTGTCATTCATCTTTAATACTGGAAAGATTTCTCATTTTTATATACCATCTGCAATTCCTCCAATTTCACATCTTATGTATGCTGATGATACAATTATTTTCATGCAAGCCTCTAAACCTAATTTGATTAAAATTAAGGCTTTCTTAGATATTTTTGAACTTACCTCTGGCCAAAAATTCAATTTCCACAAATCGGATTTTTATTTAAGTAAGAGAGCCACCAGTGTTAAATTAAATCAGATGAAATCAGTTCTGAAAATGAAACAGGGAACCTTTCCATTTCAATATCTTGGCTGCCCAATTTTTAAGGGTCGAACTTTAAATAGATATTTCCACCCTTTAATGGAAAGAGTTGATAACAAGCTGAAAAACTGGAAAAACAAGTGGCTAAGCTCGGGGGGAAAATTAATTTTGATCAAGAGTTGCTTATATTCTATACCTCAGCATCTATGGGCAGTGACTTACCCCACAAAATATATAATCAGATTGTTTGAAAAAAAAATGGCTAAGTTCTTTTGGGGAGAAACTGATGGGAAGAGAAATAAAACATGGAAAAAATGGTCTGACTTATCTAAGCCAACATCTCTAAATGGCCTAGGCTTTAGATCTATTAGGGGCATAATAGATGCTTGTTCCCTTAAGCTTTGGTGGAAAAGCCAGTTGGGCCAAACTCTATGGTCAAAACTGCTTTGGTCTTTGCCTGAATCATACAGAACCTCTACTACATGGAAAAGAATCTGTAACATCAACTCCATTGCTGAAGAAAATTCACTGATTATACATGGTAGAGGTGCTTGTAATGCTTGGACATCTAACTGGTGCCCTACGGGACCACTGATTCACAAGATCCCAAGCAATGTACTACAGACCTTTATGCAGTACACAATATCTGAATTCATTAGGGATAAAACTGATATTCTTGTGCAAATCTTACCCTACCTAGACAATGATACTGCATTATTTTTGCAGGATGCTGAACTGGTGGAAGATAGAGATGACAGGATCATTTGGAAACCCAATACTATGGGGGCCTTTTCTTTTAAGTCAGCTTATTATACCATCATGAACTATACAGGTAACTTCCCCATCTCCAAAAATGTGTGGAATGTAATGCTACAAAAAAAGGTTTCAATTTTTACCTGGAAGTTGCTACATTCTTTCCTTCCTTTTGATAATGTTCTGATAACCTGTGGATTTAGTTTGGCTTCTAAATGCCCTGTGTGTTGCCACTCTGATTCTATTGATCACTTTTTTATTTCCTGTACACTGGCTAAATTAATATGGAGTAAAACGACTTCTCTAATAGACCTTAATTTCTCTGAGCACCAATCTCTGTCTCAAAGATTTTACTCCTGTTGGTACTGCCCAGATTTAACCAAGAGCATGCAACAGATCTGTAAATTGCTCCCATCTCTTATTTGTTGGGGGCTTTGGAAGGCTAGCAATAGATATTTTTTTGACCAGGTTCCATTCTCTGCTGATCTAATATGCAAAGAGATATCTGAGCTTCTTAAACTATCCTTATACTCTTATCCTGCAAAGATGAACCCTTCTATTGTAATTCCTATGACATTTAGAAATCTTCTCCCCCCTCCTAGACCTCCCCCTAAACCAAACCTGTGCTCAGTCTGGTGGGAAAAGCCTATGGTTAATTCCATAAAAATGAATACTGACGCATCTTGGTTTCCTCATACATCTGCTGTTGGGATTATTGTTAGGGACAGCTCAGGTAGCCCTCTTCTTGTTAAGTCTATCTCAATTGAGGCAGAGTCTCCTCTTCATGCTGAGCTTCTAGCTATTCTGGTAGCTGTTCAATCTTTTCCACATAGACACAGCCCCTTAACAATTGAGTCTGACTCACTCTCTGCCACTAAAATGATTCTAAATCCATACTCAGCAAAGTGGAATCATTTCAATTTGGCTTATAAGATTAATAAATTACTACAGGGAGCTGATCTAAGACACATATACAGAGAATGTAACTCTGTGGCGAATGCAATAGCAAAACACCACTCTTCTCATAACCAGCCTCTCAACCTCTATAATTTGCCACCATAAATTAGGGGACTCATTTCGTTGGATATGCAGCAGGTTCCTCATATTAGAAGTATAAAATAGAGCTTTCACAGGACATGATACTGCTGATTGTTGTTACATTTGTATGCAGCTCTACTTACCACTTGGACAGCACTCTTGCGGAACTAGTTTCCACACATGTGGATGCTCACAGCCTCCCAGTAAATCTGAACAAGGACTTCATGGATGCTGCAATGTTTCATATCACTTCTTGGATGCAGCTAAATTCAGCTCTAAGTTCTTCATTTTCCTTACTGGTACTCGAAATGTTTAGGATTACCTTGGGAATCTCTTTCTTTGCAGTTGTCTGGCCAAGGGAGAGAATTAACACGAGGGGTGGAGATTCTCCCCTTTGGATCGCAACTGCAAAACTGTTAGGATCACCTTTGTATAGTCATCCGAAATTATAGTTTAGCTGTAGGACTTTTGGAGGCAATGATGTTGCCTTAATGGACATGAATCAATCACATGATGTAAGAATTGCTTTTGCTGTTGATTAAAAGGCCTGGGGAACCTAATACATATCCCTCACCTGCGGGTGCTCTTATTTAAAAAAAAAGTGATAAATATGAAAAAAAATCCACATTAACATACTTATCTAGCAAGAATTACATCACATTATACACTAGAAGTTCTAAGTTCATGCTCTTGGATATTCATGCCAAATGAGTCAAGAATTTTGAAACTTTTCTAACACCCTAACACTTCAATCATATAAACACTTCCTATTCTCAAACAACCCATGATATAAATGAAGCAAAAATAGAATTAATGGCACAATAAGTGCTTCCCCATAAATGTTCATAAATGAGCAAAATCAAGAATCTCACTACATAAGTTTGGAAGCTTCAATCAATTGCTCCCAAGAGATTAGTTTAGCTACTAAAACCCATTCTAATTAACAACAACAATTCAAACATAAAAGCAAAGATGAAAAATGGACAAACCTAGGATTTTTGGCTCTAAAATGGCGAAGGAGAAGAAGTGAGGAAAGAGAGGATAAAAGTGCTATTTATAGTACAAGAAAAAGAAGATGGATTTCTGGCTACCCGTTCGTTGTTAGTTGTGACAGGGTCCATCGCGACTCACAATGGGCAATCAGAGCAGAATATATTTTTGCTCTTCTTCATGTCTTCTAGCCCTTAATCCATTACACACTCCTTAAGCTCTTCAACTTATCAAATTTTCAAACCTAGTCTTCAAATCTTCAAAGTCTCCAAAAGATGATCTTCAGTGGGCTCCAGTCTTCTAGTCTTGATGTTCTTTCCCTGTCACACAAAACCCCCCTAGGAAAGGTAGAAGAGCGTAAAGTTGCTCTTGCCACTCCTTAGGGAATTTCAAGGTAAAATCCAAGCTCTTGATAAAAAAAGCACAAAAGAGATTCCAAAAGTCCCAAAATATGCACATAAGATGGACACATCAAGGGCCCCGAGATGAAAACTCACAACATTATAGCCTAAAAAAACAAGATCCAAAAACTCTAACCAAATCATACGAAAAAACATCATCGCATTTTATAATCGACCAAAAATCACACATTCTTCAAGAGATATAAACCCTTTTGAACCAAAAACATCATTCATTCTAACAGATTTAGAAAGCCCTAATCTAATTATCCATTCCAATTATCCATTCTAATTAAAGTTTTTAAAAGTTTAGGGACTGGATGTGAAATTTCACAATTTTACATTTAAGTCCAGGTATAGATATCAATTTCCCCTCATTATTCTCTCATATTTTTCTAAAATTTTCTCTCTCTTCTCCTTTCCTCTCTCCTGTGAACCAAACGTTCATATTCTCTCTCATCTCCAACTCAAATCTCTCTCTTCTCCATTTCTCTTCCATGTTCTTCAATTCTAGCTCCTTTTCTTCGATTCAACCACTCATTATCTCCATTTTCTACCTCTTTCTTGCGCGCAAAGATTCATTGCGATTTTTTGAGTTTTCTGGCAATTTTCCTGCAGGCGAACACTATACAAGCTTCATTTTGTGTTAATCTTCCAAGGTAATGTATTTGCTCCGAGTTTTTATGCATATTTTTTTCAATTTTTGTTTCTTTTTCTGGTTCATGTGATTTTCTAGGGTTAATGTTGTTCAATGTGTTAATATTTGGGGATTTCACTTTTTTTTTGTGTTTTGTGAGTTATTCTTATAGTTGTGCTAATATTTGTGTTGTTGTTGTTGTTTGTTAAATGTCAAAGGAGATTTGCATCACCGCTGCTGCAATCGAGAAGGAAGAATCATTTGTAAGTTTTCTGAATTTTCAGTTGTGATGTTTTAGCTACATGTATAAATGTTTCTCACTTTCAGTGTGATATTTCAGGTTTTAGACTTTAAGTACTGTTATCAGTGTTATTGTGATGTTTAATTTCAGTGCTTGATATTTGTGTTTCATGCTTAAATGTGAAATTGATGTTCATTATTTATTGTGTGTGTAATATCTTAGGGTTTTCTTACGATTTGAGATAGTTTTTTTTGTTGTTGTTGATGTTCCTTAGATGTTTAAGAATACTTTTGCCACTGTTGCTACAATCGAGAAGGAAAGAGGATCTGTAAATTTTATTATTTTGCAGATGTGACTTTTTAAACACTGTTGTCGACCTTTCAGATTTATGTTTGAACTTTCATGTTTAGGTTTGAAGTACTTTTTATCTGTGTTGGTGTGATGATTTAATTTCAGTATTTGATGCTTGTAGTGTTTTAAGTGTGCAATTGATGTTGAGTTTTGTTTTTTTAATTGTATGTGATAACTTAGGGTTTTGTTGCAATTTGAGCTAATTTTTGTGGTGTTGTTGATGTTCTTTAGATGTCTAAGAATGTTTTTGCCACTATTGCTGCAATCGAGAAGGAAAGAGGATATGTAAATTTTGTTATTTTGCAGATGTGACTTTTTAAATACTATTGTTGACCTTTCAAGTTTTATGTTTCATCTTTAATGTTTAGATTTTAAGTATTGTTTATAATTGTTGGTGTGATGATTTAATATCAGTTTTTTGTTGCTTTGATTGTTTAGTTTTGATGTTTAATGTTTCATGCGTATGCTTATGTGTTTTAATTTCAGCATTTGGTGATTGTAGTGTTTTAAGTGTGCAATTGATGTACAGTTTTGATTGTGTGTGATATCTTAGATTTTTGTTACGATTTGGGATAATTTTTGTGTTGTTGTTGTTTCATAGATGTGTAAGAATACATGACCATTGTTGCTGCAATCGAGAAGGAAAGAGGATCTGTAAATTTTGTTACTTTGCATATGTGACTTTTTAAATACCGTTGTTGACCTTTCATATTTTATGTTTACTCATTCATGTTTAAGCTCTCAGTATTGTTTATCTGTTTTGGTGTGATGATATAATTTCAATATTTGATGCTTGTAGTGTTTTCATATTTAAGTATGCAATTGATGTTTAGTTTTATTCTTTTGATATTTTAGTGTGTACTGTTTGATATTTTTAAATTTTGAGATTGATGTTTTAAATACTCTATTTGACTTTTCCTCAATGTAGTTGTCATTGATGTAATTTGCACTATTGTGATGTTTTAATTACATATATTGACGTTTTAGTTACTGTATGCGATGTTTTATATTATTTCACAAGAATACTTTTCATGTTAAAGAGTTCTACGATGTCATTGATGAGTTAGTAAAAAATGGTAAGAGAAACCATGCTCCCGAAGGTGTTCCATTGAACAGAAGACCGGAAATCGACCTTTGATCATTGCGTTGATGGAGTAGGAGAGTCATCATCTTCTAAAACAGCATGAGAGAAAGCAAGTCTGTGAATAAGCGAGCAACAAAGAAAACAAGTCGGGGAAATAGAATTTGGTTGTTTGAGATGTCTTGAATTACATTTATTTTTCTTTTTTGATGGTTGAATGTTAGTATTGAGGCTCTTGATTCTTTTGATGATTAAAGTTTGCAACTTTTATATGCTAATTTAATACGTATTTGTAGTGCTAGTGATGATTCAATAAATTCCTTCGAATTTGAGTTGTCAATATATGATGTTTTATGTCTTGTTCATCTGTAATATACGTAAAATGGTACGTATCATTTTACATCTATAAATTATCATGTAAAAAAGGATCAGTTGATATAAGTGGAACTTCAAAAATAGTTTTTTAAAAATCTACAACAATAGTGGAATGTATATTTTTAACTCATTTTATTAAGATGTCTCACAATGTTAGTTTGATATTTTAATATTTTAATTTGATGTTTATTAATTTTTATATGATATTTGAATGTTTTAATTTGATGTGTATTTTAATATAATTGTTTAATTTTATGGTTTAGAGTTTTTAGTTGATGGTTAGAGTTTTAAATTATTTTTTTATGTTTTATCATTTTAGTAATGATGAATTAATATTAAGACATGACTTTAATAATCAGGCTAACACATAGTAAGACCCGGGCCAGAAACCGTTAAACCCATATTTTAACCCAAAAGAAATTGACGCCAATCGGAATCATCCAATTTACCCAAAATTGGACATTTTTTATTAACCAGAAATAAATCCAAAACTACCGGAATCCTTCAATCAAATTGCAGTGCCGCTCAAAAAATATCACTAGAAAACTTCACCTACGCCGGTGACTTCTCATAAATCTGGAGCACAGCACTGCTGGAATCATCGGATCTCCAGAACGATGCGAATCAAATGAATTCGATGCCAAATCTAAAATATCCGGCATATAACGAGGCGAGCAGCGGCGACGGCAAGGCGAGCAGCAGCGACGGTGAGGCGAGCAGCGGCGATGGCGAGGTAAGCAGCGGCGACGGTGAGGCGAGCAAAATCTTGCGGACAAGGGAAGAACTTAACGAAAGCGAGAACATGGGGATGATGAGAGCACTGACGACGTTGAGAACTGTGAGTACGAGGGCGAGCAGAATCGTGGCCGGAGTAGGAGGGAAGGAGAGAGGTGGTTACGAGGCGGGGGAGTGAGGTGGTTACGAGGTGGGTGAGGGAGGTGGTTACAAGGGTTTACAGGGATGAGGGATATGAATATTTTATGAAGTTGCATATTAGTTAATGATTTTTCAGGACTTATTTGGTTCATGTGGGAATTCAATTCTGCGGTAATTTGTATTTCATGGGAAGTTGTTTCCGTGATCAAATTTCTAGGATATACACAAATCGTGTTTGGTTGCACATGCGGATTCTATATTTCCTATGAATTAATTTTTTGCATGTTATTTGGTTGACTTCATTTGGGTATGCGAGAAGACGATGAAGTAGAAGGAAATGAAAAATTGCCGCGTGAAGGAGGGAAACCATAACGTTTTACGCGCCATAGTTAGGATAAAAGTGTAATATCACACAAAAGCATCACAGAATTGCATTCGACCGAGGAGGTACTCGGTAACATATTTCCCACGTTATGTGGGAAATTTAATTTCCTCCGAATTATAACTTCCCATGTATTTACTACTTTCCGTCAACCAAACAGTTCTACCAATCCTAAAATACGCAGAATTTATAATCACCGTGTATGGTACGCATACCAAACGACCTCTGAGTCATGAATATTTTGAGATTAATTCCCAAATTTAATTTTCCCTTTTGCTATTTTTCTTCTAGTCTCAGGTCTTACAGTAACACAGTCTCGTAGGAGACGGACTCTTGTATTTTAATTTTAATTCAACAAATAATATGTATCGTATATTTTTTATTGAAAAAATAATTCAGATGCATATTAAACTATAATTATTTTTATTTAAGATAATATACTTTGAGAAAAGTGCAGATATAACCCTATATAACTAAAGAAGTGCAGATATAACCCTGGGCTGATCGAAAGTGCATATATAACCCTATCAATTTAGGTTATGTGCAAATATAACCTTTTTAGCCGGTTGGAGGCTGAAATCCACTGAAGTGACTATTTCGCCCCTCTGTAAAAAATAAATAAAAACAAATATTGATACTGCCTCCAATCCATTCTCTTATTCTTATGTTGTCTCTGATCCATACCTATGATCCATTCTCTTCTTCTTCTGAAGTATTGTAGTGTCTCTGATCCATTCGCTGGGCTATCTCACGTCCATTCTCTACTTCGGCGCTTGGCTAATCGGTAATGGGGTATGAGCGGCGGTGGGTGTTCAATCGGTGAATAGGGTTTTTTTGTTCAATTTGCGGTGAGGAGGAAAGGATAGCAACGAGCGGCAGATAGGGTTTTTGTTGAGCGGCTATGATAGGGCTGAGGCGTGGGGCTTAGCGGGGATAGGGTTTTCATCGGTGGGGATAGGCGGGCGAGCTTAGTAGCGAGGTGGGTGAGCTTCGGTGGTGGGGCGAGCAGCGATGGGGCGTGTTGAGCCAAGTGGTGGAGGGTGGAGCTGAGTGATGTGCCCATTTTATATGGTTATATTAGAACTTTTAGGATTCACTTTTGTATATTTTTTTGCTCTAGATGTGGCATTTTGTCTTGAAATTCTCTAAGAAGAGTTAAAAGAGACTTTTACGCTTTTATTACCTTTCTAGAGGATTTTGTGTGACAAGACAATTTGTTGAAGACTTTAAAGAATACCTTTGAAGATTTAAAGACTTGAAGACTTATATTTGAGCTTTTGAAGACTTGAAGAATTGAAAATAAGTGAAGTGAAGAGGATAACTTGAAACAAAAAGAAGAAAGAAATTAAGATGCTGAAACTGGGCTCGGACGCGACTTGCGACGGACGGGTGGCTAGAAACTTTCTTACTTTTTTACTACAAATATTGAATCCTATCCTCTTCTCTTCAGAGCTTTTCTTCTTCCTGCAATTTTTTGGGTTCAAAACCCTAGTTTTCCTTTCTTTCTTTTCTTAGTTTTTGTAGGTTAATCATGTCTTTTCATTATCCAGGTTAGTTTAATATTGGGAGCAATTGATTGAAGCTTCCATATCTATCTAGTAAGAACCTTTATTTCACTATATCATGAAGCACATTTGTTATTTAGTATTCATGTGTTTTAATGTGATGTTTTACTTAATTTATATCATGGGTTGTTTGAGAATAGGAAATGTTTGTATGATTGACGTGTTAGGGTGTTACAATGATGATGAGTTTGACAAACTTACACTTATCACAAAAAACTTATCAACGATGCTGAAGAAAGTAGTAAACAAGAAATCTCAGGATAGGTATGGTGGAAATAGGCCAAGGCCACAAGAATTTTGAGGCAATCAGGGGACTAGATTTGAACAAGGAATCAGCAGTTCTCTAGAAATCAAAGTGGTGAACCAAAGTAGCCTGGATGGATACAATGCAGAGAATGTGAAGGATATGGTCATATTCAGGCTGAATGTGCAAATACCCGAAAAAAAGCAAGGAAAATCTTATGTCACCTCATGGAGTGAAGATGAAGAGGACGACAAAAACGAAGAGGAACTCACAAGTAACTATGTGGCGTTTGGAGCGAAAATTCATGATGCATCAGATGATGGATATTCCAACACATCAGACAAAAATAAGGCCTTATATTCCAACATAGACTCGTATGAAGTATCCAGTGATGAAGATGATGGACTTGCTGTAAGTGATGAAGAAATCTATAGCACTTAGGAAAAGATGTATGATATGTGGCTCCAAGTAGTTAGAACAAACAAAGAGCTGAAGGAAGAAAAAATGCAATTCACTAAAATAGAAAAAGAATTGCATGTGGAAGTTGCTGAATTTAAAAGGAGAATGAAGACTTGAATGAAAAGCTAATGTTAGCAACCAAGAGAGCTGAGACTTCTGAAGTAGTAATTTCTAAGCTGAACTCTGGAAAAGCAAAACTTGACGATATTCTGAACATGGGAAAGAACTTTGGAGATTGACACGGAATTGGGTATTACAACCCACTCAAAAACACACTCACACTCAAGCCTAAGACACAAGAGATACTTAAGAGTCCAGTAACTCTTAAGACAAAGATTCAAGAGGTAAAGAGAAAGTTCGGAAAGCCTCATCAAAGGAAACCTCTCATCTGCAGCTACTATTCATATCAAGGTCACTCAGAGGAATAATGCCAGAAACTGCTCAGATACCTAATGGCAGGACGTCAACTTTTGGTATGTTCCAACATAGGCGAAGTCCAGAAAACAAAAATGGTCAAAAAGGTATGGGTTGTCAAATGTACTGGTACATGCTTTGCTGCACATACTTTGCTTATAACATATTCAAGATATTTGAGGTACTTTGATAGCGGCTGCTCTCGCCACATGACTGGAACTTAAGAATTTCTCACAAATATCACACCATACGATGGCGGTTATGTTACGTTTGGTGATGGAAAGAAGAGTAGAGTGGTTGGAAAAGGTGAACTACAGATTGAAGGATTTCCAGTATTCACTAGTGTGTTGTTTGTTGAAGACTTGAAGGCCAATCTCCTGAGCAAAAGTCAATTGTGTGATGACAATATGACTGTGGAATTTCAGAAAGACAAATGCATAGTGAAACACGGAGAAGCCAAGGTTCTTACAGGCATACGATCATCAAATAATTGCTATTTGCTGGAACAAGAAGTACGATGTATGATCTCGAAACATGATGAAGGATTTCTGTGGCACAGGAAGCTCGGTCACATCAATTACAAAACCTTGATGAAAATTGCAAATGCAAAGGTTGTACGAGGTATGCCTACCTTAACAAGCAAGGGCGGAATTGTGTGCGAACCATATCAACAAGGTAAACAAATTCGATCTCCCCACTCTTCAGTTCAATATATAACCACGTTAAGAAATCTGGAATTATTGCATACGGATTTGATGGGTCCGGTCAATACACCGAGTATAGGTGGAAAGAAGTATATCTTTGTATGTGTTGATGATTTCTCCAGATTTACATGGGTAGCATTTCTAAAAGCAAAATCAGATATGATGGAAGTATTTAGAAGTCTGGTGATAAAATTACATACTGAAAAAGGAAGCTCAGTTGGGAAGATTGTTCGAATTTGTAGTGATCATGGTAGAGAGTTTGAAAATTATCAATTCAGTGAATTATGTGATGAGCTCGGGATTCAACACGAGTTTTCTGCACCGATCACTCCTCAGTGAAATGGTGTTGTAGAAGGGAAATACAGAACCTTGTAGGAGATGGCTCGAGTTATGTTCGCCGAGAAAGAAATTCACAAAAAATGGTGGGCAGAGGCTATTAACACTACGTGATATACAATTAATCGAGTATTTTCGCATCCATTCACCAGCAAAACATACTACGAGATTTGGAAGGGTAGGAAACCAAATGTCTAATACTTTCATGTATTTGGAAGCAAGTGCTACATCCTCAGAGGCAGGGAGCAATTGGAGAAATTCGATTATTAGAGTGATACTGGAATCTTTCTTGGTTATTCTGTGAACAGTTGTGCTTATCATGTTTATAACCATCGGACAAACACACTCATGGAATCTATAAATTTTATTGTGGATGATTCTGAAGAAGGAAAAAAGTCAAATGTTGTAGAAGATGAACCTAGTAATAATCATGTTCAAACACAGCCTCGTCAACCTAACAAGGCAGATCCATCACATGTTGGAACATCTGAACATATTGATGTTGAACTAGTTGAAACTAAGCATGTTGGAACATTATCCCCAACTGTCGTATCTTATGTTCCAACACAGGATCAACCTGAATCAATGGCGCAGAGTACTCGATCAGTTCCTCGGGTGGATTACAGGAAGTTGACAGGATTACAATGCTTCATCTCTCTAATTGAACCAAAGAATTACAAGGAGGCATTACTGGACGAATACTGGATTGTTGCAATGCAAGAAGAACTAGGCCAGTTTGCAAGAAATGACGTATGGTATCTCACTCCTCGTCCTTAAGGTGTAAATGTCATCGGTACAAAGTGGATCTTCAAGAATAAATCTTATGCTAACGGATAAATTACTCGAAACAAAGTCAGACTGGTAGCTCAAGGATATACACAAGTTGAGAGAGTTTACTTTGATGAGGCATTCACACCAGTTGCCAGGTTAGAGTTAATTTAAATTTTACTTGCTATTGCATGCTCTATGAACTTTACTCTTTATCAAATGGATGTCAAGAGCGCGTTTCTAAATGGTGTGGTAAATGAACAAGTATATGTGGAACAACCTAAAGAATTTGAGGATCCTCATTACCCTCATCATGTGTATCACCTCAAGAAGGCTTTATATGGCTTAAAGCAAGCACCCAGGGCCTGGTATGAACGACTTACTAACTTTCTTCTGCAGAAAGGTTATCGTCGAGGGGGAGTAGATCTCACTTTATTTGTGCTTGAAAAGTCATCAAAAATTCTAATTGCTCAAATTTATGTTGATGATATAGTATTCGGCTCTACTTTACCATCTATGGTACATGATTTTGTCACAGTTATGCAGGCTGAATTTGAAATGAGCATAGTTGGAGAGCTCACATACTTTCTAGGACTTCAAGTTAAGCAAGGAAAGCATGGCCTGTTTATAAAATCAGAGTAAGTATGCACTGAATTTAGTAAAGAGATTCGGTTTAAGCAATGCCCGGGAAGTTCGAACACCTATGGAGGTTTCTGCAAACTAGTAAAGGATGAGAAAGGAGTCGCAGTTGATCAAAAGTTATACAGGGGAATGACTTGAGTCTATTGTATTTAACAGCAAGTAGACCAGATATATGTCTCAGAGTAGGGATATGTGCAAGATTTTAGGCTGATCCAAAGGATTCTAGTCAAAAGAATTATTCGATATGTAAGTGGGGCTTCTAAATATGGTGTCTAGTATTCTAAGAATCAAGATTCTAATTTAATTGGGTACAGTGATTCTGATTGGGCTGGTAATGCTGATGATCGAAAGAGCACTGCAGGTGGATGTTTCTTTATTGGTACAAACCTAGTGTCTTGGTATAGATAGAAATAAAATTCGATCTCCTTATCTACTACGGAAGCTGAATATCTTACTGCTAGAAGTTGTTGTGCACAATTGTTATGGATGAAGCAAATGATGAACGACTATGGAATTCATCAAGGCCCTTTGAAGATTTTATGTGACAACACAAGTGCTATTGATATTTTAAAAAATCTAGTCTAGCACTCTCGAACTAAGCATATTGACATAAGGCGTACTTTATTTGAGATCTTATTGAAAGGAAGGAAGTTGTGGTAGTCTATGTTCCAACATCTGAACAATTTGTTGATATTTTTACAAAGCCATTGGACACCGCCACTTTTGAAAGTCTCAGACAACACCTAGGTATTTTTCAGATTTGAGGTAATTCTTGCCTTTATTTAGCTGTAAATATTTTTTTTTATGTTCTGAAAATCAGAAAAACAAAAAAAAAAGAAGAATTTCTACAAAAATACAACCTGCATAGTTATTATATGTTGGAAGTTGGTATGTCTTGAGTTGATGTCTTGAGTTGACAAGAGAGAAAAGAAGAATCATTGCACATCTTGGAAAAGGAAAAAATTTCATGGAAAACGAGGGAAGAAGTGAAGAGTTTTTGTTGGGTTCAAAGCAATCTCCCCATATCCCTCTCTTTTTGGCCACTTTCCCACTCTTCTTGGTTTCTTTTGGATTCGTATTGCCAAATTCATTCAAGATTTTCTTCTTTGCAACAAATCCCTACCAAGAAAAATGTCTTCGAGCCTAAAATATCCCATGGTCGAGAATGACACTCAAGGAACTTCTCAACCCCCATGAGATGAGAATGTCCAACTGATGGAAGACAATGTGGAGGCAGGCGTGACTAGTGGTGACGGACAAGGAGAAGACCGTGAAGACAAAGGGAAAGGTCCTTATCAGAAGGTAACTGGCCCTAATCCTCCTCTCTTAAAGGTACATGGAATGGAATTCAAAATAGTAGATGAAATGTTTGAGTGGCTTGAATTAAAGAGAACCATTACAGATTTGACTAAGATTAAGAGTATAGAGGGGGGATTTTTTAATGTTGATGTCAAAGAACTCATGTCTGGTGATATTGGTAATCAAAGGGATATTGAGAATTATGAAGTTAAATTTCTAAGGGGAAAATATGGAGTGTAAAGAGGGAAGGATAGATTTCATGTCTACCTATACATTCCTAGCCCTAGCCATGTAAATGTGATCATGAGGCAGTAGGATTGGAAGTGGTTAAATCTACCGATAGAATGCCTGTAGGATACTATGATGTTAAGGCTGCACATAGAATAGAGGAATTGAGGAAACCTGTGATAATAGAGATCACAGACAGTGATGGCTATGTCCCCACACAGATGGCAGGAGCAGAAAATGATGATGAGGTGGAGATTGATGATGAAGACATGGGAGGTCACGACCAGGTTAATGCCACTGGTAAGGCTGATATTGATATGGATTTTTCTGATGGAGATCAGACTGTAGGATCAAATTTGAGGCAAGGTGAATCAGATAAGGATCAGTATGTTGGAACATAGGGCAGGACACAGACTACTGAAGAAGAAGGGGCTAGAGATACCGAGTATGTTCCAACATAGGAGCCTAAGTTGAACTACTCCAGTGATGAGGTATTAGATGAGTTCTTACAATCTGCCAGGGGTAAGAGAAACATGGCTGCTACTGAGGACTCCCCACCTACCAAAAAGGCCAAGAAAGCTGAAGCTGCTCCTAAGAAAAAAGTGCTGCCACCTCTTTCTGTAAGTGAAGCCCTGTCATTTTCTTACTTCGATATAAACTGTACAGGGATGGGAGAAGTGTTTGCATAGAGGAAGGTGATCTCTGAGAGACCCGTAGACCTAGATGCATATAGGGCTAGTGGGTTTTCTGATTTTTTTGGAATTAATTGGAATGAAAAGGGCCGCCACATTAAAACTTTAGTAAATAAACAGGTGTTCATTGAAGTGTATTCCAATTTGATGGCTGGAAATTCGAAGGTTGATTCCCCTTGGTTTGGAGGGTTTATGTAAGGGGGAAGATTATTGACTTCTCAGCTGCCAGGATAAACAGGATTTTGGGGCTGCAAACTCCAGAATTTGAGGGAGTGTTTCCAGATGATCTAGGATTGTCGGATGATCAGATTCTGGAGGCAATCTCAAGAGGGTACAAGACCAAATGGCATGATACTGGATATTCACAAGCTTTCTGCCTGTCTTCTAGATTTTTTGTCTATATCAAGTAGCGGTGAACTACTAGATGCCATCCTTCAACACTACTGCCTTGACTAGAGAAATGGATAAGCTGATGTACTGTGTTGGAACACAGAAATCAGTTTACCTGGGGTTGTTCAAACAGCAGAGTCTAGTTAGGCAAGCTACTGCCCCAAAGACGAAACATTCTATTGAGTATCCCTGCTTAACTTCTGCTTTGGCTAAGACTGCCAAGTGAAGGGGAAGGCGAAATATGTAACCATCGATACAGAGTTCCTACAGCCTAACAAGAAGACCTTTGGCATGAGGCACGTACATGATCTTCCTTGGAACCCTAAAGGCTCTACTTCTGCAGCTGCTGAAAAGAAAGCCAAATTAGTGGTACTGAATGCAAGGTTGTGGGCGATAGCCATCCAAATAGCGGCACTTGAAGCAGAGAAGGCCAAACTTGAGGGGAAGAAAGCTCAGCTGGAGGCCTAGAATGCTACCCCTAATTGGGGTTGATTTTCTGATTACCTATGTTCCAACGTATATCTCATGTCATATTCAGGGGAGTCTGTTTTCTGTTTCTTTCAAATTTTTTGGTTTATTTGCCTTTGGCATATTCATAGCCCCAGGGAGAGAATATTTTGGTATTTTGGAAGACTGTAATCTGAATAATTTTTCTGGTATTCTGGTATTCTTTATGATCAGATTCAGTTGTTTGCACATGTTCCAATATAGGTGATTTTCTGAAAGTCTTATGTGGTTAATTTGGAACTTTTTTTTCGTTGTGGTCTTATGATCCAAAATGATTGGGTCCACAAAATACCAAAGGGGAAGATTGTAAAGTCAAGTGGTGTTCATTGGATATTTTAATTGGCAATTTGTGAACATATTTGGAAACAAAAACTTTCTATGTTAGAACATGCGAAGGAGTCGCGATAATGCCGATCAGAGTTTACGAAGAAAGGACACAGAATATCATGGTATTTGTGATTTATGGAAATCAGAATATTCTGCTATAAGATAGGTGTTGGAAGAAGCATAGTTAGTTTATGGAAAATCCCTACAAATATGCATTGATATTATCGAATCTATGAGATATATTATGATAAAGAAAATCCTTTTATTTATGGAATTTGGTTATGCTTCAAAAAACAGATAAGGAATAGGAATATTATGGTGATAATCATGGAGAGTTCTGATCTGCTCATGGCTTTAAAAGGGGACACCACGACTACATTTAATACACGAATTTAACAGAGAAAATCTGCACACAGATTTTCATTCTTCCGAGAGAATTTCAAAGAGCCAAAATTCTATGTTTCAACATACGTGACCTGCTGTTCAAAGTTCATAATCGTATACCTTAAATTCTCGGGAAGAGGAGATCTAGCGTCGACAACTTTCGAGGTCAGAGGGAGTCTGATTAAGGCGGATCGGTAGCTAGGGGAGCTAACCGAATTCACACATTTTATTAGTAAAGATAAGTATTTTGTATGGTGTAGTTTGTACTGTATCTTTCTAATTAATTTCATTTAGAACTGGGTCAGACACGCAGATGTAGGTAATTTCACCGAACTGCTTAACCAAATGTTGTATCTTTACTATTTTACTTTATTGCATAATTAATTAAATAGATTATATTGAAACATACTAGTAATAAATAAGATAATTCTGTAAACAAAATTTCATGGGTTCCAAAAGGTTTCCAAAAGCATGGAACCGGTGCCCACTGTCCAAATGCTGGAACCGGTCCCAGATTCATTTTCCCTGGCAATCCCACGTGAAGGAGGTCACGGCCTCATTTTCCCTGCCAATTCCAAGAGAAGAAAAATTGGAAAAAAAATCTGATTTCTTTTTTATAAAATAGAAATTAAATTTAGGTTATTTTTAAAAATTAAATTAAATTTTAAAAAAATATCGTTCATTTTAATTCTCGTTCATAAAATAATTTTTAAAACAAAATTTAATTAAAAAATTACAAGTGTGTTATTAAATTTCACATTTTAATTTATTTGGGTAGACAAATATATTTAAATTAAATATTAAAGGTATGATTAATGAATATGATAGAGAAAATTCAGTAGAGTCCATGGAGTGGTTGCAAAGTGATTTCAACTATTGTAGAGTGAAAAATGGAGTTGTTCCAATTGTTGAGGTGGGGGAGAGAGATTGAATAGTTAATAAACTGAAACCACAAGAGCGGTTCGAAAGCGGTTTTACCATTGTACATGCTCTAAGGGCGACCAAAGAGTAGTTTTGCTAAATGGTCTGAACGTATGACGTTATCACATACTTCTGATGGGATGCCAACTATTGTACGTATCACACGTGGAGACTGTTGGTTAAAATAGTGCTGGTAAATTATAGTGGATTGCTATTTCACACCCTGTATTTTACTTTATACGCTTATACGCCATGTATTTATACCTTATAAATACAAAATGTATTTAAGATTAAAATTAAAATAGAAATAAAGTTTAATAGTGATGTGGTAGCCTGTCAAGGTAGCCTCTTCTCGGTTCATTTGCTTCGATTCCTTTACCTGCAATTGCGGTTCCAGAAGTGATTCCGGGATAGCGACTCTAACGATCAAGTCAATCCTCTCTTCAAGAAATGGAATTTCTCTCTATTATACTGCATACCTTAGCTCCTACAAAGCTTGTTGCATTTATAGGCTCATTCCCTTTGTTGTTCCCTGTTCTTAGGACTCTGAGATTGTGGTCACGCCACTTTTCCCACGTTCCTCAGTCGTGGCCTTTGAGTTCGCTGCGTGTCCCATTTTCCCCGCCCCACGTTCTTTGCCACGACTTGTGATTCCTGTGTTCGCTGCACCTGCATGTTCGTTATGTTGGAGCGGAGTTTGGTGGGATAATGCTGGGCTGGGCTTAGCTATTGTCACCCCTTTCATTTCTGGCCCACACCTATACCATAAGCACCCCCTAACCATGAAGATTACAAGAAAAGAAGCGATGATGCTATTTGTAGTCTGAGTGCGAAATGATGTTACTGTTTGTAAAGGATATTTGTGATGAGGAAGCTACTTTCACCCTTGTGATGTGATGTAGTCTTGTTGGCTATAATTTTCTCTTCTATCGCTCTTCAAAATTAATTTTGTTTAATTTTTGGGCTCCTCATGCCAAGGCAGTATTTTCAGTGATTTTGTTTTTGAACTCCGCAATTTTCTCCCCGTTATTCGGTATTCCAGCCCAAAATTCTGTGATGTTTGTTATCGCTATATCTCTTAAATGGGGAATTTGAAACGAAGAATTGAATGTAGCCCTTAATCAGTGTGATGTCTGTTCATATACCATCGTCGTCTTGATAAAGCAAAAAGGTACTTTGCTTTTTGTCAAATACTCATCATTACTCTACTTTTCCTCTTTATTTGCTCCTTTTGTTCATATATAAGGTTCCTTCTTCCTTCTTCCTTCTCACTTCAGATTCTCATCTTCATCGCCTAGATTTTGTTTTTTTTTGTACTAATTCTCAAATCTTCTGCGCGTAATCCAGCCTCAGCTCTTTCAAGGGTAAGTTCCCTTGTTTGAATTATTTCTCCTAACTCTAATGTATTCTTTTTCTCTGGTTCTTGTTGTCTATGTGACTTACTTCCGATCATTTTCTTCGATTTTCTGCAAATCCTTTTTGTAGTAGATTTGCTTTTATTGCATTTTAACTGAGATTATCGCTTCCCCATTTTAGGACCTCAATGTCTTCTTTTAATCACGGTAAGTCCCCCGTAGAAGATGCTGCTTCCGATGGAATTCCGACCATTTTGCCGGATCCTCCATCGTCCCAGTATTTTGACCATATCCTATGTGAATGACTTAAAGAACTTCTTTCCTTTTCTGTCTACTTATTAGCTTTGTTCACCTTCTAAATCTGAGCGCGTTCGCAACCCTCCTCCTGGCTATATATCTTGCTAGCTAGCATATTTGAACTTCAGTATTTATTTTTCCACTTTCTGAACATGTAACTGCACTGCTTCGTTTATACAAGATTGCTTTGGACCAATTTCATTCTAAGGGCATAGCTATTATGATGGGTTTTCTTCGCGTGTGTGAAAATACGAACATACCTTTGATGATTGACTTTTTCGCAATTTCTACCACCTTCGAAAAGTGAAGAATACTGTGGACAAATTCACCCTATATCCAACGATTTCTGGGGTAAAGCTTGTGAGTGGCTTCCCCAGTAATGTTGGCAATTGGCGTAGGCAATATTTTTTATTAAAGCCAAACAAACTTCTAGGTCTGATGTACCTTCATGGAAATAAAAAGTTACTAAATCTAAGCTTCCTAACTTGTGTGTTTGATATACGAAGGAGACGCCGATCGTGGCTACGCTTTGCGTACATACCCAACATCATTTCCATGTCGACTCTGATGCTGAAAGTGCCTTATTTGCATATATTACGCTGTGTATTTTATAGCGGGTTGTATCACTATTTTTCTTTTTTGTGTGAGTTCATTTTGACCTATGTTGTTTCTTATTATGGTAGACATGGATCTCACAAAAGATGACATTAATCCATCAATCTTTAATGATGATGAAGGGAATGTTTGTGGTGACAACACCACTTCTCTGCTGTCGATCGCCACCGGCTCTGAGAATAAAGAGACTGATGATGGGCAAACTAGTCATCATCAAACTTTGAACTCGTGGAAAGAAAATAAGAACAAGAGGGATCAGAGCTACGGTCTCTCGGGTCATCCTGTTCCTCCTCTTAAAAAGGGGCGTGGCAACCAAACTGCTTTGGAAATTACAGAGCGGATTGAAGACTCCCTGGCCTAGGGTGTAATTTCTTATATGTTTCCAGCCTTTCACTACCTGACACACTAGCTGTAGTAAGGATGAAAATTTCCTTGAGCAACTTGTCTTATATACTAATGTTGTTAATAACGTAGCAAGTAAATTCGTTTCCTATGTTGTACACTTGTAAGGTTGGTCAGGGCCTGAAAATTGTGAGCGAGCGATTATCCAAGCATTCTCACACTGATGATTCAATGGTGGAGAAATACAAATCTATGGAGACTAAGCATTTGCTGTTAGAGAGCTCGTTGAAAGTTGTTGAGGAGAAAGTGAAGGTTGGTGAGGAGAAAGTGAAAGCTTGCGAAGAAGAGGCGAGTGGTGCTAGGGAGAGTGCAGGGCTTGCGGGGGTGGAATCCTCTGAGATTCGTTTTCAATTGGAAGATATGCATACCAATGGACCTGGTTTTGCTGAATATCCTCATGTTTGGGTGGATCGGATGTGCAAGACAAAGTTCTTTTATAAATATTTTGAGGATATCTCCAAGGCTGCGCAAATTGTAGGGTATTGCGAGGCTATGAATAATGTACGGTAGTGGAACCTCCTGTGTGACTGCAAAACCGTGCCCACGATGGATAAGTAAGTTGAGGATCTAGAAAGCAAGAGGGTCGACCTGAATCGAGCCTTCATTGGTTATCGCTGACGGGGGTCATCCATTCACCTTGCTTTCACTTCTCGCTAGCCTTCCTAGTCTCCCATCATTGGCCGAGCTGAAAGTGTGTGGGATGGATTATTATGAAGAATTTCCCTTTAAGCCACGCACTGATGTTGCGACTCTTGATCTAGATGCTAACATGGGTAATGCAAGCACCGAAGCTCCTCTCCTTCAAGCCAACGATGGTGATTCCACTCAACGGCCTAACGAAGATGCCTCTGCAATTGCTGCTCCAGTTCCACCTACCCCTAACCCCAAAGTTAGTTATTTTTTAGTATTTCCTCATATACATTGGGTTGTTGGGATGTACTCTTAAAACAATATGTTAGTGTTTGTACTCGTTATTTGCATAGCTTTATTTATAAGAGTTAATATGCTGGTTGTCCGGCATTTTCTTATCAGCCTTACTCATGTGCCGGGTTTCAACATTTTGATTGATAATAAATTTCTAAAAGGCTATGATTTTATGGGACGTAATGACCCTCTCTCTGAACCTATCAGTTTGCTTCGTGCTACTCAATCGTTTACTGAAGAATGTGCAGTGGCCATTTTCGCTGACCTTTTTACACGAGTTGAGTCACTTCCTCTGTGCATTGGATGACAACTTACTTTTCCTTCTGTCCCTCTCTCTTCGTCTGTAAATTGCCCTTGTAGCAAGCTTTTTCCTAATGGATACAATGTTGAATCACTTGGGAAGGACATTGTTCGTGGGTTAGTCGATCTTGAGTCTGCTGGCGCATATATCTGATCGCTTAACCTTCCTGTTTGTGTTCAAGAGTGGGCTCTCTGTTTAGGCATCTTCTTTAAGTATATGCTCTTGGGTATTGATGATCTTGAAAAGAAATAGGGTATGGTCATGAAGGAAACTCAAGATGTTTTGCGAGTTTTGTGCATAATCCTAAGCAAACAAAATAGCCTCATTTACCGTCAGCAACTTAACCTTGTGAAGATGCTCTGACAACAAATGGAGGCTAGGGAGTGTATCCCGAGCAAGGATAGTGAAGCCCATCAGAAAATGCTAATTATTGATATGCAATGTGGACGTATTGATGACCTGTTCAAAAAGCTTAAGAAGAAACAAGATGAAAACAAGCACATGTCATCCTCTGTCGTTGGATGGAAAAATAAGTTTGACGAACAGATTGCTATAAACACGTAGCTTTGAGGAGAAAATAAAGATCTTTATGTTGAATGTCATCGCCTTGATTTGTATGTTCATCAGTTGGAGCAAGCTTGCACTGACTACAAGAATCAACCTCATGTTCCTCAGTCGTCATCACGACGTACCTCAAGCCATGGTTAACTGTTGGTGGCGGGAACCAAAGAATTAGATTGCCAGACATTGTCTGATCTCATATTCATTGTCTTGAAGAGTAAGTTTAGAATCTAAGGACGAGGATAAAATAGTATGAGGAAACAGTGAACATTATGAGTATGCAGTTGGATCGCGAAGAGTTTGGTCATATAACTGACTTCAAGGCCTATTGTACCAAACATATTGATCATATGGGACGAAGAGGTATGACCCGTCATCCTGCCCACTTACATATGCAGTGAAAATATGATCACTTAGTTAGCGAGGAGCATGAGGCAGAGGAAAGTCACTGCCGAGTTTATCAATGTTTGTGCGGTGGAGAACGATCTTCTCGTAAAACTAAGCACTGTTCTTACAAGACTGAACCAAATCGTCTTCGAGGTGGTTCTTCTACTTCTGGATCATTGCGTTCTTCTAGACGTAGATAGTGTGTCTTGTTTATTGCTATAGAAGATATGATCACCCATATATTTTGTTGCCTTTGGGGTTTAATACTTGTCTTTGTATTGCTAACAATTTGGTCTATCTATTTTGCTGCTACGTTTATCGATCTTTTGAGATCCTATTCTTTATAGGCATATCTACCTACATGCATTTCTTGCTCTGTTGATGTTGCAAGATTTATTACTTGCAACTTGTTTAGTTTACAAAGATGCAAGATTAAAAGCTTTCCGGCGTCGCTAATTGAGCAAGATCTATAGCTTGCGTTTGTTTGATTTGCGAAGTTGCAAAATCCATAGTTTGCAAGCATCATTATTTATGCAAGATCTATGGCCTGCAATTTGTGGGATTCATGAAACCAAAAAATCCAAAGCTTTCCAGTATCAATATTTGAGTAAGATCTATAGCTTGCATTTGTTTGATTCACAAAGTTGCAAGATCTACAGCTCGCAAGCATCACCAATTTTGCAAGATCTATATCTTGTGGTTGTTTAACTTGTAAGATCTAAAGCTTAAGAATGTTGAGGGGAATTCAGGATCCATAGCCCGCTGTTAAACTTTGTTTGTCAAGTCTTAGTAAAAAAATAGGAAGAATAGGAAGCGTAGTTATGGTCCAAGAAAGTGGGTTTTATATTAAATATATACAATGGTGATGATATCGTGGCGAAATATTGATACTAAAGAAAAAACAAGGGTAAGGTCCATGTGTCTATACAGGTAGTTGCTCACTATGTTTCTTTTAGACATAAAACCTCCTTAAGTTAGCCACATGCCACGTGTTCAGGACTGCTGTACCATCAATTATTTCCAACTCGTAATTATTGGACTTATGAGCCTTCATGACTTTGTATGGTCCTTTCCACTTTGGACATAGTTTTCCTTGCTCTTCAGCAAGGCTAGCCTCGTTCTTCCTTAGCACTAGATCCCCAATCTGAAATTGCCTTTCCTTCACTTTCTAATTGTACGCTCTTGCCACTCTTTCTTTGTGTTTAGCTTCCGTGATACTTGCCTAGTTCCTATGCTCCTCTAGTTTGTCTAGCTCCAGCTTCAGCACATCTGGATTGTCCATCTTCTTATAATTGATTATCCTGAGACTTGAATTTCCCATTTCCACGGGTATGACTGCTTCGTGACCATGCACCAAAGTTTATGGATTCCCTGTTGGTTATCGAATGATTGTTCTATATGACCATAGCGTGTTCGGTAGCTCATCTACCCATCTTGTTCGCTTTCCTTCCAATCGCTTCTGTATCCCCTGAACTATGGTCCTGTTTGTCACTTCCACTTGGCCACTAGCTTAAGGATGTGCCATGGAGGTAAACTTTTGAGTAATCCCGAGCCTTGGGAAAAAACTAGAGGAGCATCGTGTGCCGCTTTGGGGTACCAAAGACTATTGTCAAGGATAACGACACATAAGCCTTCGTGAACCTCTTTTAAGATCTTTGTCGCCTTTGTTGGCCATACACATTTTATCCATGGGGACAAGAAACCTTTTTTGTCACACAAACAAACACTAGGACGTGATAGAGAAGTAAATCATCAACAGGAACGCACCCCGAATAGGGAAAATGAGCACACCAAGGAGGAAACAGATGAGGAAGTAGAGTCTCCGAGCAATAACTATGATAAGGAAAAATAGCATTTATGGCATTCTTGGAAGCGAACAGAGAAAGTCTTTGTGACCAATTTTTTAAAACGCTTAAGAAAAAACCCCCAGAGCATAATAAAGGGTAAATGAAGAGTGTGGAATTCTTAACAATAAAGAAGAGTTACATGATATCTTTGTAGAGAATGACGTAGATAAATCACCCCTAGCTCCACATTTACGTGATTTTAAAATGCCAAAGAACTTCAAGCTTCCTTTGTATATTAAAATCTACGATGGGACCACAGATCCAAAAGAGTTTCTGCACTCATACAGAAACAACATGAGATTTTACAACGCAAACATCGAATTAGTTTTCAAGGCATTTCCCATCTTTTTGACAAGAACAACGATCACTTGGTATGAAGACCTTCCAAATGGGAGTATCAAATCTTGGGCACCATTTTCTAACATATTCCCAACTCACTTCTACCAGAAACAAAAGTTTACTAAGACGATCACAGATCTCAATAACATAGCCCAAAGAAGTGATGAAAGCCTAGTCGAATATCATAATCGGTTTGTTATGAAAAGTTTGCAGGTTCGCGATATGTCCTTCCAATTGTCATTATGAGTGTTCACGGGAGGCATGCGATCGGGAGAGTTCTATAAAAAACTAACGAAGAACATGCCAGAAAATCCACGGGAGCTACAAAAAATGATTGAGCAGCATGTACGAAGGGAAGAAGCAAGCAATCGTAAGATAGAGCGGGAAAGAGGCAAACTGCGAATGATGGAAGCACAGTGTTCGTAGAAGGTATTCATGAAAAAGGGAAAGAGAAGCGTCCCTTTCAATGGAAGAGAACTAGGTTCTCATACTGCAACATTTCAAGATACACCTTTGACAAGGCCAAGGAAAGAAATATGGCAAGCACATAAGGATTTATTCCGAGAACCAGCACCCATGCTAGCACCACCATAAAAAAGATCCAGGGAATTTTACCATGCTTTCCACAAGGACCATGGTCATGACATCGAGTATTGTAGAGATCTAAGAAGACAAATTGAAGAAAATTTGAGGAATGGCCTTTTAGGTCAATATAGAAGAGAAGTGGGAAGCCAGTATGGAAAAAATACCAAAACAACAAACATTTTAGCAAGGAATCAGGGAACAACATCCATATTTCAAAAGAATCAAAAGATAACCGCGGTGATTGACTGCAAGGAGAATGAAGGCGATGAAGTACCAAAAATAGTCATCTTGCCTATACATGGATCTACAGAGTCGTTGTCCAATAATGTCTGGAAAGCTAGAGCACGATACTCTCCCCCAGAACAACCTGTTGACAAAAGATTCCGATTGGATGAGGTGATCACCTTCAGCGAAGGGGATACAGTGCCAAACTCTCCGCCTCATAACAACCTCATGGTCATTATAGCAAAAATTGGAAATGCTAATGTGCATAGAGTGTTCGTGGACGATGGAAGTGTTGTTGAAATACTATTTGTTGACTACTTTAACAGGATAGGTTTCAAATGAACGGACCTAAAAAAATCAACGTCCTCGCTAGTAGGATTCACAAGGCGATCAGAAATGCCTTTGGGCAATATATAACTATATGTCACTATTTGAGAAAATGGAATAAATTGCACCATCATGTGTGACTTCGTAGTCATGGACGCTCCAAGCACGTTTAATGATATCATAGGAAGGCCATGGATGAACAAAACAAAGGCCATATGGTCCCATTACCACATGGTCATGAATTTCCCAACTCCGGATGGAATTGCAACTATTAGAGGAAATCAGCAAACTGCGAGGTAATGCATGGTCATCGCAATAAGGGCAAAAAGATTGGGAGATAAAACAAAGATTGTTAACATGATCTCATATAGAGAATTGCTAAATCAGCCAGAATTGGTAGCAGGCCTAGGGGAAGAAACATAGCTAGTTAACTTGGATAGCGAAGACAGCTCAAAGTGTGAAAGGATAGAGCAATACCTTCCCAATGAAGAGAAGAAGAGAATTATAAAAATCCTGCGAAGACACAAAGAAACTTTCGCATGGAGTTTTGACAGGCGCGGGCGGTCGTCGCGCCCGCGCGCCAAAAGATAATTTATAAGCCCTCAGTGCTTACTTTCTACAACTAGGTAGATAGTGGCAAATCGGGGTCGTCCAATGAGAAGAGGGATCTTCCTAAGCGTCTAAGCACACAAATGGTTGATATACTAGGCTAGGAGTAAATAAATATATATACACACACTTAAAAGCGAGTAAAAGGGGGGGGTTGGTTGGTTGGTTGGTTCCTAAGTTAACAAAGATAAAAATACGAGATAACTAGCAACGTCAAGTGACTATGCTAATCATCAAACGAAACTAAGAAAAAGAAAGGTTTTAAACTACAAAGATAAAATGCCTTGGGGGCAACGGATATCCACTTCCACATCTAATGTAGTTCATCGAATCATTCACACATTCCATCATATAGCATTCATGACCCAACAATCACACACCCCATCTAGCAAGTACCACAGCACACACACCACAAGGAGTTCTAAGTTCATGCTCGTAGATCTTCATGCAAAGGTGCTACGGAAGTTGTCACGTTCCTACACCTAAGCAATTCAACCACACAAGCACTCCCTATGCTCAAACCACTCATGGCACACATGCAGTGAAACACACCGTCAAGAGTACATAAACGCCAAACAACAAATGCTTCAGGAATGAGTTTAAATCACCTATTCAATACTTCAACTACTTGTCGTGGAGATTGAACTCCTATCCTTCTTAGTTCGTAGTTTGCGAGAGTGAGTTCGACATCTCTCGTCAAACCTCACCAATGGCTCCCGAGTCGCGACCACAACTCAAGGCGACATTGGTGGCATTTAGCACGAAGGACCAACAAGCTTGGCAATGCCTATGACCACTACACCGTGACTAGGCATTGAACCAATTCATGCAATTACACGAGATTGGATGAACGTGCAACGCACATTCATCCGTGAGCATATGACTCTCTCGTTTCCTACACAAACGAACGTGACGAAGAGTTCGACATCAATCACATTTGCCTAGCACATTGTCAACACACTAACACAATCGAAAGCTCTAATTCATACTCTCACATTGCTAACAAGAACAGGGGGGAAATTAACCCAAATCCCCCAAACCCTAGCTAACAATTAATCCAAGCATTTCATATCATCAAGCTCTCAATAACATCAATGCAATCAACAATTAACATTCAAAGCACAATAAATGCACAATAGCAAAAACACCAAATAGATAGATATAAATGAATTCTTGCTACATAGATAGTGGAAGCTTCAATCCTTTGCTCCCAAGAACAAAACTAACCTAGATAAACAAAACCCATAACAAAGAACTAAAAGCTACAAAGAAAGAAGAAGAAATGGAAGAAAATCTAGGGTTTTGGAGCCAAAAATCGGGCTTAAGGCCTTGGAGAAGAAGGGTGAAGAGGTATTTATAGTGGAAGAAAAAGAGGAGAAACAGAGCTGCTGCAGGGCTGATTTTAAGCCGTCGTCGCGACTCGCGACCAAGTTCATCGCGAGTCGCGACCAAATCAGTAACTCAGCCCTGCTGTTTTGTTTTGCTTCCTCCGGGTGAACCGTTTATCCGTTTCGGGAGTTCTTGTAGTCGATTTTATAGTGCTCGAGAAGAGGAATCCAATGGTGCCACTCTTGAAGGCTGATTCTTCTCGGAAAATTCTGAGAACCCTGGACCATCCTTCACCCGTTGCTTTGCTCTCCTTTCTTCACCTCTTCACTTCTTCATGTCTTCAAAAAGCTCAAATGTAAAGGTCTTCAAATCTTCAAATCTTCAAAGATAAATCTTCAAAGTCTTCAAATCTTCAAAGTCTTCAAACAAATCACCTTGTCACACAAAATCATCTAAAAAGTGATAAAAACGTCAAAGCCGCCTTTATCCCTCCTTAGATGATTTCAAGGCAAAATGCCACATGTAGAGCACAAAATTGCACAAAACCTAATCCTAAAAAGCCTAAAATAACCATCTAAAATGGACACATCAAGTTTCATGACATGGGCCTGCACATCGCTACACACTCTTTGAATATCAGTGATGCGGTTAAACCAATTAAACAAAAGCAGTTCAGCTTCGCCAACGATAGGCAGAAAGCAATTAAAGAAGATGTTACAACGCTGCTTCAAGCTGGCAGAGTAGAAGAGGTCATATACCCAAAATGTCTTGTGAACCCAGTTATGGTAAAAAAAAGTCAGATGTAGGATGGAGAATGTGCATTGATTTTACGGATTTGAATAAAGCGTGCCCCAAGGATTGTTATCCTCTACCAAAAATTGATCAACTAGTTGGGGTGATTTCAGGTTATCAGGTGTTAGCATTTTGGACGCGTACAAGGGATATCATCAAATATTAATGAATCCGGAAGACGCTGAGAAAATGGATTTTATAACAAGCTTTCAGACGTTCTGTTATGTAAAGATGCCGTTTGGGCTAAAAAATGCAGGGGAAACATACCAGTTGTAGTGAATGACACATTTTGTAATCAAATAGGGCGAAATGTCAAAGTATATGTTGATGTCATGGCTATAAAAAACAGGAGGGTGGATAGCTTCACTGCAAATTTGCAAGAGACACTGGACAAACTAAGTGCCATAGGGATGAAGCTCAATCCTAAGAAGTGTGTATTTGGGGTAGACACAGGAAAATTTTTAGGATACAAGTTATCCTCAAAGGGAATCGAGGCCAACCTAGAGAAAGTTCAAGCCATAGTTAATCTTCCTCAATCGGGAACTGTCAAACAGGTACAAGTTCGGATAGGGTCATTGGCAGCGCTCAACAGGTTTGTCTCAAAAGTGGTGGAAATGCATTTTCCACTATTCAAAGTTCTAAGAAAGGACAAGAAGTTCAGCTAGAGTCAAGAATGCTAGATAGCATATGATGGTTTAAAGAACGGCTTCTAACACTGGCCACGCTAAAATCACCCCCCCTGGAGAGAAGTTATACTTATATTTAGTGTTGTAGAATGCGGTCAACTCTATTTTGGTTTGTCTTGAAGACCAAAAATAAGTAACAGTCTATTACATTAGCATAATATTACAGAGTACAGAGAAAGCGTACATGTCGGTAAAGAAACTAACCCTAGCCTTGGTTTACTTAGCGCGAAGACTATAATCATATTTCCATGCTCATCACATTGTGGTTTAAATTGGATTTCCAATCAAGAACCTCCTCAACAAGCCATAATCATCAGGCAGATTGATAAAGTGGGCCCTGGAATTAGGCCAATTTGAGATTCAATTCCAACAACGAACAATCAAAGCACAAGCACTAGCAGGCTTCATTGAAGAAATGATCAGTGAAGAATAAAAAAAAGAGCATATATCAGAGCTTGAGGGTTGATAAAAAAATAGAATGGGAAGAAGTGGCATGAACATTGTTCGTTGATGGTGCGTCCAGCAGAGACGGATATGGGGCAGGATTGCTATTCGTAAACCCAAACAGTAGCAAACACAAACACTTGCTACACTTCAATACCAATAACAAAGAAAAATATAAGGCCTTGATCTGTGGAATAGACCATACAATCAGATTGAAGGTGAAGAGCTTTTTAGTGTCAAGTGATTCGCTAATTGTAATCCAGCAAGTACGAGGAGACTATGAAGTACGAGAATAACAATTGGTGAAATACTTAAGAAAAGTGTAACAACTCATAGCCTAGCTTGAGTACTTCAACATATAGCACGTACCACAAAGAGAAAATACAAAGGCGGATGCACTAAGAAAGCTAGCAAAAGTAGGGTTTGACTCTCTCAGCAAATATGGAGATGTGGTGGTAAAAGTCATTCCAATCAGAAGCACGGTGTCAACTATTGTGTTGGTAGTTCAAACAGATGAAGTAAAATGGATAATGCCACTAATATATTTCTTCGCTAAGGAAACACTGCTTGAGAGTAAGGTTCAGGCTAGGTAGTTGGAGTTACGTTCTAGCTATTACACCTACAAAGATGGGACCTTGTACAAGAAGGGCTTTCTATCCCCATGGATGAAATGCATAGGACCAGCTCAAGCAGCAGAATTTTTAAAAGAAGTTCATGAAGGGCTTATGGAATGCATCAGGGAGCGAGAACGATAGTAAAAAGATTGTTCGAGCTGGATACTACTGGCCGACTATGTTCAATGACGTGTACAACTTTGTACTTTAATGTAGAAGTTTCCAAATCAACACTTCGATGTTGCATAAGCCACAAGCTCCATTGACAGGTGTATATGGAGCATGGCCATTTGATAAATATGGGATTGACTTAGTTGGACCATTCCTAAGAGGCAAAAGCAACGCTAAATCCCTAGTTGTACCAATCGACAACTTTACGAAGTGGGTGGAGAAAAAACCATTAGGGTGAGTCATATCCGAAGCCACTAGGAAATTCGGGGGGCAAAACATAGTATGTCGCTTTGGGGTGCCACATACCATTGTACCAGATAATGGTACGCAGTTCACAAGCGGCGTATTCACGGATCTGTGTTCTAAGCTTAGAATTCTCCAGAAATTCACCTCTGTAGCGCACCCTCAAGCCAATGGCCAAGTGGAGGTAATGAATAAGACCATCGTTTAAGGAATTCAGAAGCGGCTCAAAGGAAAATGAACTGGATGGGTGGATGAATTAGCAAATACCTTATGGTTGTATAGAACAACTATTCAAGAAACAACTGGGAAAACACCGTATAGTCTGGTTTACGACCTCGAAACAGTTATGCTAGTGGAAATTGGCAATGCAAGCCACCAAATATGCCATTAGAAGGAGAAAGATAACCTAGACTCGATAAGGTTGGAACTAGATAAACTGGAGGAGAAAAGGGAATCTGGTAACAATTGCAGAAGCTTAGTACAAGGAAATAATGGCGAGAGATTATATTCAAAAATTGAAGTAAATACAATTTTAGATGGGCTACCAAGTGCTAAGAAAGAATGAAGCTAGAATAGCAGAGGAGCAAGGAAAGCTATGCCCAAAGTGGGAAGGACCCTAAAAAGTCAGAAAAGCTCACAAGTCCAACAACTATGAGTTTGAAAGGATGGATGATACTAGTGTTCAAAACACATGACATGTGATCAACTTAAGAAAGTTTTATGTCTAGACTTGAAGGAGAATGTAATGAACATTCACCTGTATAGATGCTAGATATTATCCTTGGTTACTTTCTTTCAATTGTTTTAGACACGATATTATTGCGGAAATATATTATCAATACAAAAAACCACATCACTGGACTACGAGAATATTTCTCATTCTTTAGTTATACATGATAGTATATTTCTTCATACCATATTATGATAAAAACACCCATGGTTTTCAAGTCAAGCAGTTTGGCGAACATCAAACTACAGATTGTACACAGTTGCCGATGTTTGCAAGCTTTGGATCTTGCAACTTCGCAAATCAAACAGTTGCAAACCATAGATCTTGCACATCTAGTGATCATTGAAAGCTTTATATCTTGCAACGTCACAAATCAAATAGTTGCAAGCTATGGATCTTGCACAACTCACAATCTTTGCAAGATTTAGATCTTGTAGCTTTGCCAAATACATAATTGAAAGCTATAGATCTTGCTATTAGGCTAATATGCCTCTAACAAAGCGACAAAAGTATGCAATAGATCTTGCAATTTTGCACACTACATACTCATAACAAAGCAAGTAATAAACCTTGCTACAAAATAGATATGCCTACGAAACTACGATTAAAGCAAGTTATAGATCTGCCAGGCTCGCAACTTTGGACTTCCCCAGCCAAAAATATCAACTAATTAAAGAGGGTGGATGATAGCTAATACAACAATAATGAAGATGCAAGATTCTAAGAGTGATGAGCAAATTTATTAAAACATTATAAGAAAGGATAAGTGGTTCAAAATAACAGATCTATCTATGCCTCAAGGCTCGTGAAGATCCAGAAGATGACGATCCGTCTTAGCGGTAGCCATGCTCAACTTTGCAATCAGATGGCTCAGCCCAACGTCATTTCTCTTCAGCGGTTCTTCTTCACTAACCAAATGCTCGTAACACCACTTCATGTGCAAATAAGTGGGATGCCTTGTAAAACCACGTCGCTCCATGTGTTCAAGATGTTTAGCATAGTATGCCTTGAATTCACATATGGGGGAAAACTCCTCGCGATCCAATTGAATACTCATAACATTGACAATTTCGACACACCTTTTCATTTCAGCTCTCAAGTCCTGTATCTCTTTTTCTAGGGACCGGATGTGCATCCGAACAGACTCAGACAAGTTAATCCTCTGACCATCAAATTCCATCGTAACATCTCCATGACCAGTAGCCCTGCAAGATGACGAAAGGAGAGCCTAGAGTTTGTCTTTATGTTCAACAAAAGCTTGCTCAAGTTGATGCACATATTTATCAATTCAGCTGCACTCAATGCGAAGATCCTCATTCTCACTTCACAACTGTGTTTATAGCAAACCGCTCATCGAACTTTACCTGTCAACCAAGAACAGAAGTTGATAAGTGATCACACTCACCCTGCTTTTTCTCCTACTTACCTAGCATATCATCAATACGGGCACATTGTTTATCAATGATCAACATCTTCTGATGGGCCTCGCGGGTCTTACTCGCACTATAATCTCTATCTTTTACTTGTTGGCGGAGCATCTTCACCATGTTCAACTGTTGTCGATGAATAAGACTATTTTGCTTGCTTAAAATCCTACGTAAATTGTGCAACGCATTCTGGCTGTCCTTCACAATTGTATTCCACTTCTTTTCAAGTTCACTGATACCTAGAAACATATACTTCAAACGTATACCTAGACTTAATGCCCACTCTTGAACACAGGCGAGGAGGTTAAGTACTTGCTAGCAGATTCAAGATAAACCAAACCACAAACAATGTCCTTGCAAAGCAATTCAACATTATACCCATAAGGAATGAGCTTACTGTAAGGACAACTGGTAGACAAAGAGGGAGATGAAGATAACATAGGGAGTTTCCACCCGATGCTTAAGGGAAGTGATTCTATACGCTAAAATAGGTCAGAAGAAACAACCTCTTTACACTAAACGGTGAACGATCGAGTGGCATGAAGCAAGCTAATAGGTTCACAAAGTGAATCATTATGTTCCATAAAGTCAAGGATTTTCAATAATTTATGATCAACCAAAATATTGAAGCCCTACACATAAGTATGGGCAATGAGAAAGCGTAGAAAAGAACATATAGATCAACTTTCATATCTAAAGTTGCACAAATGGTAGAGACACACATCAAAATATTGTTTTAGGTTTACAATCCAAAATCCAAGAAGCAAACAATGCTAAAAATCAACTAACTTTGGAATTGGGGCTAGGCGTAGGCTGGACAACGATAGCAGTGGCTTCCTTGCTTGGCTGCTGAGAGAGATTCTCTTCACTCGGTTGCTGAACATGGGTTTGAGTGCTTGCATCAACCTCACTGGCCATAATAGCATCAATATTAGGAGTTGAAGAATAAGTTCTAGGTTTAAATGGCAGATCTTCCAGATAATCAACCTCACCTTATTTTAGCTTGGCCACAAAAGGAAGATTAGCAAGATTTGAAATATGCGACAACAAAACATAGGGATGTCCCCCATCAACAATTTTCAATAAAGGCCTTGTTCAACTTTTCCTTCTTTGCAGGCAAGCTCTTCAAGTTAATAGTGGGATTCCACTCACGCCGATCCTTTACAGCATTGCAGTTACCAACAGTACAAGCTTCCTTGGAAATGTCCTCGAAATATTTATAGAAAGACTTGGTCTTACAGAGTTGATCTACAAGAGTTTGAGGGTATTTGGGAGAAGCAGGTTCATTAGTACGCATCTCCTTTAACTCAACACGAAGCTGAGTTTCCTCCTTTTCAGGGAGCTTAGCTCGCTCTTAGCAATGCTCATATTTTCCTTAGCAGTCTTTAATCTCTTCTTGGCAGCTTTAAGAGAAGCTTCAAGACTCACACACTTGATTTCCTGGGCCTTATACTTCTTTAAAATAGACTCATCAATAGGAGAGAATTTTTAAAGGTGCTCGCGCACAAGCTCCATCCATTCGCCAATCTTACAAAACAAGGACACTCGAAATAAAGTCAGGTGGCTGCTCACATACCAAGTACTAAAATGCAGGTAAGATACTACAATTCAACAATAAACTTACCACAACCAGCATATCGAGTAAAGAGAGGTTAGACTAGATATCAGTTATCATTCCCTCTGTTGGAAAGTTCTCTGTTCGCGCCAAGGTTTGCGAACCTGATTAGTCATTACGCCCCTTTTTAGAAGGAAGAAGCGAATGTCCTGAGGACCCTTCACCTCTGCCCCTCTTTGTTTTGTTCTCCTTTTTCCCACCTTTAGAGCGATGCCTTATTCCTTCCTTGCCCTCATGGGGCTTATCCTTATCAGTAGGGCTCGTTTCATTACTACCCCATGGATGGGTGGCACCTATCCGCGGCATTATCAGGATGAACGATATCTTCAGTCCCCTCCTCATTGTCGCTCTCAAAGAACGATTTCTCGATATCACCTTTACCCAGATCCATGTCTGAAATAAAATAAACATCATACATAAAACAAACATATTGAAAAGAGAGAACATTTTCCAACATAAGAGACACTACATATGATGCACATCAAAACAATAATTAACAAAACACCTTCAGTTTCAAAATTGACATGGCGAGATGTTGTGAATGACCACGAAGCCTGACCACAATCTCCGACCCAGCAGTAAAGCTAACATTGAATCCAGGAAGTTTAGACTTAGGAACCTTGTAGTTCCAAGAAGGTAGAATAGCTTCGGAAGTTTGTTTTAGTTTTATGAAAAAATACTTCAACCACTGATTACCAACGTTACTAGGGAAACTGCTCACGAGTTCAACCCCAGAAACAACAGGGTAAAAAGTAAACTCATCCATAGAGTTTTTAACTTTCCAAAGATGATAGAAGTGGCGAAACAATTCAAGAGTGAAAGGGGTATTCACTTTCTCGCAAACTTAGAGAAATCCCACTATAATAGCAATGCCCAACGTGACTTTTTACGACTGAGGAAGAGGGAAATAGAGACCAAAGTTCAAATAAGCTTAATCACAGGATATATATCCAGACGGTGGAGTGCAAACACATTTATGGTTCGCTTGAGCACAAAGCATAAAAGAAGTTAAAAAAAGGAAGTAGATTTTTAGTTCTTCTAAATATGACCCAGTGAACACACTACCTAAGGTTGATAATCCGGCAACATGGCCGGAATTCACAGTGGTGTGACCATCTTTTGTTGGAGACTCAACACGGTTTGATAAAGTCATGAGGATAATTGGGAAGCCTAGATGGAGAAATAAAAAATTTAATTAAAGGAATGACTGCAAATAAAAGTCCGTCAGAACAAAATTCAGGAGAAAGTACGCCGGAGAAGATGACCGGAATTCTATACGAGAGAAGAACAACCGGTATATTGCAAGAAAATATAAGAAGTTGTATATATTATCAGCCTCACATTGTGCAGTAAATAGATGTGAGAATGGAAAACAAACCTTACTCTTAAAAAAAAGGAAAGATGATGCAAAAAACCTAGATTCGGCTGGAGAAGATGAAGCTTCTAGAAAACAAAGGATAGCACTGACAAAATCAAACGGCCTCAGTACTTAAAATACAAAGAAAAGAAATGGCAGAATTGAGGAGGGCTATAAGTTCAAAAGGACAATGATGAAATACTGGCACAAAAGTGATTTACCTTTTACATATATCGAGGTGGTGGCGGTAGTTGAATAGACAGCGCAGTTACTAAAGCCACTCCTTTGACATTCCCAATTTAAGATGTAGAAAATATACCAAACATCAGAAAAACACAGAAACATACAACGAAAAACACTGATAGATTCTTAACTATTTCAAACGTAATCCTCGATATCATCCACATAAATAGTGATAAGGGATTCAAAATTCAATTTTGAAAGTTGGAAAGTTCGTAGAGGAAGGCTTGTATCAACCATGAAGCCATCAACACTTTGCACTTCCTATGAAGGTATAAAAAAAGGCAACCGACTGGTACAACTTCGGTTTGCATTCAGTCACTTTAAAGATATTGCTCCATGCTGCCAAGTATTCATGGCTGGGGAGGCTTATGGTGTATATGTAGCCCATCGGTTAAAGGGATGACCACTAGGCCCAACCCAATATTATAACATAAACAAGTAAAGCCATTTCAGCCCAAAGCACAGACCAGCCATGAATGTGACTTCTAGTCATGCTAGATAATGTGGACCGAGAAATATGGAACAAATGACAAACAAGAACCTATGAATCTAGAGCACGGTGATTGTGGTATGGCCCACGTTCTCAATTCCTGAAAGCATGAAATCACAACCATATCAGCCTATAACAAGCTTCAGAGGAGCTAAGGTAAGCGCAACTATCTCTAGAAATTCCAGTCCTAGCAAGAGAAGACTGACTTGATCGTCAAAGCCCTTTTCCTGGAATTATTTCTGGGATAAATTTACAAGTAAGAAGATTCTTGGAGAGGATAACCAACTTGCCTGAGCAATCTACCACATCAACCATGTTACACAAATATTCCCCAAGTGTCTAGCTAAATAGTTTACTTGCTTTTAATCTTTAATGTCTGAGTTGTTAGTTGAAAAACCAACCTCCCCCCATTTACCATACTATCTATTCCTAGCAACCCGGGCATGTTTGTGTTTAATTAATTATTAGGCCCTAGCATCTCTATGGAGATACCAAGAGCTTGCCACTAACTACCCCATAGGTAGCGTAGTAGTGAGTTGGGTGTAGAATATAAATTTAAACTTAACCTCTTTGACCTCAACGCCTTCACTTACGTTAATTCTTGCTATGATTTTTAACGATCCCGAGTAGAGGAGGGTCAACCACAAGTACAAATATTTAGATGAGAACCATAAGTACAAATTTTCAGATGAGAACCATGGGATGAGAACCACAAGTACAAATTTTCAAATGAGAACCATGGGATGAGAATCACAAGTACAAATTCTCAAGTGAGTATGAGAATCACAAGTGAGAACCATGAGATGAGAACCACAAGCACAAATTTTCATATGAGAACCATGGGATGAGAACCACAAGTGAGAACCATGAGATGAGAACCATAAGTGAGAACCATGAGATGAGAACCACAAGTGAGAACCATGGGATGAGAACCACAAGTGAGAACCATAGGATGAGAGCCACATGCACAAATTTTCAGATAAGAACCATGGGATGAGAACCACAAATACAAATATTTATATGAGAACAATGAGACAAGAACCACAAGTACAAATTTTCAGATGAGAACTATGGGATGAGAACCATCGCTGACCGGAACTTCATCGACTTTTTGCCGGAGTTTGGCCGTAATGTGGAAAATAATTGGTCGGAATTTGGTCAGCTCGCCACTGAAAAATTTGGCCGGACCACCACTTGCCATTGTCGGACCACCACCTCCAACTACTGCCATTCCACCAAAAATAAATCTTGTTTTTTAAAATTTAAAATTAAATTTTCTATTTGGTGTACATGTGGCCAAGCAATCAAAGGGCTGAGAGTCGCTAATGCCAGCCCAGCATTATCCCGCTAAACTTCGCTCCAACATAATGAACAAGCACGTGCATCAAACACAGGAATCACAAGTTGTGGCAGAGAACGTGGGCCGGGTAAAATGGGACACGTAGTGAACACAAAGGCCATGACTGAGGAATGTGAGAGAAATGGTGTGACCACAATCTCAAAGTCCTAAGAATAGGGAACAACAAAGGGAATGAGCCTATAAATACAACAAGCTCTGTAGGAGCTAAGGTAAGCAGTAAAATAGAGAGAAATTCCATTTCTTGAAGATAGGACTAACTTGATCATCAGAGTCGCTTTCCTGGAATCACTTCCGGGGCTGCATTTGCAGGTAAAGGAATTAAAACAAGTGAACCAAGAAGAGGCTACCACATCATTGGCATCGTCTTTGGTGGAACAAAATTTTTTTCCTTTCCTTATTAAGCTTCTCAGGTAATCAATGGTGTTCACTAAAAGAGCAAAAAACTATAACCATCACTCACAAGAACAAATTCCATATAGAAATAGCATGAGATTCTGGGATGCGGACATAGAACTAGTTTGCAAAGCGTTTCCCATCTTTCTATCAGGCACTGTAATTACGTGGTACGAAGACCTTCCACACAGAAGTATCAAGTCTTGGGCACGGTTGTCAGATTTATTTTTGGGAAGTTTCTATCAAAAGTAAAAGTTCACTAGAACGATTGCAGATCTCTATAGTATAGCACAGCGAAGCGATGAAAGCCTCGTGGAGTACCATAAATGGTTTATCCCGGAGAGCCTGCAAGTTTGAGATTGCTTTTACGGGGGGCATGAGATCCGGAGAGTTTTACAAGGAGCTGAGAAGGATATGGTGGAAAACCCAAGGGAATTGGAAAAAAATGATCGAGCGACATGTGCAAACTGAGGAAGCAAACAATCGAAAGATAGAGAAGGAACGGGGTGAAAAGCAAACAATGGATGATTCACAAAAATCCTGGCCTAAAAAAGGAAAAATGAACACTACTTTCAGAAGAGGAGAACAAGGCTCGCAGGGTTTGTCAATTTCAAGATACACTTCTAACAAAGACTAGGAAAGAAATATGGCTAGTGAATAAAGATCTATTCCTAGAACCAGCAACGATGATAGAACTGCCAGAAAAAAGATCTCGAGAGTTTTATTGTGCCTTTCACAAAGATCAGGGCCATGACATAGAGTACTGCATGGACCTAAAGAGACAGGTCGAAGAGAATCTGAGGAATGGCAACTTGGGCCAGTATAGTAAGGAAGCAACAAGTCAGTATGGGAACACAAGCAAGACACAAAATCCATCTCCATGAAACCAAGGTACTTCGGCGACAATGTCTAAGAATAAAAAAATGACGGGGCTGTAGAATACAATGACAATGTGGATAGCGAAGTACCAGAGACAATTATTTTCTCTACACATGGTTCCACAAATTCGCTGTCTAACAATGCGTGGAAGGTCATGGCAAGGTACTCCCCTCCAAAAGAGCCAGTTGATAAAAGGTTCCGCCCAAATAAAGCAATTACCTTTAGCAAAGAGGATGTGGTACCCAATGCCTCACCGGACAATGACCTAATGGTCATCATAGCAAAAATTGGAAATGCAGTTGTGCATAGAGTTTTTATAGATTACGGTAGGGCGGTCGAGATACTATTTATCGATTGCTTCGACAGGTTGTGCTTTAAGAGAACAAATTAAAAAAGGTCTACATCTTCGCTGGTCGGATCACAGGGCGAGCAGAAACACCTTTGGGAAATATACAGTTTCCCGTGACGATTGGGGAAAACATGAAGAGTCGCACAATCATGTGCGACTTTGTGGTTATGGATGCCCCAAGTACGTTCAATGCTATAATTGGAAGGTCGTGGATGAACAGGGCTAAGGCAATATGGCCCCCTTATCACTTGGTAACGAAATTCCCGACCACATGCAGAGTAGCAATAATTAGAGGAAACCATTAATGAGCCAGGCAATGCATGGTTATAGAAATGAAGGTAGGAAGGATATGAGAAAAGGCAAAGTTGGTTAACACTATTTCAGGAGGAGGCTTACTAGAAATTTGGATGAATCAATGAACCTCGGTGAAGAAATGAAGTTAGTAAACCTAGATGCCAAAAATGACTCAAGATGCGTAAAGATTGGAAAATTTCTTCCAGCTGAAGAAAAGGCGAAGGTAATCCAAATCTTGCAAGGCTACATGGATACGTTCGCATGGGACGTACAGAACATGGGAGGGGTAAGCTCAGACATCGCTACCCATTTGTTGAATTTCAATAGCTCAGTTAAACCGATTAAGTAGAAACGTGGTTATGGCTCCTCTTGCTCCTGGTGAACACCATTATCAACCTGAATGATCTTGAAATGAAAAAATTTTGAGTCCCCACATTCAGTGCCAAATGATGTGGTAGACCACTCAGGCAAGTCGGTTGTCCTCTCCAAGAATCTTCTTACCTGCAAACTTATCCCGTAAATGATTCCAAGAGAAAGGTTTCGACGATCAAGTCAGTCTTCTTTTGCTAGAACTGGAATTTCTAGAGATAATTGCGCTTACCTTAGCTCCTCTGAAGCTTGTTGTATTTATAGGCTGATATGGTTGTGATTCCATGCTTTTAGGAATTGAGATTGTGGGTCATACCACGATCACCATGCTTCGGATTCATAAGTTTGTGTTTGTCATTCATTCTGTGTTTCTCGGTCCACGTTCTCTGGCACGACAAGAAGTCCCATGCGCAGCTGGTCTGTGCTTTGGGCTGAAATGGCTTTGCTTGTTTATGGAATAATATTGGGCTGAACCTAGTGGCCATCAGCCTTTTAACCTTTGGGCTACATATACACTAATGGTTGATGAAATTCTTCGATCCTCGATTCATTCATATATAAGATATCGACAACCTAATCTAGTGCTTATAACACATGGTATAGTCGATGGTCAGCACTTCCCCATACCTGTCACGCGGGGTGCTCTTGCAATCTTCTATCGGCACCGTCTCCATAATTAGGGGAGTACAATAAGGACCAACCGTTGATGTAGATATGTTTCTCCCCCTATACGATTACGTCACAGGAACTCCACCATGAATGCTCTATTCCCTAGGCCTATAAAAGAAGGAAAGGGAGGTAGGCACCTTATCTATGACACTAGGACCTCTTACAACCCTAGCTTGCTACTTTTTGCTATCTCTACTCGTAACCCTTCGGACCAACTCGTTAGCTTGTGTTGTCATCGTAACATTAAAACTCAGAAAATACCTACGTGTACACACTCACGTTGACCTAGACCTTGCTACCCATATCACATCCAGGTTTCTCTTCCCTAGAGTGTGTGCTCATGGAGTGTATCATTCGTGTAATTATAACATTCAATAACAAGCCATAATAATATCACAAGCACATAAATTAGGATTAACTAAGAATCTCACAAAAGAATGAATAAACACATGAACTAAGGTTCCCAAATGGACATCAATTTTAGTCCTAGGCGTTTTAAGGAATGGTCTCCCCAAAATTCTTGGGGGTGTACTTCCATTATGTTCCACGTCTAGGACATAAAAGTTTGTCGGGAATACCAACTTGCCAATCCGCACCATCATATAATTTACTAGCCCACGAGGGCTAGCTTGGGAGTGATCAGCGAGTTGGACAATCACCCTAGTTTTCCTAAGTTCTCCTATCTCTAGGCGTTCATAAAGACTAAATGGGATCACATTTATAAATGTGCCTAAGTCTATCATGGCATTTTCAACAAGTTTCCCTCCTAAGGAGGTAGGAATAGAGAACATTCCGGGGTCAATGCATTTCTTAGGAAAATTTTTGTGGTTCAAAATGATGACTCCCTCCATTTTAAATTGTCCTACCTTATTAGTTGGTCTACTTCTCATTTTTATGCATGCAACTTTAAGAAACTTAAGAATACGATGACACATTTTCAATTAGCTCCAAGATAGGGATTGTTACCTTGACCTTCTCAAAGATCCTTCGAGTTCTTGCATCATTGGTTACCGTCTTTAGCCTTCCCCTCTAAGCATTAGTAAATGGAGATGGGATAGTCACTTGTGCCTTAAGCGGTGAAAACTCCTTGTAAGGTGCTTCCTCAACCCCAATTTCATTCTCTTCGATATTAGCCTTGTTAGCCTCTGATACCCTATCATCTTCTTGCATCACCATCTTCTCTGACTCACGAACTTCCTTCCCACTTCTCAAGTTGAGTGCACTCATGTTCCTTGGATTGATCTCCGGTTAGGAAGGGATATTTCTAGACTCTTTGCCATAAGTTCGCTCACCGAGGTGGCGAGTTGCCTGACTTGGACTTTGAGGTTTTTAATACTCATAAATGACTTATTACCAAGGTCTTCAATTTCATGCATTGTCCTCTCCGCAAAGACTTCATGTTTCTTCCCCAATTGAGCGATGGCTTCTAAGATCTCTTCTCAGTCCGACTTATAGATCGAGGCATGGTTGTTGGAAGGGCTTTCACTTCTTAGATATGGTTGAGGTGGAGCTTGTCCACCTCGATATCCTCAAGGTTGATTGTCCTCCCTCCACCAAAAATTTGGGTAATCTCGGTACCTTGGGTTGAATGAGTTTGCCTGGGGATCTTGTTGTACATCGCCTTGGTTCCCTTGGAACCCTTATGGTTTCCCCCTAAATAACCGCGATCTCTCCCTATTGGTGTACTCTACAACCTTCACCTCTTGCAAGTCTTCTACAACTTTGGTACACCTCGTTGTTGTGGTCAAGGTTGTACACCCCACACAATTTGACTTGATGAACCTTCCCTTGTAAGAGCTTCTTCATTATGGAAGAAAAGGCTTGGACTTGCTCCTCCAACTTAGGTGGTTGGGAGGGTTCATCAAAGACTTTAACCCTTAACCTTATGCCAAACTGTCGCATTCCATTGGTCATTTCTTCAAAGAGAGCCATCGTACCTTCGGGGTTTTGTTGGCGATTGATCTATTACATGCAGCATTCACCATAAGGATGGTATGGGCAGCTTTTTAGCAACCTCTTGAAACACTCATAATAGTCATAGAGTTACTCAGTAGCTCCTCGAGTGATATTAGATAGTTGTTTCTTCACTCTGGCTGATTTGGATGCCGCAAAGTACTTCTCCAAAAATCTTCTCTTCATATCCATCCAGGAGGTAAATAGAAAAATCTAATCCTTAGCTCTATCTTGAAGAGAGAATGGAAAAGCCCTCAGATAATAATCATCCTTCAAAAAACCCGGATGCTTCATTTTTGTACTGGCCAAGTGGAACTCTGACAAGTGCTTGTTGGGATCCTCCTCTTCCATCTCGTTGAATGTGGGCAGAAAATGTATATACCGCTCTTCAATTCACAACTCACATTAGGCAGCAGTGGAGGGAAAGTAATGCACAATGGCTGGCCCTCCAAATTCGGAGCTATGAGCTCCCTCAATGTCCTATTATCCTCCACCATCTCTCGTGGCTCTTCAACCTCCAAAACTGGTCAAGGTTGAACCTCTACTCTAGCTCTCCACTTCCTTCATTTCTGACTACCTATGTTATTAGTCGGGTAATGCAAACTCCTAAGTTTGTGGTACATGTATGTACCATAAACTAGGGGTTAACACTACCATACCTAAGGCAACACTAGCAAACAAATTAAAGGCAACAAGATTACTAACAGACAAAATCAATCAATAAAAATAACCAAAACAAACAAAGAAAAACAAAAGCAATACTAACTACTCAACTAACGTGTTGTGCTAATTGAATATTAAACTAATTAGCATCCCCAACAGCGGTACCAAAATTTGACCCACCTTCATTCGGGATCGTTCAAAACGGTAGCTAGAATTAACCCGAGCGAAGGCGTTGAAAGTCAAAGAGGTAAAATTTAAATTTATATTATGCACCCAACTCACTACTACACTACCTATGGGGTAGTTAGTAGCAAGCCCTGGGTATGTCCAAAAATATGCTAGGGGCTAATAGTCAATTAAACACAACCACTTTCGGGTTGTCAATCTGTCTGCATTGCTAGGAATAGATAGTATGGTAAATAGGGGGGTTTCAATTTTTCAACTAACTACAAACATGAAAGATAAAAAGCAAGTAAACTATATGGCTAGATACTTGGGGAAATATTTGCATAACATAGTTGAAAATGCTTCAATTCTTGATTCAATCACATGTAAGATATCGACAACCTAATCTAGTGCTCATAACACATGGTGTGGTCGATGGTCACGACTTCCTCATACATGTCACATGGTGCTCTTGAAATCTTCCATCGGTACTGCCTCCATAATTAGGGGAGTACAACAAGGTCCGACCATTGTTGTAGGTCTGTTTCTCCCTCATACGATTACGTCTTGGGCACTCCACCACGGATGCTCTACTCCCTAGGCCTATAAATGAGGAGAAGGGAGGTAGGCACCTCATCTATGACACTAGGACCTCTTACAACCTTAGATTGCTACTATTTTCTATCTCTAGTCGTAACCTTTTGGACCAACTCACCAACTAAGAGTGGTGTGCTTCCATCGTAACAGTAAAACTTGGAAAAGACCTACGTGCACACACTCACTTGGACCCGGACCCTGCTACCCATATCACTTCTAGGTTTCTCTTCCCCGGAGGGTATTAATATTTGCACTATCATGAATGTAGACTAGAGTGTGTGCTCATAGAGTGTATCATTCATAAAATTATATCATTTAAGAAAAAGCCATAATATTATCACAAACACATAAATTGGGATGAACTAAGAATCCTACAAAAACATTAATCAACACTTGAATAAATTATCCCCAAGCTATAGAAACCACTCCCTAGACATGGAATTCGAGTATTTCATTGAATTCCACATCTTGGATAAAAGAAAAATAAAAAGAGAAAGAACCTAGAGAGAAGAGAGTGTTTCTCTCTCTAAGTAGCTCTTCCAAGTTACAAGACTAAAGATATGATCAAAAGTATGAAACCCTAGTATACTAAGGCTCTATTTATAGTAGTAGGGAATTAGACATTAAAATAGGCCCAAAATAGGCCAAAAAAGTGTCAAACCCCTAATCAGCCGACACTGGCATGGACCGCCAATAGCGCGGGGAGCCAGATTTGAGGCGGGCCATTTGCAATGCTAGTGCGGGGTGTGGAATATGGTGCAGGCCATGTTGGGTGCAATCTTCATCGCCTGGCGTGACCCATCATAAGGAGAGTCATTTTTGCACTTCTGATCTGCGGTCAGTGTCATTTAGTGCAGATCGTTATCGGAATCCTTGTTTTGCTTAGTCTTTTGGCATAGGCCACTCAATTCTTCACATCCCACCGGATGGTCTTGACATTTTTCACTTGGAACGGCGTGGGACATGTAAAATGGGATGGTTTGCACCCATACATAGCCATTTTAGAGTGACCTGTAGGAGTTGGCACGGCCCGTGCCAGGTTTTGGCACAGCTTGTGCCACCTTGCACCGCTTGTTCCAGAGACCCTTGGAGTGGGCCGTATAGCATGGCATAGGCCACTGGTGCCTGTTTGGTGTTAACCATGAGCGGTCCACGTTGACCTGTTGATGTTTAGCCTGACTGAACCTCTTTGCTCCGACACGGATGAATCGATGGTCCAATTTTAGAGTTTTTATAGTCAATTTTATGGATTTCGAGGAGACGAAACCAATGGATCCAACTTTAAAAGCTGATTCTTCTTGGATCATTCCCACGTATTGGTGCAACTCTTGGACCATGACTCTCTGTTTCTTCCTTGGCCATTTCGAACTTCAATGCCACGTATCTTTGGCTCCATCCTTTTACTACCACAATTTGATGTTTGTGGCCTTCATGTACTACCTTTCTAATGTAAATGGATTTCGACATCTTCTATTGTGTGTCCTTGCGAATGACCTTCAACATATAATGTAACAAAAATACCTACGAGCGACCTATTAAGGATGATCACATAGGAAGATCTAGGTGTCTGTGGATACAAGGTGTCCATTAGTATCAATTAAGTCTACACAATGCAGGATTTAGACAAGAAAACCAGACATGGCCACATAAACCCCTTGTCACGTAAACTCAACTAATACTAGCAATCCAACATATAAAATGAACCAATTATTATGCCGAGTGCAATGGTTAACGCATGTATAACGAAGCACATCAGTGGTTCTTATCCCATGGTTCTCATCGCATGGCTCTCATCGTATGGTTCTCATATGAAAATTTGTACCTGTGGCTCTCATCGTATGGTTCTCATATGAAAATTTGTACTTGTGGTTCTCATCCCCTGGCTCTCATCACATGGTTCTGATCCAGAAATTTAAACATATGGCTCTCATCCTATGGCTCACATTTCGTTTTTTGCCTTGTGGCTCACATTTGGATGGATGAAAACCACGGATGAGAACCATAATGAAAAACACAAATGAGAACCACAGATGAGAACCATCACCCACCAGAACTTCACCGGAGTTTGGCCGAACATTTCGCCGCCGGAAAGTTGCCGGCCACCACTTGCTGTCGGCGGCAGCCGCTGTCTTGCCACCACTAATAATTCATGTGTTTTTAAATTTAAAAATTAAAATTTTATTTGATTTTTTCATTTTTACTCTTATTTTTAATACATTTTGTATTTATAATGTATATATACAGTGCGTATATATAAACTACATGGCGTGAAATAGCAACACCCAAATTATATGTACCTCTGGGTACTTTGAGTACCATATTCCAGAGACATTTTGTGTATTCAATATTTTGTGAACATATTTTTTTTCAATAAGTTATTGTGCATTATTATAATTTGGTTGTGGTTGCTGTATAAATATTGTAATGCACAAATTAACAATAGTATTAAAATTCACACTCAATATATATATATATATATGCAATGCACATATGGTACACCAAGGATACAATATAAGAGTTGAATGGTGCTCCCTTTGTTCCCGTCTAAATTTCACATCTATCATCATCACGTTGTTCAAGAAACATGTTAGACAGTCAATATGTTTACCAATGTATAATAACGAAAGATAAAAAATTAATATTTATAAACTACTTGTTGGAAAATTATGGTTAAAAGGTTGAATTTTATCAACTTTTGGGCATCGCTTTGAGTGGGACCCAAATGTATTTAGGGTCGGTGGATGCCATTTTTGGATTCTGCTCCACGAATATTATAAAATAGACTATTTGAACTCTCAAAACGGATCAAGGGTGAATGAGATATAGATGCTCAAAGTGTCACACTTGAAAGAGGAAAATTAGGCGAACATTAGCCAAAGTTGATTTTTCTCTAGACTCTCTAAAATGCCTATAGGCCGCATGAAAGTATCTAGAAGACCTAAACGTGTAATACATATTGAATTACTTATGTGCAATTCGCAAGAGATAAGAACGAAACATTTCCATGCTTGTGTGATATCTTGTCTTAAATAAATATGTGGTGTACCATGTTTAATGCGCTGAATAATATTGCAGAAATGTTTCTTCCATTTCCAGCAGATTTAATTAGAGTATTTTTGGAATGTTCTCGAATTTGATGAGTTGATGATTGGAGAATATTTTTCTCTAATTACAGAAAATTAGAATATCACGTTTCCAAAATTGGGGTGTCTTAGAGCAGTATAAATAGAGACTCTAAGTTAGTTAGGAAACTCTCATCATTCTCACGTTCCTCATTTCTTCTAATAAACTTAAGTCTCATTTTCTTTCTCTCTCAGTTTCTGTCTATTGCTCTATCGGTGATAGTTCTTCGGGTCTTGCGTGAATCCGAGGTAACTCTTATGTGTTAATTGTTACCTTCAATGGTTTTACCCTAGGGAATGATGTCCACGATGAGACTCTTTCATTTCAAGGGCAGCGAGTTCACTCGTGACTTAATCACTTTGTTATGGCTTGAAACGTGATTTACTTATCGCACATATGATTTATTTATTCGTAATTTAAGCCTTCCGATTCTATGTCTAAATAATCAATAAAAATTTATTACTCTTGCGTGTGTAACTTGCTCGTTCAATTTCCATTATTTAACTTTTGCATGATATTATCAATATATATTCAACAGTCTCGTACGAATAACTTTTATTTAAATATACTGATTGGGAAACTGCATGTCGAATGCTTATGTCGTGAAAGAAATCTACATGCTATATGATGTTCGAACTTGGATGTTGTACTATGCATGCCTCAATTTATTTGTTAAATTATGGAAATTCCCGTGTTTTATGGTCAGGGCCGGTCTAATATAGTTTGAGGCCCCGGGCGAAAATATTATTTTAGGTCTTGTACAAAGGGTTTTAAAAAATAATAAGGTCCTTATAAAATTTGAAATAAAAAATTAAAAGGTTACTCAAAGAAATTAGTATTAAACTGATCCAAACATAAAATTAAGAGGATAATTAAATATAAAAGAATTTTTTTCAAAAATATGAACCCCTAAAATTTTAGACCCTATGCGATCGCACGGCCGGACCTCCGTATGGCTGTGTGCCACATTATGAGTTGCATCCGAATTGCACGAAATTTCCATGCTTAATTTGGTAAACCATGTTGAAAAGTTGCATGCTGCATGCTAAGTATTTTTTTTTTTTTTTTTGGGAAACCAAACCTGTGAAATCTTTATTAAACAAACAGAGAAACTACAGAGCAGATGTTACAACAGTTCTGCGCACAGAACCTGCCAAAAGATGAGCTCTATTTACTACATCCCTATCTACTTTAACAACCTTAACCTGATCAAATTGAAGCAACTGGTTTCGAATACTTTAAACTAACCAGTGCAAATGAAGATTAACTCCACCCATATTGTTAAGCATTCTCACCAGCTCTAAACAATCTGACTGCAGCCATATTACCCGATAACCCTTTGGAAGACACTCGTGTAGACCCACGAAAGCAGCCAAGGCCTCTGCCTGAAGAGGAGAGGAAATCCCGCATACACCATGCTGCCTCCCTCATAATTTTTTCCATTGAGCCCTACTTCCGATATCCTCCACCCCACAGCCGAAGGTACATCTTCACTAAAAAAAAAAGCCCCATCCACTATTACATTGACCTGCAGTGGCCTACTTGCTGGACCCTCCGCATGTGAGACAATATCATTAATTTCGGACTCATCTTGTGGATCCTAAGATGCGCTGCGTACCAGACTTGTTCCTTTGAAGCTAGAGCCTCACAACTTGCATTGGTTCATTTATAATCCCATCCCAGTAAGCTCTATTTCTGGCTCCCCAAATATGCCATATGATAAAGGCCAATTGCCCACCGCAAACTTCGTCTGGCACTTCCCTAATCCATGTATAAAACCAATCCCTGAATGCAGTTGCAGTTCCCTAATAGAAGTCCAAACCCAGCTGAGAACATCTTCACACCTGTCTTGAATGAGGACATTCCAAAAACACATGTTCTATGGTCTGGTATTTTTCTCCACATCTCGCACAGGGTTGTAAAATGCCACACCTTCTTTCTTTGTAAAGCCACCACAGTTGATAGAGCATCTATTAACGCATTCCAGATTAGTAAAATTATCTTTGCTGGTACTTTTAATTTCCAAACCTTCAGCCAAAAACTTGCATTTCAAAATTGCACCGTTCCTGATGTCAAAGTTGATGTTAGCTGCATCCCTCAATCTGCATGCCACTTTCTATCCACTCCTGACGGAATACACTCCTGAAGGATTGAGTGTCCACAATGGAATATCTTCTTCTAAGCTTCTCGTCTGTGGAAGAGGAATGGACAAAATGCGACAAGCCATGTATCCTGGAAAAAGTAACTCCACCAAAGATTTACGCCATGTCCCCCGAATTGTCAATCAGGTCCGCCACTCTCAATGAAGTGTGCTGCACCCCTAACAAGGATTGTATTTGAAAAGATCTTACCCTTGGAATCCAGTCCTCACCCAATGGGATCTTCATTCCCGTAGCAACCCTCCACCTAAAATTTCCTTTTAGCAAGTCCCTTCCCCAAACGATACCCCGTCAACCCCATGAAGCATTTGAAGTTGCCTTAACCTCCAGGAAAGGTGCCCTTTTACAGTACATAGAAATGAACAAAGAAGAGATCAAGGATGTCTTCTCATGCAATATCTTCCATGTCATTTTAGCCAGTAGTGCCTCTCTCGCCGCTCGTAATCCCAAACCCCCTTGCAAAGTTGACTTACAAATGAACTTCCATGCCCTCCAGTGTACACCCTTACCCTCTAAGCTACCCGTCCAAAGAAATCTAGACATGATACTATCCAATTTCCGAGTGACAGAGATCGGAAATTTAAATACACTCATATGATGTTGTAAGACCGAGGACAAGACACGTCTCCCCAAAACCACCCTCCCCATCTTCGACGATAATGCGGTATTTTTACTAGACAACTTTTTCTTCACCCTGGCTATCAAGTCCCCAAACAGCTGCGACTTGTTTTTTGCAAAATATAGATTCACACCCAAATAACCCTTCTGAAACCCAAAGTTGTCAATGCGCAGTCCCAACTGTAGACAATTCCTAGCTGAAACATCCCCATTCAGACTCATTGTTATCGAACTCTTGTCATAATTAATCCTCTGCCCTGCAAATCTTGCACATTGATCCAGTACTTTATTGAGTTTAGCCACTGCATCCCACAAAACCTTCATGAAGAAAATTATGCCATCCACATACATGAGATGCGAAATGAGTGGGGCTCCATGGGCTATTACTATCCCCAATCCACTCTTTGGTTGCGCCATTAGCTGTAACTGACAAGACATTGCTTGTTGACAGATTATGAACAAAAACGGCGACAAGGGGCACCCCTGCTTCAACCCCCTCACTGGAGCAAAGTATTCTGAATCCCAGTTATTAACCTTGATTGAGAAAGTGACTGGCGACACCAGGTTCATAATGAGATCTACAATTTAAAAGGGAAAGTTGAACCTAATTAGAATAGCACGGAGAAAAGGCCATGAAATGCAATCATACGCCTTACTCATATCCACTTTTACTGCACCTACAATTCCTTTCCTTTGCGATGCTTCCGTATATATTCCAGAATTTCATTAGCTAGCAAAATATCCTCCCCTATATACCTTTCACAAACCCATTCTGCACTTGCGATATAATTGAATTCAATATTGGACGAATACTATTAGCCACCACCTTCACAATAAGCTTGTATCTGACACTACACAATCTTATCGGCCTAAACTCCGATGACCTCTTCGAGACTGGTGTCTTCGGAATGAAAATAATCTTGGTTCTGCTCAGTATTCCCAATTCCACCTCCTCGTTGAGACAATCCAACGTGTTTTGTAAAATACGTTGTCCCACCACTTCCCAATATTTCTTTAAAAACCCCGCTGGCATCTCATCTGGCCCCGGAGATGTCCACGGATTCATCTCAAATAGTACTTTCTGATTCTCATCAAACGTAAACTGCTCCTGTAACATTTGACTTTGCTTCGAAGAAAACCCCCCTGTTATTGACTCTACAAACTGAACCAAATTGCAACCAGTTACGTAATCCTCCAGGTAAACCGCCGGATCCACCAGAATTGATCTCATGTGCCCCAACATCATCTGTTGTATCTCCGTCTCCCCGTTAATCCAATATCCCCTTTCATTTTGCAAGTCCGTAACCCAATTTCACTTTTCCTCTTTGAAGCCCCTCTATGAAAAGCTCTTGTATTCCTACCCCCTTCAAGTGCCCAACCTAGCTTTGATCTCTGCCTCCAATATTTTCCTTGAATGGTTATCAATCCCTCAAGCTCCTTCCTTATCTCCATTCACTATACACATTCCCCAGATCTGATACCCTTTGTTGAGCATGCGCAAGTTTATTGCTATGCTCTTGAATTCTATTTTCCAACCCCCCAAACCTGACCCTGCTCCAAGTTGTCAAGCCTTCAAGTGTTTTCTCCAATAACTCCTCCACTTAATTTGACCTTCTCTGTACCACAGCCAAACCACCCATGTGAGTACTATAACTCTCTAATCTCTGATCCTTCCAATAAAATTTCATTATAGTCTCAGCCTCAACATGTGTTGTCCACAAACTCTCAATCTTCTAGTCCGTTGAGACATTGAAATAGGAGCTCTAGTCTCTAACAACAAGGGACCATGGTCTGAAGCAAAAATTGGTAAATTCCTGAGCCTAGGATAAGGGAACAACTCTAACCAATTCGGTTTCACAAACACTCTATCCAACCGCTCGTAAATTATACTACCCCCAGTTCAATTATTCGACCAGGAAAACCAGGTTCCTAGTTGCGGAATTTCCTTCATTAACAACCTGTTCAACATATCTCTCAACCCCCTAGTCTGATTAGGATCCACCGAAAGTCCCCTAACTTATCCTCCTATTCCATTACCTTATTAAAATCCCCAATAGTTACAGAAGGCAATGTACTCACCTCTGAAATACCCTGAATATAATCCCAAACCTCCTGCCTAAATCTCCTCTGTGGACACCCATATAACAGCATCAACAACCACTGTAAACCATTCTTTCACTGATTTATAAACATAACACATTCTTTGATTTTGACACTACTTTCAAATCCACCAAAGCTGACCAGAAAAGGGCTAAACCACCAGACTGCCCAACACCATCTACTATATTACAGAACTTAAACAATGACGACTGAAACTAGGTATTTACTTAACTACATTGAGCTATAGTCTCCATGAGAAAAAAGACATCAGGATTGTGGTACCTCATAAGCCGTTTTAGACTTTGCTTCGTAGCGGGCTGGCTTAGGCCCCTACAGTTCCAACTTAGTAAAATCACGACCCTTGCGGTGGTTGATTTGGCTCAACCACCGGCAAGACCTTCGAACTCATAACGTTCCCATCCCGACCAGTATCACTACTTGCACCCACTGAGACACTCGACAGCACGGCCCCCCTTTGTTGTCTCCTCGCTGCCACAGTATCCCTCATTCGTTAACCCCGATTCATTCATTCTGGCGATTAATAGCCCTCAGCTGCCACGGCCACCCGACACCAGGCCTCACCGGAGAGCAAGGAGAGGTAAATCACAGCACTGTCATAGCCGCACGTGAACCTCGACTGTGTTATGTGCCCACAAGGAATCCTCCCACCGGAAAGAACCCCCACACTGCCAACTCTGATAAGGCGGGCCTTGTATACAACCATCATTCATTGCCTCCGCCAATACTGCAGCATGAAGCCTGCGCCTTGAAGTGGACCCTTCTTCTTGGCCACCTTGCTCAGAATCATACGCCCTTTTATGATTCCCCCAAAAATACTCCAATGTTGAGCTATCTGAAGTTGACTTATTGTGGACTATAAAACACAATCCCTTTACCCATCATGCCCACATGACCCTCTCTTCCAAACTTGATGTCTAACAGTAGGGGGAAAAAAAAAAAAAGTAATAATGTGTGTTGGTAAACGGATTGAATCTTTATCTTTCGGTAGCTGGTTTGACTCATATCTCAGGATACATTATATAATGGTACAGAAAACCCGTATAAGATAGGAAAAGGTAATTGAATATAATCACAATTACAAGTAATATTTTAATTCCTTAATACTCCTCCTCAAATTGTAGTATGTGGATCATAAATGCCCAACTTGCCCAACAGGGAATGAAATTGGTTACGTCCGAGAGTTTTAGTGAACAAGTCTGCATGTTGGTCTGACGTGCGGATATGCTGAGTAACAATAGTGTCAGATTGAACAAGATCCCAAAAAAATGACAATCAACTTCAATGTGCTTTGTACGTTCATGGAACACTGGATTTGCCGCAATATGAAAAGCATATTAACTGTCATAAAACAGTCACACAGGAGAAATGTGCATAGCCCCTAAGTCTTTCAGTAAAGACTTAAGTCATAACAGCTCACAAGAGGTAATAGCCATAACACGATACTCCGCTTCAGTGGAAGATCAAGAAACCGTATGTTGTTTCTTGGTCTTCCAAGAAACTGGAGGATCACCAATCATCAAAAAATATACGGAAAGATAACTTTGGGTAATTAGGCATGCAACCCAATCTGAATCATAGTAAGCAATTAGCTGTAACGCACTACTGGAAGAGAAATAAACCTTGACCATGATAACTCTTCAGGTAGTGCAACACACGAACTGCAGGTTGCCAGTGAGGAACACAAGAAGACTTCATAAATTGATTAAGTGTATGACCCGAATAACTAAGCTCCGGACGTGCGATAGTCAGGTATATCAGGCACCCAACTAGACGCATGTACTGCTCAGGATCATAGTAAGGCGGACCTTCTACACGTGCCAGATCGTGTTGTTGCTCCATCAAAAAGTCAGTTGGTTTAGAAGCAGATAAACCTGTATCAGATAAAATGTCCAATGCATATTTCCTTTGTGAAAGAAACATCCCCTCCGATCTTTTAGCAATCTCTATGCCCAAGAAATACTTAAGTAAACCAAGATCTTTCATATGGAAAAAATAACTAAAGTGTTTCTTGATTTCATAGATGAGCGCAGAAGAGCTACCAGCATTGACCAAATCATCCACATAAACCAGAACATGCAAAGAAACTGATCCACGGGAAAAGACAAACAAAGAGTAATATGTCATACTCTGAACAAAACTAAATGCTCGTAAAGACTGAGCCATTTGGCAAACCCATTTCTAGGAGCCTGGTGAAGACCGCAAAGAGATTTCTGAAGGCAACGTACTTGACCATGGGGCGCAGCATAGCTCGGTAGGGGTCACAAAAAAATATCTTTATGCAAATCACTATGCATAAAAGCATTATGGATATCCATCTAATGCACTTCCCAACCATGAATGACCGCAACAGATAAGAATAGGCGAACAGAACTCATCTTTGTAACTGGACCAAATGTCTCGGTATAATCAATCCCTTCAACCTAGCAATTCCCAAGAACCACTAGGCGTGCCTTGTGACTTTCTTCGTCCAGTAAACCCATTTGCAACCAATCTCCTTCATATTGAGAGGCGGATGGGCCAAAGTCCAAGTCTGATTGCGCTCAAGCATAGTAAGCTCTTCAATCGTAGCATCTCGCCAATGAGCATACTGTGATGCCTCAAAATAAGTGGTGGGATCTGCACTAGTTGTTACTGCACCCAAAAATCTAGAATGCATACTAAAAAATTTATCACAATTTACATAATCAGTAAAAATATAGAGAACATCTGAGGATAGTGATGACACATGAGGGAACGTAGTAGTAGGGGGTCTTCAGTAGTAAGAGCACATGCATAATTAGCACAATCATAATCTTCCAAATAAAGAGGAGATCGGCGAGCATGAAGACTATGTCTGATAGGTGGCGACTCGACAACGGAACTATCCAGAAGTGGAGATGCCGCGAAAGTGGGCTAGATAGACGGTGCGTGAGAAGTGTAAGACTCTGTCACCGGTGGTGCGTGAAGCGGCGGTGTCCTTGGCAACATACTATCTGGCGGGGCTGGAAGTAGAGTCTAGCGATCTTGGTTGGGATTCGGCGACGGAACCACGTCCGTCAGGGATAGGTTGGTGCCGATGGTGGCCGGCGTAGATGAGCTGGCGGTGATCGGCGGTAGGGGACTGCCGACAGCGGCAATGAAGGAACAGTCGTGACCAGCAGCATCCGGTGGCGGCCGACACTAGGTATCTGGTGGCGGCGGCAATGGGCCGTGCAACTTCAGCAGCAGCGATAAAGAGGCCGCCGGTGAGATGGTGGCACTGCCGGGGTCATCTAACGAGGTCAATGTCTGATTTGCAGAATACGGGAACTGGTCTTCAAAAAAATCTGCATCCCGACTGGTAAAGATTATGTGGGATTCCAGGTCAAAGGCGATAGCCTTTGTTTCCAGCAGGGTAACCAAGAAACAAACAACACTGACTTCTTGGTGAAAACTTGTCACGATGTCTGGGAACATGAGCAGCAAAACATAATCATCCAAAAACCCTTAAGGATGAGTAATCTGGAGCTAGCCCTTAGAGCAACTCAAAAGGGAGTACAACCATTGAGATGCTTCATCAGTGTCCAGTTAATCAGATAAGCAATAGTATGAACACACCCTCCCCAAAAATTAACTGGAATAGTGGCTTGAAACCGTAAGGCACGCGCCACATTGATTAAATGGCGATGCTTTCTTTCAACTCAACCATTCTGTTGTGGTGTATCAACCATAGATATCTCAAAAATGATCCCAGATGCAGCAAAATGAGATCTCAAAGGCAAAAATTCAGTCCCTTTATCAGCCCAAAAATGTAGTATGGTTTGGCCCCATAGGTTCTTCACCAAGGCACAAAATTCCAAAAATCTAGAAGCTACTTCTGACTTAGTCACTAATAAATAAATCCAAATAGCTCGGGAATAATCATCAACTATAGTTAAAAAATAACATGCACCATTAGAAGATGGTGTTTTATAAGGACCCCAACATCACAATGTATAAATTGAAATAGTGCAATAGCATTTGTAGAACTCAATGGAAAACTATGATTAGTTTGTTTTGCTCTATAACATATAGAGCAAGGAATAGAAGTCTTATTAGTGCTAAAATCAATAGAAGAAAAAGAATACAACACCGTAGAGGAAGGATACCCAAGACGCATATGCCATAAATCTGAAGAAGATACAGAAAATATTGTCGAAAAAGACTGCGCGATAGAAGGATGATCACGAGTATCTAGCAGACAAAGACAAAACACTGCTAGCGGCTGGCGGTGAGTGATCGGTGTCAGAGAACCGGCAGCGGCAGGCGGTGAAGGACCGACGGCGGCCGGAGGTAAAGGACCGTGCGACTCCAACAGTGGCGGTGAGGAGGCCGGTAGTGAGGTGGTGGAACCACCGGGGTCTTCTGATGAGGCTGATGTCGGAGTTGCAGAATACAGGAATTGGTCTTCAAAAAAATCTGTATCCCGACAGGTAAAGATTACGCGGGATTCCAGGTCAAAAAAATGATAGCCTTTCTTTCCGGCAGGATAACCAAGAAATAAAAACCGCTGATTTCTTGATGCAAACTTATCACGATATCTGGGAACATGAGCAGCAAAACACAAGCATCCAAAATCTCTTAAGGATGAGTAATTTGGAGCTTGCTCATAGAGCAACTCAAAGGGAGTACGACCATTGAGATGCTTCGTCGGTGTCTGATTAATCAAATAAGAAGCAGTAAGAACACATTCTCCCCAAAAATCAATTGGAAGACTAGCTTGAAACCATAAGGCACGCACCACATTGAGTAAATAGCGATGCTTTCTTTCAACTCGACCATTCTGCTATTGTGTATCAACCATAGATGTCTCAAAGATGATCCCCGATGTACCAAAATGAGGTCTTAGAGGTAAAAATCCAGTCCCGTTATCAGCCCAAACATGTAGTATGGTTCGGCCCCAATGGTTCTTCACCAAGGCACAAAATTCCAAAAATCTAGACGCTACTTGTGACTTAGCCACTAATAAATAAACCCAAACAGCTCGGGAATAATCATCATCTATAGTTAAAAAATAAAATGCACCACTAGAAGATGGTGGTCTATAAGGACCCCAAACATCACAATGGATTAATTGAAATATTGCAGTAGCATTTGTAGAACTCAATGGAAAACTATGTCTAGTCTATTTTGCTCTATAATATATAGAGCAAGAAACATATGTCTTGTTAGTGCTAAAATCAATAGAAGAAACAGAAGAAAACACTGCAGAGAAAGGATATCCAAGACACTGATGCCATAAATCAGAATAAGACACAGAAGCAACTGCAGAAAGAGACTGCGGGATAGGAGGATGATCACAAGTATCCAGCAGACGAAGCCAAAACACCCCCCGTTTCTGTTCACCCACGCCAATCACTTTCCTTGCACTAATTTTCTGTAAAATGAAATAGTGTTCAGTAAACAAAGCTAGACATTTTAAGGCAGATAACAATCTAGAACATGATAATAATTGCACCGCAAAGTAGGTATATGTAGCACATGAGTAAGAGTGATAGCACTAAATAAAATAGAACCATATTGGGTAGTAGATGACACAGAGCTATCAGGAAGAATAACATTCACAGTGTTAATAGCAGTAGTAATATCAGTAAAAGGACCCATGTCACCGGTCATGTGATATGAGGCTCTCGAATCAAGTATCCATGGCAAAGTACTGACCCATTGTCAGTAAGAGAATTAAACTGATTAAATAAATGCATGGTCGTGCTCCAATGGTCATCAGACAAAGCAGGGCCAAAATAAAAACTGGGTAGGGACGCGGCCAGAGGAAGCTTCCGCCGCAAATCCAGGCGGCGACATAGCGGCACCGGTGAATGACGATGGGAGTGGAAGGGCAGTGGTGGATCCTCCATTCACGGCGGTGGTGGTTGGTCGAGAGGCTGGCACCATCATCTTGGCGGCGCTGGCTTTCTCCTTCAATTCCTAAAACCATTATGGTACACCAATGATCTAGAAACAGGAATCTTTGTTGTGACCCCTTGTAATGACAATGTGTACAAACAAGATTCTTGCGGTCAGATGTAGAAAAAACTTGTAGGTGGTGGGCGTCGTGCAGCATACACCATGAAGTTAGAAGAAGGATCGTGAGCTCAGATGACAGCTCAATGATTATACTCCTGGGCAACAAGGGCATACACTTTCATGACAGGTGGCATCGGATCAATGCTCATGATATGTGATCGCAAGGTGTGAAAGCCTTCGTCGAGACCAGAGATTAATTGATAGATCAAATCCTTCTCTCTCTCTGGGAAGACTCTCACAGAAATATTGCAATGGCATAGTTCCATGCTATCTTCACAGTCACAAACTAGAGGAGGCTGCATGCAGTGGTAGTCTGCAAATAACTTCTTTAGTTTTCCAAAGTAAATGTCGATGGGCTAACCGTTCTGCCTGCAACTCTGAATAGCCTCTTGCATTTTCAAAACCTTCATACCATCACCAAGAATATATCGTACCTTCGGGTCATCCCACAGTTCCTTAACTGTGGCAAACGAGCTTGTAGAAGATCTCAGCACCGAATCCAGGGTTTGCAAGATCCAGCAGACAAGAGTAGCATTAACCACAGGCCAATCAACAGCATTAGGATGACCATCCTAGGGTTTGGTAATGGATTCATCAATGAACCCAGTCTTGTTCTTAGCAAGGAACGCGCGGCACATTGTTTCAGACAATTCAATGTAATTTTATTGATCTTTCAGTATGTTTGGTATAATTTGTAAACAAGGACCATCGCCAGAACCAATAAAGTAAGGATTAGTCGACAAACTACCAATATGTACAGTAGTCTAAGGGCCAGATTGCAACTGCAACTGCTTCAGTACAGTCGCAATCACATTATAACCACACATATCCTGAAGCTTTGGAACCTCAAGTGTAGCATCAATACTAGCTTTTCTTCAGAGGCAGACATCGTGTAAAATCAGGTACGGATCAGCAGCAGGTGCAGCAACCGACGAAAGATCAGATCGGTGGTGGCGCGTGACGGGAATGCGGTGATGCGTGAGCTTTGGGATTAGCGTGTGTGGCTTAACGCACAGACCGATCGGATCAAGAGAGGCGGCACACGGATTACCACAGCCAGACGATGGCTGTGACGATTGGCGGAATGGAGCAGACGGCGGTGGCTGTGCGGCAGTGGCTCAGAAAGGCAGTGGAATATTTTCTTGGGGTTTCAGGATTTTAGCCTCTGATACCATATAGAAATAAGGGTGATAATGTGTGTTTGTATTCATGATCTCATGGTACATTATATAGTAGTACAGAATACCTATACAAGCTAGAAAAAGATAATAGAATATAATTACAATTACGAGTAATATTTTAAGAGTCCATCTCTTGAAAGACGGTTTTTCCATAAGTCATGAAAAGACCAAGGTTTAAAGTGTAAATTAGAAGAAATGAAGACAAAATCTCCAGGTTGTATGAATCGGATTATAAACTTTATTACTACTACACGTTGCATAATAAATTTTTAATATTGCAACTTAGACCTCTTACATTATATTCTTCTAATTAAAGTTCGTCTTTCCATAAATCTATTGAAAGACCGTCTTTCCCAAAATTTGCCATATTTTAATTTCTTAATACTAACTCTGTTCTTCACTTTTCTTCCCCTTTACAAATTAGTTTTCCCCTCCTAATAGCCGCCCGCCTGGGCGTGTTGCTGGGGACATCCGACGAGACCCATCCATCGACATAGATGAATGCCTCCCATTTGATGATGGGTGAGAATAGATTGTATACGATTCAGTGTAAACACCCATTCTGTAACAAAATCTCTATAAAAACCTATAGGTGTCTTGGACTCCATTGGTAGAACACTAGTGAAAGCATTACACTCTACCTCCATTGTTCCCCTCCATGCCACGCAATCAAGTACCCATATTCTGCACACTACCTCCCTCCCCAGCCAGCTCCCCTTTTTTTCTTCTCACTACCTTTTGTCACTCTTTGTCCAGAACCCTTCCTTTGTCTCTATTGAGCCATGCGATTATATCCGCAAAAGAAACAGTAAACAAATGCTTCTTCACTCTCATTGACACCTCAAACCCATTCAATATCTCTGAGACCTGAACATCGCCTTACACATACCACTATTCCCTAACATAGTCGATTAGGACTTTTGTATATCTCCTCACCGGGTAGTGGCCATGTGCACGCATCGAAGCAGGGAATAATTCCTCCGAATCATCCCAGATGAAATCCGTACTCCTCAATTCACAATGCCTAAAAAAAGAACCATCCAGGTAAGCTTCCAACTTGTTAACTTCTGTAAACAAGCATTGTGACATATTGTGAACAATCTGCCCAAAAGCCCGACATAATCGATGCAGGCGTTCATACTGGCAACTGACCCACACTTCCTTTGAATCCAATAGACGCAAAGTAGACCCTGGACCTGGAATGAAAGGCTCCCCTAATTCAACCCAAACCCTCGCCCTCAGAAACAAGCCATTCCTCGCAACCACCTCTCCGATCATCCATGCTAATTTAAAAGATGCTGATCGGCAGAAACACTCAAAGGATAAACCACACAATCGAACTCAAACCAGTAACCTTGTAACAACTAACTTTGTCGGCACCAGCGAGTGTTCCCATCTACGCACTGCCAGCAAGCCGCCATTGGTCGCAAAAGGACCATTATCAAGAATGATATGCATATCCTCTGCAGAACTGAATTGCAACACATAAAATTTCCGTTCCTTGTGTAGAACCGTCATATGGACTCCCCAACAATCCCTCACATACTCCGTAAGGGTTCTAATCTTCGGGTTTCGATCATCCACCCAGTATGCCAAAAGGTAAAACCTATGCTCCTGTAATCCTTCTTCGACGTCTTCCGCCGTAAGGACACATCTAGATGATCTCCGGCTTGGTCTACGTAGAGTTTGAAGGAAATCCCGGTTATGCACTTGAGGTTTTTTACTCTTCCGAAAAGACCCCCTTCCTTGCCCCATGTCACTTCCCGACCACTGGTCTTCTACCATTCTCGTGTTAATCACTGTAAAACCTAGCCTTAACCTCGTCAACCCTTTCAAATCCTCCCTCTCACACCGTTTGATTCCGAGAATCTTACGCTATGTCCACTACTTTTTTTTCTTCCAATACCCAAACTACTCCAGCTTCTACCCTGTAACTCCTATACACCACCTTTTAACTACCATCAAACCAGTACTCCTCCTATTTTGTCAAAAGCACCCACCCAAACCACAAAATTATGACTAGAAATTATACATCTCCTAAAACTATCTTTTAGCACAATCTAAAACCTCAAATCTTAAAACTTAGCAAATTAAGCTACTACTATAGGTTTACCAGGTGGCAACTTCTTGGATCTGTATGCCGCCCTACCCCTTCCAAGTGAACCGCTTTTACTATTGTCTTGGAACTCGTAGATGATAAGGATGAACAAACTAAGTAATTATGAGTACCGAAGCCCAAAAATATTGAACTTCCCCCTAAACTTTATGACAGAGAAACCCCAAGCCACCATTCTCAGATGAGAGACTTTGCAGACCAGCTTGTTTGAGCTGCCTGTTTAATTTTCTGTTAAAGAATAAAAATATTACTTGTAATCGTAATTAAATTTTTTTATTTTCTTTATGGTCTTCGCCAGGTTCCTAGAAATTGGTTTGTGAAATTGGCTCTGGCTTTCCGAGCATTTGGTTTTGTTCAGAGTAAGGCAGATTACTCTTTGTTTGTTTTTTCCCGTGGATTGGTTTCTTTGCATGTTCTAGTTTATGTGGATGATTTGGTCATTGCTGAAAGCTCTTATGCATTCATCTCTGAGTTCAAGAAATACTTGAGTTCTTGTTTCCATATGAAAGATCTTAGTTTACTTAAGTATTTCTTGGGCATAGAGATTTCTAGAAAACCGGAGGGGATGTTTCTTTTGCAAAGGAAATATAACTTGGATATTTTATATGATACAAGTTTATCTGCCTCTAAACCGACTAACTTTCTGATGGAGCAGCAACACGATCTGGCAGGTGTTGATGGCCCACTTTACCATGATCCTGAACAGTACAGGCGACTGGTTGGGCGCCTGATATACCTTATGATCACACGCCCTGAGCTTAGTTATTCGGTTCACACACTTGCTCAATTCATAAAGTATCATTGTGTTCCTCACTGGCAAGCTGCAGTTCGTGTGTTGCACTACTTGAAGAGCCATCCTGGCCAGGGTTTATTTCTCTTTTCCCGTAGTGCGTTACAGTTGACTGCTTATAGTGATTCTGATTGGGCTGCTTGCCTTATTACCCGGCGTTCTCTTTCCGGTTACTTTGTGATGATTGGTGATTCTCCATTTTCAATCTATACTTTGTGAAGACCAAGAAGCAACCTATAGTTTCTCAATCTTCTGTTGAAGAGGAGTATCGTGTTATGGCTGTTACCTGTTGTGAGTTGTTATGGCTTAGGTCTTTACTGAAAGAATTAGGGGTTGCGCATGCTGCTCCTATGCCTTTTTTTGTGACAGTAAATATGTTCTTCATATTGCAACAAATACAGTGTTCCATGAACGTACGAAGCATATTGAAGTTGATTGTCATTTTGTCCAAGATCTTGTGCAGTCTAGTACTATAGTTACTTATCATATTCGTACTACAGAACAACCTGCGGATTTGTTTACCAAAGCTCTCGGACGTAACTAGTTTCATTCATTACTTGGCAAGTTGGGCATTTCTGATCCTCATGCTTTAACTTGAGGGAGGTTGTTAAGGAATATAAATATTACTTGTAATTGTAATTAGATTTTATTTTCATTTTTCTAACTTGTATAGGTATTTTGTACTACTATATAATGGACCATGGGGTCATGAATAAAGACACATCATTACCCTTCTTTCTACATCTATGATAAATTTATGTGAATATGATTCGAAACTCGTCTCTTTCTATAACTTTACACTAGAATTTGCGGACTGCCTGTTTGAGTTAAGATATGCATGATTTATATTATTCAATGAAATGGCATGTTACTTTGGTTGAAAATGCATGCTTAATAATATTAAAAATTAAGCATGTTTGAGCTGCATGTTTCATTTTCTATGATAAATTTATGTCAATATGATTCTAAACTCGTCCCTTTCTCTAACTTTACATTAGAATTTGATGACTGCCTGTTTGAGCTAAGATATGCATGATTTATATTATTCAATGAAATGGTAAGTTACTTTGGTAAAAAATGCATGCTTAATAATATTTAAAATTAAACTCGTCTCTTTCTTTAACTTTACACTAGAATTTGCAAACTGCCTATTTGAGCTAAGATATGCATGATTTATATTATTCAATGAAATGGTATGTTACTTTGGTCGAAAATGCATGCTTCACATGTAAACACTTCCTATTCTCAAACAACACATGGCATAAATGAAGTAAAACATAGCATTAAGAACACATGAATGCTAAATAACAAAGGATTCAAGAACGAGTGAAACAATCTATTCCCTACTTCCACTACTTGTTGTGAAGATAAATCTTCCATCCTTCTTAGTTAGTAGTTTGCAAGAGTGAATTCGACATCTCTTGTCAAACCTCACCAATGACTCCCTTAGACGAAACACGACTAAAAGTATCCCATTGACGGCATTGAGCACGAAGAATCAACAAGCTTGGAAACACTTATAAACACTACACAGTGTCTAAGCATTTAGCCAATTCATGCATTTACACAAGATTAGTCAAGAACGACCGACATTCATAGACCTATTTCATTTGCCACCTGAAACAAACATGACAACGAGTTCAACATCATCACATTCATCTGGCAATTATCAACACATCAACATCATTAAGAAGCTCTAACTCATGCTCTTGTATTCCACATTAAAAGAGGGGAGAATTAGCTACTTTCTCCCAACCCTAACAAGTAATCATACAAGCAATTCATATACTCAAGCTTCCAACAACATCAATGGCATTAACAATTCACATTCAAAGCTCAATAAATGCACAATAGCAAAAGCACTAAATAGATAGATATGGTTCTTACTATATAGATATGGAAGCTTCAATCCATTTCTCCCAAGATAAAACTAAGCTAGATAATTAAAAGGCATGATTGACCTACAAAAACTAAGAAAAGAAAGAAGATAAAAACTAGGGTTTGAACCCATAAAAATCATAGGAAGAAGATGTTCTTAAGAGGAGAGGATAAGGTGAGTATTTATAGTACAAAAAATCATGAAAGATTTCTGGCCATACGTTCGTCGCGAGTCGCGACGGGTTTATTGCGAGTCGCAACGGAGTCCAGTTCCAGCATCTTGATTTCTTTCCTCTTTTTGTTTCATGTCCTCCTCTTCACTTCACGTTTCTTCAATTCTTCAATTCTTCAAAAGCTCAAATACAAGTCTTCAAATATTCAAATCTTGAAAGATATTCTTCAAAGCCTTCATACAAATTACCTTGTCACACAAAATCCTCTAGAAAAGTAATAAACGCGTAAAAGTCTCTTTTAACTCTCCTTAGAGAATTTCAAGGCAAAATGCCACATTTAGAGCACAAAAGTGTACAAAAGTGAATCCCAAAAGTCCTAATATAACCATATAAAATGGGCACATCATCTCTGCCATTCAACTGGTCGAGACACCACTCCTAGACGATGCTCCGCGCCAAACGACGCGGGTGCGCATCATCAGAAGACCAAGGATCAAGCCCCAATCGACGGTCCGTGTCAGCCGGCACGGGCCATGCCAAGGCTGTCTAGCATGACCATGCCAACTAGCACGACCCATGCCAGAGCCAGCCATCACGGCCCGTGCTAGCAATACCCAGCATGACTGTTCCACGTGCGACAGGTTGTGCCGTTTGTGGCTGCTAGGTTTTTTTTGGCCTTTTTTGGGCCCTTTCAAGGCCCATTTCGCTACTAATATATAGTAGATAGAGAGAGTAGATAGAGAGACAAAGAGAATAACCATTCTCTCTAGTTTTATTTCTTTTCTTCTTGATTTTGCCCAAGGGCAGTGAATCCAGTGAAATACTTGGGTTCAATGCTTAGGAAGCAGTTAATTAACTTAGGGTTTGTATTTGTATTCATGATTTGGTGCATGTTTTGGGAGATGCTTTAGATATACCTATTTCTATGTGTTTATGATATTATGTTGGCTTGTTCTTCATATTTTTTTAATTGCATGAATGTCACACTAAGATTGGCACACACCGTACTCTACATGCATGTTGGTGCATCTATTGATATCCCTAGGGAAGAGAAACCTAGATGTGATATAGTTAGCGGGGTCTAGGACCATGTGGGTGTGTGCACGTGGGTCTTTTCTGAGTTACCGTTACGATGATAACACACTAGTCTAGCTGGCGAGTTGGTCCGAAGGGTTACAGATAGAGATAGTGTTGGTAGCATACTAAGGTTAGCGTATTTGCAACCTTAGAGCCATCGATAAAGTGCCTATCCATTTGCCTATGTAGGCCTATAGAGAAGCATTCGGGGTGGAGTGCCCTGGACGTAATCGTACGAGGGAGAAATATATTTACACAACAGCAGGGCCATTGTTGCACTCCCCTAGTTACCGTGGCGGGGCCGATAGAAGATTACAAGTGCACCATACATGACATGTATGGGGAAGTGTTGACCATTGACCAGACTACTTATCATAAGCACTAGAATAGGTTCATATGTCTTGAATGTGAATGAATCTAGGGTCGAACATTTTACCAATCATGTTACTCAAATATTCCCCAATTGCTCGTATTTATAGTTTTATTCTCTTGTGATCTCGCACACTTGTAGCTGCTAGTTTAACACTACCACAAAGACCCATCTCTAGCACCAGTTTTGAAAACCGGTGCCCAAATTGAAATAACACAATTTTTTTAAATTTTAACACCGGTTTAAAAAATCAGTGTTAATTTAACAGCGATTTTTTTTAATTTTAACATCGGTTTTTTAAAAATCGGTGCCAAAACCGGTGTTGGTAAAAAATAGACCGGTGCTAAAAGTTTTAAAAATTTATTCTTCGCACCCAAAAAAATGAACAAATATTTTAAAAATTCAATCTTCCTGCCAAAAACTTCAAAAAATTGCCAATTTTTTTAAAGTTCAATCTTCCAGCTAAAAATTTCCAAAAATTTCAAATATTGTTGTCAAAAATTTCATGAGCTGGGAGCAGCTGCGCTCAGCCGCTCTAAGCTAAATTCTCTTTTTCGTAACTTTCAAAATCGTTCACTTCTTTTGTTGACTTTAACTAATAACTAAGTTGACTTAAATTAATCAACGATCAACCTTTACTGACCTAATATATATAAATACGAATAAAAATGGTTGACATTAAGTAATCAACGTTCAACCCTTAATTAACTAGGTATATATAAAACAAATAAATATGTTTGAATTCAACTACTCAAAGGTCACCCCGTACTTGACTCAGTATATGTAAATATAAATAAAGAGGGTTGACTTTAACTAATCAACGTTCAACCATTAATTGACCTAGTATATATAATAAATACGAATAAAAAAATTCATTTTAACTAATTAATCAACGGTAAAATCTTGATTTACTTAGTATGTATATAAATACAAATACAAATATCTGACTTTAACTAATAAATGTTCAATTGACTTAGTATATATAAATATGAATAAAAAAGTTGATTTGAACTAATCAACGGTTAACTCTTACTTGACTTAGTATATACATAAATACGAATATCGAAGGTTTGACTTTAACTAATAAACGTTCAACCCTTGTTTGACTTAGTATATAAATAAATACGAATAAAATTGGTTGACTTTAACTAATAAACGTTCAACCCTTACTTGCCTTTCTACATATAAACACTAATAACTAAGTTGACTTTAACAAAGCAACAATTACCCTTACTTGACTTTCTATGCACAAACACTAATACCTAAGTTGACTTTAACTAATTAAACGGTTAAACTTTACTCTACTTCCAATATATAAATACTAATAACTAGGTTGACTTTGACTAATCAATGGTCAAACCTTACTTGACTTTCAATGTATAAACACAAAACTAAGTTGACTTTAACCAATCAACGGCCAAACCCTACTTGACTTTATATATATAAACACTAATAACTAGTTTGACTTTGACTAATCAACGACCAAACGTTACTTGACTTTCAATATATAAACACTAATAACTAATAACTAAGTTGAGTTTAACCAATCAACGGTCAACCTTTGCTTGGCTTTCAATATATAAACACTAACAATTAGGTTGACTTTGACTAATCAACGGTCAAACCTTACTTGGCTTTCAATATGTAAACACTAATAACTAGGTTGACTTTCACTAATCAACGGTCAAACCTTACTGGACTTTTATATATGAACAATAATAACTAGGTTGACTTTGACTAATCAATGGTAAAACTTTACTATAAACACTAATAACCCGATTGACATTAACTAATCAACGGTCAAACTTTACTTGACTTTATGTATATAAACATTAGAAAAAAATGCACATGTAACCCTTAGTTCCTTGATAAGTGCACATATAACCCTTAGTTCTTTGATAAGTGCACATATAACCCTTAGTTCTTTGATAAGTGCAAATATAACCCTCAATTTTTTAATAGTGCAGATATAACCCTACATTGGTATGAAATTATGGTCAACGATTATCATCACTGGTTCTATTAAAAAAAGACCAAAATGCCCTTATAGTTAAAAAATATAAAAAATATAAAATTTGAAATGTCCAATATATTTCTATATTGAGTGTGTTTGGTAAAGCTGTGATTATAAGTAAAACTGGCTTATTTTGAAAGTACGGGTAGACTGGGTTATGTTTTTTCCTAAAAAATAGGTGGCTTATTTTGAAAGCTGGAGTAGATCGGATTCTATTTTTTCCCCTAAAAAGTAGTTTCTAATTGTTAAATAAGCTTTTTTTTTTTTTCAACTGTTTACCGAACACAGTTGTTTAGCATATGAAAAAACGTTTATAAGTCCGGCGAAACAGAGCAATTGCCTTTTGTTTTCCTTCTCTCTGTTATATTTCAATCCTATTTGTTTCCTCCTTCGTAGAGTTTTCCTTCGCCTCCCTGCCGCCTTCACCACTTCTTCCTATCTCTACCACCGCCTCGTCCTCCGTGCCACCACCGGCCCCCGCCTGGACTCCACGCCGGAGAATGATTTATGACGGAAGGATCTCTGCCCGTCGGCACACTCCCATTGTGTGCCCTGGCGTCCTTCTCCGCTAAGTCCTTCAACGAGTTTAAACCGATGATGACGACAACGGCGACCTTCTTCTTCTTCTGATTCCTACCATTGTGAATGTCCTTGGCTAGAACGGACGAGATCCCTTTCAGGTCGCCGTTTTCTTGCCGGGTTCTTGAAAATGGGGATGGCCACTTCGAATGGAGGGTGTCTCTGATAACACTTCCTTCACGATGATCTGTTCTCTTTTGTGCCAGCGACTGACGATTTGCGAGCTTCGGATTTGGGATTGGTGGAGCTCACTGAACACACGCATTCCTCGAGAAGAAGCAGGAGCTCTGTAAGTTGCCCTGTTTTCTCAGATGTTTTTATTGATGTCTTGCCTATCCAGTATACTTTTGTCGTTAAATTCGGGTTTTGTCACAATGTGAATGTGACCAACTCAATGCGCCTCTTCCTTTCTTTGTTTTCTTATGCTTGCTCTCCAAGTGTTCGATGTTTTGTCTGATAGATAAAAAATGCTTGAATTGCAGGGGAAGAAGATGATGAAGGTGGGGACGTTGAACCAATTGATGATGATGTGTGGGAGGAGGAAGAATAAGTTGAGCCTGAGGTATATGTTCTGAAAAAATCTTTGCTGCAGATAATCACTAGTTCTCTTCTCCCTGTTTTTTTGCTGTGTTAGGATTGAGGGAGTAACACTTGCATCAATTCACGAAACATCTTGCATCAATTCACGAAACATCTTGCATCAATTTTCCCCTACGGCCTGTATTTTTTATTGAAAATTTATGTGTTTTGATTAGTTCAAATTAGTGTTCAAAGGTCACTTGTAGAGGACAGGCTTATTGATTAAGAGAGGGCTAAGGATGAATATTTTAATGCAGAAGAAGGGGAGTTAAGGATGAAGATTTTGATGCAGAAGAAGGGGAGTTACTGAAAGAGGAGAATGAGCAAGAAGAGGAAGTCTTTGATCAGGTTTGAGTTATTCCTTACACTTTAAAGTTTGGTTCTTGAATCTTTCTGATTCTACCTATGATTTTGGCAGGCTGCTGTCTATGGACTTGGTGTATGTGCTGAGCATGGTGGCATTGTTTTTAAACCTGTGGTTGGAGGTATTGTCAAATGGTAAATGGTGATTCATGAGGATTTGTGTTTGTGAGGTACAAGTATCAGGATGAAGCTGCAAAGGCTGTTGAGAAGCTTGCGGTGAGTAAGCTGTTCACTAGTTCAATTATGTTGCTATCAGAGGTATTAAGCTTTTGCTCCGATGCTCTTTGCCATTTTGCTCACGGTAGTCAGTAGAAGTTTCATCTCCTTTATGAGTTTGGTGTTGATGAAGATCGCAATCTTCTCAAGACTTTTGGTGGTTTGCTGAATGAATGTACACCAATAGCAGATAGGTCCTTCAATGTTTGCACTGGTTATTCTCGTGTTGATCTTGTATTTCATTTCTAATTCATTGACACCTCCGAAAGTGAGATGTAATCGGCTCATTATTTTTATAAATGATAGTAGAATCACGTCTATTTGGTTCTTGTACTTTAAGTTCATTACTTCATTCCCAGGTTTACTTGAGGTACTTTCTGTAGTGGATAGTATGTTGTAGAGGAAAATGTTAAAACCATGATATCTGGGTTCTAAAAAGCGCGCTGAAGCGCTACCTGAAGCGCTTTGTATCGAGAAACGCTGATACAAACTGGAAGCGCACGCTTCCAAGCGCTTTTTAGTGCTTTTGTTAAAGCGCGAAGTGTTGAAAAAAGTGCGCTCTCTGTCTTTTTACTGAACTGGGCTTTTTTTTTTTGGTTTTCTTTTTTTTTTAAATGAAAGGGGTTTGGGTTGAAAAGAGTTTGGGCTGAATCAGAATAGTATTAGGGTTAGTTTAACTTAGGAAATTAAACAAAAAAAAAGAGAAAGGATCGGTCAGAATATCTCATCTTCACAAAAGTGGCTCTGTTCGCGACCGCTGATCAGTTCTTCCCCGCGGTCTTGCCGCATTCAGCTCTCTTGCTCCCATTCTCAAAAACCAAACGCAACAGATGAGGTTCATAGGGATGTGAAGATGATGATGATTTTTCCGATGACTAGAGATTAGAGCCAATGATTTCATAATAACTTTAAGAATCTTTCAATATTAGTCGTTTAGTATTTCTTACCACCCTTAAAACTTTGAATTTGGTATTGTGTTGAATGTTTTATTTGTATTTTATGATATTATGTTATTATTCTGAGTTCTATGTTGTCTTTATTGAAATAATCCTAGTACATGATTTGCGAGCATTTTTTTCTGAAAAGTGAGCGCTTGCGCTTAGCGCTTCGGTAAATTTTACCGAGAGCACTTCGCTGTACTTAGCGCTTTTTAAAACCCAGCATGAGATGTAATGGTGATAGACTTTATCTTCCTGGCAATCCTTTAATTTTCTGACAATTTGACGCATGAGCAATAATGGTACTTTACTTACCCTCCCAGAAATCCATCTTAGATTCTTTTGATTACTTTTACACGGTAGGAAGAGTTGATGATGGAAGGGAGATAATGGTTCAGTTTGCCAAGTATGGTCCAAATGCAGAACGAATGTTAGTGTTGCATTTTTTACATTGTGGACTTAGTATTCTGTCCAGGTTTCTTCTATTCTTATACGTCCAACACTTGGGACCTAAACACTTTAGTTCAATAGAATTTTGTGTATATGCTTTTGAGTTTCAGACGTTCTATCATTACTGTGGTATTTATTGAATAGATTTCTTGATTTTCTATTGAGTAAAGATCTTCATCAATGGATGGCAGTCATAAAGGAAAGATCCAGGAACCAGTGTACAAGACCAAAGGGAGGTCGAGAAGCTGCAGTCCCCGACCTACCTAGGTAATTGTAGCTCTCTCTCTCTCTATTATTTTAATGTGAATAATCAATCTTACATCTTTTTAATCAGGTTCTGGGTAGAAGAGAATTATTTTAATGTGAAAAAGTGATGGTTTTTCAAAAAATATTTTTGTTTTGATTTGTTTCAAGGTTAATTGATTCGTCTGTGCTTGACTGTTATTGAATTGAGTGATTTTGAATGGATGAATAGATGTTCTTGAGTACGTGGATGCTCGCTGATATCGGTTATCATGTTCCTTTGCATTTGTGTTTCTTTGAAGAGTCGTATGTTAAGGGTACTCTGTGTCAGTGTTGCTGATTAGTTTGGATTATTTTTCAGATACAGTCATGGATGTAGTGTGCTTATCTGCTTTGATTGGCTGTGTTTACACCTTATTTTGACTATGAAGCATGTGACTTTGTCGCAGTTTTTCCCTCAAATTAGTTGAAAATTGTTTCTTGTTGGTTCTTTTGCTGGCTATGTGTTCAGAGTATTTGTTCTGTTTATTTTACTTAGTAGTGAATAATCAATATTACACTCATCATTTTAATGTGAATAATCAATCGTACATTCTTTCTTGTTGGTTATTTTGCTGGCTATTTGTTGGACCCCTTAATGCTTGGTTAATTAGGTTCTGTTTACATGCTCAGTAGTGAAGAGTTAGTTTTCATTTGGTGTTGTCATTCCTAATATAGATTTTGTTCATTAAAGTTAAAAGGAGAATTGCATGTGATTGTGTTTATGTATGGTTAACTAGAGTATGAATGTGCTACCCCATTGCATGATGCTCAATGATACACATTTCTTCTTGATTATGACTATTAATCTTACATTGTGATAATAGTGCTGATTATATGTCGTGCACTGCTGTCCAATATTTTGCAGGGATCATTCCACCAATAATTTTGGAGGACCTTCTTGGAGTTGGTATATTCACAGTGGACGGAGAAAAATGGTGACATCGGAGAAAGATGTCGAGCTCGATAAGTTTGTAGCTGAGTTTAGGTAGATTTAGTGGAACCCGATAAGCTTGTAGCATATATTTTGGAGTCGGAACATATTTTTTTGTTAATTAATATAATTTTGAACTATTTCTTTCACTGTTATTATAATTGTTAAATTAATGCCCTACTAAATTATTAATGTTGGACCTTTTTCCATTCCTCTGAAAGCAACTGCGTGCGACTGCTTACAGAGGGAGGGGATTTTTTTTAATCCCATTAAAAATTTTAGCACCGATTTTTTAAAACGGGTGCCAATTAAATCGGTAAAAAATCGGTGCTAAGTGCTAACGAGACACACAATTAACACTGGTTTTTTGAAACTGGTGCCAAATAAAATTGGTGCTAACTGGTACATATTAACACAAGTTTTTTAAATTGGGGCTAACAAAAAATTGGTGCTAAATTAATATCGATTTTTAAAAAATAGGTGAAACCGTTTCCTCGGCTACTTATGCACCATTTTTTTTAACGAAAAATCTGGTGCTAGATTAAGGAAAAAACTTGTGCTAAAGACCCCCACAAAACCTGTTTTGCAATATAGGTTATTCCTAACACGCAGACGAATTGGCGACCTAGATGTGGCTATGTAGTTTACTTTTAGACATCTAACATCTTTGTGGACAAAATAGGTCTTGCCCCTATCTACCCTCTAAGTAACTTAGTAGTAGGAACGAGAGCAGAATATAAATCTATATCTTTGATCCAAAGCCTTCGTATGGGTTTAATTGATTAGCTACTGTTATTTGATAACCCCGAGTTGAGGCGGATCAAATTTCGGCGCCGTTGCTGGGGAAGCTAGTCTAAAAGTTTAATTGTTAACTTGCATAGCACGTTAGTTGAGTAGTTTGTATTGTTTTTGTTTATGTTGCTTTAGCTATTTTTTTAGTGTTGAGCCTGTGTTATAGTTCCATTTGCTTTTAACCCGTTTGCAAGCATTGTTTTTGGGTTGGTTTTTGTTTGGTTTCTAGTTTATGGTACATACCCGTACCAAGAACTTAGGAACTTTGCAAGAACTATCAAAAGGGACAGGTAGTCGGAGGAGAAGGAGGAGGACTTGAGCGAGGGTTCCACAAGAACCGATAGTAGTAGAGGAGCAAGTAGTCACGACGGAGGGCAACCACACCTTGAGGGAGTTGATGGCTCCAAATTTGGAGAATTAACCCTTGTGCATCACTTTTCCTCCGTTGCCACCCAATGTCACATGCAAGCTAAAGAGCGGGATGATCCAATGCTTGCCGACTTTTCATAGGATGACCGAGGATGATCCAAACAAGTATCTCACAAAGTTCCATCTCGTATGCACCAACATGAAGCCGCCTAGAGTATCAGAAGAGGATTACAACCTTCGATCATTTCCCTTTTCGCTGCGAGATTCGACAAATGATTAGTTATATTATCTTTCGTTGGGATGCATTACATCGTGGATGGATATGAACTGATGCTTCCTTGAAAAGTATTTTCCAGCTTCAAAATCCACGAGGCTGAAGAAACAACTATCCAACATATCTCAGATGGCAAATGAATCCCTATATGAGTATTGGGAAAGATTCAAAAGGCTGTTGGCTAGTTGTCCTTATCAACCGTTCAAGGAAGGAGACTTGGTGTATTACTTCTTCGAAGGGATCTGTGATGATGACACGAGGATGGTTAACACGACTTGTAATGGTTCCCTCGCCAACAAGAGTCTGAGGGATGCTATGGCTTTGTTTGAAGAAATGGCAAATGGAACAAGACAATTCGGCATAAGATCGAGAGTTAAAACGTTGGATGAGCCGACTCAATCCCCCAAGTTGAAAGAGCAAGTACAAGCGCTTACCTCTATGATAAAGGAATTCATGAAGGGGAGAATCCAACAAGTCAAGGTGTTCGGAATATGCGGTCTAGACCATCCCACAGACGTATGTCCACAAATGGTCGAAGATCTCGAAGAGGTAAAGGCGTGACCCCCCTACACTCGGGGTCGTCAACTGTAGCTAATTAACCCAAGCGAAGGTGTTATCAAACAGAATGATGATGATCAAATTTAAATTTATATTTTGCTCCCGAACTTACTACTAGGCTACCATGGGGTAGTTAGTGGCAAGACCGGGTTTGTCCATAGAGATGCTAGGGTCTAATAGTCAATCCGTCTGTGTGCTAGGAATAGGTAGATATTGCAAAACGGGGGTTTTGGGGATTTTTCAATTAACAACTACGAACATAAGAAATAACACAAGAGAAAATTATGGCTTTGTTTGGCAGAGCTGTGCTTATAAGCAAAGCTGGCTTATTTTGAATGCAGGGGGAGACCAGCTTCTGCTTTTCCCCTAAAAATAGTTTATGCTTTCAAAATAAGATGCTTTTTAGCACTTTACCAAACACTAAAAAGTGTTTTGCTTATAAGCACAACAACTTAAAAGCCCAGCTAAACGAAGCCTATATCTGCAAGCACTTGGGGAATATTTGTGTAACATGAATGACTAAATGTTTCGATCCTCGATTCCATCACATACAAGATATCAAAGCCAATTCTAGTGTTCATAAAACATACTGTGGTCAATGGTTAGCACTTCCCCACACCTGTCACGTAGGGTGCTCTTGCAATCTTCTATCGGCACCGCCTCTGTAATTAGGGGAGTGCAATAATGGCCCTGCCATTGTGCAGATCTATTTCTCCCCCATACGATTATGTCCCAGGCACTACACCATGAATGCTCTATCCCTAGGCCTAAAGATGGAAATGGGAGTAGGCACATTATCGATGTCACTAGGGTCGCTAAACTCTAGTTTGCTACTAAATGCTATGTCTACCCATAACCCTTGGGACCAACTCGCCAATTAAGACTGGTGTGCTATCATTGTAATGGTAAAACTCAAAAAGACCTACGTGCACACACCCACATGGGGTATCAATATATACACCAACATAAATGCAGACTGGAGTGTGTGCTAATAGAGTGTATCATTCATGTAATTCATAACAATTCCAGAACAAGCCAACATAATATCATAAACACATAAAAATAGGTAGATCTAAGGAATCTCACAAAACATAAGTCAATTCATGAATAAAAATATTATCCAGAAGCTATTAAACTACTCCCTAAGAATTGAACCCAAATGTTTCATTGGGTTCAATTCCTTTGGGCAAAGCAAAAATAAAAAGATGAAAAGAAGAAATTCTAGAGAGAAGGAGGAGTTGCTTTCTCTCTCTACCCTACTTTAGATATCTAAAATCTGAATCTAAACATTAACCCTAGTAGACAAGAGTCTATACATTTAGTAGTAGGGAATTTGGCCTAAATATAGGCCCAAAATAGGCCAAAAAACCTTAGCAGCCGCAAACGACATGGGGGTGGTATCTAGCATGACCCGTGCTGACCGAGGTACCTTCGTGTTGGCGCAGGACGTCGGTACTGGCACGGCCCGTGGCCTTGTGCTAGTGTGGGCCATTGGTCTCGGCATGGGTTGTGAGCCTCGTGATGATGCGGTCTGTGTCAACCGATACATACCATCAACTGGAGTTTTGTTTTTGATCTTCTGAATTGCACCCCGTGTCGTTTGGCGCGATCTATTAACCGGATCCTCATTTTTCTCAATATCATGGCATGGGCCGCATCATTCTTCACACCCCGTGGGTTGGTCTTGACATTCGTGAAACAGAATGGTCCGCGCGCATACTTGGCCAAAATTCAGAGTGAAAAGAAGACATGTGGCACACGACCAACTGAAATTGGCACGGTCCATGCTTGGGCTTGGCAGGGACCATGTTTGTTGGAATGGACCGTAGCGAAGACCCCTGGTATGGGCCGTGTTGCTTGGAACGGGCCGTGCTAGGTCTAGCCCTCGTCCTAGTCTTGTGGTGTCCGTGCTGGCCGTGGTTGGTTCGACCGACTGACTTATTTGCTTCGCTACAGATGAACTGTTTGTCCGATTTGAGAGTTCTTGTTTTCAATTTTATAGCACTTGAGAAGAAGGATCCAATGGTACCACCATCAAAAGCTGAATCTTCTCTGATATTTCCCAGAACTTTGTGTAACTTTCAGACAACAATTCCTCTGCTTCTTCCTTGACCTCTTTGAACTTCGAATCTTCCTTTCTTTGGCTCAATTCCAACTATTACCATGCTTTAGAGTCCGTGACCTTCAATATACTACCATTCTTGTGAATGGCCTTCAAGTATCTTCTACCGTTCTTGCAAACGACCTTCTACAAAAAATGATGAAAAGTACCCACGAGCAACCTACTAATGAGATCACAAAGGAAGATCTAGGTACCCATGGATACACGTTGTCCATTAGTATAAATTAAATCAACCAAACTTAGGATTTAGACATGAAAACCCAACATGGTTGTCTCAACCCTTTGTTATGTAAACCTAACTAAAACTAGCAACCTAACAAGTAAAACATGCCAATTATTATGCCAAATACATTGGTTAACACATGCAATACAGTGCACATCAATTCCCCCACATTTAAACCTTTACTCGTCCTCAAGTAAATAAAAATAAGAAAAAGTCTAATCAAAGTGTAGCATGTAAAGAAAAGTTAGCCAATGCATTCAACTTATACCCAAGCTACCCTAACTCCCCCAAAGAAGTAAGAATCTCACAACTCTCAAACTCCCCGAAGATGCTAAAGTAACGTAACCACCCAACATATAGTGAAGAAAAAGGTAAGTAAGAATGATGAGTACTGTTAAACTAGCTTACTCTCTCAAATAGTTCCCCAAAAGTAATCCAAGAGTCGTTGCCAAAAAACCACCAAGGAAATCCAAAAGATCCACGACTTGATTGTAACCAAGGATAACTCTAGATTCTTAAATTAACTACAACTGATGATAATGCCAAAGAATCTTCAACTTAGTTTCCATTTTCTCTCAATTTCTCTCATTTTTCCTAGGATCCCTTTCAGGTTTTCATCATAGCTTTCACACATGTTGAGCTCACATTCTTACATTTTTCCACACGGCCTCTCATTTTTGCCTAGGTTCATAAACCTAACCGGGCCTATCCTCTCATTTTTACCTAGGTCTTTCAACCGATTCGAGCTTTTCCTAATGTTACCCAAGTTGTCCTTTCAAGTTTTCAACTTGTCAAAGTTTATATATATGTAGATATATATATTCTTCAAAATGCTCCAAAATGCTCTTAGAAGAGCTATTAGCTACATAAAAACAACTAAAAATCATAAGTGCTATCTAATCCCCTTGACTCCCCACACTTAAAGCTTGCATTGTCCTTAATGCATATACAAAATCAAAGAACATATGTCAAGGAAAATAAATAGGAAAGCACTTAGAATGAAAAGGGACACTATAAACTACCCTTGATGGCACAATCATGGAATGTAAAGAACAAGCTACCATTTCCCCAACATACTACTCCTAATATCTAATCAAGAAATTTCAATCTAACCAGTATCATGCACCACAAATCAAATAAATAATTTAATCACAATGGAGAGTTACCTCTTAGGCATCAATGTGTGTGTTCCAAGGGGTTTGAGGGTAAGTGGGTCTGGGTGGTAGGGAAGAAAAGGTGATTGTGGTGTAGGAAAGTTTGTGAGCTTCATGGGTCGTGCACATGCCCCATGAATTTGGGGTTTGATTATCCTCCCTATCCACCATTTTGAGCATCACGAACCATGTACGTCAACATGGTTCATGAGTTGGACTCCCCGTTTGTTCACCTTCCTCCGAGAACCATATGCTTCCTACAAAACAAACATGCACACCAAGTGTAAGTGTCCTAAAAACAAAAAGAAGCTACAAATAGAAAAACACACCAAAAATACCAAACCATTCTAATTTTTAAAAGCTCGGGTTACCTCTCGAGAAACTCCATATTTTTAAGATCATCGGCACGAACCTAATGTTATCCATAAGGTGCGGGTTTGTACCCTATCACTTTATACAACCAAAACTTAAGAGGTGGGGGTACGAATCTTCCAAGATGAAGATATAGTAGAAGAGGAGTCAACCTTAGAGGGAATAAGTGGTTTGGAAGCTTAGCATATTTAATGGGCTTCCCTATGGTTTCCTCCAAGGGTTTCGAAAATGTGGAAACTGGTTCTATAGGTGGAGGTAGGGGTTAAAATAGGTAAAATGGAAATTTAAGTATAATCACTCCTTCCTCGACTTCTTCACTCTCAACAAACCATTCCACATCCCATTTGAATTCATCTATCAAAACTTCACATTCAACTAGGGATGGTTCATTTTCTGAATTTTGGGTTTCAAATTGGCTCATCCTTTTCATCAAGTTAGGCACTTGTCCTTCAACTTTCTTAATGCTTGAGAATAGTGGAGTTCCCAAATCGCTAATCTCGCTAATCATTTGTGATTGGAGTAAATCACTTCTCTTGGTCACATTACCTATAGCTTGCAAAATTTCTACATAATCCGATTTGGGAACCAATCCTAGAGATTGGTTTTGGGACATTGGGTAATTTGGTGAAATCCAACTATCTATCCCAAAGTGTTGGTTTCTCGATGCATTTCCATACCACAAATTTGAGCAAACACTAAACCTCGAATTTGGAGCATCGTGGTATGGGTAACAATTTTGATCCCATCGGCCTTGGGAACCAACAACTCCTATCTCTCTCTCATTTTCGCTCATCAAAGAGCAAAACTCTGTAGGGTGGTTGCAATGACATATCCTACAAAATCTCACTTGTTGAGCCTCACTTCTCCTAAAGTCACTCAACCTCGGGCAACACTCCGTAGGGTGATCATAATGACACACCCTACAAAGTATCATCCGTTTAGTTCTTTCCCACATTTTTTCCTTTTTCAACTAAACAAAAAACACACAAGATTCAGAATCGTAGTGCAAGGATCCTCAGTTTGCACCAATAATGCAAGCAATACCTACTCCAGAAAACAAAACAAAACAAAAGCAAATACTAACTACTCTACTAACGCTTTATGCTAATTGACACTTAAGCTGAATAGCATCCAAGGCAGCGGTGCCAAAATTTGACCTGCCTCCACCCAGGGTTGTTAATTGTAGCTAATTAACCCGAGTAGAGAATTTTCTGTGGGAAATGTCAAAGATAAAATTTATAGTTTTGCACCCGTTCTCACTGCTACGCTACCTAAAGGGTAGTTAGCGGTAGGCCCTGGGTTTGTCCATAGAGATGCTAGGGCTCAAGTATCAACTAAAAACACAACCTCATACGGGTCGTCAATCCGTACGAGTGAAAGGAATAACTAGTAAATGCAAACAAATTGGGGGGGGGTGTTGGTTTTTCAAATTAAAAACTACAAAACATGAAATTAAAAAGAAATTAATCTAATTAAGCTAGGCTCTTGGGGAGACATTGCGAAACATGGTAAATCTAATGTTTCGATCCTCGATTCATTTACATGGAAGATTTACTAGACAATCTAATAGAGTGTTCATAACACGTGGTGTGACCGATGACATACACTTCCACATACCTGTTACGTTGGGTGCGCTCGCAACCCTCCATCGACACCTTCATCATAATTTGGGAAGTACAAAAAGGTTCAATCATTATTGTAGTTATATTTCTCCCTCTTACAACCCTAACTTGTTCTTTTTTCATGATGGTAAATAAGTCAGAGCTTGGGTCTCCCAAGCATACACCCCCGCAGACGCAACGTACTCCCTTACCCATTCTAACATCCAGGTTTCTCTTCCCAATGGGGCATCAATACTTGTACCATACATGAATATAGCCCAAAGTGTGTGCTAATGTGCTGTACAATTTATGCATTTCAATCATATAAGAACAATCAATATCATAAACAAAAAATTATAATGAATTTAAGGAATCTCACAAAACATTTAAATCAAACCATGCACAAAAAATTTATCCCCAAGCTATGGAAACTACACCATAGATATGGAATTCAAATATGGATTTGAATTCCACAACTAGGATCAAAACAAAAATAAAAGGAAAGAAAAGAAAAGGATAGAGTGTTTCTCTCTCTAAATTTGCCCTACAATATAAACTAAAAATGATCTAACCTTTTTAAACTAGAAAAGAAAACAGAAGAGAAGGAAAGGAGGAGAAGAACTCTGTAGAGAGAGCTCTCCCCATCCTTCTATCTAACTAGAGAGAGAAAGAAATCTATATTATACCTACATAGGGTTTCTTAGAATAATAAAGCTCCTATATATAGTAGTAGAGGATTGGACCTAAAGATATACCCAAAATAAGCCAAAATTAGGTAAAAATCCTATTCACCTTTCCCTCTTGTGGCAGAATCTTTCTTGAATAAACTACTCAAATCCGTGAACCTTCTGGAGCTGGGATTTAGTGCATTGAACAGAGCTTAGAAAGATGAATATTTTCGTATGTGGTAGAAGACAATTGGATGAAAATTGAGAAAGTTATGACCAAAATAGTGAGAAACCATAATTAAGCCGCCCTTGGCACGGGCTGTAGCGTATGGCGCTGTCTGTGCGGTGTCATTGTCCTTGGTGCGGGGTTCTGCATCTAGAGCAGCTCGTGGATCCGTGCTTTTGTGGCCTTCCAGATCTGGCGAGGGCCTCGTTGCGTCATCTGGCACGGACCATGGCCTTTGACGTGGGCTTCCATCAGCGTCCTAGATTTGGAACTTCTAAACTATGAGGCACAGGTCTTGACACGGGCCGTCATCAAGAGCGCCGGTCTGCTCAGAAACTTGGCACGGGCCATGTCATTCTCCACACCCCACCGGCTGATCTCGATATCTTAAACTTGGAACGGCACGGGCCATCATAAATGGGATGGTCCACGCCCATACTTAGCCAGATTTGGTAAGGATAAGAACTGGTGTGTGCGCGACCCGTGGCATCAGACGTGGTCCATGCCATAGCCTCGTGCCAAATCATTTGGAATGAATCATCACCTCATGCTGAACACCGTTGGTGCCAACCATGAATGGCATGTGCCGACCTGTGGTACCTTGGCCGGCTAAACTTGTTTCCTTTGCTACAGGAGAACCGTTAGTCTGATTTGAGAGTTTTAGTAGTCGATTTTATAGCGCTCAAGAAGAATAATCCAATGGAGTTATCCTTAAAGGATAATTCTTCTCGGATCATCCTCATACTTTGGCAAAACTTATCGGATCACGATTTCCCATTTCTTCATTGGCCGCTTTGATATCCGTTGCCGCCTATCTTTGACTCTGGTCTCCTTCTATCACACATTGATGTTCCTGGACTTCCTAAACTACCATTCTATAGGTGAATGACCTTTGATCTCTTCTACCATTCTTGTGAACGACCTTCAATATCTTCTACTGCCCTTGCGAACGGCCTTCACATAGAACGTTACCAAAAAGTACCCATGGGCGACCCAATAAAGATAATCAAATGGAAGATTTAGGAGCCCGTAGGTACAAGATGTCCATTAGTACTAATTAAGTCTACAAAATGTAGGATTTAGACACGAAAACCAAACATAGCTATCTAAACCCCTTGTCACGTAAACTAAACTAATACTAGAAATCCGCCAAACAAAATAAGCTAAAAACTATGTTGAATGCAATGGTTAACGCACAAAAAATGAAGCACACCAATGAGGTGAAAAATGTCAGAGCTTTTGCACAAATGTTTCCTTTTTGTGCCCGATAAGATTCTCCAAAAGTTTCCAAGTGTAAATGGTAGACCTTGTCTGTGCGTCCTCGGAACATCCCTTCCATATTTCCATCCAAAGGCTTGAGCGACATCCGGATGTGACATCGTGTACTTCTTGTTGTCCAAATAGAAATGGATGGCTCTCTATCCCTCCTCATCCGTAGCTTGCTCAAGAGTTGCCAAAAAATCCAAGGCCCATCAGATACAAGTCTTCGAATGCTTCTCTAGAAAGCCTTATAGGCCTATCCGACCTAGCAAGTAGGTGACAGGCTGGAGTAGGCCTAAGGCCTCTAGAGTATCCTTGCACGCAAAACCCATCTCCAAAATGATCCTTTTTGGTTCATTCAAGTACTTCCACCTCTGGGATGTAGTCCCAAAAAATGGTGGTCAACCCCATGAACTCCTCCGTCACAAAGGCGGGGTTGTAAGGAAGGGAAACCGCCGACTCTTTTCTCCCAAATTTAGCCGACTTCTTCTTTTTCTCACCCCAGGAAGGCGTCCCTTTCTCTGACCTATTCCTTTTCGAAGGCATCCTATCACAATAAGGAGAAAGTGGTAATGTAATAACACACAAGGGAATGACCACAATATCATTCAAAAAGAACATTCTTTCTAAATAGCCTAGTCATTCCAAATCATGCTATTCTCAACATAAAGATATTCAATTAAGAACCATTCTCTTTAAACAATAAACTCAAGGATAATCATATCAACCCATGAACAAGAATATTCAATCAAAAATCATTCCTCCTAAATCACCATAACAAATGAAGATAATATCATCCAAGCACAATAGCACATCAATCCACCCATACTTACTTTAACACATGATCATTCACATAACCCAAATAATTTCTTAAAAACATAATCACTTTCAAGATTCAAGCTTCACATAACATCCCCACAATGATAAAAAAAAGAAGTAAACATGAAGTTCAAAGGATTACCTGGTATTTAAAGCTAAGAGTTGAAAGATCCACACAAGAAGAAGCAAAAATGCTAATTTTTGAGAGATAAGCTCCAACTTTCGAGTTTCACCAAGAGAGTGTGTGAGTGAGTATTTTTTTAAAAGCTTGAATGTGCTAAATGACTCAACTAGGTGGGAGAATAAACCAAGAATCTTAAATTTCAGCAAAAAGAGTGATTTGGAGGGGAGTTACAATTGAGATAAGGATTGCATTTTTGAAAATTGCAAAATTTAAGGGATAAAAGAACCAATCAAATTATGCACAAGGGAGATTTGAATTACTATTTGAATAAAACATCCTAAGGAATAAAGGAATTTCAAAATTTTGAACCAAAAAAAAAGCATTTTTAGCTTAAAATTCAATTTTTTTTTGAAAATATGCATTTTTAGTCCAATTGACAGCTTAAATACGGTGCCAACACGTGTAACCTCGTGCTGAGAGCATATGACATGGACCCCCCTCATGCTGAGGGTGTCTGGCTCAGACACCCCTTCATGCTGAGGAATCCGACATGAGACCCCTCTCGTCCCGGGGGGCTGTGGCGCGAACCCCCCTCATGCTGAGGGGTTGTGGAGTGAAGCCACCTTCGTGGTCTGGGATCCGGCACAAGACTACCAAAATTTTGACCTTTTTTTCTTAGTTTCTACCCTTTTTTCAAAACTTTGTCACCCAAACAAGCCCTATTTCCTTCCAATAAAAATCACGATAAATCAAGCTTAAATGTACCAATCAACAAGAGTTTCATCTCAAAATCCTCATCACACATAAAAACATGAAAAATATATCCACTGCAAATCATGAAAACAAAACAAGAAGAAACACCATATTTTTATTGTTGTCCTCACAACTTATTCCTTTTTCATGCATTTTAATTGAAATAACCTACAGTTGGGTCTTCGGAGTCGCCATCTACAATTCCATCCACGATGACATCACTGTGGACAGGTCTCCACAATGTGTCATCCTTACCTTTAAGCACTTTGTTCGCCATAGAAAGTGAGTTACTCTACCTCGTTAGTGTTGAGTCCTTAGCCATTTCCTTAGTTTTAGGAGGAGGTCGAGGGAGTTTTGAATCCTCGCCACTCTTCCCTAACCGCTGCATGTTAGTGAGCATAGAAAAGCATTCTGAAATGGACATATCATCACTAATATCATGCAATGTAAAGGACTCATCATCAATGCTATCACTACCAAAGAAATCATCTAGGCATTCATTGTTATTAGTCATGCAAGAAGTGTCAAATTGATCATGCTCATAAAAAAAGGTTACGCCTTTGGGCACAAAAGATGAGTTAGGTGAATTATACTTAGATTTGTAAATATCAAACCCCACCTTATCAATGTCATCCTCTAGGGTTAGCAGTCCCAAGTGGACATCAATCTTGGTCCTTGACATTTTAAGGACTGGTCTCCCTGATAGTATTGGGATGCACTTCCATTGTGTGCCCTGCCAAAGACGTAGAAGTCCACCAAAAATACCAACTTTCCAACCCAAACCATCATGTCCTTCACTAACCATCGAGGGCTAGCTTGGGAGTGATTGGCGAGTTGGACAATCACCCTAGCGTCCCTAAGTCCACCTATATCTAGGCATTCATAAAGACTATATGGAATCACATTGATAGATGCTTCTAGGTCAATCATGGCATTTTCAAGTAACTTCCCACCTAAGGAGATAGAAGTAGAAAACATCCTGGGGTCGTCGTATTTCTTAGGTAAATTCTTATGGTTTAAAATGGAAACTTCCCCCACTTTCAAGTGTCCTACCTTCCTAGTTGGTTTATTTCTTTTTTTAGTGCATTAAACTTTCAATAATTTAGCATATGATAGCACAAGTTCAATCAACTCTAGGATCAGAATGGTTACCTCAACCTTTTCAAAGACTCTCCAGATGTTTTCATCATTTGGGGCCACCATTGGCTTCCCCCTTAGTGCACTTGGAAATGGTCGTGGAAGGGTCATTCTTGCCTCGGGTGGTGAAAGCTCCTTGGAGGGTTCTTTCTCGACAATGATCTCCTGCTCCTCAAAATTGGTCTTGTTGGCCACTAAAATCCTATCAGCTTCTTGCAAAATCTCCTTCTTGGGCTCACAAACTTCCTTCATGCTCCTCAATTTAAGTGCGCTCACATTCCTTGGATTGAACTCCGGCTGGGAAGGAAATTTTCCGGACTCCTTAGCCTCAAGTAGGCTCACCAAGGCAGCGAGTTTTCTGACTTGGATCTCTATATTTTAGATGCTCAAGAAGTCCCTAGTGTCATTATCTTCAATCTAGCACCTTGTTCTTTCTGCAAAAACTTCATGCTTCTTTCCAAATTGGCCAATAACATCTAAGATTTCTTCCCGGTCCAACTTGTAGAGAGATGTGTTATTGTTAGAAATACCTTCACCCCTTGGGTATGGTTGAGGTGGAGCTTGTCCGCCTCGGTACCCTTGATCTTGGTTTTCCTCCCTCCAATGGAAGTTGGGATGGTCCCGGTACCTTGGGTTGAAACTATTCGCGTAGGGGTCTTGCCTTGCATCTCCTTGGTTCCCTCGGAACCCTTGTTGTTGTTTCCCCCTAGCAAACTATTTCCTATTCCAATTGTTGAATTATAATGCTTTCACCTCTTCCAAGTCCTCCACCATTTGTGGACAAGCCTCGGTGTGATGGTCGAGATTGCACAAGCCACAAACATTGACTTGGTGAACCATCCCTTTCAAAAGTTCCTACATCATTGAAGCAAGAGCTTGGACTTACTTTTCCATCTTCGGATATTGAGATGATTCATCCAAACTCTTCACCCTTGACCTCATACAAAATTTCCTCATCCCACTAGCCATCTCTTCAAAAAGGGACATAGTATCCTTCAAACTCTTGTTGGAAATTAATCTGTTGCATGCGGCGTTCACCATCCTCATGTCATCATCGTACAACCCCTTGAAGAAATGGTAAACCAAGTCCCCTTCCTTGAACGGGTGGTATGGATAGCTAGCCAACAATCTCTTAAATCTTTCCCAGTACTCATACAAGGGTTCATTGGCATTCTAAGTGATGTTGGACAAATGCTTCTTTAATCCTGCGGACTTGGAGGCTGGGAAGTACTTCTCGAGGAATTTCCTTTTCATGTCCATCTATGAGGTGATACATCCAGGCGAGAGGTAGTACAACCAATATTTTGTGGTTTCTTGAAGTGAAAAGGGAATGACTGCAAGCTGTAGTCGTCCTCCGAGACCCCATGAGGCTTCATATTCGTGTAAACAAGATTAAACTCTAAGAGATGTTTTTTGGGATCCTCCCCGGCCATCCCATGGAAAGTGGGGAGACAGTGTATCATCCCACTCTGCAACTCATAGTTCACGTTGGGTGGCAGTGGGGGAAAGGTGATACACAAAGGTTGGTTCTCCAAATTCCGAGCCATAAGCTCCCTCAATGTCCGGTTGTCTTCTGCCATCTTAACTGGTTCCTCTACTACTAAAGATGGTTTAGGTGGAACCCCCACTCCAGTTTTCCTTCTCCTATTTCTTGCGTTCTTCGTTAGATAGTGTAAAATGGGTGTGTACCCTAAACTAGGAATCAAACAAGACTAAATTCTTTTTTTGGTCCCTAACAAATGACCTAATACCATTTTTTGGTCCCCGTTTCCAAAACCACCTCCTTTTAGTACCCTACAGGTTCAAAATAATTTGTTTGGTCCTAAGGCAGTTTTCAAGGTGGTTTTTAGGTGGGTTTGGGGGACCAAAATATGGTATAAGATCATAAGTTAGAGACCAAAAAAAATTTTTAGTCTACCTGAAAACCACCTGGAATTTAGTTTGGGGACCAAACAAATCGTTTTGAATTTGTAGGGTACTGAAAGGAGGTGGTTTTGGAAACTGGGACCAAAAGAGAGTATTAGGTCATTTGTTAGGGACCAAAAAAAACAATTAATTCATCAATATCCAACTAAAAGTATCACTAGAAAACATGATTAGAAGTACCAAGATCACATCACAAAGACTCAACAACAAAAACCAACAAAACAAAAACAAAAACAACACTAACTACTCAACTAATGTGTTATGAAAATTGACTATTAAACTTTTAAACTAGCATCCATGACAACACCAAAATTTGACCTACCTCCACTTGGGGTCATCAACTGTAGCTAATTAACCCAAGCGAAGACGTTATCAAATAGAATAATGATGATCAAATTTAAATTCATATTTTGCTCCCAAAAATACTACTAGGCTACCTATGGGGTAGTGACCTGCCCTTGACCTGGTCGTCGTTAAAAAAAAAATGAGCCGATGGGCTTATGGGTCAAAAATAGAGATTTACAATTCTACACCCGTTTTCACTACTAAGCTATCAAGGGGTAGTTAGCGGCAAACCCTGGGTTTGTCCACAAGGATGCTAGAGCTCAAGTACTCATTACAAACACAACCTTATGTGGGTCATCAATCCACACGAGTGAAAAGAACAACTAGTAGTGTAGACATGTAATTGGGGAAGGGGGGGTGTTGGTTTTTTCAGCTAACAACTACAAAGCATGAAATTAACAAGTAAACTATTTATACTAGGCACTTTGGAATCATTTAGAAACATGGTAGTTCTAATGCTTCAATCCTCAATCCATTCACATATAGACATACAAAAGACCTATCAATGTGTGCACAACACGTGGCGTGACTGATGGCATACACTTTTTCAACCCTGTCACAGGGAGTGCGTTGGCAACCATCCATTGGCACCGTCATCATTATTAGGGGAGTACAACGAGGTCCGACCATCATTGTAGGTCTATTTCTCCCCCGTGCTATTACGTCCTAGGCTTCCACCACAAACTTCTCCCGGGTCCAATATACACTAAGCCTAAGGATCGTAGGTACCTTATTTGTGATACTAGGGTTTCAAAACAACACCTAGCTTGCTACTATTAGCTATCTCTACCCGCAACCTCTCGGACAATAGCTACGAAGTCGGCTAAGACTTGTGTAATGAAAAATAGGTTAGATCATTCTTGAATCCCCCATGCACACACCCACGTGGATACGTTCTCCCCTACCCATTCTAACATCCTAGTTTCTCTTCCTAAGAGGGCATCAATAATTGCACCATAGATGAATATAGCCCAGAACGCGTGCTTATATGTGGTGTAGTATTCTTGCATCTATAATATTCAAGAAAAATCATAATAATATCATAAACACAAGGATAAGGCGAATCTAATGAATCTCAATAAGCATTTAGAACATACCAAGTGCCAAAATGAAACCCAAGCTAAAAAAATACTCTACAAAGGTTAGATCCATGGAAAGTATTAGGTTAGATGCTATGGATCTGGAAAATAAGATGAAAAGAAAAGGTAAGGAAAAGAAAAGGAGAAGGAAGAAGAAGAAGAAATCTCCTCTTCCTTCTCTCTAAACTAGAGAGAGAATCTACTCTACATTATGTCTACCTTCCATTCTACTTCCTCATCAACTTTCTAATAGTTTAGTAGAAGACTAAGGCTCATATATATAGTAGTAGAAGATTGGGCCTAAAGATAGGCCCAAAATAGGCCAAAAGTAGCAAAACCCTTGGTCAGCCGCCAAGGCTTCACAGACCAGCACAGATGCTATGATCCATGAAGCATGAATAGCCACAGGATGCCAGATCTGTCATTGTCTGTGAATGTTCATAGCCACGGTCCATGGGATTTGGTTCGATCATATAAGCTAGGTTTGTGCCACGGTCTGTGAAGGTTTTCACAGACCACGAGCAGTACATGGTTTTTGCTCAGAGTTTTCCCACGATCCGTGATGGTTTTCACAGACTGCGAACAGCTTGTGGCCTTCACTTAGAAATTTTTTCATGGCCCGTGAAGGTTTTCATGGACTGCCAGTAGCTTATAGTCTTGCTCATAAGTCTTCTCACAGTCCAAAAGTTTTCATGGACCGGCTTCATACTTAGCCAAATTCTTCAAATATTCATCCCTTTGCTTTATGGCTCGGTGCTTATGTCACATTCCAGCACTTTACCTCATGAAGGTCTCGTGTAGGTTTTTATAGAACCCCTGGAACTCTTATGTATTGCGGGCCGTGGGCTTTGTCACGGGTTGCTGTTGCTTAACCATGGGCGGTCTATGACCGGCCGCTGGTGCTTCATCGGCTAAACTTTGTTTGCTTGCTATGGGTGAACCGTTAGTCCAATAGGGAGTTCTAGTAGTTGATTTTGTAATACTTAAGAAGAATAATCCAATGGAACCATCCTTGAAGACTATATTTTGTTGGATCATTCTCGGACCAAGGAAACACTCCCCGGACAACGATTAATCATTTTCTCCTTTTGCCGCCTTGAACTCCGAAGCTGCCTATCTTTGGCTTCAATCTCCTTCTACCACGCGTTGATGTTCATGGCCTTCATCTTCTACCATTCTAATGTGAATGACCTTCGCCTCTTCTACCATTAAAAACAAATGCCCTTCAATCTTCTACAGTCCTTGCGAACGGCTTTCACATAGAATGTAGTACCCACATGCAACCTACTAAAGATGATGAAAATGAAGAACAAGGAGCTCATGGATACAAGATACCCAATAGTACCAATTAAGTCTACAAAATGCAGTATTTAGACAAGAAAACCAAACATGGCTGTCTAAATCCCTTGTCATGTCAACTCAACTAATACTAGCAATCCACCAACCAAAAGTAACTAAAAATTATGTCAAATGTATTGATTAAAGCATGGATAACGGTGCAGATCAGATAGTTAGTGGCAAGAATGGGTTTTCCCATAGAGATGCTAGGGTCTAACAACTAACAACACACAACAACGTATGGGTTGTCAATCCGCCCGTGTGCTAGGAACAACTGGACATTAAAAAATGGGGGTTTTGGGGATTTTTCAATTAACAACTATGAACATAAGAAATAAAACAAGAGAAAACTATATATGCAAGCACTTGGGGGGAATATTTGCGTAACATGATTGACTAAATGTTCTGATCCTAGAATCTATCACATACAAGATATTAAAGCCTATTCTACTGTTTATAACACGTGGTGTGGTCGATGGTTATCACTTCCCCATACCTGTCATGTAGGGTGCTCTTGAAATCTTTCATCGGCACCGCCTCTATAATTAGGGGAGTGCAACAACGGATCTACCATTGTGCATATCTATTTCTCCCCCGTATGATTACGTCCCGGACACTACACCATAAATACTCTTTCCATTGGCCTAAAGAGGCAAAGGGAAGTAGGCACATTATCGATGACATTAGGGTCGTTAAACCCTAGTTTTGCTACTAAATTCTATCTCTATTCGTAATCCTTTGGACCAACTTTCCAGCTAAGACTGGTGTGCTATCATCATAAGGGTAAAACTTGGAAAAGACCTATGTGCACACACCCACGTGGGCCCTGATCCTACTACCCATATCACATCCAAGTTTCTCTTCCTCGAGAGGTATTAATATGTGCACTAACATGAATGTAGACTAGAGTGTGTGGTAATGGAGTGTATCATTCATGTAATTCATAACAATTCAAGAACAAACCAACATAATATCATAGACACATAAAAATAGGTAGATCTAAGGAATCTCACAAAACATAAGTCAATTCATGAATACAAATATTATCCCCAAGCTATTAAATTACTCCCTAAGCATTAAACCCAAATATTTGATTGGTTAAATGCATTTGGGAAAAGCAAAAATAAAAAGATGAAAAGAAGAAATTCTAGAGAAAATGAGGAGCTCATTTCTCTCTCTACCGTACTTTAAAAATCTAAAATTTAAATCTAAACATAAACCCTAATAGAAAAAGATCCATATATATAGTAGTAGGGAATTGGGCATTAAAATAGGCCCAAAATAGGCCAACAACCCTAGCAACAGGAAACGACATGGGGTGTGGAATCTAGCACGGTTCGTACTGGCTGAGGTACCCTCGTGTTGGCGTGGAACGTCGGTCCTAGCATGGTCTGTAGCCTTGTGTTAGAGTTGGCCGTGAGCCTTGTACTAGCATGGTCTGTGTTAATTGGCACGGGCCGTCAGTTGGAGCTCAATTTTTTACCTTTTGATTACACCCCATGTCGTTTGGTGAGGAATGCCAACCGGATCCTCATTTTACTCAGTATTATGGCATAGGCCGCATCATTATTCACACCCTGTAGGCTGGTCTTTGCATTCGCGACTTGAAACAATGCGGACCTTGTGAAACAGAATGGTTCACGCCCATACTTAGCTGAATTTTGGAGTGAAAAGAAGAAATGTGGCACATGGCCGATTGGAATTGGCATAGTCAATGTTGAGGCTTGGAAGGGCCCTTGTTAGTTGGAAACCAAAAACCCCTGACATGGGCCGTGTTGCTTGGAAAGGGCCGTGCTAGGTCTAGCCCTCATGCTTGCCTTTTACGGTCTGTGCTGGCCGTGGATGGTTTAGCTAGCTGACTTGTTTGCTTCGCTATGGATGAAACGTTGGTCTGATTTGAGAGTTCTTATAGTTTATTTTATAGAGCTCAAGAAAAAAAAATCCAATGGTTCCACCCTCAAGGGCTGATTCTTCTCAGATATTTCCCAGAACTTTGTGCAACTTTGAATAACAATTCCACCGCTTCTTCCTTGGCCTATTTGAACTTTGAATCCACCTTTCTTTGGCTCAATTTCATCTACTACCATGCTTTAGAGTTTGTGGACTTAAATTTACTACCATTCTTGCGAACGACATTCTACAGAATTTGATGAAAAGTACCCACGAACAACCTACTAATGAGATCACAAAGATAGATATAGGTGCCATTGGATATAAGGTGTCCATTAGTATCAATTAAGTTCACAAAACTCAGGATTTACACACAAAAACCACACACGGTCGTCTAAAACCTTTGTCGTGTAAACCTAACTAAAGCTAGCAATCCAACAAGTAAAATATGCCAATTATTATGCCTAATGCATTGGTTGCATGCAATATAGTGAAGATCAGATGTTTGATTTCAACAGAGGAAATAGGAAATTTGCAAGGGGACAACAACAACAGCAAGGGTTCTGAGGGAACTAAGGAAATGAGAGGCAAGATCCCTATGCGAATACCTTCAACCCTAGGTATCGTGATCGCCCCAACTTTTGTTGGTGTGAGGAGAATTAAGGCCATGGGTACAACCGAGGTCCCCAACCTCAACCATATCCTAGGGGAGAAGGGCCTTCCAACAACAATTCCACCTTATACAAGTCGGATAGGGAGGAGATCCTAGATGCTTTTGGAAATTGGAAAAGAAACATGATGTGTTTGCAAAGTGGATAGTGAGAGAAATTGAGGGGTTTGGCAATAGAGCATTCTCGATCATCAAGAATCTCGAAGTCTAAGTCGAGCAATTTTCCACCTTGGTGAGCCGACTTAGGGCTAGGGACTCCGGAAAGCTACCTTTCCAACCCGAGGTGAATCTAAAGAATTTTAGCGCATTGAAGCGAAGGAATGAGAAGGAGGTGTGAAAGACTGAGGAAGACATTGTACAAGAGGATGATTTAATTATGGAGGCTGACAAGAAAAACTTTGAAGAGCGAGAGATAACTGTTGAGGAGGAGCCTCCCAAAGAGCTCCTAACCACTGAGGTGAGGGTGACACTTCCGCCGCCTTTTCCAAGTGTACGTAGGAGAAGGACGAAGGTGGCAACAATTGATGCAAACATTCGTAAAGTCTTCAAAAAGGTTGAGGTAACCATTCCTATCTTGGAGTTTATTGAGCATGTTCCCTCTTATGCTAAGTTTTTGAAAAATGCATGCACTAAAAATAGGAACAAACCAACAAGGAAATTAAGGAAATTGAAAATAGGGGGAGTCTCCACTCTAAATCATAAGAATTGGCCTAAGAAATGTGATGACCCAGGGATGTTTTCAATACCTATTTCCTTAGGTGGAGAGTTAGTGAAGAATGCAATGATAGATTTAGGTGCATCTATTAATGTGATCCCTTATAGTCTTTTTGAAAGCCTAGTCATAGGTGACTTAGGGACACTAGGGTGATTGTTCAACAAGACAGTCACTCCCAAGCTAGCCCTCGAGGTTTAGTGAAGGGTGTAATGATTAGAGTGAGCAAGTTAGTGTTTTCGATAGAATTCTATGTCCTTGACGTAGCACACGATTGTTGTACACTCCCAATGTTATTGGGATGACCTTTTCTAAAAGAATTAAGGACAAAGATCGATGTTCACTTGGGAACGCTAAACCTAGAGGATGACATTGATAAGGTGGAGTTTTTTTATTTACGATTCTAAGCATGATTCGTCTATTTCCTATTTTGTGTGCAATGCCATAACCTTATGTGATGAGCCTGTTCAATTTGACAACTCTTGCATGATGAATGAAAAGAAAGCTTAGGTGAGTTCTTTGAAAATAATTTTAATGATGATAAGGTACTGCTCGATATTGAAACATTACATATCCTATCTTGTTTGAATGAACCTTATGGTGATATAATTTGTGTTGAGCACGTTTCTTCTAATGTGATTAAAGATGCTTTGCTTCCGATTTCTAACACTAACGTGCAACGGCGAAAGAAGTGGGCTAGGGAATTAAAAACTTCTATGCCCCTACCTACCCCCAAACTCAACAAAATGTATCTACTATTGAAAAAGATGGATAGGTTTGGTTTGTTTTTCCAAATGTAAAATCGAGAATGATGTGGAGACTCATCATAGGGATGCAGTCACTGGTGGCGTCAAGGATAGTGATTCCGGTGACCTATCGATACACTCTTCTTAGTTTTTCAAAAATTGCATGAGATAATAAGTTGCGAGGGCGACAATAAAAAAAAAGTATTATTATTTTGAGTTAGTAGTCTTTCAAAAATTTTAATAAATCTTTGGGAATGTGATTGATTGTTTATGGTGTTTTTAGGGATTATTAGTCATCAAATTTTATCTGGACCAGTGATACTTTTAGTTTTTGTGTTTATGGATGCAAGGATTTTTGCATCAAAAGTTAGGAAGAGATAGACCTGGATAGCCTTATGCTAGAGCAGCCCAACACGAGCGTACCGTGGCAGGCTACATTAGCATGAGGCTACATGCATGATGAGAGGCATTGGCATATGGCAGTGGCGCGGAGAACTCATGCCACCCCACGCCAACATGAGGCTCCCTCAGGCACATCACTATGCCGCCCCCACCGCCCAATCAAAACATCCTTATCCTTCTATAAATCCTCGTGTCCATCCCTTATCCCTCATATCCTTATTCTCTTTCCCCTTCATCCTTAAATCCAGTAGCCCAACCCTTCTTCTTTTTCCTCTAAAAATCCAATTTTTTGCCATACTTTTCCCAATTCTCATGTAATTTCACTCAATTTTGTCCCAAAAGCTCCATTTTTCCATGCCCAACAGAACCTATTAATTATTGTGTCCAAAAATATCACATTTTGACCCAGATTTTTGGATCTCCCCGTTTGGCCATATCTCGAGTTTCCTCCCAAGAACTTGATTTTTGGTCCATTCTGGGTGTTAAGGATTGCTGAAAATTGGTCAAGGAGAAGTCCCGAATGCTTCTCAAGCACAATTTCAAAAAATTTCTAACTCAATCTCCATCAATGTATCTCGGTCGAACTACTCTTGGAAAGTTTGGAGTTTTGATTTTTTTTTGGAGTTTTCAGTACCTCCATGTTTAGTACATCTTGATATTGGGGGGCTTTGTTGTGATTATTGGAATATTGTGGGAGAGTTATTTTGAGGTTGGGATAGTTGGTTAAGGATTGTTAGAATATTCTTGTTGTTGATGCTATTTTTGTCCTATATTTTCCATCATGCCACGTAAATAGAGAGGGAAACCTAGTGTACCCTTTATGGTGTTAAACACACTCCACGAGAGCCAATTAGGAAAGGTGGGGCCACCCAGTTAGGCGCCATATCCAATAGAGGAAGTTTGTAAATGAGAGGACCCTTAAGGACTTCAAACTTTACAAACCAGTCAGGGTGCTCCTGCGGAGGATTGAGATGAAGGAGTTTACAATAGTGTCGACCTCCACCCATATTAGATTTAATCTATAGTTTTTGTCTACTGTCACGAGGGATATCAACCTACACATGGGAAAGTCTGTGAGATTTCATTTAGAGGATGTGGCCCGTTCTATAACACATTCTGAGCTTGCTGGAGTTTTCAGATGGAGATTTTATAGACATGTGAAGGGGTACAATGAGTTCGATGAAGGTTTTAATTTGTACACGATCTGACTCACCATCACTCAATGGCCATTGGGGAAGAAGAGCAAGAACCACGACATTGTGCATCGAACAGCGAGGTATGTGGCCAGGCTATTGAGTGTGGTGGTAAGTTTTCATGGGGAGGCCACCACCTCTTTTGAGAGGGATTGCAGGATACTATAGTGGATCTGCTTGCCTATTGAGTGTGGTGGTCAGTTGCCATGGGGATGCCACTACCTCTTTTGAGAGGGATTGCAGGATAATATGAGCGAGCTTGCTTTAATCTAGTGGACGATTTCATTGGCCATTGTATCGACCTCTCTAGGCACTGAACTGCCAATATAGCAATTGGGGGCATAATATTGCCCCTGGTGGATCATTATCACCTCCCGGTGGGTGAAGAGATGTGGGAGAGCTCGTCCAATCCTTACACTCTCACTTCCTCAATCATGACAGAGGAGACACTGATACAGATGCAATCTGGGATTGTCTACTAGATGTATAAAGGCTAGAAATTTATGAGAATGCTCCAGAATGCAAGGAGCTCTTTGGCCAAGACTTTATTACTGCAGGATCTCATTATAGAGCCTGATGCGGATTCGAAAGTGATATTGGGATCCCATTATCATGATGAGGATGGGGATGATGAGTAGCAGGAGAAGGATGGCCATGAGCCAATGTGTGAGGAGCCGATTTCGGACCATCCCACAACTTTTTTTTTCCACCGATCATAAGCTTATTCAACCACTGCTAGCATTCCCTCAGATTGTGCCACCACCAGTTTTTAAGCATCTTGTAGTGCCACAGCCCCCATTTGAGTAGGTGTTTGGAAGACCACCCCCATTTCAGGGACCGATTAGTATGCATAAGGAAACTTATCATTCCAAATGGCATGATGCCAGTGGTTCTCGCTGGCACAATATCTCTTCCCATTAAGACGGTTTTGCAGAGTCGAGCAGACGAAACACTCGTGGGCCTCCACCTAGTCCTAGTGATGAGCTATATAGATATAATGTATCGATTCCTTCACAGCATGAGGGTCATCCATAACATCACCCGCAGTTCAGCCCGTTCTGGGAGCATAGTTCACCAGGTTACCAGTGAACTTCTTCTTATCATATGTGGACTCAGCCACCAAGACACGAGCATGATTAGGTGAAATCTTTGGGTGACTCTATCTTTGGGGCCAGGTAGGATGTGCAGTGACTTGGGCTCAGCTCGACTACCAGTAGGAGGAGACTGCCACCAAATTTGACCAAGTGGATGATCAAATCCAGTATATGAGAGCCAATATAGGTTTATTATACGATGGTATGATGGATATCACTGACAGGATGATGACATAAGGCATTGGGGATAAGTACTATCATCAGGATCCGCACGGCTAGGGGCATGAGGCCAGACATTGCAGACGACACTGATTACTCATTAGTGTGTCCAACCTAGTTTTTCACCTTGGTGACATGCATTGGGGACAATGCATGAACTAAGTGTTGGAATTTCCCTTTATCTACTGTTTCCTTTTGTTTTGCATGATTAAGAAGATGACTTTTATTTTCCCTTTGTTTTTCCTTTCCCTCACTTGGATTTTCGATCTCTTGATTGTCTTTTTGTTTTTGGGCATGAGGGCATATTTTTGTTGTTTATGTTTGGGGAAAGTTTTGGAAACACTTTGCTGGCGTGTTTTGTTTGGTAGTTTTTGTAGTTTGTATCTGGAGGATGTTTTTGGGAACACTTTAGTGGTGTCATTTTTGTTTTTTTTATCTTCATGTAGTATGAAGCCATCTTTGGGGAATTTTGTGCTACACCAAAAAAATTTGAAAATTTTGAAAAAATGAAAAGGTATATACAAGGCTAAGTCAAAAACCCAAAAGGGCGACTTAGGAAGCAATGTGAAAAGTCCAGATAGGTTGAAAAACCTAGGTAAAATTGAGAGGCCAAGGCCCGGCTAGGTTGAAAAACCTAGGAAAAAATAAGAGGCCATGTGTGAAAAAATGTGAGAAGTGAGTACCATTTGTGTGTTAAGCTTAGATGAAAACCCAAAAGGGCTCCTAGGAAAAAGAGAGAAATTGAGAGGAATCAGAAACTAAGTTGAGCATCTTTTGGATTACCCTTGGTGGTTTCTTTGGCAACATCTCTTGGATTTCCTTTGGTGGCCTATTCGATGGAGTAAGCTAGTTTGATACTTATAATTTTTGCTTACCTTTTTGTTCACACGATTTGGTTGTATAGATTACTTAGTCTCTTTGGGAGTGTGAGAGTTGTGAGATTCTTATGTCTTTGGGGGAACTAGGGAAATCTAGGAATGAGTTGAATGTATTAGTTAACTTATCCTTACATGCTACATTCCTCTTGAATATTTTCTTGTTTTTGTTTACTCGAGGACGAGTAAAGGTTTGAGTGCGGGGGAATTGATCTGCACCTTTATGCATGCATTAACTAATGCATTTAACACATTTTTTATTATGTTTTGTTTAGTTGATTGATAGTTTTAGTTAGGTTTACATGAAGAAGGGTTTAGATAACAATTGTTGGCTTTCTTATCTAAATCCTGAGTTTTGTAGACTTAATTGGGACTAATGCATATTTTATATTCACGAGCACCTAGATCTTCCCTTGTGATCTTACTAGTAGGTTGCTCGTAAGTATTTTGTCGTCATTTTGTCGAAGGCCACTCGCAAGGGTTGTAGTAGGTATTAGAAGGCCATCCGCAAGAGTGGTAGTAGTCAGAAAGCCACGAGCTAAAATATGGTAGTATATGGAAGGAAGCTGGAAAAAGAGTGGAGTCAAATTTTAAGTTTTTGAGATGGGGAACTCATCAGCAGACATGGTCCATGCCTGCCAACACGGCCTTGTCTGAGAGCATCAACAAGAGGCGCCTGAGCATGTACGACCCATACCAGCGCCCCTTGGCATGAGGCCTCAATCCAGCACGGCCTGTGCCAGTGCCCCTTGGCATGATGCCCCCATCTAGCACGGCCCGTGCCATTATCTCTTGGCACAAACAACCAATCCCAGCCCAACACGTGTTTCCCAAGACCCTAAATCAGCTGTGTATGGATGCAGGCCATTTACCTGAAAATGACCAATGTTATTTCAACTCAAGATTCAAAGACTAGCCGAAGAGGTATGACATTCTACACGACTGTGCCATCGTTTTACTTAGAAAGAAACTCCCAGTCGATGGCTCATAAAGTTCCATGTACCCCACATCATTCAGAAGTGAAAATTAAGCTCTCAGTCAATGGCCTGTGAAGATTAACATTCAACTAGTCGAGACAACACTCCCAGCCGATAGCCTGTGAAGATTAACATAGCCTATGGCATTCAACTAGTTGAGACACCACTCCCAGCTGACGGCCCATGCCAAACGACGTGGGTGTGCATCATTAGAAGGCCAAGGACAAAGCCCCAACCAACAGTTCTTGTTAGCTGGCACAACCCATGCTAAGGCTGGCCAACACGATCGTGTCAACTAGGATGACCCATGCCAAAGCTAGCTAGCACGGTCGTGCGTAGTTGCACAGCTTGGCACGACTGTGCCACGTGCGACAGCTCATGCCCTTTGCGCCTGCTAGGGTTTTTTAGAATATTTTGGGCCATTTTCCGGGCCCATTTCTTTACTAATATATATAGAAGCCTATGTTTACTAGATTTTAAGTTTGGCACAATATTCTAATCTTTGAGAGTAGATAGAGAGGGAAAGGGTATAACCTATCTCTCTAGTTTTATTTCTTTTCTATTTTTCCCAAGGGTATTGATCCAATGAAATACTTGGTTTCAATACGTAGGGAGTAGTTATATAACTTGGTGTTTGTATTTGTATTCATGATTTGGTGCATGTTTTAGGAGCTTCTTTAGATTTACCTATTTCCGTGTGTTTATGATATTGTGTTGGATTGTTCTTCATATTCTTGTTAATTGCATAAATGTCACACTAAGATTGGCACACACCGTAGTTTACATTCATATTTTTGCATCTATTGATATCCCCCGAGAAACAGAAACCTAGATGTGATATGGGTAGCGAGGCCCGGGATCGTGTGGGTGTGTGCACGTGGGTCTTTTCCAAGTTACCATTATGATGACAACACCCTAGTCTAGCTGGTGAGTTGGTCCGAAGGGTTACAGAAAAAGATGGCGTTGGTAGCAAACTAGGGTTAGCGTATTTGCAACCTTAGAGCCATTGATAAGGTACCTACCCCTTTGCCCCTGTAGTCCTAGGGAGAAACATTCGTGTTGGAGTGCCCTGGACATAATCGTACGGGGGAGAAACACATCTGCACAATGGCAGAGCTGTTGTTTCACTCCCCCAGTTATAGAGGCATTGCCGATGGAAGATTACAAGTGCACCCTACGTGACAGGTATGGGAAAGTGTTGACCATTAGCCACAATACCTATCATAAGCACTAGAATAGGTTCATGTGTCTTGAATGTGATTGAACCGAGGATCAAAATATTTTACCAGTCATGTTAAGTGCTAGTATTTATAGTTTTATTATCTTGTGATCTCCCATGCTCATAGTTGCTAGGTAAACCACTCCTTCCCACCCCCTAAAAAAACCTGTTTTGCAATATTTTATATTCCTAACACATGGACGGATTGATGACCCAAACGTGGCTTTGTGTAGTTGGATTTTCGACATCTAGCATCTCTGTGGACAAACCCAGTCTTGCCACTATTTATTCTCTAGGTGGCTTAGTAGTAGGAATAAGAGCTCATTACAAATCTTTATCTTTCATCCAAAGCCTTCACTTCAGTTTAATTGATTAGCTACTGTTATTTGACAACCCTAAGTAGAGGCGGATCACCTACTTATCCTGTGTAGCATCTGTACCGTCAAAATGAATCTATCACCAAGTTAAACTCCGTGTTTAGGGTGATTTTTCTGATTCCTACATCAATATCTATTCATGTGGGGGGGGGGGGGGGTGATTTTGTAAAATATAAATAGTTAATTGAATTGATGTACACGAATAAAATGTATAGTCATCATGTACAAAATCATAAATGGAAAAGGATTCTATCTAAGGTACAATGTATACATAAAATATAACAAAATATCCCCCTAACACTCCTTCTCAAGTTAGAGCACGTGTATCACAAATGCCCCACTTGCCTAGAAAGGTCTGAAATGCCTATCGACCAAGAGCTTTAGTAAAAAAATCTACAGGTTGGCTGGATGTGTGAATATGATGGGTGACGACTTCACCAGATAGTACCAAGTCACGAAAAAAATGAGAGTCAAACTCAATGTGTTTTGTATGTTCATGAAACACAGGATTAGCTGAATGTGAACAGCTACCTGACTATCACAATATAAACACATAGGAGAATGGCTGAGTGGTTGATAGCCTCGGTCCCTCCACCTTTTCCTTAGGCTGCCTCTTGAGGGCACAACACCCAAACTGCTGAGAATCCCAAGATGGAAGAGTTCCGTTCCCTCTCTGCTTTCGGCCAGTTCTTGAATTCTCTGTCACCGGAAAATTCCAAGATTACTAGCGCCGCATGGAAACTTCCATCGCCGATGAATAATTTTAATACTCTGCCGCCTCTCCATCGATCATTCTCGGATCCCACTGCCGCATCAGAGTTCCAGCCGCCACTCCGCCAAGCCCTTCCAGATGCAAATCTGCTAATAAAGCCTCTAGCATTATCTTGTGCGGAGCTAGATCTGTACCATTTCTTCTTCAAAGAATATTACTGAAGTCCAGAGGGCTAATCCTAATTTATTAAAAAATAATTTTTTAATCCCAAGGAATCTAGCACGATGACTAGTGCTAGTAGCAAAGAGGAACCCGTCGAAAGCTCTTTGGTGTATGCTCTGAGGTATCTTCAAAAGATGAAAATGCGTCCTCTAGTCCGCCCAAGAGCCAAACCTGTTCATGAAAAAAGAGTGACTCGATCTTGGCATTAAACAAAATGGCTGGTAACAAATACGACTTCGCCTACTGCAACGAATAGAACAATAAGACGATAGGGGTATGTGACTAGACCCCCTTCACTCGCTTTGGCTTACTCCACTGAAAGGCAAACTAAAAGAAAGGGCATTCACCCAATCTATGACAACAAAGGGCTCAGTAGGAGAAAGATGTGGGGAGTACAGTGAGTGTAGGAATTCGCCCGTGAGGCAACTTTCCTAGTCAAAAGGGGTTAATATATTGATTTGATTCGTCGATCCTCAAAAAGGTATCTCGCTATTATTTATCTTTTTCTGGAAGAAATATGTCTTTAGTGTCCTACGTCGAAAGATCAAAGAAGACGCTTTAGCCAAATCAACTCACAACACGCAATCACCATGGAACGATACTTAACTTCAGCTGAAGACCTAGATATAATAGGTTTTTTCTTTTTTATTCAAAGAAATAGGAGATTCTCCAAGCACAACAAAATATTCAGTCAAAGAACCATGCGTAATAGGGCAAGCTTCCCAATCAGAGTTACAAAATAAAGTAAGCTGAAGCGAGCTTTCAACAGAAAGAAATAAACCTTGACCTGGATGGCTCTTCAAAAAGTGAAAAACTTGTAGTGTAGCCTGCCAGTGTGCCATACGCGGATGCTCCATGGATTGCGCGAAAGTGTGCACAGAAAAAAATAAGCTCTATACGAGTGATAGAAAGATAAAATTGCTTACAAAAAAGTCGTCAAAATTGTGCAGGATTAGTGTAAGGTGGTCCTTCATCATGTTCCAAATTATTTTGTTGTTCCATCGAAAAATTCGTAGGCTTGGCAGCCAATAAACTAGTATCTCTCAAAATGTCCAAAGCATATTTCCATTGACACAGAAACATGCCATAAGGTCTCCTAGCAATCTCAATCTCCAAAACATATTTCAAAACACAAAGATCCTTCATATGAAAGTAGAAGGAGAGGTACTTCTTGAACTCATCAATGAGAGTTGAAGAAGATCCAGCAATGATCAAATCATCAACAAAAACCAAAACATGGAGAGAAACACCATCGCGTAAATAGGTAAACCAAGAGTAATTCTCCTTACTCTAAACAAAGCCAAAATGCGTAGAGCTATACAAACTTAGCAAACCAATTTATGGGTGCCTGACGAAGACTATAAAGAGATTTTCAAAACTTTTAGACTAGACTAGGCGCAGTTAGTGTATAACAAGGTGGTGTTTGCATATTGACCTCCTCATCCAGATCTCCATGAAGAAACACATTGTGTACATCTATCTGATGAAGATCCCATCCATGAATAACTGCAACTGGTAAGAAAAGAGGAACCCAGCTCATCTTGGCCATCGGAGCAAAAGTCTTGGTATAATTAGTGCCCATAATCTAACAGTTTTCCAGAACAACCAACTGGGCCTTGTATCGCTCGATTGAACCATCAGACTTATACTTGGCTTGAAACACCAATTTTCTCCTAATGGCATTTTGCTAGGAGGCAAAGGAGATAGAACCCAGGTATTGTTCCGCTCAAGTGCATCAAACTCATCAGCCATTTCTGCTTTCCAGTGAGAATGACGAGAGGCCTCATAATACGTAACAAGGCCCAAGCCATCTATAACTACCGCTAAAAATATAGAATTCGAAACCAAAAAATATTGCAAGAAAGATAATAAAAAATAGGCTAACGGGTACCTGAAGACGGTTCAAGCAGGGATATGAGAGCAGAAGAGAGGGGGGGTTTATCGTGCAAGTAGAGTGCAGACGTAATCCTTTAACTTAACTGGTGGTTGACGAGTATGAGTACTAGGCAGACAATTAAGCCATTATGAAAGAGATAACTCAACTTTAGAATTAAATAAAACAAGCAGCTCAGAGGAGCCGATCATGGCTCTGAAAGGGCCAAGCATGGATTGGTTTGCCGCTCAAGGAGATCCATTTGCAGCTTCGAAATGGAAAACCGTGGCTCGGGCCATAGCTTAGGAGGAGGTGGTCGAGGTTGTACAAATAGAGGCAAAGGCACCGGTAGTGCTAGCTGTGACAAAGCAGACATGGGCAACGACATTGTGGGGCAGGCAGCAGCACTGAAGGTGGCAACAATGCGTCATACTTTCCAGTCATTATATTTTTAAGCCCTAATGCTTCCTATCTACAATTAAGTAGATAATGGCAAGTCGGGATTTTCCAAGTGTTTAAACATATATAGGAGAAGACATACTAGATATAAGCACATATAGATATACGAAAGCATGTAAAAGGGGGGATTGTTGGTTTTTGGTCCTAAGTTATAAAACTGACAGACAAATTAACTAAAGAGAAAGCTAAATATGATAAGCATGCAACAACTAAAAGGTGACTAAACCAACAATTAACAGAATCTTGGACGCAATTGACTTCCACTTCCAAGCCTCTTATTCATCATTCAACATGCAACCTATTTACTACTTTCACTACTTGTTGTGAAGACTAAACTTCTATCCTTCTTAGATAGTATTTTGCAAGAGTGAGTTTGACATCTCTTTTCAAACCTCACCAATGACTCCCTTAGTCAAAAAATGACTAAAAGTATCCCATTGATGGTGTTAAACACGAAGAATCAACAAGCTTGGCAACACTTATAAACACTACACCGTGTCTAAGAATTTAACCAATCTATGCATTTATACAAGATTAGTTAAGAACGTTCAACGTTCATAGATTTCTCTCATTTGCTATAAGCAACAAACATGACAAAGAGTTCAACATTATCATACGCATCTAGCAATTATCAACTCATCAACACAATCAAAAGCTCTAAATCATACTCTTAGATTTCCTATCAAGAAAAGGGGAAATCAACCCATTTCCCCAAACCCTAACAAGCATATAATACAAGTACTTCATATACTCAAGCTTTCAAGAACATTAATGACATTAACAAACATATTCAATGCTCCATAAATGCATAATAGTAAGAGTATTAAATAGGCTACAAATTGTTCTTAAGACATGGGCTTGGAAGCCTTGATCAATTGCTCCCAAGAACTAGATTTTGCTACTCGAGTTCATACTAATTGATGCTAACAAACCAAACATAAAATAAGAGAAATCAAAGATGAAAATGGTGGAAAACTAGGGTTGGAATAGTACCAAAATCGGGATGGAAGAAGAGATATGAAAGAGAGAAAATAGAATGCTAATTATAGTACAAAGGGATAAGGTTGTGTTCTGGCCACCCGTGAGTCGCGACTCGCAACAGGTTTGTCGCGACTCGTGATAGGCACCAGAATAGGACCTTGTCTTCTTTTTTTCTTCTTGTAGCAAGCACTCTTCTTCACAATAATTCCTCTCATTCTTCAAGTCTTCAAATCTTTGAAGCAAGTCTTCAAAGTCTTTAAAGAATGATCTTCAACGGCCTACGATCTTTAAGTCTTTGAAGAAAGTCTTCAAAAAGTGATCTTCAACGGACTCTGGTCTTCAAATCTCTATGTTCTTCCTTCGTCACACAAAATCCACTTAGAAAAGGTAAAAGAGTGTAAATTTGCTCTTACCTCTCCTAAGAGAATTTCAAGGTAAAACACAAGCTCTTGATAACAAAAGAGCACAAAGTGATCCTAAAAAGTAATAAATTATGCACATAAAATGGACACATCACATACACAATATACAATGACAAGTGCATTATATCAACTGAAGCTGTCATGTTAGAGGCAGATCCGAATGGAAAACAATCTTCATAAAGCACTACATCTCAACTAACACAGTACGAGACTCCAAGTCATAAACATGCCAAGCTTTCTTTTCAAGCGGATAACCTGGAAAAAAACATTTGCAGCTTCGAATGCAAACTTATCACACAACTTTGGAAGGTGAGAAGCAAAGAAAAAACAACCAAACACATTGAGATGGCTGTAATCTAGTGCGCAACTGATGTGCTTCATTATGCATGCGTTAACTGTTGCATTCAGCGTAATAATTGGCTTGTTTATATGCTGGATTGCTAGTATTGGTTGAGTTTAGGTGAAAAGGGGTTTAGATGGCCATTTTTAGCTTTCTTATCTAAACCTCACATTTTGTAGACTTAATTGGTACTAATAGACATCTTGTATCCACGAGCACCTAGATGTTCCTTTGTGATCATCCTTAGTAAGCCATTCTCAAGGGCGGTAGAAGATATTGAAGGTCGTTCGCAAGAGAGATAGAAGAGATCGAAATTCATTCACATTAGAATAGTAGTAGATAAAGGCCATAAAATTCATATCGTGGTAGTAGAAGGATGGAGCCAAAGATAGGCGGAATTGGAGTTCAAAATTGCCAAGGAAGAAACAGAGAATTGTGGTCTGAGAGTTGCGCCAACTTCTGGGAACGATCTAAGAATAATCACCCTTCTTGATTGGTTCCATTTAATTCCTCTCCTCGAGGACCATAAATTCGGCTACAAAAACTCTCAAAATAGACTAAGGTTTCATCCGTAACTAAGGAAAAGTCAGCCGGCCAAATAAGCAAAGGCCAGCACGAAAGGGTCCATGCTAAAGGTCTTCGGCATGGACTGTTCCACCCTATATGAGCCGTGTCAGGGCTTGGCACAATGGGAGTCCGTGCCAAGGCCCCCGACACAGATCGTGCCCGTTCCAGTGTCCCATTTTCCCCGTTCCACTCTAAAATGGCTAAGTATGGGTGTGGACCATCCTATTATTGATGGCCCACACCATTTCAACTGCAAATTGTCAAGATAAGCCAGTAGGATGAGAAGAATTAAGCGGCCCATGCCAAAATACTGAGAAAAATGAGCATTTTGATAGTGGCCCGTGGTAAACGACACAGACCGCGGATCAGAAGTGCCAAAACAATAATGCAATTGGCAGCCCGTGCCAAATGCCATGGCGTGCACCAATGGAGATGAAATAGACCGTGCCAGATCTCACAACCTATGCCAGTGTGGATCAAATGGGCTGTGCCAACACAAACCATGTACGCAGCGCGGACCGCGCCATCCACGCGATCCACACGAGTGGAGGTTGAACTAGGGTTTTACACATTTTGGGCCTATTTTTAGGCCCAATCCCCTACTACTATATATAGGAGCCTTTAATCTTCTAGAAAACCCTAAGTAGGTATAATGTAGTTTTTTATCTCTCTCTAGTTTAGATAGAATTAAGAGAAGAGTTCTCTCTCTCTCTCTTGAGTTTTTCTTATCTTTCCTTCTCTTTTATTCTCTTTTCTTCATCTTTTCTTCTCCTTATTTTCCTAGATCCATGGCATCTAACTTAATATTTTCCATGGATCTAATTTCTAGGGAGTAGATTTATAGCTTGGGGATAATTGTATCCATGTGTTGATTAATACTTTTGTGAGATTCTTAGTTCATCCTAATTATTGTGCTTATGATATTATTATGACTTGTTCTTGAATGTTAGAGTTCCATGAATAGTACACTCTATTAAGCACACACTCTAGTCTATATTCATGTTGGTGAAAATATTGATGCCTCCTAGGCAAGAGAAACCTCAGATGTGTAATGGGTAACGGGGTACGGGTCCGCATGAGTGTGAGCACGGAGGTCTTTTCCGAGTATTGCTCTGTTATATTTCTAGCACACCACTCTTAGTTGATTACATAAAGTGGTCTGATGGATTGCGAGTAGAGATAGTGAAAAGTAGCAAGCTAGGGCTGTAAGAGGCCCTAGTGTCATAGATAAGGTGCCTATTTTCCTTTGCCTCATTTATAGGCCTATAGAGTAGAGCATCCGTGGTGGAATGCCTAGGATGTAATTTCATGGGGAGAAACAGACCTACAACAATAGTTGGACCTTGTTGTACTCCTCTAATTACGAAGGCATTGTCGATGGAGGGTTGCGAGCGCACCCGACGTGACAGGTATAGGGAAGTGTATCCCATCGACCACACCACGTGTTATGAGCACTATATTAGGTTTTTCTAAATCTCACATGTGAATGAATCAAGGATTGAAGCATTATATCAACCATGTTACGCAAGCTTTCCTTAAGTGTTTAGCTAAATAGTTTACTTGCCTTTTACTTTCATGTTTTGAATTTGTCAATCGAAAAAACCCCCCTGTTTACTTTATTATCTATTCCTAGCAACTCATGCGGATTGAAAACCTGGATGAGGTTGTGTTTAATTGACTTTTAGTCCCTAACATCCCCGTGGACATACCCAGGGCTTACCGTTGACTACCCCATCAGTAGCATAGTAGTGAGTTGGGTGTAGAACTATAAATTTTATATTTGATGATTAATCTCTTTGATCTTAGCCTTCTCTTGGGTTAATTAGCTACAATTAACGACCCCGAGTAGAGGCAGGTGAAATTTTGGCGCCGTTGCTGGGAATGCTAATCAGCTTAACTGTCAATTAACATAACATGTTAGTTGAGTAGATAGTAATGGCCCTTTGTTTGTTGTTTTTCGGAGTAGGTATTTCTTGAGTTCTTGGTGCAAACTGAGGACCCTTGCTCTACGATTCCAAATTTTTGTATTTTCTTTGTTTGTGTTTATTTGAAAAAAAAATGTGGGAAAATACTCTACAGATGACACTTTGTAGGGTGTGTCATCATGATCATCCTATGGAGTGTTGCCCAAGGTTGAGTGACTTTGGGAGAGGCTCAACAAGTGAAATTTTGTAGGATATGTCATTGCGACCACCCTGCAGAGTCTTGCTCTTGGATGAGCAAAAATGAGAGAAAGGTAGGAGTTTTTGGTTCTCAAGGCCGATGGGATCAAAATTGGTACCCATACCATGATTCTCCAAATTTGAGTTTTAGGGTAACTCAAATTCATGGTATAGAAATGCATCGGGAAACCAATACCTTGGGGTAGATAGTTGGACTTCACCAACCTACCCAATGCCCCAAAACCAATCCCTAGGATTGATTCCCAAATCGGACTATTGAGAAATTTTGCAAGCTATAGCTAATGTGACCAAGAGTAGTGATTTACTCCAATCGCAAATGCTTAGAGAGATTAGTGATTTGGGAACTCAACTACTCTCAAGAATTGAGAAAGTTGAAGGGCAAGTGCTTGATTTGATAGAAAGGGTGAGCCAACTTGAAACCCAATATTCCAAAAATGAACCATCTCTAGTCGAATGTGGAATTTTGGTAGATGAATCCAAAGGGAATGGGGAATGGTTTGTTGAGAGTAAAGAAGTTGAGGAAGGGGTGATTATACTTAATTCACAATATTATCTATTTTCACCATTACCTCCACCTTTAGAACCAACTCCCACATTTTTGAAATCCTTATAGGAAACCATAGAAAAGCCAATTGAATATGCTAAGTTTCAAAACCACCTATTCCCTCTAAGGTTGACTCCTCCTCTACTATATCTTTCTCTTGGAAGATTCTTACCCCCACCTATGAATGTTTGGTTGTCCAAGGTGATGGGGTATAAACCCGCACCATATGGATAACATTATGGTCGTGCCAATGACCTTAAATATAAGGAGCTTTTCAGGAGGCAACCCGAGCTTTGAAAAATTAGATTAGTTTAGTATTTTTGGTGTGTTTTCCTATTTGTAGCCTTTTGTTTTTGGGACACTTTTACACTTGGTGTGCTTGTTTGTTTTGTAGGAAGCATATGGTTCTTGGAGGAAGGTAAGAAAATGGGGAGTCCAACTCATGGACCATGTAGAAGTACATGGTTCATGATGCTCAAAATGGTGGAAAAGGAGGAGAACCTAATCCCAAAATCATGGGACATGTAAACGTGCATGACCCATGAAGCTCATATACTTTCCTACACCCCAATCACCATTTCTTCCTAACCACCACCAAAGTACCACCCAAACCCACATACCCATCAAAACCCTTGAAACACACACATCGAGACCTAAAAGGTAGCTCTCCATCGTGAGTTATTCAATTTTTGGTGCATGATAGTGGTTAGATTCAACTTTCTTGATTAGAGGTTAGGGGTAGTATATTGGGGTAATGGTAGTTTGTTCTTTACATTCCATGATTGTGCCATCAAGGGTGTATTTTAGAGTTCATTTTTCATTGGAAGTGCTTTTCTATTTCTTTCCCTTGACATATGTTCTTTGAATTTGTATATGCATTGAGGAAAATGCAAGTTTTAAGTGTTAGGGAGGGGGATTAGATAACACTTATAATTTTTAGTTGTTTCTATATAACTAATAGCTCTTCTATGAGCATTTTGGAGCATTTAAAAATTTGAAAAAAAAACCTGGACAAGTTGGAAACCCGAAAGTGCGACTTGGGTAACATTGGGAAAATCCCGGATAGGTCGAAAGACCTAGGTAAAAGTGAGAGGCTACAATGGATAGGCTTATGGGCCTAGAAAAATATGAGAGTCCATGTGGAAAAAGGTGAGAATGCAAGTACCCTTTGTGTGTTAAAGCTAGGATGATAACCCGAAAGGACTCCTAGGAAAAATGAGAGAAATTGAGAGAAAACAAAAAACTATACATTTACCTCCTTGGTTGTAACTAGGTTGAGAATCTAGAGTTATCCCTATGTTACAACCAAGTTGACAACTCTTGGATTTCCTTAGTGGATGTTTTTGGGAGATGACTCTTTGATTGCTTTTGGGGATCATTTTGAGAAAAGTAAGCTAGCTTGACACTTATCTTCTTTGCTTACCTTTTTCCACATTTTACTTTGGGTGGCTAGATTGCTTAGGATTCTTCGGGGGATGTGAGAGTTGTGAGATTCTTGCTCTTTTTGGGGAAACAGGGTAATCTAAGAATAAGTTGAATGCCTCAGTTAACTTGCACGCTACATTTCGCTTAATTCTTTTCTTATCTTTATTTAGTCGAGGACTAAGTGTTGGGGGGGGGGGTCTGATGTGCTTCATTATGCGTGGGTTAACCGTTGCATTCAACGTAATGATTGGCTTGTTTTATACTTTGGATTACTAGTATTAGTTGAGTTTACGTGACAAGCTGTTTAGACGGCCATGTTTGGTTTTCTTGTCTAAATCCCGCATTTTGTAGATTTAATTGGTAGTAATGGATATCTTGTATCCAAAGGCACCTAGATCTTCCTTTGTGATCATCCTTAGTAGGTCGTTCGTGGGTCATTTTTGTTACATTCTATGTGAAGGCCATTCACAAGGGTGGTAGAAGATATTGAAGGTCGTTTGCAAGGGAGGTAGAAGAGATTGATGGCCATTCAAATTAGAATGGTAGTAGATGAAGTCCACAAACTTAAATCGTGGTAGTAGAAGGATGAAGCCAAAGATAGGCAACATTGGAGTTCAAAACGACCAAGGAAGAAATGGAGAATCATGGTCCGAGAGTTGTGCCAACTTCTAGGAATGATCCAAGAATAATTAGCCTTCGTGGTATGTTCCATTGGATTCGTCTCTTTGAGAACCATAAAACCAACTATAAGAACTCTTAAAATAGACTAACGGTTAATCCGTAATGAAGGAAACAAGTCAGCCAACTGAACTGGCCAAGGCTAGCATGAAGGGGTCCGTGCCAAAGGTCTCCAGTGTGGACAATTCCACCCCATACGAGCTGTATCAGGGCTTGGAATGAGAGAGGTCCGTGCCAGGTCCCCCGGCATAGACCGTACTCATTCCAGCATCTTGCTTTACCTCGTTCCACTCTAAAATAGATAAGTATGGGCACATACCATCTCATTTTCGATGACCCACACCGTTTCAAGTGAAAAATGTCAAGACTAACCGGTGAAATGTGAAGAATTGAGCGGCTCACACCAAAATACTGAGAACAATGAGGATTCTGGTAGTAGCCCATGCCAAACAACACATAATGCAGATCAAAAGTGCAAAAACAATGATGTTGTTGGTAGCCCGTGCCAAACGCCTCAGTCCGCGCCAAAGGAGATAATGCGGACAACGCCACATCCCACAGCCCGCGCATCCTACATCCTGCAGATCAAAAAGATTATGCCAGATCTAGCGCTCCACTCCAGCACTAAGTACGAGGTGCAGACTGCGCCATCCGTGATGCTCCATGCCAGTGGCGGCTGTACTAGGGTTTTACACATTTTGGCCTATTTTTAGGCCCTATCCCCTATTACTGTATATAGGAGACTTTAGTCTTCTAGGAAAACCTAAGTAGGCATAATGTAGGTTTTTTCTCTCCCTCTAGCTTAGATAGAAGGAAGAGGAGAGTTCTCTCTCTCTCTCTTTCTATCTATCTCTCTTTAGAGTTCTTTTTCTCTTTCCTTCTCTTTACCTCTCTTTCTTCATCTTTTCTTCTTCTTATTTTCCTATATCTATGGCATCTACCTTAATATTTTCCATGGATCTAATTTCTAGGGAGTAGATTTATAGCTTGGGATAATTGTATTCATGTGTTAATTTATGTTGTTGTGAGATTCTTAGTTCATCCTAGTTATTGTGCTTATGGAATTATTTTGACTTGTTCTTGAACGTTAGATATACATGAATAGTACACTCCATTAAGCCCAGACTCTAGTATTTATTCATTTTTGTGCAAATATTGATGCCATCCGGAGAAGAGAAACCTAGGGTGTGTAATGGGTAACGGGGTACGGGTCCGCGTGAGTGTGAGCACGGAGGTTTTTCCCGAGTATTGTTCTCTTATATTTCCAGCACACCAGTCTTAGCTGATTATCTAAAGTGTTCTGATGGGTTACGAGTAGAGATAGTGATAAGTAGCAAGCTAGGGTTGTAAGAGGGCCTAGTGTCATAGATAATCCTTTGCCTCATTTATAGGCCTAGGGAGTATAGCATCTGTGGTGGAGTCCCCAAGACGTAATTGCACGGGGGAGAAACAAACCTAAAAAAATGGTCGGACCTTGTTGTACTCCCCTAATTACAAAGGCGGCGTTGATGAAGGGTTGTGAGCGCACCCGACGTGGCAGATACGAGGAAGTGTATACCATCGACCACACCACGTGTTATTAGCACTATATTAGTTTTGTCTAAATCTCACATGTGAATGAATCGAGGATCAAAGTATTAAATTAACCATTTTTCACAAGCATTCCCCAAGTGTTTAGCTAAATAGTTTACGTGCTTTTTACTTTCATGTTTTGTTGTTGTTATCGAAAAACAAAAAACCTCCCTGTTTACTATACTATCTAATCCTAGCAACTCGTACGGATTGACAACCTGGACGAGGTTGTGTTTAATTGAATTTTAGGCCCTAGCATCTTCGTGGACATGCCCAAGGATTACCGCTAACTACCCTATCAGTAGCATAGTAGTGAGTTGGATGCAGAACTATAAATTTTATCTTTGTCCATTGATCTCTTTGATCTCAGCCTTGGCTCGGGTTAGTTAGCTACAATTAATGACCCAAGTAGAGGCAGGTTAGCAATCATGCAGAAGGTAATGAGGTGAACGACCATTCAAAACCGATGTTGGAGTGCAATTGATCAGGTAGGCAGCAATAAGAATGCATTATCCCCAAAAGTCAATGGGCAAATGAGCTTGGAACCGAAGAGCATTAGCCACATTTAAGATATGGGGATTCTTTCATTCCACTTGCCCATTCCGCAATGGCATATAGACAGTGGAAGTCTCAAATCGAATTCCATTTTCTACAAAGTATGACCTGAGAGGATGAAACTCAGTTCTATTGGCAGCTTTAACATATTGAATTGGACAACGAAACTGTGTCTAAACGAGAGCAAGGAACTCTTTCATTTTGGCAGGTTCAAGAGACTTAGACACTAATAAATAAACCCAAAAGCTCAAGAATAATCATCACCTATGGTTAAAAATGAAAATTCTCCACTAAAAGAAGGTGAGGCATAAGGCCCTGAAACATCACAATTTATAAGTTCAAATAAACGACTAGCCTTAGAATTACTTAAAGGAAAGTTACTTCTAGACTGCTTCACCCGATGACAAACGGAACAAGGGGCAGTTTTATTCAATTCACTACAACTTAAAGAAATAAATGGGATAGAAGACAACACCAAAGGTGAAGGATGCCCAAACCATTAATGCTACAAATCAGACAAAGACACGACACCAATGATGGAGTACGACGAAGATGGTAGAACTCCCAATATGAGCAACCAATAAAACCCACCCAGCTGATCACCCGTGCCAATCTCCATCCTTGTGCTAATGTCATGTAATAGGCACAATTTTCTGGAAAGCAAAACCTGCCATTTTAATGCAGCAGTTAACTTAGCAAAGAACAACAAATTACAACGTAATTCCATAATAAACAAAACATGGGAAACGATAATATCGCCAAAGTATAAGGTGTTGTGTTAATTAGTAGTAGAGATAAAACCATCACGTAAGATAAATATTATCAGTAGGCTCAATATCATGCAAAAGATCCCTGGCACCGGTCATATGATATGAAGCTCTAGTATTAAGAATCTAAGGTAAAGCAGTCTTACCTGACATATTTTGAGTATTATTCATCTTTGAGAACATATTAAGAACTGTACTCCATTGTTCCGTGGACAAGGAGGGACCAAAAGCTCATCGATTGGAATCGAAAAGAACAGTTGCAGCGTTGACCTGCGGTGGAGGTGCAACGACGGCTAGGGTGGCTCTGGCGAACAACGCAGTTACAAGGGAACGAGTTCGCTGATTCTGAGCTCTTTGACTGGATCTTGGTCTTTTCTCAACAAACCAGTCGGGATAACCAATGATTTTGAAGAAAGTGGTGACGTTGTGGCCCTTGCAGTTGTACTGAGTGCACATAAGGCTTTTCGGTCAACGACGGTGGTGGGTTTGGTACCCGGGGCAGAAGTGGTCGACTTTAGATCAGGTAACGGCACTGGACGATAGGCATCAAAGACCATGCTATTAGGAGTAGATTCACGAAAAATGTCGACAGTCTTATAACGCTCCTCCTGAATTGCAAGCAAGTGAACATGACAAATGGACAACAAGGGATCTTGCGCCAAGATACGTGATCGGAGAGTATGATAGCCATCATCGAGACCAATGAGAAACTTATACACCACCTTGTTCTCACACTCCTTAATACAATGGCAGCAACAGGACATACACATTATTGTGGGGGCAAGTAAGAAAACAATTCTTCCTACAACTTCTTGCACCTCCCATAATAAGCAGAAACAACCTAACCATTTTTACGACAAGTGTAAACAGCCACACAAATCTCACACATGCGCGGACCATTCCTAACGGAAAAATGCTGCTTAAGGTCATCCCAAAGATCCTTAGCAGACACTCAATAAGTAATAAAAGAATGAATGGAGTGATCAAGAGTTTGAACAATCCAATGAACAAGCATAGAATTCACACTATTCCCGTCATTATAACGTGGTTGACCAGGTAAAGGTTTAACAATAGAGCCATCAAGAAATCCATCCTTGCGTTTTGCAAAATATGCATTAAGCAAAAAAGCACTCCAATCATTAAAATTATCACCCTTCAAGATCATCGGTGAAATATTCAAATTGGATGATCCAACAAATGCACATAATAGGGATGAGTAGGAGACAACACATGAGAAGAGTCGCTGGCGGACTGGTGAATGGCCTGAGTAGCGGTGACGGCCACTGGCTACACGGTGGCCTGGAAGTCAGTGGCATCAGCAGCAGGCATGGTAAAAAAAATGGAATACCAGGAATCTAGAGTAACGGGGGAGGGGGGAGATCTCCATCGTGAGAACCCTGGGCAGCAGCACCGTGATACTGGACCAACGGTGTGGGAACTCCAACAGGGATATCCTAAGCGACTGCAGTGGTGTCAGAAGTAAAATGTTGGTGGCAGGCAGATCGGCTCTGTGATTCAATTCTGAAATGTCATCACCGGCAACATCGGTGGCGACATCGACATCCTCTATGTGGACTTGGTTGTAAAGATCCATCATAGTGGTGGAAGGGAAATGGCAACAACAGTGCTAAAATCTTCAGTGGTGGTGATGGCAAGGTCAGCTATGGCAGCGCGTGAGGAGAAAGAAGGGTTGTGGCGACACGTGGAAAATTTTAAGGTTTCGGGACTTTTAGCTCTAATACCATTTAAAATATGAATAGTGAATTTTAGTAAGGTACAAAGATACAATATATAGGCATCATGTACACAATCACAAATAGAAAAGGACTCTATCAAAGGTATAAGATATACATAAAATATAACAAAATATCTCCTTAAAAGGATTGTTGGAAAATGATGGTTAAAAGGTTGGATTTTGTCATATTTTGGGCATCGTTTTGAGTGGGACCCAAATTTATTTAGGGTAGGTGGATGTCATTTTTGGGTTTTTCTCCGCGAGTATTATAAAATCAAATATTTGAACTCTTAAAAAGGATCAAGGGTGAATGAGATATGGATCCTCAAAGTATCACACTTGAAAGAGGAAAATTGAGCGAAAATTTACCAAGAATGATTTTTCTTTGGACTTTGCAAAATGTGTATGGACCACGTGAAAGTCTCGAGAAGGCCTAACCATGTAACACATATGGAATTACTTGTGTGTAATTCGCAAGAGATAAGAACGAAACATTTCCATGTTTGTGTGATGTCTTGTCTTAAATAAATACACCGTTTACCATGTTTAATACGCTGAAGAATATTGCAGAAACATTTCTTCCATTTCCAGCAGATTTAATTAGAGTATTCTTGGAATGTTCTTGGATTAGATGAGTTGGTGATTGGAGAATATTTTTCTCTAATTACAGAAAATCATAATATCACGTTTCTATGATTAGCGTGTATTAGAGCAGTATAAATAGAGCCTCTCAATCAGATAGGAAGCTCACATCATTCTCAAGTTCCTCATTTCTTCTAAACTTGAGTCTCATTTCTTTCTCTCTCTTGAAGTTTCTGTCTGATTCTCTGTTGCTAATAGTCCTTCGGGTTTTGCGTGAATTTAAGGTAACTCTAATGTGTTAATTCTTACCTTCAATGGTTTTACCCTAGGGAACGATGTCCACGTCGGGACTTATTCGTTTCAAGGGCTACTTCTGACTCCATTACTTTGTTATTGCTTGAAACATGATTTATTTATCGTACATATTCTTTAATTATTCATAATTTAAGTTTTCTGATTGTATGCCTGAATAATCAATAAAAGTTTATTATTTTTGCACGTGTAAATTGCTCATTCAATTTTCATTATTTAATTTTTGCATGATATTATGAATATATGTCCAATACTTACACTGAACTGGATGACGAAACTGTGTCTGAATGAGAGAAAAGAACTTTTTCATTTTTGGCAGGTACAAGAGACTTAGACACTAATAAATAAACCTAAAAAGCTCAAGAATAATCATCAACTATGGTTAAAAATGAAAATTCTCCACTAAAAGAAGGTGAGGCATAAGGCCCTCAAACATCACAATGTATAAGTCCAAATAAATGACTAGCCTAATAATTACTTAAAGGAAAGTTACTTCTAGACTGCTTTGCCCGATGACAAATGGAACAAGGAGCTGTTTTATTCAATTCACTATGACTTAAAGCAATAAATGGGATAGAAGACAACACGAAAGGGGAAGGATGGCCAAACCGTTAATGCTATAAATTAGACAAAGACACGACAGTAACAATGGAGATGGACGACGACAAAGACAGTAGAGCTCCTAATATGTGCAACCACTAAACCCCACCCAGCTGATCACCTGCGCCAATCACCAACCGCGTGCTAATATCCTGTTGTAGGAAAAATATTTTGGAAAGCAAAATCTACCATTTTAATTTAGCAGTTAACTTAGAAAAGGACAACAAATTACAATGTAATTCCAGAATAAACAATACATGGGAAACGATAATATCGCCAAAGTATAAGGTGTTGTGTTAATTAGTAGTAGAGATAGAACCATCAGGTAAGATAAAATTAACATTATCAGCAGGCTCAATATCATGCAGAAGATCCTTGGCACCGGTCATATGATATGAAGCTCTAGTATCAAGAATCTAAGGTAATGCAGTCTTACCTGACATATTATCAGTTTTATTCATCTTTGAGAACATATTAAGAACCGTACTCTATTGTTCCGTGGACAAGGTGGGACCAAAAGCTTATTGATTGGAATAAAAAAATAGCAGTAGTGTTGACCTGCAGCAGAGGTGCAACGATGGCTAGAGTGGCTCCGGTGAACGGTGTAGTTGCACGGGAATGAGTTACTGATTCTGAGCTCTCTGACCGGATCCTGGTATTTTCTCAACAAACCAGTCGGGATAACCAATGATCTTGAAGTAAGTAGTGACATCGTGGCCCTTGCAGTTGCAATGAGTGCACATGAGGCTTTTCCGATCAATGACGGTAGCTGGTTTTGTACCCGGGGCGGAAGCGGTTGACTTTAGGTAAGGTATTAGCGCTGGACGATGGGCGTCAAAGGCCATCCTATTAGGATTAGATTCACGGGCACTATCGACAGTCTTATAACGCTTCTCCTGAATTGCAAGCGAGTGAACACGACAAATGAACAGCAAGAGATCTTGCGCCAGGATACGTGATCAGAGAGTATGATAGCTATCAACGAGACCAATGAGAAACTTATACACCACCTTGTTCTCACACTCCTTAAGACAATAGCAGCAGCTGGATAGACACATTACTGTGGAGGCAAGTAAGAACACAATTCATCCTACAACTTCTTGCACCTCCCATAGTAAGCAGAAACAACCTAACCATTTTGACGACAAGTGTAGATGCCCACACGAATCTCACACATGCGCGAACCATTCCTAATAGAATAATGTTGCTTAAGGTCATCCAAAGCTCCTTAGCAGACACACAATAAGTAATAAAAGAACGAATGGAGGGATCAAGATTTTGAACAATCCAACCAACAAACATAGAATTCACACTATTCCAGTCATTATAAAATGGTTGACCAGGTAAAGGTTTAACAGTAGAGCCATCAAGAAATCCATCCTTACATTTTGCAGAAAATGCATTAAGCAAAAAAGTACTCTAATCATTAAAATTATCACCCTTCAAAATCATCGGTGAAATATTCAAACCTGGATTATCCAACAGATGCACATAATAGGGATGAGTAGCAGAGAACACATGAGAAGAGTCGCTGGCGGACTGGTGAATGGCATGAGTAACGGTGATAGCCACTGCCTACACGGTGGCCTGGAAGTTGGCGACATCAGCAGCAGGCATGGTCAAAAAAATTGGGATACTGGGAATCTAGAGTGGCCGGGGGGGATCTCCGACATGAGAACCCTGGGCGGCGGCACCGGGAAACTGGACCAACTGTGTGGGAACTCTAACAGTGATATCCTAAGCGGTTGCACCGGCATTAGGAAGCAAAATGTTTACGGCGGGCATATCGGCTCTATGATTCAACTCCGGAACGTCATCACCGGTGACATCGATATCCTCTATGTCGACTTGGTTGTAAAGATCCATCATAGTGGCGGAAGGAAAATGGCAACGACAGTGCTAAAATCTTCAATGGCGGTAGTGGCAAGGTCAGCTGAGGTGGCGCGTGAGGATCAAGAAGGGCAGCGGCGGCACGTGGGCAATATTAGGGTTTTGGAAAATTTTAAGGTTTCAAGACTTTTAGCTCTAATACCGTTTAAAATATGAACTGTTAATTTTATTAATGGTACAAAGACACAATATATAGGCATCATGTACACAATCAGAATTGGAAAAGGACTTTATCAAAGGTATAAGATACGCATTAAATATAACAAAATATCTCCCTAAAAGGATTGTTGGAAAATGATGGTTAAGAGGTTGAATTTTGTCAGATTATTGTTTTGAGTGAGACCCAAATGTATTTAGGGTCGGTGGATGTCATTTTTGGGTTTTCCTCCGCGAGTACTATAAAATCGACTATTTTAACTCTCAAAGCGGATCAAGGGTGAATGAGATATGGATCCTCAAAGTGTCACACTTGAAAGAGGAAAATTGAGCAAAAATTTACCAAGAATGATTTTTCTCTCTGTAAAACGTGTATGGACCGCGTGGAAGTCTTTAGAAGGCCTAACCATATAATACATATGGAATTACTTGTGTGTAATTCGCAACAGGTAAGAACGAAACATTTTCATGTTTGTGTGATATCTTGTCTTAAATAAATACACCGTTTACCATGTTTAATACGCTGAAGAATATTGCATAAATATTTCTTCCATTTCCAGCATATTTAATTAGAGTATTCTTGGAATGTTCTCGGATCAGATGAGTTGGTGATTGGAGAATATTTTTCTCTAATTATAGAAAATCATAATATCACGTTTCTATGATTAGGGTGTCTTAGAGCATTATAAATAGAGTCTCTAAATCAATTTGGAAACTAGCATCTTTCTCAAGTTCCTCATTTCTAATAAACTTGAGTCTCATTTTCTTTCTCTCTCTTGAAATTTCTGTCTGTTTCTCTGTTTCTGATAGTCCTTCGGGTCTTGCGTGAATTCTTACCTTCAATGGTTTACCGTAGGGAACGATGTCCACGCCGGGACTCATTCGTTTCAAGGGCACCGAGTTTACTCATGACTCTATTACTTTGTTATTGCTTCAAACGTGATTTATTTATCGCACAAATTCTTTAATTATTCGTAATTTAAGTTTTCCGATTGTATGCCTGAATAATCAATAAAAGTTTATTATTCTTGCACATGTAAATTGCTCGTTCAATTTCCATTATTTAATTTTCGCATGATATTATCAATATATGTCCAATACTTGTTGCAGTGAATTCAACAATATCACATACGATAATATTGTTGCTTATATATCTATTCAGATATGCGATCAAATTTTGATAGAAAATAGTGTTTAAAATGTAAATAGGTTATTAGGCTAGGACGAAGGGAGTACTTCTAGTGTCCCAGCATAAGGGTCTTATTTCCTTTTTATACGAGCATTTATGAATGTTGATATGTCATGGAAAGTAAGGGATTGAGATGAGTTCATCAAATTTCAATCATAAATTTTAACTAATGTAAGGAAATACAAAATTTTGATTGGGACAAGCGAAAATAGAAACTAAAATTATTATGCATGGATAGAGGGAATAGTAATATGCGGAAACAAATGTATGATTGCTGGTACGAAAATATCTTTTTTACGAAATAAACAGTACAAAAACCATTTTGTTTCAAAAATAGAATTTCATGTAAATATTTATCTTTGGAAACTGAATAGATCACTGCCTTTGAAACTAAATTCACCCCAACCTGTAGTGCAAGATTCAATACGGGCGTTTGTTCCCCAAACACTACAACAAAACACTATTTTTCCTTCACACTTTTTGCCTCGGTTTTAGAAAATATGCTGAAAACTAAAGTAAAATATATTTTTAACTCAAATTTTTATAACACGGTAAACATTATATTTTGTACCTTGGGTTTGTATTCACAAAATTTCATACCTTAGAAATTTACATCGGACACATTCGTCTTCCCATCGATTCCGCCGACATGAAGTTGACGTATAGCTAACATTGGCTGCATAAAACATCACTGAAATCAACCTTCCTAATCAACATTTTTGGTAAAGGCAATATGAGGGCGACATCGGAAGTATGGGTCTGTTACTTTCACTTTCTACTTCCAAAAAACCGACATAACTTGTCGATCTGGTGTCTCTATTGTCACACAGTGAACCGACACCGAATACGAGGGTTACTTCATGGAATTAATCATTTCATAATGGGTATGATATAAAAAGTACTTTCTACCTCCGCGAAATATTTTTTTATATCTCCTTAGTGTAATTGATTCGATCAAAATATTTTTTGAGGATGATATAATCAAGTTACGTATCTCCTTCTTGATATTCAAAGTATTGTTTCCATGGTTAGACATGGTTAATACCTACGTGGTATACATGACCTACGTAGCCCAGCCAGCTAAAACTCAGCAGTATAGAAGTTTCCTCATTGAAACAGTTCAGTTCGCTAAACAGAGCGACATGCCAACCACACAGCTTCACTCCAAAGTAACCAATCTCGGAAATGGTGGAAAGGCACTACTAACCATGATATAATCTACTGGACCACATCTAGGAGAGGAGAGCGAATATGTAAGCCACAGTCATACAACCAACGCTCTATAAATAAAGTCGCCAAACACGGTAAGTGATTTCTACTCCTAAAAAATATAAGAGCCAGGACAACACTAATTTAAGCGTCAGAGCTTCCTTCCCCATGGACCACCCCCAAAGATATTTGCAAGTACAGGAGACGATGGACTAGCTAGTGGCAAAACATTAGGGAGGAGGGAGGAGGGAGGAGGGAGGAGGGAGGAGAGTGCACCAGCACACCTTAAGATCTGCCAACAAGTTAGCGTTTAATCCCCCACCCCCAAAGCTTAAGATTTGCAGGGCTAAGTTGCAAATCTGGGCTAAAGTTGAAGTTTCATTCTTTTTATTTTTTATAAGAGAAGCCTTAATAGAACGGCACAATTTAGTTTGGATATGTACTAAGGGCATGGGCAGTGGTGGTCTCTTAAAATTAAAAGACCGCTTAAGAGACCGAAAACCATCACAGTGGTGGACTCTTGAGTGGTCTCTTGTTAAGAGACCACTCAAGAGTCTCTTAGCAAGAGCCCAACTAAGAGACCACTTGGACTATTCATGCACATGGGCGTTCTGCGCATTTCTTTTTTTTGATCGAGTGGGACACGTGTCGCCCCCTGAGTGGGCCACGTGTCCCACTCAGCCGCACTATTTTTTTTAAAAAATTTTGTTGGGCCACTTGTCCGCAACGGTTTTTATATAATGTGGACGTTGGAAATTTTTTTGAATGGGACACGTGTCCCATTCTGGTGGCAACACGTGTCCCAAGCGTATTTTTTTTAAAAAAAAATTCCAATTTTTTATTTTTTAAGAATTCCAATTTTAATATAATTTTAATTTTCAAATTGTAATAATTGGTCGGACTAGATCAATATTTTATTTAGTATTTTCTGTAATTTTTATAGTTGTTATAATTGATTTTTGCACTTTTTATGTTTTTCATATTATTTTATAAAAAAAATGAATTCTCATAGTATTTATTTATTTAATTTCGTTTTAATAGTTCCATCAAAAAATTGAAATTAATTTTGTTTTTTTACACTGAAGCATGGTATTGACAAGAACGAGAAAAAAAATTTATTTAACATATTTAAAAAATGAATTTATATTTAAATATTTAAAGATTCTATTAAATTTTGCATTCAACTTATTTTTTGTGGACAAATTTATGTAAAATAATATTTAATGGTCAAATTTAATGAGTGGGATAGAGAAAATCAAGTGGGTTCCATGAATAGTATATAGTGGTCTCTTAACCATTGTGGAGAAAAAAGAGGTTGTCTCTTAAGTGGTCTCTTAAGCTGAGGTGGAAGAGAGAGAAAAAAATATATTTAATTGGTAAGAGACCGCTAGCGGTCTCTACCACTGCCCATGGCCTAAACTAATGTGAATTTGGGGCAACGAATTGACGAAGTCTTGTATAAACCGCCTCACGGTGAGATCGGGGATTAAATTACAAAGATTTCAAGATGAGGTTTCATATTAATGTTTTAAAAGTTCAAAGATTTAATGTGTAATTATAATAATTTGTAATTTAATCCAGTTCTATTAATTTTTTATTCCAAATTTAATTTGCTCATAAGCTATTTTACCTTTAATCTTTGATCTCACCATGAGACGGTCTCACAAGATACAGACGAATTATGTTGCAATAATGGTGATAACGTGGGTCACCAATGCTTCCTTTTCAACGCTGAATCACGGATATGGAGTATTTTGTTTTTGAGTCCTTTTCGAATTTTATTTTAGCCCACAGTTACGCTGATATGGAGTACTTATTTAGTATTTTTTTTTAAATAGATACACCCTAAGGTGGGGGTTGTATATTGGCGCCCCAAACCATGAAAAGTAGCCATCGGAAATGACTTGAGTTTGTACAAAAGGCAATAGCATTGCCACAAAATAAGTAAGGCTATACAGGGTTATTAATATATCCATGAGTTGCGATTCCAAAGAAAAACGAATCTCCACACCCCGTGTTAATTCTCTTTGGCCAGGCAACTAAGTAGATATACCAACAAATATGAGTAGAGGCGAAAAGTACAGGCACCAAGAAGTAGTTAGTTTACAGACAAAAACTGGTAAGTACGGAGAGAAGGGAGGGTCTTCATAATCATGATGAATTGGTAAGTAGTTAATGTATGCAAAAACTTCAGTAGAGTAGAATATTTGCAGAAATGAAGCACTTGCAGAAGTCCTGATACAGCCAGCTCCAGTGGGCATTAAAACCAGGTTACCTGCATGACCAACATTTTCATTAGCAGTATCAAGTTCAAATACGGCCACGGCTGCAGGTTCTTATATAAGGAACCTGTTCAGTATCCAAAGAAATGAGACCTTTTATGTGCATTGTCAAGTTATTAAGGTGGAGTGGCCGGTTGTTGGCTGTATGGTATTTGGCAATTGCATTTGCCACAGAGTTACATTCTCTATAAACATGATGAAGTTCAGCTCCATTTAGAAGGCTGTGGATTTAAAAAGCCAAATTAAAAAGATCCCAATTTGCTAAGTAAGGATCCAGAACCATCCTGATTGCTAAGAGGGAATCCGATTCAAATATAACAGGAAGATCGCGACTAGGAAAGATTTGGCATGCTGAGAGAATAGCTAATAATTCGGCATGTATAGGGGAGTTTGCTACTATTGAGGCCGAGTGGATGAACAACGGAGAGCCAGAGCTATCTCTCGCTATAATCCCAATAGAAGCAGTGTGTGGCAGCCAAGAGGCATCCATATTTATTTTATGGAACTAGTAACTGGCTTTTCCCAGTAGACCGATCTAATAATTGGTTTCGGGGGTGGCCTCAGTAGTGGTATTAAGTGCCTAAGTGAATTAGGGAAGCCAGATGAAGGGTTAAAGTTCACAGGAAAGGAATAAAATGAGAGGTTAATAAGGTCCTGAATCTCTCTACAGATGTGATCAGCCGAGAAAGGAATCTGGTCATAAAGGTATCTGGTCCTAGCTTTCCATAGACCCCAACAAATAAGAGATGGAAAAAGTTTACATATCATCTAGAAACCTTTCGGTAGATCTGAGCAATTCCACATAGCATAGAATCTCTGAGCTATGGTATGTTGATCAGCCATATTAAAATTAATCAGAGAAGTCAGGTTATGCCAAATCAGTTTTGCCAGTGTACAAGATATGAAAAAATGTTCAATTGAATCTGAATTGCAGCACACAGGGCATTTTGAAGCCATACTATAACCACACTTTATCAACACATCATCGGAAGGAAGGAAGGCATGAAGCAATTTCCATGTAAATATTGATATTTTCTTCTGCAACATCTTATTCCACACATTCTTAGTAGCCGGGAAATTACCTGGTGAGTTCGTAATGGTGCGATATGCAGATTTATGTGAAAAATTACCCAAGGTATCCGGTTTCCAGATGAGCTTGTCTTCTCTGTTATCCACTACTTGAGCTTCCTGTAAAAAAACCACAGCATCATTTTCCAGGTAGGAAGATATCAGAGGTAGAACTTCTGCTTTGTTATTAATGAAGTCTGATATGGAGTACCACTGAAAAGTGACATAGATACTGTGAGGTATCATGTTAGTCAGTGGACCATGAGGGCACCAAGTGGATGTCCAACATTTACTTGTCCCTTTACCATGAATAATCTGAGTGTTTTCCTCTGCTATATTATTTACAGAACAGATCCATTTCCAAGTCACAGAATTCCTATGTGAAGGTGGAAGGGACCATAAGAGTTTAGACCAAAGTGTGATTCCTAGCTGACAGTGCCACCAAAGCTTGAGGGAGCATGCATCTACTATATCCTTAATTGATCTAAAACCTAAGCCATTTAAGGATTTTGGTTTGGCCAAATCTTTCCATTTTTTCCACACCTTATTTCTTTTCCCATCAGTTTCACCCAAGAAAACCGAGCTAGCTTTCTCTCAAATGATTTTATAATCTGTTTAGGTGGTCTTGTTACAGCCCATAAGTGTTGTGGCAATGAATACAGGCAGCTGTTTATCAGAATCATTTTCCCCCCGAACTCAACCAATTATTTTTCCAGTTTTGCACTTTTTTATCCAACTTCTCCATAAGTGGTTGAAAATATCTATTTAAGGTTCGACCTTTAAAGATAGGGCATCCTAAGTATTGGAAAAGAAAAACACCTTGTTTCATTTTCAGGATGTGCCTCATTTGGTTAAGTTTAATGGCCGAAGCTCGTTTATTAATGAAGAATTCAGATTTATGAAAGTTGAATTTTTGGCCCGAAGTGAATTCAAATATGTCTAGAAAAGCCTTAATCCTAATTAAGTTAGATTTCGAGGCTTGCATCAGTATTATAGTATCGTCCGCATACATAAGATGAGAGATTGCAGAAACAGTTGATGGAATCTGATAATATGAAAGTTTACTGTTATGGAAAATGAAAGATAAGCTTCTTGAAAAAGCTTAAAAAAAGATGTTGAACAGGAAGGGGGAGAGAGGGTCACCTTGTTTGATTCCTCGAGAGGCTTTGAAAAAACCAACCGGATTACCATTGATCAAAATCGAAAAATGTGCTTGTGAAAGGTTAGACATGATTGCATTGAAAAATAAGCCTTGAAATCCAAATTTCATCAGTACATTTTTATAAAATCCCAATTAACCCTATCAAATGCCTTTTGTAAGTCTAATTTCAGCATACAATTAGGAGTCCTAGCCTTCCTATCTAGAAATCTGACCATTTCTTGAAGATAAAGAATGTTATCTGTAATGTTTCTGCTTTTCATAAAAGAAGATTGATTCTGTGATATTAAAGAATCCATATAAGGCCTAAGTCTTTCCATTAACACCTTCGAACAGATCTTATTAAGAGCATTTGAAAGGCTGATAGGCCTGAAGTCATCAAATGATGAAGGGGTAGCTTTCTTAGGTATTAGGGTGATCCATGTACTAGATATGCCCTTAGGTAGAGGGGATCCCCTAATGAAATCATTAACTGCTTCCACTAGATCATTTTTAATAATAGGCCAGCACTTAGAGTAGAATTTATTACTGAAGCCATCCGGACCAGGACTACTATTCTTACTTAAATTCTTAATTACTGTCTCCACCTCAGATTCTGAGGCTGGGATTGATAAATCTAAGTTGTCTTGAGCAGTAATTATACTTGGGATTTGACTTAGAAAGTGAGAATAGTAGGTATTATTTGGTTCCTGATTAGGATCAGTCAATAGAGATGAAAAATAAGATATAGCCTCATTTTGAATTTCTGATTCAGTGTTAAGCCATTGGCCATTACTGTTTTTTATTTTTGAAATCTGTAGTCTACAATTCTTCTCCTTTACAACCATATGAAAAAACTGTGTATTATTGTCTCCCATTTTATGCCATTTTAATCTAGCCTTTTGCTTCCAAAATTTCTCTTTCTCTTTTTGAGCTCTCAACAGTAATGCCTTTTTCAGATTTAAATTAATGAGCTCAGTTTGAGAAGGGTTTAAATCATAGATAGCCTCTTGGATTCTTAGGGATTTTTCAGCTTGAATTAAATTCTTATCTATATTCCCAAAAGATTCCCTATTCCATATTTTAATCTGCTTCTTTAACCTTACTAATTTTAAGTAGAAACCTAACAATCCAGTCTCCCTCAGTCTTATGCCCCAGTTATTTTGAATGAGAGTGATAAAATCAGGGCGCTTAAACCATACATTTAGAAATCTGAAAGGTCTCGGATTAAGACTGGATAGATTAGAAATACTAAGTAGTAGAGGGGAGTGGTCAGAAGTCTGCCTGTTTAAAATTTGAATGGAAGAGGAAGGATACTTAGTATTCCAAGATATAGTACTTAATCCTCTATCTAGCCTCTTGGAGGTAGGGTTTCTTAATCTTGAATTACACCATGTAAATATATTGCCAACAGTGGATATTTCCTGAATACCACAAGTATTAATCCAAGAATTGAAATCCCTAATACTCCCAAGGGAGGGGCTACTAGGACCCCTGTATTCAGAAATGGAGGATATAGTGTTAAAATCACCTATGAAAATGGTATCTCCCGAGGACAGAAAAGATAGATCAGTCCATAATATTTTCCTGCCCTCCCTATTTCTAAGGGCATAAATGAAAATAGCATCCATAGTTAAATTACAAGAGCTATGGGTGAGATGTACATGTAGGAACTGCTCATGAGATGAAAGGAGGTTAACAGAGAAACCATTATCCCACATGATCCAAATTTTTCCATTTTGCAAGGTCAGGCCATCAGTGAATTTAAGCATATCCATATAGGATTTTATTTTGGAATTGTCATGCATAGGCTCAATAATGCATAAAAATTGATTTTTTTTTTCAATTTGATTAAACTAATTAGTCTCAACATGGAAGTTTCCATTCCCCTAATGTTCCAGATCAAGAAATTAATTGAAAGTTGACCTATCATTGCTCACTTGACTTATGACTCTTAGTAGATGATCTCAGCATCATTTTATTAATTTGGGTAAAATAATTAGTTTTCTTACCTTTTGCCTTACCTGGCAAGAGGCCCTGATTGAGCATCGGTGAAGAGATTGAGGTTCCTGGCATGTTAGAGGTAGCTTCTTGGTCAGTAACCAGTTCCTCCATGTCTACCTACAAAACAGAGAATCTGTTTCCCAACCTGTGCTGAAAAGAGGGAGAGACATTGCTATTTTTACCAGCATTTGGAAGAGTTCCAATGCTGATATCATCAGTAGCATAAACCGTAGGAGTAAATTTTTTTATTGCAGTATCATTAAGCAGTTTAGAAAGGGAGTTATTTAGAGGGACCCGAGATAAAGGCTTCGGGCTGAGAGTTTGAGGATTGTTCCTAACAGTTGTGGGAGTTTCAGTCATTGTAAGGTCAGTATCTGTTTCCAGATTAACAAGGATGGAGGGAGGGGACCCTGGGTTAGATTTTGTAGGAATTTCAGGTTGTAATAGCTCTGCCTGATCCTCAGTGGATATGAGGGGTGGGGTGTCAAATTTTTTCCCAGTGGCCTGCCATTTTGGTTGAATCTGAGGAATGATAGGATCATCAATCTTAGCATTGAGGTTCGGGGAAAAGGTTCTGCATTGTGCTTTGGAGTGACCTAATTTTGAACAATGGTCACAGTATGATGGGATGTCCTCATACTCAATGTAATATTTTCTATTGTTTGTCAAAGATCCCAGCCTAATGTAGGTGCTAATAGGTTTAAGAAGATCCACTTTGACACAAAGTTTAATGGCTGAAGGTCTAGTTAAGTTATCAGTGGCCAGATCAGTCTTGATAAAATTCCCAATACTGTTGCCAATGGACTCAATAGCTGCAGTGTTATAATAGTATAAAGGAACCTCCTTAATTGTACACCAAACAGGAACAATAGGAGACTCTTTATGTATTGAAAAATCAGGAGTCCATTTTAGCATTTTTAAAAGAATCCCATTAAAGTTCCAGACACCTTTCATCCAAGCTCGTTGGTAATCATTTAGCAATTCAAAACGAATGAGCACATGTTTGAAATCAAGAGAACCAAGTTGGTATTTACCTGTGAAGCCCACCGTCTTGAAGACTTGTTCCAATTGCTCCATCGAGCATCTACCTTTGGTGAACTTTCCAACCAGGGCGTTTGCATAGTGGGAGGACAGTTTGGCAATTTGTTCTTCCGAGTAAAGACAGGCCGCCTCCCCAAGATGAAGGGATTTGGGGACAAGTTCAGGGTTGCTCGGGAGGATTGTGGATAGTGGTGGAGCTTTGTTTTTCAGGATATTAGCAAAGGAGACCGGAGGAGGGGTGGGATTGGCTTCCAGAGTGGAAGCCTGAGCTACGGGTTGCAGAAGTTCTGACATGGCGACCGTAACGGCCAGTATAGCCGTTACCGGCAATCAGAAATTGATTCGGACCAGAACTAGAGAAATATATAATTGGGGAAGAAGACGAGATTTAGGTTAAAGAGAGGTAGGGAATCAAACGCACACACAATCGCACTATAATCGCCCACACAAACAGTATTCAAACGGTATTCAAACAGGAGTGAAAAACTTCATCTTAGAGTACTTATTTAGTATTTAATTTTTTTCGTTGTTGCATATACTTGATTTTAACTTCGAGTCCCTCCCTTAAAAGATAATTTTTTTCATAAATTATGAAAATACTAATTCATAAATCATGAAAATACTAATGTTTAAAATGCAAATTACAAGAAATTAAAATAAAAATTTTTGTGTTGCATAAATCGGGTTTCAAACTTTATAACCACTACATGTTGCATAATAAATTTTTAATATTGCAACTAAGACATTTTACCTTTTATAATTCTAATTAAACATCGTCTTTCCCAAGACTTTACCTTTAAACTTCTGTAGTTTATTTTTCTATTATCGAAAGATGGTCTTTACATAGAATTATGGAAAGACGGGGTTTGATCAGAATAATAAAAGGTAAAAAGTGTATGTTGCAATATTAAAATTTTATTATGCAACATGTAGTAGTAATAAATTTTATAACCCGATTCATACAACCCAAAATTTTATCTTTATTTCTTCTAATTTACAGTTTAAACATTGGTCTTTCCATGACTTATAGAAATACCGTCTTTCAAGAGACGGACTCTATCACATATTGCAGTAAATGGGATTATTGTAAAACTATTATAACTTCACAAAATCAAATTTAAACTGACTAATCGTTTGACACCATTGTTTTTACAATTAGTACACTTTATAGAATGCTTTGATGTTTATTATCATTTATTTCAGCGAGATTATTATAATTTAAAATATTTAAAATATATGTAGAAGTATAAAAAAATATATAATTTGATCTTATAAATTATAGAAATGAGATTCTTTTATTATTGGTTTAACCATTAAGCGGTCTTATCAGACACGCTCTCTTATGACTTATAAGCCTTAAAATTCTACATAAATTTATGACAATGTCCTGTGCGAGACCGTCGCACAGCGAGACAAATGTTTAATGTGCAAATTATGAAGTTTAATTAGAAATGAAGTTCTAAATATAATTTAAGAAAGTTTGGGAGAGGAAGGAGGGATCAAGGGTGCAAATATCACTTTTTGGGAGATGTTGGGCATAAATAATTGGGGAATTAATTATTCCGGGTCATAAGAATCTCGCTGGTCAAGAATCTGAATCAAAAAAAATCCGCGGATCATTTTGTCCCCTCATTTCTGCGCACTGAGCGGGCTGTTACCACCAGACTTGATATTTCATTTTTAGTACTTAATGTTTCAACCAAACCTTGTGATGTTTTTCATAAGCCTTTTTACACTAAAATCATCTGTTTTAAAGTTAAAATTTGATCTTTTATTGTAAATCTCGTGTTTGCATGTTAATGTTTTTGACACTTTGTGCATGTTGACACTAGTTAGTGATTTTATATCTTAAATTTTAAGTTATAATTTATAATTTATAATTTAATTTTGATTGATGTGTTAGTTTTTCAACGCGTACTCTTAAAATTAATATTGATGTTCATTTTTTTTCCAAATATTAAACTTTTATTTAGTGTATACCTTGATGTTTCAACGGTGAATTAGATTTTTTTAAAGAATGGTTGTTAAGGAACATAAATATTAATTGTGATTGTAATTAGTTTCTATTTCCTTTTCCTACCTTGTATAGGTATTCTGTACTATTATATAATGTACCCTGAGGTGATGAATAAAAGACAGACAATTATTACCCTTATTTTTTTATGGTATCAGAGCCTAAACACTAAATTTCCTTCCTACATTTTCCGCTAACGTTGTCGTCGTCGTCCGCGTGTGACCTCCACACGCCACCGATCCAAACTACCTTTCTCTGTTCCTTAAAAATAATCCTTCAGTTCGTCGCCAAGCCTCTGCTCAGATCATCGCCGTCGTCGACCGCCTGTGCCGTTCTGCTGCGGTACAAGCTCGTCACCACCTCTGCTCAAATCGCCATTGTTCACCTCCGACCGCCGCCGACGTTGCGTCCGTTGTTCACTCCGGCCACGAGCCTTGGTTTAGCGCCTCAGTTTTGCGCCTCCGGCGACGAAGCCTCAGTTTGCGCCGCTAACGACCAGATTCTTCTCCACGGTGACCTTGTTTACTCTGTCCAACCAACCTGCACAAAATGACATAGGCGGACCTCTCGCTCAGAATGATGCAGACGCGCGTGAGATTCACGCGTGCCACTTTCCAGAAGTGCATGTAAGCCACATGCGGTACACCAAACACTCCATTCCCTCTAGAAGCGCGTGTAACCACGCGCGGTCAGTAGTTGACGAGCCCAACAGTTTTTCCCCTTGCTCTGGTGTTGTTTAGTTCTCCACCATTATTAATTTGTTTTGATTGCCATTTGGGTTATGGCATTTTCTGCTGACGCAATGACGTCGCCGCAAGGGTTTGCAGCGGCAGCCTTCTCTGGCACCCCTACTCAATCTGATTTCGATCCTGCTCTGTTTGATGACCAATGGAGTACGACCATACATTTATTTAATCAGTTTAATTCATTAACTGATCATGGGTCAGGTAAGTCTACTTTACCCTGGATTCTTGATTCGGGAGTCTCATATCACATGACTGGTGACAAGAGTTCTCTTACTGATATTATTACTGCTACCCACTCTGTGAACATTAAACTTCCTGATGGTTCTGTGTCGTCTGCTACACAATATGGTTCTATTTGCTTTAGTGATGTCACTCTTACTTATGTGCTCTACACACCTACTTTACAATGTCATTTTATTATCAGGCTCTAGATTATTATCTTCCTTAAAATGTCTAGCTTTGTTTACTGAAAATTATTGCATTTTACAGAAAATCAGTACGAGGATTGCGATTGGCGTGGGTGAATAGCAGGGGGGGTTTATTGGCTTCATCTGTTGGATACTCGTGTTCGTCCTCATATCCTGCAGTCTATTCTGAAAGTGGCTTCGGTTACTTCATCCAATTTATGGCATCAACGCTTTGATCATCCATCATTTACGGTGTTTTCCTATGTTCCTACTCTTGATTTTAGCACAAACAATTCTACTATACCTTGCTCTGTGTGTTATAGAGCAAAATAGACTAGACATAGTTTTACTTTGAGCTCTTCAAATGCTAGTTCTTTGTTTGAACTTATACATTGTGATATTTGGGGGCCTTATAGAACAGCATCTTCTAGTGGAGAATTTATTTTTTAACTGTAGTTGATGATTGCCCCGGGGTGGGTAGGAGCGGGTCGAGTCCGTATCGCCGCGGAGCAACAGCCGCGCCCGGATCTGATCTATTTACTCGGCAATTCATCCGGTGACTTCACGGTCGCCAAAGAAGCCCCAAGAATACTTATTAATAGCTAAGTCAGAGGTAGCCTCTAGATTTGTGGAGTTTTGTGCTTTGATCAAGAACTAGTTTAGGCGCACCATTCGTCGTGTTCGTGCTGATAATGGTGCAGAATTTCTACCTTTGCGATCTTATTTTGCTCAGTTCGGTATCATCTTTGAGACTTCTATGGTTGATACACCCCAGTAGAATGGACGTGTGGAGCGCAAGCGTCGCCATTTGTTAGATGTGGCTTGTGCTTTACACTTTCAAACTTAGTCTGCCTATTGACTTTGGGGGAAGTGTGTTCTTACTGCTGCATTTTTTATTAACCGGACACCAACGAAGCAACTCAACGAATGCACACCATTTGAGTTACTTTATAAACGCACCCCAAATACAAGCTTTTGCGAGTCTTTGGGTGTTTGTGCTATGCCTCTTACATTCCTAGATACCATGACAAGTTTTCACCAAGAAGTCGGCGATGTTTATTTCTTGGTTATCCTGTCGAAAATAAAGGTTATCGTCTTTTTTACCTGGAATCCCGCATCCTCTTAACAGTCGGGATGCTGATATTTTTGAAGACCAGTTCCCGTATGCAGCAACTTCGACATTGGCCTCATCAGTGGATCCCGGTGGCGCCAACACCTTCCCACCGGCATCACTTCTGCCGCCACCAGAGTCGCATGGCCAGATCGCGGCACAACCGGCCCAGTCAGCTGCCGTCGACCCTATGACGCCGGTCGCTGCCCCATCTGTCCCGCCGGCTGCCGCCACACCCTTACCGCTGACCACTAAACCCTTACTGCTAGCCGCCGTCATACCTGTGACCGACCCAAATCACCAGCAACTCTTTCCAATCTGGCCTGATGACACACCGCCCGAGACATCGCAGCATCCTGCGCCTCCCGCGCCGCTAGGTCCGGTGACTCCTTCTGCTCCGCTGCCTAATGCGGTGTCTCCGGCTCCGGATAATTCCGCTCCCCATTTACTTTTGTCTACTCCGCCACCTGTTTCGTAGGTTATTCCAACCTCTCCTCCCGCCACTGAGTTGCCTCCTATACGACAAAGTGTTCGCACTCGCCGACCTTCTTCTTATTTGGAAGATTATGATTGTAATGATTATGCATGTGCTCTTACTACTGAAGACCCCCCTACTGCTACGTTCACTCCTACGCCGTCATTATCCTCAGGTGTTCTCTATCCTCTTACGAATTATGTAAATTGTGATAATTTTTCTAGTATGCATTCTAGATTTTTGGGTGTAGTAACATCTATTGCTGATCCCACCACTTATTATGAGGCATCACAGCATGCTCATTGGCGAGATGCTATGACTGAAGAGCTTACTGCGCTTGAGCGCAATCAAACTTGGACTTTGGCCCCTCTGCCTCTGGATAAGAAGGCGATTGGTTGCAAATGGGTTTACCAGATGAAGTTTCAGTCAGATGGTACTATTGAACGTCATAAGGCGCGCCTAGTGGTTCTTGGGAATCGTCTGGTTGAAGGGATTGATTATACTGAGACATTTGTTCCGGTTACGAAGATGAGTTCTGTTCGCCTATTCTTATCTGTTGCGGTCATTCGTGGTTGGGAACTCCATCAAATAGATGTCAATAATGCTTTCTTGCATGGTGATTTGCATGAAGAGGTTTTTATGCGACCCCCACCAGGTTATGCCGCGCCCCATGGTCAGGTATGTTGCCTTCAGAAATCTCTTTACGATCTTTGCCAGGCTCCTAGAAATTGGTTTGCCAAATTGTCTTAGGCTTTACGAGCATTTGGTTTTGTTCAGAGTAAGGCGGATTACTCTTTGTTTGTCTTTTCCCGTGGATCGGTTTCTTTTCATGTTCTGATTTATGTGGATGATTTGGTCATTGCTGGTAGCTCTTCTGCGCTCATCTCTGAGTTCAAGAAATAATTAGGTTCCTGTTTCCATATGAATGATCTTGATTTACTTAAGTATTTCTTGGGCATAGAGATTGCTAGAAGACCGGAGGGGATGTTTCTTTCGCAAAGATTTTGTACTATTATATAATGTATCATAAGGTGATGAATAAAAGACAGACAATTATTACCCTTATTTTTCATCAATGGCGTTTTATTTTTTCTGATATCACTGTCACATTTGGTTTACACGTTGATGTTTTATAATTCACGTATCTTTTTGTTCAAAGTATGCATTGATGTTTATTTTTCCAATACTATTTCATATTTTAGTGCATAGTTTGATGTTTTAAAATCAGTTTGTGTTTTTATTGATATTTAACTATTTAAACTTAATATTTTTTTATTAATATAATTTTTAACCATCATAATTTGATGCGTATTTTAGTATTTTATTTTATTTTAAACTATATTAACATGTGTTTTTAATATCATCATTTGATGCTTAATTGTTTAAATTTTGAGGCGTATTTTTAGTGTTTTTATTTGATGTTTTACTATTGTAATTTGTTGTGTATTTTTAGTATTACTATTTGATATTTAACTATTTTAATGTCATAGCATTTTTACTGTTTATTTGATTTATAACAATTTTAGTTTGATGATTATTTTTAATTTTTTATCTGATGTTTAATTATAATGATTTGATGCTGAAATTTTTAGCATTTCTTTATGATGTTTAGTTTATTTAATTTGATGCTTTATATTTTATATTTGATGTTTAATGGTTTGATTTGACTCTGATTATATTAGTAGTTTTGTATGATTTTAATTAATTAAGTTTAATTTTTTATATTTTATATTTGATGCTTAATTATTTTGATTCGATGTTTGATTTTTAAATAATTTTATTTGATGTTTGATTTTTGAGTGCGTCTCTTGAAAGACGGTCTTTCCATAAGTCATGGAAAGACTAAGGTTTAAAGTGTAAATTAGAAGAAATTAAGATAAAATTTTCGGGTTACATGAACCGGGTTATAAATTTTATAACTACCACATGTTGCATACTAAATTTTTAATGTTGCAACTAAGACCTTTTACTTTTTATTATTTGAATTAAACCCCGTCTTTCCATAAGCCTATGGAAAGACCGTCTTTCCATAAGCCTATGGAAAGACCGTCTTTCCCAAGACTTTGCCTTGATTTTTAATATTTGATGTTTAATTATTCTGATATTAATATTTAAGTTGGATTTTTGGATACCAAGCCCAATCACAATTTGGCCCATTCAACAAACCCAAATATGTGACTGATCCGAAATTGACCCGAATTCTATCCGGTTCAGATCTTCTGACCATTCCAACAGCAACCCGGTCACCGAAAAATTGCTCGATCATCCCCGACAAATCCCTCGAACCGGCGACAACGAATCTCACAAATCCAGTGGCGACGATTCACTGCGCAATAAACTCCGGGTTGAAGCCACAATGACCTGATTGTACTGATGCCCAATTCTACGGATTCACCGGAAATTAAAAGTTTAAAACCAGACGTAGCTTATTCATCGATTTGATGCCGCAAAATATCGGGTTCCCCCACCTCCTTGCTGCAACCACCAGCTCCATCTCCTTTCGAACGACCATCATTCAACTCCAAACATTGAACCACCGGAATTGAAAAACCCTCTTTTTTTATTGGGACGACGACGAATTCAACCCACATTCATGGCGGACGGCGCAGTATCCTTGGAATACAACGACAGTGAAAATCGGGAAGGACAGTGGCCACCGACGATGAAGGGATCTGTAATTCGATGCCGAAGAAGACGCGCCGGAGAAGACAACCGCTGTCTTCTTTTTTTTTGTTATATTTGCAAATAGGTCCTCTAACGTCTGTTTCGTTTTTAAAAAACACCCCGAATCTAAAGCATTAATATTTGGACCCCTAAATTTTAAAAACCTACTATGTAACAACATTTCTATTTCTAATTATGCTATGTCTTATTGCGAGACGGTCTCGCAGTAGATAGACTCAAAATTTATATAGTTTAATTTAATAATAAATTTAAATTTGTAAAAATTATAACTGTTGAATATTCACTTTATCTTTAATTACAATATTTATTATACAGTTTAACAAGTTATATAACTAAAAATCTAATAAAATATTTCATGTCAAACATACGAGCATTTGTGAGATTTAAGATTTATGTTAATAAATTTTGATTTTAAATGTTGACTTCGTATATCTAGATAATGTAGTATCTCGTATTTTAAACTCTAAATTGATCAATGAATGCAACATTTTTTTTTCCATTAAGCTCCCCTGATATAAAGGTCTGCTTCTATTGGGACTGGCCATAGCAAATTTTGGGAACTATCACTAATTGGAAGGAATTCCTCACATCAGTGGCGCCATCTGTTGGGACATTTTTTTCCTGTTTTCTTATAGTCCCTAGAAAAAGTTGGAGCCCATTCAAGAGTCACCACCCGTACAACAAACGCGTGACAAATAACTATCTCACCCAAGGAATTTAGCAGGCAAGAAACTAGCTCACAAGGCCATGAGGTTATCTTCCTGCAACGGCATGCCCACATGATTGTAAGTTCACTAAACTAGAAAAAACTCGCAACAAAGATACGCTTCCATCATCTTTAGATAAAAAAAAAGAAGAAACAATAATAATGAAAATAGAAGGTTTAGATTGGTAAATGAAGAAATTATCTAATTTCTTTATAGAGGAAAATACCATAGAGATCGCTTAGCCAAAAAAAATAAGCGCGCAAAATCAAGAACAGATTTATAAAATACCAGGTCAGTAAACCCATGTATAAGCATACCCTGATTAGGTTATTTGATTGAACAGTCACACGAGATATACTAAAAAAGATACAAATGGCTTGTAAAAGCTTTGGATAGAAAAACACTTATAGAAGAATAGCACAACGAAAGGTTTTCAGATAAAGGGCATGACTCGCAAAACCCATAACGGGAACATCCCCTAGGTTATTGGCCCATTTTAAAACAAAGCAATATAGTTCAAACAAAATTAGCAAGCGGGGCAACATTATCATCGCTGGAGTAAAATGAGTACTAGAGAAGTAAGAGAATCCATCGCATGACTAGTAAGAACTCCATTAATGTTAGACCTATACAAAAACTAAGGATTACAACACATTTTCTTACCTAAACAAAACTTCCTATACAAAAGATTACAACACCTTATTTGCCAACCTAATACATAAATAGTTCTCAAGTCCCTATTTGTACGCTAGTTAAGCCGTAAAGGTCCCAACAAGAGTGACCAAAGAATGGTTACCCATTCTCTCACTGTTGCACTTCCTTTATTTTTTGAGGTGGCCCCCATAAAAGGGCATCCTCATCCTTTTCCAATAGAGCGGGCGTACCACTAAACAACGATTGATCGCGAATAAATCTACTCCATCCCATACTCCAATCGACAAACTCGCGAAGGCATTCAGTAGTCCAAAGTTCGCTAATTGAGTAGCATATCTTTTTCTTCGGATTCAGCCATTGCGAGTCTGGACATAACCCCCGCGTTGGTCTTCCTGAACTCTCATGTCTAAGGGCAGATGGAGATTCCTCATCACCTTCCATCCCAACCCCACATGTGGTAATCTCACCCGCCTATACTGTCCAAAACCATACAATGCATATTTAATTCTAGTAATGAATGTATAGAAAATGAAAACACTTTTATGACCAAAAATACTTAGGGCAAGCATGGAGATCCTCCAGACACCATACAAAGGATGTAATCGAGACCCACTCTTTTATCAACGAGAGCAACTTGTCCAACTTACTCCCACGCAATGGTTTATCACATAACTGGTGATATCCCTAATCCGAATTGGAAGAGCACATACATCCCAAGTAATCCTATGCATCCCCGGCACACCACAAATCACCATCTCCACATGGATAATCCCTGATGAATGGCCACCTAACTTACGCACAATCACAACACAGTAAAAACTATTTATCATAATAATCAACAGAAACACACACATATAAAAACAAAACACAATCGAAGCCACTTCTTCAATCAGGCAGCTTTTGCACTTGAGCATGCAGTTATATGCATAATTAACCATGGTCGGCCAATAGTATCCCACTCGAATGATATTCTTAACAACTGCTCTAGATCCTTGATGGGTTCCACACAACCCTTCATACATTTTTCTTAAGATTTTACTTGCTTGCGATGGTCCTAAGCATTTTATCCACCGATATAAGAAACCTTTCTTGTATAAGATTCCCCCTTCATACATGTAGTTGTGAGATCACAATTTCAACTTCCTAGCTTGTATCTTATCTGTTAGCAATTTCCCCTTCACAAAGTACTTTATTAGTGGTGTCATCCAGTTTACCTCTTCTGTCTGGATTGTTGACATAGTTGTTAATACTGTGGTTCTGACTAGAATGACCTCCACTATTACATCTTTTTGTTGGATCAAGGAATCGAAACCATCGGTTGCCAGCTTTCTTAGTGCGTCTGCTTTTGTATTTTCACTTTTGGTACATGCTGGATGTCGAAGTATTCGAGTTGGGCAATGAGCTAATGAACCCTCATTAAATACATTACAAACTATTCTTCTCGCACTTTGTAGTCTCCCCTAACTTGTTGAACTACGATATGTGAATCTCTAAATCCTTGAACACTTATGACCTTCATTCTGATGGTAAGGTTTAGGCCACATATCAATGCCTCAAGTTTCTGCTTCATTGTTCGTAAGTGGGAAGTCAATATGAAGTGAATATCTGTGCTCCCCTCCTTTTGGGTTAACTAATAATAATCCTGCACTGCAACCCCCTTTGCTAGATACTCTATCAACGAACAATTTCCATGCGACAGCTACTCACTTTGATTTTCCTTTGTCGATCCCCAGATTCTGGTGCATGTTCGTGTCTTGTGCATCTTCACTTGTCATCTCCGCAATGAAATTTGCTAAGGCTTGAGCCTTGGTTACGGTTATTGGCTGGAATTGGATCTTATATTGCCCCAATTCAAGAGCCCACTTCGTTATTCTGCCAGATGTTGCAGGCTTTCTTAGGATATTCTTGATTGAGAAATCAGTGTAGATAACAATACGATAACTGTGGAAATAGGTCTGCAGTCTTCTCGCTAAGTATAATAAAGCTATAGTTAGCTTTTCTACTGGCATGTATGTGCTCCCTGCACTTTGTTATATTCTGCTGATGTAGTACACTGGCACTTGTTTTCGGCCTTCTTAACTCACCAAACCTACTGAGCACTTTCAACGATCTAATCAATATTTGTACCTCTTTGACAGTTCGTGGCTGGGGAAGGTCTACTATAGCCCAGATTTTCTCTGGGTTAGCCTCGATCCCTTTGGAGGATACCTTGTATCCCGAAAACTTTCCCACGCCTACTACAACTACGCATTTTTTGGGATTAAGCTTCAACCTAATGTTACTCAGTGTATCCAAGGTTTCTTTCAAATTTATAGCAAAGTCGTCCACCTTTCTTCTTTTGATATTCATGTCGTCAACATATGCTTCTACATTTCATCCTATTTGATTGCAAAATGCGTTATCGACCACTCTCTAATATGTTGCTGCTGCATTTTTTAATCCAAGCGGCTTTTCATGAATGCCGTCTTTTCTCAATCTTCTGGATTCATTAGTATTTGGTGGTATTCTTTATATGCGTCCAAAAAGGCTAGAACTCCATACCCCGAAATCGCTACAACTAGCTGATCAAATTTGGACAAAATATAACAATCCTTTGGATGCCTCATTTAGATCAATCAAGTCTATGCGCATTCTCCACCACACATCTGATTTTTTCATCATCATTGGGTTCGCTAACCATTTTGGATAAATGACCTCTTTCAATATACTGGTTTGAAGCAGGGATGCAACTTCCTCCTTAATTGCTTTTTGCCTATCGCTAGCGAATATATGCTGTCTTTTTTTGACTGGTTTGAGTGAGTCACTAATATTCAAGGAATGGGTAGCAATTCTTAGGTCAATTCCTATCATGTTCTGTACACTCCATGCGAATGTATCTCCATGACTTTGCATGATTTGTATGACCCTTTCCTTTTCCATATGTGGAAGAGGTTTCCCTATCTTAACACACTTAGAATTGTCTTCATCATCTAAAGTGACTAGCTCCATTTCTCCCCCCATGTCCATTGTTGATTCCGATTGCTCGAGTAAGCCACCAGCAGAGACAATGCTGACCATCTTAGTTTTTTCCATATTTTCCCCTACTTTCATCGTAATAACTATGCACTGCCTCGTTATAACTATGCACTGCCTCGTTATTTGTTGGTTTCCTGTTATTGTTGCAATTCCAGCTGGAGTTGGGAACTTCATTGCTAAGTGGTATTGGGACTATATCTGTTTTGGTGATATATCTGTTTTGTTGTGTTTATCCAGGGCCTTCCATGATCACAAAATCACACATGATGGTACAATTTCTATCACTCTCACCATTGGTAACATGCAGTTGTATATCACCTAAAGGAGTTTCCGCTCACCATGTAAATCCTACAAGAGAGGATGTTGACTTTATTAGGTCAGTACGCTTGAACTGTAGCCTATCAAAGCAATAAATGAATAGTATCTCGGCCGCACTTCCATCATCCACAAATACTTTATGAACCATTGCATTTCCAATTTTAGCAATGATGACCATCGGGTCATTATGAGGTGAAGCGTTAGGAGCTGCATCTTCTTTTCTAAATGTGATTGCTTCGTTTGAAGGAAGCCTCTTATCAACGTGCTTTTGTAGCGGAGAATGTCTGGCTTTAGCCTTCCAAGCATTGTTCGATAGCGACACATGATCACTTTTTTTTGGAACTTTTGTCGCTATATCATCGTTGTAATCCGCTGCCGTTGTCATTTTCTAATTTTTGGCAAGTGTGTTCATCGGTTCTTGGTTTCTTGCCACGGAGTTTCCTGATTTGTTAGCTTCGCCGTACTGGCTACCTTCTTCTTTCTTATATTGGCTTAAATAGCCATTCTTCATATTTTCCTCAATCTGTCTCCTTAAGTCTCTGCGGTATTTCATAGCCATGGTTCTTGTGGAAGGCACAATAATAACTTCTGGATCTCTTATCTGGAGGTGCTATCATCGGTACCAGATCGCAAAATAGATCTTTGTTTGCTTGCCTTATTTCTTTTCTTAATTTTGTCAGAGGCATTTCTTGGAATGGTACACCATGTATCCCTCGTTCTCTTCCCTTGAAAGGGATGTTTCCCTTTCCTTTCTTCATGAACCCTTTCTGTGAATTTTCATATTGTCCAGCTCTATCTTGCGATTGTTTGCTTCTTCAGTTTGCACGTGTTGCTCAATCATCTTTTATAACTCTCTTGGGTTTTTAGGCATGTTTTTTTTGTTAATTCCTTGTAGAATTCTCCTAATCGCATACCTCCTATGAATTCCCCCCAAGGAAGATTGAAATGATAGAGCACAAACTTACAAACTCTCAATGAAGAACCTGTTACGATATTCTGCAAGACTTTCGTCACTTCACTGAGCTATGTTGTTCAAGTCTTCGATTGTTTTTGTGAACTTTTGCTTCTGATAGAAGCGACCCAAAAACAAATCCGACAATTGTACCCAAGACTTAATACTTCCATTTGGTAGATCTTTGTACCATGTGATCATTGTTCCCAATAAGAAAATAGGGAAGGCCCTGCATACCAATTTGACATTCGCATCGCAAAATCTCATGCTATTTCGATAAAAGTGTAGGAACTCCTTCAGCTCTGTGGTCTCATCGTAGATTTTAACATGTAGAGGAAGTTTAAAGTCCTTTGGCATTTTGAAATCTCGATGATCCGGTGCTATGGGTGATTTGTTTGCATCATCGTCTGCCACTATGTCCCTTAACTTCTCTTCGTACTTAAGTTTCTCGTGACCTTGACTTATTCTTTTATCCATTCTCGGAAGTTTTGGCTTGAGCATGGTTAAAAATTGATTGTACATGCTCTCTCTATTCGCTTCCAAAAAAACTCTGAACACTCGCTTTTGTTTTTCTTGGTTCGTGTAGGGAGATTTTGCTTCCTCCTCGTAAACCTCAATGTCTTCCTTATTTTGTTCCCTTTCTCTACTAGGGATATACTCCTGGTCCTGGCTAGGATGCATGCATTTGCTGTGTCGAGATGTATGTTCTTTTGTCCGGTGGTTGTGACTTTTCTCGTTTCTGGTGAAAACTATTGTTTACCTGAACAATTTTGAAAAAATATTTGATCCCCATTTTCAGCTCCAATTGATGTGGTAATCCGATTAGGTGAGTCAGTTGTCGTTCATTGTGAAAACATCCCTTCCTACAAAACAGATCCAAGAAGTAATTCTAGGGAAAAGGCTCCAATGATCAAATTAGTCTTTTTCTATGAGAACTGAAATTTCTCAGTTAAGTCACACTTACCTTAGCTTGTGATGTTCTTCCTGTATTTATAACCTATCGTATTCATGATTCTATGTTATTAAGAGTCGAGATCATGGGCCGTGCCACGATCGCTACATTTTTGGTTCATGGCTAAGTGTTTGTCCTCATTCCGTGTTTCTTGGTTCATGGTTGATTTGTATCTTGGGATGAATTGCTTCATCTGTTACGAAGCAAATTTGGTCTAGGCCTGGAGGCCAGCAGCCTTTTAGTTGTTAGGCTATATATACACCAGTTGTATTTTTATTTCTTTCCATTCTCTTGTTATTTACACTCCTCATATGGTGTTCTTTACATAATTTATACATTTAATTTAAGTTTGGATACTCAATGATATTTATATTTTATTGTTTAGGTATGGATCATGATTTGAAAATGAAATATCTCCTCCTCACTAAGGAGTACATGAGCGATGAGGATACTTTTTGGGATTTGATTTTTTCTACAACAAATTACATTTGCATACACTACCTCACTTATATACATAAGGTACCAGGGGTGACATCATCTCTTACCGCGAAAGAGTGGATGAATGAACTTATGAGTGATCATTTGATCCATTTTTTAATGTTAGAAGAATGTATCCTAGTCTATTTATTGAGTTATGCGCTGATTTGGAAGTTAAGTATGGTTTGAAGTCATCATATCATATTCTTGTTACAGAAGGGTGGAGATGTTTGTATATATCTCGGTGCATGGTATCTCCAATAGAGATGCTCATGAGCGATTTCAACATTCTGGAGAAGCTGTGAGTAGAGTGTTCAAAGAAGTTTTGCATGCTATGAATAGATTTTAAAGGGACATAATTGTACCCATAGGTCCATAATTTAAGGAGATGCCCCAAAAACTAGCAATTGATAATAGATACATGTCATATTTTAAGGTAATTCAGTGTCCTTCTATGTTTGTTTCATTTAATCATTTTCATTATGATGGTGATGATTTTTATTTAATTGTTTATTTTAAAATTTTGTATTGGAGCAATATCCGTGGAGTCGTTCCTAAAGAGGATCACATGCATTGTAGAGAAAGATATGGATACCAGCTACAAATGTTTTAGCAGCATGTGACTTTTATTTTTTATTCACATATGTATTTACATGGTGGGATGGTTTGGCTCATGACTCTCGTATATTTCTTGACACAATAGGTGATCCAAGTTTAAACATTCCAAAACCTCCTGAACATATTTTTTTTCAAGGCTAGATTTTTGGGGTACTGTTTTATTTTATTAATTTATGATTGACAATTATTCTCATGTAAATATTATCTTGTGGACAAAGGTACCCTGAAAAAAAGGGATATTTGACACCTTATTTTAAAAATTAGGTATCACCAAACGGAGTTTTGTGGCGCCAATGCAAGAGGATGCAAGGAAGTATTTAATCGATCTCATTCATAATTAAGGAGTTGCATTGAAAGATCTTTTGGTGTTCTTAAGCTCGATGGAAGATATTAGAAAAAATGCCTTTATATTCATTTCAAAATTAAAATAGGACTATATGTTCATGCTTTTCACTACATATCTACATAGAGTAAAGTTGGTGTTCCAGGATTTAGGCTTGTTGAATAAAAGCCTACATTCGTTCCCAATAAAGGACGTGATGTTGTTGAAGTTAATCCGACTCAAGACACTCAAGAATCAACAATTAGATAAATGTCAGCTCTCTGTGATAATATTGCTTTTAGTTTGATTGAAGCTCAAAGAGCTAACCGAGTTGGACGTTAATCTTAGTTTTCTAAAGAATTCAGTAGTTTTTTTAAAAAAACAATTGTGTTTCGAGAAAACTGAAGTATGTTTCAATTTCATATATTTCTTTGATATTCATATAATATTATAATTTTTTCATTTTAAATAGAATTGAAAATTCTAATATCTAATGAAAATAAGTCAACTATTATAGTTTATATTTATTCTCCTATATTAATGCTCATTATGAATAATAGTAAAAATAAATTTGAAATAAATTAGTAAATATATGGCTGTAAAATACATTTATAACCTTAACTGTAAGCTAAAATTGCTAATATGACCCTGCAATATGAGGAAGTACCAATTTAACGCTAACTTATTATTAATTGTGCCAATTTAACCCCAACTTTTGACACATTTGTGCTAATATACCCGAAGTCCCCCATTTTGACGTTGGCCCTAGGAATTCTGACATTGACTATAAAGTGAAATTACAAAAACACCCCTCAAACCAAAGAAGAAAAATGGATGCCCATTGCACCCCTTGTGATAAGACAGCTCATTGGTTTTCTTCTTCTATAAGACCTAACTCGCCGGAAAAAGCTACTGCTCTGCTAGAAACCATCGTTGCACCATAGGGAAACGTTATTGCTCCGATGGAAAATGCTACTGATCCACCGGAAGCCCAAACCCCACATTGCTCGCTAAGTTCCCCACCAACGGAAACCAACCCGCTAAGACCCCAACGCTGCTCTTCCCCAACCACCGAAACCATCGAAAAACCTAGACACATGTCGCTCAGCCCCACAGCACTGCTTAGTCCCACACCGCCGCTTAGCCCCACCACTAAAGCCCTAGCCCCAGGCCACTCAGCCCTTGCTGCTCTGCTCCGCATCACTAGAAACCCTAGCCCCTACTGGCGCTCAGCCCTTAGCCACGATGGTGATTTAGTTCTACCACTGCTGGAAACCCTATCCCGGTACCAAGACTCAACCCCCATTACAACCCCGCTCTGCACCGCCGCTGGAACCGCTCCACCCCGCACCGCCACTGGAACCGCTCCACCCCACACCGCTGCTGGAACCGCTCCACCCCGCACCGTCGCTTGTGTTAAAACTAGGGACCGCATTAGCCCACTCGCCTGCTTGAGTTAAAATTCATCGCTGTTAAAACGAGGAGGGGAAAATGAAGAAGGGAATGCGAGGAGGAGTGAATGAGGTTGAAAAGTAGCGGCGTTCTCCGCTTGAGGACAAAGAATGGGTGAAAGGGCACTTCGGTCTGGTCACGCTTTTTGAATTTTTCTTTTAAAAAAAATCAACGGTAAAATTTTCAACCCACCATATTCTGGCTAAACGGGCATTGTCTTTAAACTCACCTAATTCCAGGATTAGATGGTCATTTTCTCAAATTGCTAGGTTATACTGGCACTTTTATCCAAAAGGTAGGTTATTTTAGTACTCTTCTCAGTATATTGTTTTCAATATTAGTAGATATGTTAAGTATTTAAAGAAATTAAATTAATATTAATGAAAATAACAATAATTAAACATGTAAAATAAGTTTATAAATTGCGATTGGTCGTCATGTCGTTAAATGTCATTTTACGTAAAATTGCTAACAACCAATAGTTGTATTTGTCAAAAACTTTAATAAACAGATAATGATCAAACAACTAACAAAAATAGGTGGTCAAACTAGCTAAATGAAACAACCAACAACCAACCGTCAATCACTAACAGCTGAATGCCTAACAAAGCCATAGTTTGAGTTATATTTGAAGGTTTCGTGAATCGTTTACGCATGTGTTCCCGAATAAGAATTCTCCACCCCGTGTTAATTTTTTTTGCCCACACATACAAATTGATTTACTAAACCTATGTAGGCTAAGTGACAAAAATGACCAACCAAATACAAAAGAATAGGTTCTATACATGACTAAAATTTCTAAATGAGGGGGTCTTGTTTCTATCCAAGAGGAGAATTCCTTTTAGAGGGATGGGGAGTTGATCAATCCAGAGTTCTCTGTCCCCTTCCAGAGATGCTAATCGAGCTAGGTAATCTGCTGCACCATTGCCCTCTCCATAGACATGGATAAGGGTTGAGTTTTGTGCAATGAGATGGGCTCTGATTTCAGAGGTTGTGTGTTCAACCCTCCAAACCAGTTGGAGCATGCTGAGGACAATTTATATTGCTTGTTGGGTGTCAGTTTAGACCTGAACATTGTGAATCCCAACCTGCAAATCAAAATGTAAGGATGTGTTAGAATAAATCAGATTACTGATTAGATTATGATTAATATGCTTAGAATTCTTTCCTTATTTTACCTCTATTGTAATCCCTCTATATATTCAGTTCATCAATAATGAATTACTTACTAGAAATCACTTTATCAGGGTGTTAGTTTAACATGAAGGGGGAAGAAGATTTACATGATTTCTGAATTGCTTTAATCACTTATCCATCACTGCTCCTGATAATGATGCCATGGCCTGTGTATTGGTCTTGTAATGATAAGCCGCATCATTATTAACTATTAGACCGCTAGGGTTTGGAGAACAGGTGTAAAGTTAATTGAATTGAAATGAATTGAATTGGTGATGATAAACTCTGGAGAAGAACAGAAAATAGGAGAGGACATTTATTTTAATTTATATTTTTGTTATTCAATAAGTGTGATATTTGTCTCCACAGATTAGTTTTGTTCTTCAACTTCATCGATTAGATCGCTGTGTTCATGATGATAACTCGATTTAGTTGTTCACGTTGATGTATTGTTCTCGATCTGCTTGTTCAGATCATGTGTTTTTATTAATGGTTTATTTTTGGATTTATATCAATTTGGGTTCGTCAGATCTATGCCTTTTAATATGTTTGCGGCTTGTACAACATAGATTGTGGTTGGATAAAGTGGTGTTACAGTTGTAGAAGATCCTCGTTTGTTGTAGTGATATTGATGTGTGATACACTCCTCTCTGCCAAGTGGTCATGATTTTCGCGGGAAGCCAGTTAATATCCCCAAGGGCGGTGTTACAGTTTTTTGTAGTATCTCTGATCTGTAATAGTATAGACGATCAGTCTGGTTGACATGTAATTTGAATATCCACTGCTGGAAAATAGGTGCATAGGCACCGGTACAAATGTACCGGTGCCAAAAAACCGGTGCTAGATATAGCATCAGCACCGGTATTAACATTCGAACAAGGAAGTACCGAGGCCTTTATAATTTACAGCACCGGTAACTGATATACATGTGCTCAATATCGGTGCGTAAGTGAGAATAACTTACAAATAATATAATTTTGAGCACCGGAAATGCATGTACCGGTGCATAAAACCTGTTATACGAAAAAAAACACGCGGGAAATAGAAAAATTTTAGTACCAGTTTGATTTTTCGTTGTAGCACCGGTATATGAACCGGTGCTATAGTTACGGAACTAAAATTTGGGCAATAGTGCAATTTCAGCATTATGCTATACAAGATTTTTCTTTTCAATTTTGGGGATGTTCCATTTGTCCAATCATGTCCAAATCGCATAATTCTGAACTTGAACTATGAAATTTAAATATGGAATTGCCAATTTTAATTTCGACAATTTCAAGATTCTTGGAGGGACCTAAGTGCAAAAAGAAAAAAATTCTCTCAGACGTCAAAATTAAAATTCACTCGAATGTAATGCTACATTAGTCCGTAAAGTATATTCCTTATTAATCTTTCTTGAAAAAATATTACCAATAATCCTCCATGTTAGAATTACCTAACTTCTTAGTCATCTATAGTAAGATACTATAATGCATGCACTAGCGCTTTTATAAATTTTCACTAAAAGTTATTTCTATTTCAAAACTTCAATTAACCAAAGAATACCCAATATGAAATAAATTTGATTAAAAAACAACGGCGTAACACAATTTTGGGCAATGGTGAAATTTTGGCAATGTTACGTACGTATCCATTTCGGGAACCTGTCATACACAATTTTTGAACACGGAAAAGTCAGAATGTATAAATGATTTCTTATCAATCCAATTACTTAACTACATTAACCGAAAAAACTATCCAACGTCACTGGTCAGTGGATAAAAAATGTGAGTTGAAATTTTGAATTTCGGAAAGTTTAAACTAGCAGCAGTTAGAATGCTACCGGTGCTACAAACATAAAATGAATTTCTCTGGTTTCCTTTATGTTCCTTGAAAAAAGATGGTAAAGCAGCCTCAGGCAACTGCTCTAACTAATTTGAGCACCTCCTGAGAAGTTATAGCACCGGTATATGTACTGGAGCTCGGTACTTAGAAAATATTTTATATTCTTTCCTCTCTGTTTCTCAAAAAAAATTGAAACAGCCTCACGCAGCTACTTTAACTCATTTGAGCACTGGTTCAAATGCTTTTAGCACCGGTTATTGTATCGGTGCTTGGTACTTAGAAAAATTCATCTGACTTTGCTCTCCGATTCCAAAAATTATGGAAAAAATCCATTTAAAACAGCTCGGAGCAGCTGCATTAAATACTGTAGGCGCCGGTATTGTTAATTCAATACCGGTGTTGACGTGATGCATAGATCTGAACCGTTTATTACTCTCTTTCATTAAATCTGAACCATTAAAAAGGTTTTTGCTATATCTATATAAACCATGAAATCCTACTTTTCCCCCACCTCTTCATCGATCCATCCCTGAAACCCTACTCTTCATCCCACCTCTTCATCCCTCCTACACTCTCTACACATTAATCCTCAAATTCATCACTATGCTAACACCAACGCCAATCGCCGCCCGTTGGGGAGAGACAAATACCAACTCCATTCGGAGGTAGAACCAAGGATCGGCGAGCACAAGTGAAACCGGTCCGGCGCCAGGCGGGTAGAGCCAAAAACTTGCAAGCGCGCACTACAAGGGTCAAAGATGGAGGATAATGGTCCGCCGCCCGATCGGAAGAGCCAAAAACCGAGGTATTCCTTTTATTTCCTTTCCAATAGATTTACTTTTTCTTAGACCTACAAATAGATCCGTAGTTTTTATTTTGTTAAGAAATGTTTCAAGACGTTAACAATGTATGTTTTGTTGTCTAGTTTTTTTTCCGGAAATAATGTTTGGAGCACTTGTGATAAATAGATGATTGTGACATGTTTGGGGTTTTTCATAATTAGAATTTGTAATATATTGAACGGTTTTAATGATTGACGAATTAGATTAAGGTTTAAAGGTTTTTTTTTTGTGTTTTGATAATTTGTAGTCGATGTTTAAACTGTTGAGATATTGCAATCTACCAGGGCCACAGAAACTTAGAGTGTTTGACATTGTTTGTTTATACACTTTTTTTTTGCTTCCGTGGCCCTGCGAAAATGCTTCATTTCAACATTTAAAAAATTGAAATATGCATTTGTTAAAGGGCATTGCATTGGTTGCCTTCGATTAATTTATTTCCCTCTAACTATGTAATGCTTCTTCCATTACGAAAAGTGTTGTAACATTTGTACAACTCTGTAATTTAAATTGTGGAGAATTTGTAGGTGTTTTAATGATTTCTAGTTGATGTTTAAACTGTTGAGTTACTGCAGTCTACTGGGGCCATCGAAACTCGAAGTGTTTGACAAGGTTTTTTTAAACACTCGTTGCTTCGGTTACCCCGAGAAATTTCCTCATTTTGACATTTTAAATTCGTAAGGATTAGTTAAAGGGTACTTCATTGGTTTCTTTCGATTCGTGTATTTCTCTCTAACTATGTATTGCTTCTTCCATTACGAAAAGTGTTGTAACATGGTGTGTTTAACTTTAAGACATAGTTAGTGTTAAATACAAAGTTAAAACACATTTATACACACCGCGTTTCCTTGATACTTCAACGCTGCATACTTTTGACATTTTAAATAGTTTACTTCGACAAATCATATGTGAACAAAGTTAATGGAAGGCGTCGTAACATTTGCAGAAATCTAAAATTTAAATTGTGGAGATTTTGCAGTTTAGAAGCACCGTTGAAACATGGTGTGTTAGTGTTTAACATGGTGTGTTTAATATTAACACATAGGTAATGTTAAATACATAGTTAAAACATAGTTATACACACCATGTTTCCACGGTGTTTAAACGCTGCATAATTTCAACATTTTAAATAGTTTTCTTCGACAATTCGTATTATGCACAAACTTATGAAATAAAGCAATAGATAGAGCACCCTAACCCTACTATAGCACAAAAAATGCAGGTAATAGCTCAGATCACACGACCTCAGCTCTCAGCCAAACTGGTGACCGCGTTCGACCATGTTTAGGTCTACTTTGTTTCAAGAATGTCGGGTTATTTTTTTGAATCAATATAATGAACTCTCTCTGGTAGTTGTTATAAATTTCCCATTTTTTTACACTAACTTACATTTCTTATTGTTGTTCTGTACAGCCTGTTGTTTATAATGCATCTCCGGGTTTAATTTTCCGGCCAGTGAGTTTATAAGCAGTGGCAAATATTTTTTATTTGTCGCCAAAATACTAGCACCGGTATGTACCATATAGGCCCTAGTATTTTGAATATATTCAAACCGGTGCCTAAGGGTGGGGGTGGTAAAATAGGCACCGACAAATGCTATCTGGTGCTTCATTAAATATCTAGCACCGGTAACACTTACCGGTGCCTATGTCATCACATTACTAGCACCGGGTCACTTACGCACCGGTATGGAAATGAACGAAATACCGATGCCTATTGTGTGAAATTACCGGTGGCTATAGGGGTACTCCCAGTAGTGATCCTTACAATAGATTGGTTATTGGTAGATGCTAGTTAGGTTGGATGTCAATTCCACTTATTATAATCGTCGGTGGCCATTTTTCCCATCATTTTGGAATGAATGATTTTTCAAAATAAATAAATAAATAAATATATATATATATATATATATATATATATTTGTCGTCCAAAAATTTAAATTGATTACATATGTCAGAAAAGTTTATAAATGCGTATTCAACATGGCAGATAGGAGTAAAATTTTCTTATGTAAACTAAAATATTACTCAAGTTTTACGAACATGAAAAGGAGTATAAAACATCATAATACATATCCATTCACATATGAATATGATTGTTGAACTTGAATAATGCGATTCAGCAAAGAAACTGATGAAATTCGCACATCCAATTTTATTTGATATTTTTATTATGATTAATATAAGTTGTCAGAGTCAAATAATGAAACTTTGTTCACCTAATATTTATAATTAAACGGGGATGCTTAATAAGTCCTAATCAGGGCGGGTTAACAAAATAAACATGACACAGGGGTGCGAATCATGTGCAACCACCATCAATTATGCTGATGCTATAGCTTATGTAATTGTATGACGATAATAATTGATGCGGACTAAGAATCAATTAATTAGTATCATTTAATTAACTTATAATGAATGATGAATCCAGCCATCATTGCTTTAAAGTCAAACTTTGTGTTAATTTGACTTTAGATTTTTTAGCCAACTGGATAAAAACCTTATCCCACATGATTGAGTGATCCTCAAATGTCTTGCCCAACTTGCAAGTTCAACCACTGGGAGTAGCTCGGCCAGGGTGTACGCCACATAAGCACCCCTGGTTCGATTTTAATTTGGAGTAATTTTCTGCGATTCAATCTCTAATTACGCTGTATTAGATACAGGAGGTTCACTTCGTGTGAATTATATTAAAGTCTCATCCCATCTTTGTGTAAGGTACAGGGGAGCCTCACCTCAGTTGTGTGGGGCAATTGTGTTATAGTAATTGAAAATGGAGTGTGTATTCCAAAAAAAAAAAAACTTGCAAGTTCTTTTTAATTAAATCTGTTTAAAGGACTGAGAATAAATTTCGGGGAGATTACTAGCTAGTGTAACAATAAATTATATGCAGGTAATAGCATCTCACTCGGTATACATAATGTAGAATTTTGGATCTCACTATCATTTTTGTATCACATATAATATAATGGTTTACCGTAATCAATTGTATTATTGATATCTAAATATATAGAGAGTACAATAGAGGTGTAATAAGGAAAGAACTCTAATCATAATAAATCATAATCTAATCAGGAGTCTGATTTATCCTAACACCCCCCCTCAAGCGGAGCGTCGGATGCTCGCCGACGCACAGCTTGGACCTGAAGAACTCGAACAGCGGACGAGAGAGCCCCTTGGTGAAAATGTCCGCAATCTGAAGAGAAGTTAGAACATGAGCAACACGCAGCTTTCCGGATGTCACCAACTCACGAACAAAATGGTAGTCGATGTCGATGTGCTTTGCCCGCTTGTGAGCCACTAGATTCTGAGCCAAGAAGATAGCACTACTATTGTCTCATAACAGCAGTGGAGAACCAGAAAGCGGAAACCGAAGATCACGAAGCAAATGAGTGAGCCAGACCACTTCTGAGGCAGTGTTGGCGAGAGCACGGTATTCAGACTCAGTGTTAGAGCGAGAAATAGTGGGTTGTTTCTTGGCACTCCAAGAAACCAGATTCCCACCAAGAAAAACTGCATAGCCATAAGTGGACCGACGAGTCTCCAGACAGCGAGCCCAATCAGCATCAGAGTATCCTAACACATCAGGAGTACTAGCAGAACAAAACCGGAGACCAAAATGAAGAGTGCCACGAACATACTGCAAAATCTGAGTCACAGCAGCAAAATGATCATCTCTGGGATCCTGAAGAAACTGACTCACCGTGTTGACTGAAAATGCCAAATCCGGGCGAGAGATGGTGAGATACTGGAGAGCACCAACAAGAGAACGATAAAGTGTAGGATCCCGAAATGGAGGACTGGCAGAGCTGTGAAGCCGAGAACCAGCAACAAATGGAGTAGAAACAGGGGCCGCGGCAGACATACTAGCCCGATTCAAAATATCCCGAGCATACTTTGCTTGACCAAGCAGTAATCCCGAGGAGGTAGGCGAAACTTCAAGACCAAGAAAGTAATGAAGAGCACCAAAATCCTTGATCGCAAACTCTCTGTGTGTCCGATCAATGAACTAGCGAAGAAGAGTCGAGTCATTTCCTGTAAGAATGATATCGTCCACATACACAAGTAGGTACAGTAACGATGACCCTCTCGAAAGGACAAACAAAGAAGTATCAGCTGAGCTGCACCGAAAACCAAGCTGTGTCAGATAACTGCTGAAACGCTGGAACCAAGCCCGGGGAGCCTGCTTAAGACCATAAATGGCCTTTTTCAAACGACAAACATAGTCAGGATGGAAGAATCTTGATAACCAACGGGCTGCTTCATGTAGACAGGAACATCAAGAACACCATTAAGGAAAGTGTTCTTGACATCCAACTGATGAAGTGGCCAGGCACGCATGGTGGCTATGGCAAGAACCGTCCTAACAGTGGAGGCTTTGACCACGGGACTGAAAGTGTGGTCAAAATCAAAACCCGGAATCAGCGAGAAACCCTGCGCCACAAGTCTAGCTTTGTGACGCTCAATAGTGCCATTTGGTCGATACTTGAGCCTATAGACACATTTGGAGCCAACAATGTTGCCATTCGAAGGTCGAGGCACCAAATCCCAAGTGTGCTGACTACGAAGAGCATCCATCTCATCATCCATGGCTGAAACTCAGGCTAGATCCTGAAGGGCAGTGCAATAATCAGTGGGCTCTGTCTGAGAGAGGAGTGCAGCAGTGAGACCATGAGCAATAATATCCGAATAATCCCGCCGCTGAATGGCACCAGTAGAAGACCGAGTGGCCATCCGATGAGTACAAAGCTGGGGCGGCGAATCTGGAGGAGTCGAACCAGCTGATGACACGGAGGAAGATCGAGCTGTGCTGACCGGAGAGTGGCCGTCGGAAGTCACCGGAGAAAGAATAGTCGATACTGGCTGAGACGTGGTGGCCGGTGGCTGAGGAGTGCTGGCCAGCGGCTGAGATATGGTGGGCATTTGGCGAGGAGCCGGGTCCAGGTCGGCCGTCCAGATGGAAGATGGTGGTGAAGAAGGGGCAGCTGGAATAGACACAGACATAGGCATGGTGGCCCCAATCGATGAAGTAACAGTTCCATCAAAAAATGATGAAATATCCAGATCTGAAATCGAACGACTGTCCGTGGAAGATGAGACATAAGGGAAGAAAGTTTCATCAAAACGAACGTGGCGAGAGATATAGATGCACCCAGAAGTCGGGTCGAGACACTGGAAGCCCTTGTGACGAGGGCTATAGCCAATAAAAACACAGGGAATGGATCGGGGTGCAACTTATCAGTAGTAGTGGCACGCAGACATGGAAATGCACGGCAACCAAACGGGTGAAAGAGGGTATGGTCAGGCACATGACCAAAAACAACCTCAAAAGGTGATTTTCCACTCAGAACTGAACTAGGCAGACGGTTAATAATGTAAACCGCAGAGGAGAAAGCTTCCACCCAATAACAGTGCGGCACAGAAGAGTGAAAAAGCATGGCAAGACCAGTTTCTGTGATGTGGTGATGCTTCCGCTCAGCCCTGCCATTCTGAGCAGGTGTATAGGGCGAGGACATCTGATGATGAATGCCATATGATATGAGATGAGCCTGAAGTCGGTGATTAGTAAACTCGGTGCCACCATTGGTCTGAAAATTTTTAACCCTAGCAGAAAACTGATTCTCAACGAATTTCTGAAACTGGATAAATGTGTCATAGAAATCTGACTTATGCCGCATCGGAAGAAACCATGTGAATTGTGAAAATTCATCAATGAAAACGGCATAATAAGAGAAACCACCGACAGATAAAACAGGAGTTGGTCCCCACAAATCACAGTGTACTTTATCCAATAAACCAGTAGCGCGCTTGTCACTAGTGGAAAAGGGCAAACGGCTACTCTTGACCATCTGACAAGGAGAGCAACTGACAGGTGCAGGCATAGCAGAAGTGATAGAAATAAGGCCCCGTCGATGCAATAACTGAACAGTATCATGAGACACATGACCGAGGTGAGAGTGCCACTGCTCAAAAGAAGCATGAAGCTTTGTAGAGCGTAGTTCGCCTAAAAAACTGGAATCACCAGTCTCAAGAAAATAAAGACCAGACCTATGATGACCTTTACCAATTATCGCCCCTGTAAGCTTGTGCTCAATGAAAAATGCATCGGCATCAAATATAACACGGACTGGTAGATCACGAGTAAGCTTACTAATGGAAAATAAACTTCTAGTAATCTTAGGGACCACACGGACATCATTAACAGAGAAACCAGATAAATGACATTGGCCGATGTGAGAAATAGATAATGATTCACCATTTCCAACAAGAATAGAATCAGAACCACGATAACGTTGCACCTTATCAAGATGACTGGTATGAGCAGTGATATGGGATGTAGCACCAGAATCAATGATCCACTAATTCAACGAAGGATGACGGTTTGAACCATTTATACTGGCCTGAAACAAAGCTTTTTCTGTAATCCAATTAGCGGAAAAATCTTCCTGAGATAAGAGCGCCAAATAACCCATAAGAGGAGCTGAAATTTTTGCTCTAATAGTCACAAAAGAAACAAGAAATCAGTAAGAGAACAAAAAATGGCAACAGCTCCTGCAGGGGCGTGTCCCTGCGCGCAGGAAGTGGCTGAGCGCGTGACTTCACGCGCCAAAATTGGACTGCGCAAATTTGGCCAGACGCGCGTGGCTCCCACGCACTGGAGCTTCTTCTTCACGGACGGATCGCTTGAATTTCACGCGCCGTCGAGTTCTGAAAATTGGGATCGGCTTCCTTTGTAGCAGAAGCCGGATCTTGAGTTTCCTCTGTATCCTCTGCGGTGAACTGGAGAAACAGTGGGAGACGCAGCGGGACGAAATTGGAGACGCAGCGGGAGAAGGTCATCGGCGAGAGGAGGTCGACGGCGAGAGAAGGTCGACGATGCGACTGGATACGCGACTGGAACGACGGCGTTGGAGAGGCGGAAGAAACTTGAAGACGACGAGGATCTGACGAAGCTGCTGCCGGAGAAATTTGTCGCCGTAAGAGACGCCAGAATTCGCCAAAAATTGGCCCGAAAATTGGCCAAAAATTTGCTGGAACCCGGATCAGGAAATTATAATAAATTTATGATTAATGATTCAGGATCAGAACATGCTCTGATACCATGATAGAATGATTTGCCGTAATCAATTGTATTATTGATATCTAAATATATAGAGAGTACAATAGAGGTGTAATAAGGAAAGAACTCTAATCATAATAAATCATAATCTAATCAGGAGTCTGATTTATCCTAACAACATACTACCTGTTCTTTAAAATTTAACACGATCCTCTATAATATGAGATGTGATAGTCTAATTACACAATAAAGATTAAACAAGATAAATAAGAGTATTTGTAGAATAAATAAATTACACTAAAAGTTTTATATTAATAGATATGAGTAAGTAGAGACCATTCCATAAAAAAGGGGTATTTGACTAGGGGTGGGCAAACAAATCAAAAATTGAATTATCCGAATTCGAATAAATCGAACCGAATTTAATATATGGTTTTCGGATATCCGAATTGAATATACAGAATTTCAAATATGGTTTTTGGTTCGGTTTTGGATATTAAAACTGAAACCGAAATCCAAACCGAATATCGAATTGTAATTAATTAAATAAATTATATATATACAATAATTTAATTTTAAAACAACAAAATTTAATTTATAAATAAATTTAAGATGGAGGACCAATCTTCAAATTAAAAAATTATCCCCAAACTCTAAAACCTAAGTAAGTTTGTGGAGTGCTTGAAATTGAATGTGAATGTTGATTGCTTGAAGGCTTGAAGAATGTGAAAGCTTTGTATTTGTTGGATTTTTATTTTGAAAACTTGATTTTGATGATATAGAAATTAGATTACACATTTTTATTTAATTTAAAGTTAATTTATATAATTTTAGCAATTATTTTTTAAAATATAAAATCAATTCGATTTATTCGAATTCGGTTTTAAACCAGAACCGAGTTTCAAATTCGGTTCGGATGATTCGGGTTATTCAAGTCGGATTCGATTTTTAATTTTTTAGGGGTAAAACCGAATATCCCAAACTAAATAAACTAATAACTGATTAAACTGAACTGGCGCCCACCCTAGATGTGACAAATATTTTACGTAGATACACGCTTATACATAAATGCCACTTAATAGATACCAAAGAGCGGGTTTTCAATTTAAAGTTAACACTACGAATAACAGATAACTAACAAAAATCAAGAACTAAACTATCATGAAAAAGACAAAAAATAGAAATACAAAGATTACGAGTATTGTTCATTTGATTTAGACGTTAAACTTATCCACTGATCATTGACGCATTATTTTAACTCTATGGCATATAACTATGGAGAGTTACCTCTCATTTACCTTGAATATACCTCTATCCTTCCCTCAAATATAGTTAAAATAAACATTTGACGATTTAAATAATCCTTCTTTTCGGAGAATCTAGACGAGTGACATAGATTTAACTCCGAAATAACAACATACATAAATAAGCAATATACCTACTCATGTCATTTAAGCGCGAAATATGCACTAGAGGGGGAAGGAGGATTCAGGGAGGTTTTATCATACCAGAGAAGTTATTTTCTTCAAAAGAAGATGGAAATTTGTTGCGTGGCATGCGGAAAGAGGTCGTTCGGTGGATGACGGGATTAGGCATACGTTGGATTGTGAGCAGTGGAAGAAGGTTGACACTTTGTACCTTGAGTTTGGTTTGGAGCCCAACATTTGAGGCTTGGCCTGTCTATCAATTGAATGAATCCATTTGGTAGTATGATTAGCACACATAGGTCATGACCCATCATGGTGGTGATCTATAACTTACCCTTGTGGTTGACAATGAAGCGAAAGTACATATTACTGTCTTTGATGATTTTGGGACCAAGGAAAATCAGTAATGATACAGATGTCTAACTTTCCCCTTTGGTCGATGATATGATGACGTTGTTCAACAAAGGTGTTAGAACATACGACGGTAGTGCCGAAGATTTTTTCGAATTGAAAGCTTTGTTGCTTTGCACCATTAACAATTTTCCAGCATATGGAAATTTATCTGGGTACTCGGTGAAAGGATAGTATGCTGTCATGTTTGTGAAATTAATACCTTTTTTGTCAATTGAAACATGGTTGTAAAACCATTTATCATGGGCACAATTGGTTTCTTCCCGAGGGACACCCATGGCGATCAACGAAAACGTGGTTTGATGGGAAGGTGGGGAATAGAGTGGAACCTTTATCAATGACAGGGTTGAGGTTTATGAAAAAGTAAGGGGACATTAATAATGATTTTGAGAAGAGGAAGTGTAAAGGTGCGACAGAAGGTAGTTGGAAGAATTGTTCATTTTTTTTCAACCTTCCTTATTGGAAGCATTTGGATGTAAGACATTGTCTCGATGTAATGCACATTGAGAAGAATGCGTGTGACTCTTTGGTTGGAATTTTTTTGAATACCCCAGGAAAAAGTAAGGATGGTTGAAAGCTCGTCTAGACTTGGTGGAAATGGGAATCAAGAGTAGTTTGGGGTCGGTCACGAATGGTGATGATTGTTACCTTCCACTTGCTTGCCATTCGATGTCTCAATCGGAGAAGAAATTGTATTGTGAAACCCTGAGTAGTGTGAAGGTCCTGGGGACTTATTCGTCTAGCATAAGTTTATGTGTATATGTGGACGAGTTGAAATTGGTTGGTTTGAAATCACACGATTGCCACAACCTGATGCAAGAATTGAATGCCATTGCACTAAGGTCGTCATTGTCTTCTCACATTAGACAGTGTATTACGAAACTCTGTTTGTTTTTCAAGTCAATTTGTGCCAAAAGCATTAGTGTGGCAAAGCTTGACAAGTTGCAAGCGATGATAGTTGAGGTTTTGTATCGGATGGAGATGTACTTCCCCCTAACTTTTTTTAATATTATGGTCCACCTGATAGTTCATTTGGTTTGTGATATTAAGTAGTGCGAACCAGTATTTTTGCAGTGGATGTATCCTTTTGGGAGGTATATGAAATTATTTAAACATTTTGTGAAGAGTTAGCATAGACCCGTTGCAAGTATTGTGCAACAATATGTGGTAGAAGAGGTCATAGAGTTTTGTACAAATTACTTGAAGGGAGTTGATTATGTTGGTGTTCCTAATTCTCAACACGAAGGGCTAGTACATGGCAAAGGAATAAGACAGGGAAAACTAATTAACCCTACTACGGAAGATTCATGTGCAGCGCACCTTTACGTACTTCAAAACCATGAGGAAGTTGTTCCGTATGTTGAGATCCTCATGGAGGAGATAAGAGTTATTCATCCTAAGTTCAATGAAACTCGTGTTTTTAAACAACACACAAGCACCTTTTCTTCATGGCTACGAAGTCATGTAAAAATTGGTGATCATCCCCGTATAGTGAATGGTTGGACCTCTGACCAATGGGCACAGTCTTGTATTATGGAGCTTACGACATTATCGAGTTTACTTTTGGTACAAAATCAATGGTTGGCAAGGGTGTGTCAAAGAACAATGTGGTGACACTTGTATCTGAGGCCCTTCACGTTGCGAGTGGAAGTGACGACAATCCCATGTACGCACAAACATGTTACTTTGGTACTGTAGTTGAGATTTGGGAACTTGGTTATGTGCATGTAAAAGTTACTATTTTTAAAGGCCAATGGGTTGATGTTAATAATGGACAAAGGACCGAGGATTTTGGATTCCCCCTTGGAAATCGTAGTCGAGTCGCTTAGAAAGATGATTCATTCATTTTGGCCTCACAAGCTCACAAAGTTTTCTATGTGAAAGTCCTTATTGACCCTCGTAGGGAGATAGTTTTTGAGGGAAATAGAGCTTTCTTGAAGAATACGAAGGCGATGATATAATTAGCTTTGGTCGGTATGCAGAGATTGGATTTGATGGGCAAGATGTTATGCTCAAGAAGGATGGTATGAGTTTACGTGGTCATTTATGGCGTACTGATCATGATGAAGGATTTTGGGTTATCTGCCGAGGCAAGATCAAGAAGAGGAGAAAGAAATAAAAAACTAGGTTTTCTTTTACTAAGTCAATTTGGTTTCTATCTTTGTAATGTTGAAGGATGGAAAGGCTTCCCGAATCGAAAGCCCATCCTGAGATATGGTCAAAATCCTTATACAGCTCAACTACATATTTTAACTTTTCCTTTGAACTACACATACTGTAAATTCACCTATTAACTACGTAAATGATGCACAAACCTAACTAGTATAACCTAGAAACATAAACATTACCCATCAAAGCAATCCATACCATTCAAACTAGTAAAGTTTGCCCAACATAAAATAGTGGAAACATGAAAACAGTCATCATAAATATTTGTGTACAACAAAATAGCGTTCAATTCTTTACTTCATTGTACAACCATCAAACTTACGAACCCTCTTCAGGACGGGCTCCCGATGTAGATTCCGAATGGGCCTGTAACGCACTTTAACTCTGCTCCAGTTCCATATCCTTTCTCTCATCTGAGCAAGTTCCCCCCAAACCCATTTGTAGCATGCTCTAAAACCTTTCACAAACCGTGCATCGGGTTTCTCTAAAATTTGGAAAATAATTAAAAATGTTAATAATTTCCTATATGCTTGAATTGAATAAAAGTAAACTAAACAATGCCAACTCTTGGCCCCTTGTTGGCCTCGTCTGCGTCCATTTCCTAGTGGGCCTATTTGTGATTAATCAATACCTAATGTTTCTTCGTGAAGTATTGTTTGTCAAACCACTTACACTTTTTGTCCTCCCGGTGCAACGCCATCCCTGGAACCTCTTTCAAAATCAAAGTGATCATGTTCCCATATGGAAGACTCTTGATCAATTGTTTTGACATGCCTACAATAGCATGTTTTTGAATATCATAGCCCTGTGATTTATTTTCCTCCCCTCAGGGATGTAATAAAACATCATCAATGTTGCATAGTTTGGCTCTGTTACGTGGCCGGAGGTTGGTACGATACTTCTAGCTATCATTGTGTACAAGATCCGTTCAGCTATGGGCAATTTTTTCAAGCTGAAACTCACTAGTTTCCCTAATTTGGTGGAATTGCGCCTGAAGTATCTATGACTACAAGCGATGGGATCAACATACGAGTAGTCAGACTGAAGGGGAAATGCCTCCCTATGATAAATGTCATCTAAAGGGCCTTCATTTTTTGGGGTATACATCTTCGGGACCCTTGTACGTACACTCCAACAATTGGTTTAGAATCCTCGGACTAAGATCTATGTTGTACCTATTCACCATAGTTCGGTATCCACCACCCTCCACCTCAATTAGATTTCTATAAAACTGACATACTTTGTCAACTTGGGAGGGTTCGTTTAAGGCCAATAAACTAAGGACATGTTGACCACTAAACCTATGCTATAATAGACATTTAGATCAATAATGTAGTACTTCAATCAATTTTACACTTTGGCGTAAAGCCTCATACCTCTCTTGTGCTTAAGCGGAGATAAATCTAGCATTTTTCTCATTGGTGGTTTTTGAGCTCCTCGAGCTACCCGCCTTGGATTTACCTTTGCCTCCCCGAGCTTCTTGTTGTGATGACGACATTCTTTGAATAAGCTTGGCAAACAAAATGTTTTTCAAATGGTGTAGGGGGTTTTGTTTCTGGAGCCGGAAGTGAAAGATTGTGTGGTTATGATTTGATATTTGGGGATTTAATCGGGTTGATTGGGTTTTTTTGATATACCCTCCATTCTTCCGAGTTCGGAACTGCGCCATGTCCCTGTTATACAAGATCCGATTTTCATGTTACGATTATGAAAGAGCTTCTTCCTCATTTTGTAAAAAGCCAAATTTCTCCTTACGAGCTTGATCAAATGCTCTTGCCCAGGTTTACTTCTTTTAACGCAGCTGAAATTGGAAGGTAATTGAGTTCTTCAATGAAATCATGTCAAAATGGCTTCCGAGTTCGGAACGTAATCTGGACATAGTTTAACAAAGAGACGATGATCTTCCAGACTCGTAACACAGTTTCATAAGTAAAAAAAATAAATTAAGGATTCAAAAAAATGCATTAGTGACCAGGTTTGGTCCATAAATTGGACAAGAACTAGGAAGCAAATTGAGTTATATGTATACAGTGAAGTGTGATTTATCTTCTGGGTACGGAACCTCATCCGGACTAAATGTTACACTAACACGATGAGGTTCCGTATTTTAAATTTCTTCATGGAGTCATGTTAATCAGAGACACTCATGGGCAAGACTTGAATACATACAATGACACATTGTACCATTGACATTTAAATCCAAAAAAGGGAACCGATAATGACATAATATTTACCAAAAACATTATACCAATAAAGAAATCAACAAATTGGTACTAAATTCTTTATATAAAAAACATCTTCAAGTTAATCTATCTACAAATTTATCTAAACTTAGACTTCAACAAAAGCTGATAATTTATAAAATCCACAACATTTCAAAATTCAAGACATCAATGTTCAATTATCACTAAACATCTATACAAAATCCGGGCCACTCTCCTCCCGAACGGCATTCTCATTGTCATTTGCATTCGCATCCTCCATATTATCATCCTCCATATTATCATCCTCTTGCGGGATGGTCTCTGCCCCAATAGCCTCTTCCCGACCAACGTCTCCTCCGACATAGTCATTTGTGTCTTGATTATCTTCATCTCTGGGTTCACTTTCAGAGAATTTAGGAGCAAAGTTAGGCATATGCTCATCATGAGATGACAACAATAACCCCACAGCTTCCATGTGCTTCACCTGTCGGGCTTTGACTTGAGCCAAATCCTCGTTAACTTTTGTTACGTCACCTCAAATGTAGCCAAGGTACCTACTCAGGGTACTCTTCCAACCTATTCAAAAACCTGGAAAAATTAAGAAATAAATCATATACTGATTTAATTGTTGGAAAATATAAAATCATATTATAAACGGAAACAACTCGGCACACTCATGAGACTAAGAAGACTCAGCCATGTCCAACTCTGCATCCCTTGCCTTTTTTGTTGCTTTAGTGGCTACCCTTGGGACCTCCTTGTGTTTCCACTTACCATCGTTGCCCCATTACCAACTATTAGTGGCCGAACCAACTCATGTCGTAAAACTCCAACCGCAATGGTCTATCCATGGGTTGGAATCCAAACTGCTTTAGGAAAGCAGTGATAAGTCCACCGTAAGGTAGATCTTTCTTCTTAGTTTCCGCCAGTTTCAGCAAATAGTTCAAGATCATATATCCTGTATTTATAGGGATCCCCTCCATCACATAATTAAACAACATCAGGTTGCCAATCGTTGACTCGCAGAAGTTGCCACTAGATTGGAGGACATTATTTCAAATCCACTCGTAAACGAGCGTCTATTCAACAGTAAGTACACCTACATCGTAGGAATCTGCCTGACCCACCGAACTCTCTCTCCTGCCAAAATACTTTCTAGCCATTTCTACGGGGCACAAAGAGGTTCCTTCACTAATGCCTGGCCACTGCTATTGATGGTATATCTCTAGGGGACCATCGGGTGTATCAGGCCTCAATTTCAAAGCAGTAGTATATTCATTACCTAAAATGGCATTTATGGTGCACTTCATGACCGTCACTTGTGTGCCCTTAACTAGGGTCATATCTTTGTTCACAAAATTGTGCCCTAAGTTTGCATAGAATTGCACCACCTCGTCGTGGTGCACACTCTCCTCACAGGTCATCTATTTCTCCATTCCCTGATTCCTAAAATACCTCAATATAAATCCAAAGGAAAAATCAAGAATCTCTTCGCTACAAACAACTTTCTAATTTTAAAAGAATCAACGTACCTTCTCTCGACTTCGGTGTTGAAAAATTTGTCTGAAGCTCCCAACTCGGGGATGGATCATGACTCCACAAGGATACATTAACTGTACCATCTCTTTCTTGCCATGATTTTTGATATTTCAAAAATTGAGTGCGAATCTAGTGAATTCGGGTTTGATTGGAAAGACCAGGGTTCGTATAAACTGAATTAAATTTGGGGGATTTTTAAAAAAGACCCCATAGCTTCCTGTCTGTATTAGATGTAACCTGAAGAACCTCCGAATCAGTAACATGTTTAGGTCCAAATTGTAGTAAATGGACCAAAACAGTTCAGAGACTGGAAGTCTGTCTCTTTCATTTTAATTTCATCCGACCATCTTCCAAGTCCATAACAACTTCTGGACTAGATATTAAAATAGCCAAAAATGTTCAAGTCCGGAACTTATAATAACGAGGGCTTATACTGCGGCATTAAATACATTTGAAAGAGATAATAAATTTTAGCCATTTGAGCGCGGATTTCTCTCCCACAAAACCCACAAACAATAAATCATCACTTTCTTCTCATCACAATCTTCACATAATCAAATATGGAGCTAATGTAGTCCTCTCATTTGTGTTAGGGTTTGGTGTTGGTGAAAATTTTGGGATTCAAGGCAAGTGGAAAGGTAGTGTTTGCTCAACAAGGAGAATTTCGGCTTCAAATGCTACTACAAACTAGGGTATAAGGTAAACTATTACACTATATTTTTTGTATGCAATAATGTTCTATAAATTAATCCTCTCCATTTGTGATCAATCTTTATTTTTGGCTCAATGTTGATGATTATGTGTATATTTATGTACATTAGTAGATCATGTTGCTACTTTTTGCTAGTTCTAGAGTTTGTGACATAGTATTAATGAAGATTGGCAAGGGTTGTTTTACATCTAGTGGTCATAGTCTAATGTCATGGAAGAGGAGTCGAGATGATGGATTAGATTCTAATAATGGAAATACCAAAACAACGATTGATGAGGAGGACGACGAATAAGGGAACAGACATATGGGAATTACATAAAACACATTGTAGAGCATTGGAAAGGAGAATGGTTGGGATGGAATGAAACCTGTTAGTTTTCAACGAAATGGGCCGGTGTTTTTCGGAAGACCATGCAAAGTGGACAAGTTGGGTAGGTAAAGTTGGTTGTACTCGGGTTGACATCCGTTATGATTCTTGGCATAATGTGCCAAAGGAATACAGAGACACCCTATGGATGGAATGCAAGGTACCCCTTCATAGTTTTATAGTTTTTTTTGTTCTAATCCTTTTAATCTAATTTAAGTTAATGGGGAAGTCGATAATTTCTAACTGTTCTTTATACTTCATAATAAATAGAGACCCTTTGAAATTGAAGCCCCCAACATGGACGAGTTAAGAAAGATAGCCATACAGATGTTATCAAAAAGTTTAAGAGAGCACAAGTACACCCTTTCTAGAGATTTCATTTTTTCAAATAGAATAGGGGATCTTCCGTGGATAAATTACACACATATTCAACCGGAGAGTTGGAAGATCCACAAAAGAAGAATATTAGAGAATGAAAAAATGTTAGCCCACTCCAAATCAAAATGGTATACATTTAGATTTTGTCGGTGTTGATGTTCCATTGCTGTTCTCTTTTCTCGTAGGGTACGAGGGAAGAAAAATACTTAATGCTATGTTGAACATAACTCTGTATTTCAAGAGTCATGGAAGTTATGGACTGGTGGCACTAGATATGGTGAGAGAACAATTAGAACAAGATGTTTTACTAGTAATTCAAAGGAATGTTTGGGGAAGAAGCTTCGGTTATTCCTATTGATGTAGAAAAAATAGATTGGTGTGATCTATTTGTCAATGCTCAGAAAAGCAAGGAAGGTGGGTTTGATAAGGCTGAGGACAGTGAACTTGCGGAAAAGTGGTACGTGTTTTATTAGCTTTCACTCCGGTTCTTGAACTTATTTTCTTGCACATATTTCCCCCATTTTGGCTGGGTATCAATGAAATTCATCATTTCCAGTGTGGTAGGATAAATTAAAACAAGATCAAATGGAAGGTAAATTCATTCCCATTGGCAAGCATGACATCTTGTGCAACATAATTGGAAAAAAGACCATCCAACATCTCGCGCTACATGGGTTGGTGCATTCGTGACAAAAAAGGAGCCTTTTGGAATTGTTCATTCATATGAGAGGGCTAGGCCATCAACAATCTACTTGTTGCAAAATGAATCAATTCTTAGGGACAAACGATTACAACAACAAGACATTTTGATCTAAAAGTTAGTGAACAACACTGGTTTTGTGTACCCTAAAATCCCGATGATCTTAATAGCGACTTGAAACTCCCATCGAGAGGTTCTCACCACTCTCGCAACGACATTGAGGTGAACAAAAATATATTGAAAGCAGGACCCAAAATTGATGCATTTCCGGACAAGGCAATCCTATCATCGCCAAAAAAGGTACGTACACTTATCAACAATAAATTACATCATAAGGCCGATGTGAATATAATATTTTCTATTTGATGTAGGGTTTTCAAATGTGCAAGCTTTACATAATGGTTGGTGAAAATAATACCCTGCTACATGTAGCCAATGGTATTTGTTATGAGTTGATTAGAAATCATCACTCCAAACCAATTGGGGATGGAGTTGTGAGGGTATCCATGGAGAAACCATTTGTGCACAATGCAATATTGCCTATTCACGATGGAGATTACAAGAAAGTAGGCCTGACCTAAGGAATATTTCTTCTTTTGCCTCGGCATCTTGTTTATGTCGATCCCTTGAGGGGCAGACATTTGAAGTTGAAGTTGAACCCCCCGATGACCACGAAAACTATTGTACCGGTGGCAAAAAACACCAAACCTCAAATGACAATAGCAAGAGTGGAGAGGGGATCACCGCCTTTTGTCCGAGTATTTTCCGATTGGATCTCGACACACCAACATAACTCAACATACACTTTTTTCGGAAATAAGTGTGTTTCAGGAAGAAACCAAGACATCATTGCATTACGGAGTGACTTTGAAGATTTATGTAAGTGTGACCAAGTCAACCAAACTATCATGTCCCTCTTTCTATTGTAAGTGTGATTTTCCTTTTTTATACGTCTCTTTTTAGGGTAGAATATTACATATTCATACCTGACAATCTAAATTTAATGTGTAAGGTACATGTATTACTTTGCTAACCAAAGAAATAAGGGTTGGGTAGGCTATTTATGTCCATTAATGACTCAAGGAATTGGGTGTTCAAAGAAAGAGCGAGTAGAATGCATACGCAAATGCATATCCTGGAAGGATAAAAAATTCTACATTGCACCATACATTGAGAACTAATGATTTATATTTTTAAACTACTATGCATAAACATGCATAGTTATATATTCATCCAAGACAATATAAATGTTGGATGTAGGTATCACTAGAGATTGATTTTCATTGTTCTGGACGACAAGCATGTGTATTGGATGGATCCATTGCACTTTCAACCTTCCCAAGGATTTGTAGATATTTTGAAGAGTGTATTCAAGGAGCCTAATTGTCAAAATGACTTGCACATAGTCTAAATCAATGTTCGAATTAGTACAATTGAGAAATAGATATTTGATCCAATTACATTTTTAATAAGTTCTTCTCATGCACACAATTAGTACAAGAAACAACCAAAAATATGGGAGTGTGGGTACTATGTGATGTTATACGCAGCGGAGTGCATTCAAGATGTCCAGTTTGATTACCTAGAAATTGATAAGGTATACATGGCATAATATTCTTTTTCGGCTTATTTAATTATACACTACTAACCTACTCGAACTAATATATTAAATTTTAATGTGCATAGATTTTCCGAAGGAATACAAGCCGTGTTCATAGGATGACATAAATGTGGCAAGAAATTGTGTGGCAAGACATCTAATAAATGTCCGATCCGCAACTCTTGGAAGACCAAATGTGGTATTATAAAAAAATATCTTAACAATAGTTACACATATTTTTCGGAATAGAATTGTATAATATTCTATTTCTATCTATAGATAGTTTCTTGGTTAGCATTGTCTATAGATTCTTGTTGAGACTACTATCATGTTGTCTAGTGTTAGATGTTTATAAACAATAGGTGTTATGTACAGAATATAATCTACGTAATGTTCATTCCTATTTATAGATAATTGCTAATGTAGAGATGTCTCCACATTTTTGTAAACCCATAAATTGTATTCGAAATTTGTTGGAAACACTAATGGAGATTTGAGACTATTTTATTCCGGGTTTTGCAAAAATAAAAAATTTTGCAATCAGAGCCGATAGTATTTCCGAACTCAGAAGAGTGCATCCCAGAATTCCAAAGGCATGATTTCTAACTTTCAAATTTGGAAATGGAGGGCCCAAAATTATTTACGAACTCGTAACAAAAAACATTTAAATAACTAATTCTCGCCCAATAACCAGGTTTGGAATGAAAACTGGACACGATGCCCTAGCTTCCGATCCCAAAAATGATAATCAAAGCCGATAGATTTCATAATTTTCCAAACTTGGAACAATATTGATGCAAATAAAGAATTCCGAATGGAAAACCAGGTTTTGAGCGAAAATTAATATTGGACCCGATGGAGTAACCTGTGCATCTAACCCAAGACCAGTTCAGGTATCCAAAGTTGCGGTAACTTCTAAGTCCGAAAGTGAATCCACAGTCGACGGGACCATAACTCTTCCCAACTCAGAAGCCATTTAAAGGTGGTTCTATCGGCTGGAGGAAGGCGGAAAATAACCACCTCTGATTGCAAAGTTTAAAGGCAGTAGTTCTAAGAACCACCTTTGATTGGTTAGGATCAAAGGCACCACCATTTCAAGAGATTCAATAGAACTGCCTTTAATCCTTCAATCCTCCACTAGTGACATAACAAGAAAAATCAAAAGAAATAAGGAGAAAAAAAAGGAGAAACATCAGGTTCTTCTCCCAAAATATCGATCTCTTCACAAATAGGATAAAAAGGCTATTTATAGTCTAATTAAAAAAAAGGTAAAATACAAAAATAGTCAACTGTTTGGATGATTTTTGCTGACCATGGAAATAAAATCTAACGATACACAAAATGATCTCCTTCACGAATTGCTGAAATTCTTGCGATTCGCAAAGGCTGATGTTGGTGCTCCCTATCATGGGTTTCACTCCATGGAGATTCTATGTAATGCGGGAGGGGGGGGGGTGGCTTCCAGATCGACATAGATACAAGGATTAGTGGTGCAAACCCAGCCTCTCCGGGTAACTACAAAAAAAGCCTCGGGGGTGTTCCCAAGAAGAAATCTCTGATGCTCATGTTAGATTTGTTTATTTCATTCTTTTTTTATGGTTTTCAAGTTACTTACCTTGCACTGGCATTCCGCATCATCATTTATAGTTCTCTTTATCATGTCATTGCGTCGGGCGTGATGTGCTCCACTCTTGTAGGTCATGGTCTAGTAGAGGGTGATGTGGTCACAAGTTCTTCTTCCCCAAGCGAGGTGTTATGCCTGTTTGGCAAACTGTTCGTTCCTGTAAGGTGTTAGATATAGATTTGGACTTCACATGACTGGGCAGGTAGATAGCATAACACCTCCCAGCCAGGAAGTTGTAGTGAGTGGAGTAGGTTAGCTAATTATCAAATTTGAGAAAATTGAATGTGTGAGCTAGGCTCGGGAGGTGAGCATATTATTGCTTTTCATTTTTGAAAGTAAGTTAGATGTGAAGTGAAAGATGGCTTCACGGGTGAAGAAATTTGGAAGGTTGTTCATGTAAATGGTATTCCTATATCTTTGGTTGTGGTTACTAGTGGCCCAGAAGATTAGGTAATTTTTTGAATTATAAAAGCAGCGGTATATGTTTTGACTATAACATTGTGTTTATCAGTTACTTAATCGTGCCTAATTTAGCAAAGGTTTTTTTTCCTGGAGCTTCAGGCTATTGGAAGGTCCATTCTAAGGCCCGTATGTATGATGAAAGGTGGGATACCCTTTGTGTAGTTTTTGTTTTCAATAATATGGTAGGTTTAAGTAAAGTTTGTTATAGTGTGATTACCTCCAATAATGTTGTTGCATTAATGGAGCATCATCCCTTCCTCGTTGACTTTGAAATTAGGATACTTTGCACCAGTGATATATCTGGGATTTTTAGTGTGTATGAACATCGGTTTTTGTATGACCTAACCTTACCCATCTCAAATTACACTGTGGATATGTTGGAAGCTTATGGGGTTGGTTTTGTCTAGCTTCATCTTGAAGGGGGTGGTCATACTGGTAAGTTTTAAGCATGAGTGTTGTAAGCCAACATGAATTTTAAAATGGAATTATTTTTTATGTTTTCTCACCTTTGTCGAGCGAATGTTATTGAGTTTTGGGTAGACTTATATCATCTGGAGTTAAGGTTTGATGTTGTGTAAGGGCTTCCTAATGATTATGGTGTTTGGGAGGATATGTTTTTCTATGTGAAATGTGGTGGTAAGGACATAGGGCCTTCATGGAATGACAAGGTACCCATGGATAGGGATGCAAATTGGAAGAATGAGACAAGTTCTATGAGGGAGATGCTTTTTTATTCTCGAAAGATAGGGATGCCCAGGGGGGGCGAGGTTGTTATCTTAAGATTCATGCATTAGAAGTAGTATGTGGTGATATTGTTATCATGTTGTACCAACAATAATGAATATTTTGTTTGCAGTTGTTAAGTTATATATAGTGTCCACGGATAGAGATTGGGCACATCTAACAATCATCGCAGGGATGATAGTGGGGATCTGATGTTAGCAGCCTTTCACATATGTTAATTTTTTGTTGTTAATGAGGAGGTGGGTGTTGGGGCTGTTAAGCGTAAGGGTAAAGGGTTAGATGATCGTGGTGTTGGAGCCTGAAAGATAACAAAATTTAAGTCTACTAACACTATGGTTGCTGACGATGCTGCTCCCATGGGCGCCATGAATTTTTCTCGAGAGATCGGGATTGATATTCGCAAGTTTTCTAGTGTAGCTAGGTCGGCTAAGGAGGTAATAATTCTCTATTAAAATGTAAGAAGCATGGGATCCAAGTAGTACTAACAGGGAATATGTATATTTTATGTAGGTGGGTGGTGCTATGATATCCGCAACACAACGTGTTTTGATTATGCAGATATGGTTTGTGATTTAATAGAAAGTTTGAAGAAACTAGAGCTAGAGTTGGATGGGATGATGGTTCGTGATGAGATGGCGTTGGAATTGGTGAAGGTGATCTCACTTTGTAAGAAGAAGGACGATGTTAATAACATGTTACACGTTAAAGTTAAGGGACTGCAGAAGGATGTGCTTGCTCATCCAGATTATCCTCGCGTGTTGGTTAATAAGTTAACATGTGTGTTTACAGCTATTTGATACAACTATTCTCCTTCAACCATTTTTGTATAATATATATATTTTTTGTGGAATAAAAAATAACAGAGGGTGATATTTATAGACATTCTGTAAAAGAAATTAGACATTTATGTAATAATTGGAATTAGTTTGTTGGAGTTTTTGATTATTTGGGAAGTAAAATAGATAGCAGACAACTAGATTTACGATGTCAGTGTCTGATAATTAAGAATAAGAACTATTTGTTGTACATTTTGTGCATTGCTTTCCGATTCCCACACCCGCTCTCCAACTCACTCATCAATGCAACTTGGCCAAATTTTGATGTGTGTCATGTGTCGTGTCGAATCGATGCACGATTCTCCACCCATTGTCAAGTGTCGTGGTAACACAGACCATAAGACTTTCTTATACAAGACTTTGTCTACTTTTAAAAGTGTTGCAATAGGTCAAACCTAGCATTTTTAGCACCTAAAGCAACAATTTTAAAGTGTTGCATAAGAATTATTTTTTTGTAGTGGAAGTGATGAAAAACTACTATTAACTTCAAATTAAAAATTAATTATAACATTAATAAATGTTAGATCATGAAAAATAGGACATATGTTGGAGTTGCACAAACAATATGGGGAATATTAATTTTCATTCCACATTATAGAGAAATTTTAGGATAGTTGGATTTTCTCTAACACGTATATATATTTGAGATGTAAACACTTATTTTAGTTGAAAAACTCCAAACACTGGTGGAAAAACCTCTATTGAAGGTGGTTTTATCAGACTAGAGAAGCAGCTTTCCACCTTTAATTGAAATTGAAGTTTCTGTCAGTCTTGAAGCAAAGAATAGAAACAACTGAGCAACACAGCAACAAAGAATATAAACAACGGAGCCTTGAAGTAACATCAAGCAAGTTCTTCAGAAACAACAAAGTGGAAGAAACCCTCGCGGCAGGAGAAACCCTCGAGGCAGAAGACCAAAGGCTTCCTTCTCCAACGGTGGATGATGTGTGCCTTCTCCAACGAAGAGGAGGTGGGTAGAGGGTGAAGGTTGGGTGGAGGTTGGGTGGAGACTGATGATAGATGGTGGAGGGAGGCTGAGGAATGAGGGTGGGTGGAGGTGGGAGAAAATAAGGGAGGGAGGCGTGAATGAGGAAAAAAACTAAGGGGGAGAAAAACCTAAGGACTTGCATTTTATTTATGTAGTTGATAAAAATGCTCAATTAAAGGTAGCTATGTCATTTTTGCTATCTCTCGAGCTAGCTTCTCCTACTATGTCATTTTTGTTGATGATTTTTCTCAGTTTACTTGGTTATATCCTCTGCGATGAAAGTCTAATTTTGTAGAAACTTATATGAACTTTGAGGCACTTGTTGAGAATAAGTTTTCTACCACCATCAAAGTATTTCAAAGTGATGGTGGAACTGAGTTTCTGAATCATCGCATGCAATCTCATTTTACGTCAAAGGGCATTCATCATCAGCTTTCTTGTCCTTACATTCCTGAGCAAAATGGTCGCTCAGAGAGGAAGCATTGTCACATTACTGAGAAAGGTTTGTCAATTCTCTTTCATTATGTCCTTTATCATTCATTTTGGTGTGATGCATTTTCAACAGCAGTCTACATTATCAACAGACTTCCTACTCTGGTTTTATCTGGCCAGTCTCCGCTCTCTGTTATTTTTGGCACTAAACCGGATAACTCCAACTTTCATCCTTTTGGTTGTCGAATATTTCCATATTTTCTCCCGTATGCTTCTCAAAATTGGCTCCTCGGAGTTTTCCATGTATTTTCTTAGGATACAGTTCTTAGTACAAGGATTATCGTTGTCTTTATCCTGCTACAAAGAAGGAGTACATCACCCGGCATGCTCAGTTTGATAAGTTTTTATTTCCTGCCACACATACTGGTTCTATGACTGCACCTTTATTGCTTGATGTTTCAAATTTTTTGGAACCTTCGTCCGTGCCTTTGGAGGTGTTTAAGCCATCTTCATCAGCCGATTTGCCCATCATTATAGAGGATTTTGATTTACAGTCTGTATCGAGAGCTCAAGCTATGCCAGATCTTTCCCGTGCCTGTCCACCGACCGCAACTCTACAGCACACTCCACATCTGCATGCATCGTACATGTCTTCGTGAACGTGTGTTGTTGACGCGCTGCCAGTTCCAGTCTCAACCTCTTTTTCGACGCTTCCGTTGTTTCCAACCAACGGGTCTCTATCGGGACCACCAGTATCTCCGACCGCTGGCTCTCCGGCTCAGCCATCCTCATCCTCATCCCTGCTAGCATCGACATCAATATCAAATCTGGCGCCTGAGCCTTCATCCCGCCACCAGATGGTCACTCGCTCTTGTATTGGCTCCCTTAGGTACAAATATTTTTTTGAATATGATATTTCTGGTTTATTAATTGCTTTATTTGCTCAGACTGAGCCAAGGAGTCATCGCTCGGCTGTCAGGGGTCCTGAATGGGTAGCAGCTATGGATTCTGAAATGGAGGCTCTTTGCACTCAGTAGATGTGGGATTTGGTTCCCCATCTTTCTCATGCAATGTGGTTGGTTCTAAATGGGTGTACCGTTTGAAGTACAAGGTTGATGGCTCCCTTGACAGACATAAAGCAAGATTAGTTGCTCGGGGATTTTTGCAACTAACTAGTTTTGATTATGGTTATACATTTAGTTCTGTGGTGAAGCCTTCTACTGTTCATATTGTTTTATCTCTGGCTGTCACTCGTAATTGGCTCTTACGACTGTTGGATGTCAAGAATGCATTTTTAGACGGTGTTCTTGATTCACCGGTTTATGTGGAGCAACTTGCTAGATACAAAGACCCGATGCATCCTGATTTTGATTGTCGTCTACACAAGGCTATTTATGGTTTGAAGCAAGCTCCTCTAGCTTGGTTTCAACGTTTCAGCTCTTTCTTGGCTGGCCTGGGTTTTGTATGCAGTTTCTCTGATACATCTCTATTTGTCTTTTCTTAGGGTGCTTCTTTGCTCTACTTGTTGGTCTATGTTGATGACATTATTCTTACTGTGAATGATAGTCGTGTCATTCAAAAGTTAATTGATCGGTTTAATAAGGAATTCAAGATTACTGATCTTGGCACTCTGCATTATTTTTTAGGTTTGGAGGTTGTTTGTACATCTAACGGCTTGTTCCTTGTTCAGGCCAAATATGCCAATGACATTTTGCTGTGTGCCGGAATGAAAGATTCTTTGCCTATTGCCCTTCCTTTTGTGGCCTTTTCACATCTTTCTAGCTCTTCCGGTAAGATATTTGGAAATCCCACTCTTTATCGATCTCAGGTTAATGCACTTTAGTATTTATCGATTACAGTCTCGATTTGTCTTATGTTGTGAACACGGTTAGTCAGTATATAGAGGCTCCTACTGATGACCATTTTCAAGCCATCACTCAAATTTTGTGCTATGTTCATGGTACTCTCTACCTTGGTCTTTAGTTTCGTGCAAATTCATACACTTTACAAGTTCTAGGTTATTCTGATGCTGATTGGGCTTGTTGTATTGAAACTCGTAGGTATACATATGGTTATGCCATTTTCCTTGGTTGTAACATGGTGTCTTGGAGTGCTAAGAAGTAACCTACAGTTTCTCGTTCTAGTTCAGAATCAAAAGACCGTGCTATGGAAAATACTGCTGCAGAGTTTGATTGGTTGAAGAATCCTCTTCGAGATTTACGTGTATCGACTCACGTGCCTCCTGTTTTTCTATGTGATAAAAATATTGCTCTGTTTCTGGTTCAGAATCCAGTTTCACATAAGAGAGCCAAGCACATTGATATTGACAATCATTTTGTACGTGAGATGGTGTCTTCTGAAAAGCTTAAAGTTGATCATGTTCCTACAGACTTACAACTTTCTGACATCTTTATAAAGGGGTTACCTCATCCTTTTGAGGGGGGGGGGGGGTTAATAGAGATATAGTTGATTTAGAATCAGGATAAAAATGAATATCCTTTCTGATTGGTTTCATTTGTTTAGGTCTTTTCTACCCTTTGTACTCATTATATTTATATACACACAGTGATATGTCCATTTTATGTGTATAATTTAGAAATTTTTTGGGTCACTTTTTTGCTCTTTTATCATCAAGAGCTTGTGTTTTACCTTGAAATTCTCTTAAAAGGGGCAAGAGTAACTTTACGCTCTTTTACCTCTTCCAAGTGGATTTTGCGTAACAAAGGAAGAACATGGAGGCTTGATGATCGGAGGCCATTAAAGATCACATTTTCTAAGACTTTTTAAGACTTGCTTCGATGACATGAACACCGGAGGCCATTGAAGACCATTTTTGAAGACCTTGAAGACTTGAAAAATGAGAGGAATCACTGTGTAGATAAATGTTTACCAAAAGAAGAAGAAAAGAAAACATGGTTAAAGTATAGCACTCGTCGCGAGTTATGATGAACCCGTTATGAACCTGTTGCGAGTCGTGACCAACGGGTGGCCTGAATCTAACCTTATCCTTTTTGTCTATAAATAGCACCCTATTTCCTCTCATTCAATGCTTCTTCTACGTTTTTGGTAATTTTCTTAATCCTATTTTCTTCCATTTTCATCTTTGAATCCTCTTGTATTATGTTTGGTTTCTTAGCATTAATTAGTATGAACTCTTGTAGCTAAATCTAGTTCTTGGAAGCAATTGATTGAACCTTCCAAAATTATGTAGTAAAATTCTATATTTCCTCATTTATGAACATTTATTAGAGAGCATTTATTATGCCATTAATGTTGTGTTTTACCTAATTTATATCATGGATTGTTTGAGTATATGAAATGTTTGTAAGATTGAAATGTTAGAGTGTTAGGAAAGCTACAAATTTCTTAACTCATTTGATATAGAAATCCAAAAGCATGGATTTAGATTTTCTTGTGTATAATGTGTGGTAATTCTTTCGAGATGAGTATGTTAATGTGGTTTGTTTTCATATTTATCATACAGATGCAAAGAAAGATTGAACCTTGAATGTTGTTTGTTCTAAGTATAACCTAACAAATGCATGGTTAAATGACTATGTCTTTGGTAGAAGGCTTGTTGTTATCAAACCTATGGTCCCTTGGGTGAAATGCCATTGATGAAATACCCCTATGATGTTGTTTGTCTAGGGTGATCATGAATGAGGTTTGCAAATGGTTGTTGTTTGTCCTTGCAAACTACTCTTAAGGAGGAATGAATGTTGATCTTTGAATAAGAAGTGATAACATTCCCCATAGACAATAAATGTAATTTAATGAGTGAATGAATCGATGAGCTATATGAAGTTTGGAAGTGGAAGTCGATTGCCCCCAAGGCTTCGTTAATTATCATTTACATCGTATCTTTAGTTGTATTGCATGATTAGCATAGTTATCTTGCTTTGCTAGTTGTTGTATTTGAATTTGATAACTTAGGATAAAAAACCAACCAAACCCCCTACCTTTTATTTACATGCTTTTGTATGTATCTATGTATGTATATGCCTAGTATGTTTTCTCCTTTATATGTATAAACACTTAAAGATCCCTCTTCTCTTGGATGACCCCGACTTGCCATTATCTACTTAATTGTAGATAGGAAGCATTAGGGCTTAAAAGTATTAACTTTGAGAGGTTCGACGATGACCTCCCAAAATTTGGCGCTATTGCAGAGGAAAAGATGTTTATTTTTAAGTATTTGGGCATATTATGTGTGATTATATGCTAATTGTAAATATTTGTTAGTTTGCTTTCATTTTGACTTCTTAGTTGATTTGCCATTTTCACTTGGCTTGGAGATGTATTGTTCGAGTTCTGGTGTATGGCGCGTACTCGATCCTCTTCACAAGAGCCCCTACACTACGACCCCGGGTTAGAGTTGAATTTAAGATGGGCTGGGAGGCTTTCTTTGGAAAGTGTGAATAACACCACTCCTAGTGACCATTTTGTGGATACATCTTCCTCTATGGAACATCAACTTGAGCACAAAGATGAGCATCCGGGAGGGGGACCGCAACATCCTCCTCTCTAAGGGCGAGCTCCTCCTCTCCACCAAAGGGATATTCCTTTGGGGCAAGCTTTGTTAAGAGACATCATGGCCCCCAACCTCAATAAAAAAACCAATGTGCATTGAGTATCCCGTGGTTGGATCGAACAAGCACTTTGAGCTAAAGATAAGGTTCATCAACATGCTACCTATCTTCCTTGGTAGGCAAGGGGAGAATGCCAATAAACACCTCACATATACTCACTTCTTATAGGGTGATATGGTCCCCCATAGGGTGGATGAATATTTCTATAAGTTGAAGGCATTCCCGTTCACACTAAGGGACGGTGCAAGAGATTGGCTCCACTACCTACCGCCCAAGAGCATCAAGAGTTGACTCGATATAAAAATGAATTTTCTAGCCAAATACTTCCCGTCCTCTAGATCCACGGCCATGAAGAAGGACATGAGCAAAATCTACCAATGGCATGAAGAATCTCTCTTCAACTATTGGGAGAGGTTCAAGAAGCTTCTTGCAAGTTTCCCTTACCATGGTTATTCGGATGGGGATTTGGTTTATTACTTCTACAATGGCCTTCTTGATTAAGATCAAAGGTTGGTAAGAGGTTCTTATGCAATTTGGGAAATCGTGATAACCCAAACCTTCGATATGGAAACCCTCAAGGAAGCCAAAACCCTCAACCATATCATCCTTCTCAACAACAATATAGGCCACCTAAACAACAATTTCAAAGGCTCCAAGAAAAACCCTGAGACTAAGGAGAGAGCTCGGGACTAACAAAGGATGAGGTGATGCAAGCCATCCACCGGTTGGGCACGTGTGTGGAGAAAAGTGAGAAATTCCAAGATGAAGCCAAGGAAAGTATCAAGAACTTGGAAACTCAATTGATCCAATTAGCTCAAGTGGTGAATCGGATGGAAGCCGGGGAAAAAGGTAAGCTATCCTCCCAGCCGGAGATCAACCCTTGACAAAATGCAAGTACTATCACTTTGAGAAGTGGTAAAGAGGTTGGCTCTCCCACGGTTGGTGAAGTTGTTGAGAAAGAACCTAAAAAGATTGAAATGTTTGAGAAAGAATTGAAAGAAGAGAATGAGGAGGAGGCCAAGGAGTGATCAAGAAAGGGAAAGGAGAAGGAAGAGGAGATCATCATTGAGAAATCAACCTCCATTTCTGAACATTCATCTCTCCCTCATAAGAAGGAAAGAGTAGTGGAGATTCCTCCATATCTGCCGGAGCTACCGTTCCCGGAAACTCTAAAAGATAAACGGAGGAAGGAATCCAACAAGGATATCTACAAAGTCTTTCATAGGTGTGAGGTAAATGTCCCTCTTTTGAAGGAATTATGTGTAGATTGGGGAGTCTTTCCAACATGGAGCATGATAAACATGCCGCCCCAATCTTGTTGGGGAGGCCATTTTTGAAAACCTCTAGGACCATCATTGATGTGCATAACGACACCCCCACCATGGATTTTGATGGGATTAAAGTAGAGTTTAGCATAAATGACTCTATGAAGTATCCTCTTGAAGAGTATTCTTGCCATGCTATTGATTTTGTTGACAATGTTATGCAAGATGTTTTTGAATTGAGTGGTGATGATTCCTTGTTATTTTCTTTGGAAAATGATGTTGAAAATGCATGTCTTGTGTATTCAATGAGTACTAACTTGAAGGAAAGCATTGAGGAGTTAAGTATTCTTGAGGAAGTGGTCCAAAGTCCCGACCCTCTAGTCTTAGAGGAACCCAAAGAACCGGAATTCCTCCAATCACTTGTGAAAACTCCGCTATTCAATTCTTGGGGAAAGGGGGGACGCTTTCGATCATTATTTCAAGCAAGCTCACCAAGGAGCAAGAAGAAAAGTTAATGGTGGTGTTACGGGAGAACAAGGAAGCAATTAGATGGACTAATGTCGACATCAAAGGCATAAGTCCATCCACTTGCTTGCATAGAATGTTGTTGGAGGAAGATGCAAGACCCGTGCAAAAACACCAACGTTGTTTAAACCCACCTATGATGGAGGTGGTAAAGGCAAAAATCCTCAAGTTACTCCAAGCGGGCATGATTTATCCAATCTCAGATAGCAAGTGGGTGAGTCCCACTCAAGTGGTACCTAAGAAGAGTGGGGTGACGGTAGTAAAAAATGAGAAGAGTTAAATGGTACCCACTCGAGTTCAAAATAGGTGGCACATTTGTATTGACTACCAATGGCTAAATGAGGAGACCCGGAAGGACCACTTCCCGTTGCCCTTCATTGATCAAATGCTCGAGAGATTAGCAAACCACCCTTTCTATTGCTTTTTGGATGGGTACTTGGGCTATTTTCAAGTGAATATCACCCGAAAGACCAAGAAAAGACCACCTTCACGTGCCCCTTTGGTACGTTTGCTTACCGGCGTATGCCTTTTGGGTTATGTAATGCCCCTGCAACTTTCCAAAGGTGTATGGTAAGCATTTTGTCAGAATTTTTTGAAAACTTTGTCGAGGTATTCATGGATGATTTCACCATTCATGGTAATTCTTTTGACAATTGTTTAGCAAATTTGGTTTAAGTTCTTAAACGTTGCATTGATACTAATCTTGTGTTAAATTATGAGAAGTGTCATTTTATGGGAGAGCAGGGCATTGTCTTAGGCCATGTTTTCTTCTCTAAGGGTATTGAAGTTGACAAGGCAAAGATAGACACAATTCAAACTTAGCCTTACCCTACTAATGTGTGCGAAGTGCGCTCTTTTCTTGGCCATGCAGGATTCTATTGCCGGCTCATCAAGGATTTCTCGAAGATAGCATCTCCTTTACGCAAGCTGTTGCAAAAAGAGGTGGAATTTGTGATGGATGAGGGTTGTAAAGAGGCCTTTGATACATTGAAAGGAAGGTTAGTTTCGGCCCCTATTGTACAACCTTCAGATTGGTCGTTACCTTTTGAGATTATATGTGATGCTAGTGATTACATCGCTGGAGCGGTACTTGGTCAAAGGGTGGGGAGAGTGTCTCACGCCATCTACTATGCATCCATGTCTCTCAATGAAGCCCAAAGAAACTATTCCACCACCAAAAAAGAGTTGCAAGCAGTGGTATTTTCTTTGGAAAATTTTTGATCTTACTTGATAGGTACAAAAGTTATTGTGTACACTGACCATGCAGCACTTCATCATTTAATGATGAAGAAAGAGGCCAAGCCAAGATTGATTAGGTGGATCCAGCTTCTAAGTGAATTTGAGTTAGAGGTGCGAGACATGAGGGCGTGGAGAACCTCGAGGCTGATCACCTAAGCTGGTTGGCACCCTGCCAAGATAGTGAGGTAAATCTATTAATGAAGGAGCAACTACGGGAGTAGTTTCCCAGTGAACAATTATTCTCTATCAGGGACCTCCAACCGTGGTATGCCGACATTGTGAACTTTCTTGTCTCTGGTAAATTTCCTCCTCACTTTTCTAAAGCACAGAATGATAAGCTAAAGAGTGATGCTAAATATTATGTGTGGGGTGATCCCTTTTTGTGGAAACATTATGTAGACCAAGTTGTTAGGAGATGCATCCCCAATAAAGAAGTTCATTCAATTCTAACCTTTTGTAATTCTCATGCATGCAACGGTCATTTTGGAGCTAAAAGGACCGCTAGGAAAGTCTTGGAAAGTGGTTTTTATTGTCCTACTTTGAATAAGCATGCATACATATTTTGTAAGGCTTGTGACAAGTGCAAAAGAGTAGGAAATATCACATCTAGAAATGAGATGCCCTAAAAAACTATGCTATATTGTGAAATCTTTTATGTTTGGGGTATTGACTCCATTGGACCTTTCCCTAGTTCTTATGGCTTTACATATATTCTTCTTTCCATTGATTATGTGTCGAAGTGGGTTGAAGAAAAACCCACTAGAACTGACGATTCTAAAGTGGTTGCAGAATTCCTGAAAGATGACATCTTCTCTAGGTTTGGGGTACCCCGAGCCTAGATTAGTGACCGTGACACCCATTTTTGCAATCAGGCTATAGAGGCATTCTTGAAGAAATATGGTGTCACTCACAAGACATCAACTGCCTATCACCCGCAAACCAACGGACAAGCCGAAGTTTCCAATCGAGAAATCAAGTCCATCCTTCAAAAAATGGTTAAACCTAACCGGAAGGATTGAAGTTCTCGGTTGAATAATGCCTTGTGGGAATATAGGATGGCTTACAAGACACCAAGCGGCATGTCACCATACCAGTTAGTGTTTGGTAAGCCCTGTCATCTACCGGTGGAGATTCAACATAAGGCTTACTAGGCGGTCAAAGAATTCAATCTTGTTATAGATGAGGCCGGCTTGCATAGGAAGTTACAATTGGATGAACTGGATGAGATCCAGAGGGAGTCCTATGAGAATGCCAAAATCTATAAAGAGAAGACAAAGGTGTGACACGATAAGATGATTATTAGGAAGCAATTTGATGTTGGTCAAAATGTCTTCCTATTCCAATCCTGCCTTCGCCTAATCCCAGGTAAGTTGAGGTCCTGATAGATCGGTCCTTTTGAGGTGGTTAAGTATTTTTGCATGTCGCGGTGGAGATTCTAGATTGATCTAAGTCCAATACATTCAAGGTTAATGGACAACATTTGAAACCTTACCACGAGAATTTTGTGCCGAAAAAGGAAGAGGATGTTGATCTCCTCGATCTGGTTGTGATTAAACTCCAAGAAAAGGGAGTAAGTCGTGCTGATGACATTAAATAAACTTAAATAAACTTGGTTTTGATCATCTGGATCATCATTCTTGACTTTCCATTGATGTTGCTTGGTTTTGGATTTTTCATTAGTTTCATTGTTTTGCTTTATGCTTTTCAAGGGTTGTTTTTCCATGATTTTGTAGAAATTTTGAAACCAAGGCTTTGGACTTTTGAAGGAAGAAATGCTTGGAGTCAAGAAGGAAAGACTTGGATAAGAGGAGGAATCAAATAAAATTTCTATGTACCAGGTTACTAGTCTGTCGCGAGTCGCGACCATGTGTTTGCGAGTCGCGACCAAATCAGAGATTTTGGCTAAAAAATGGAGGTCTCGGACTCCACTTTTCATGATTCACGATGCCTTGTCGCGAGTTGCGATGGACCATCACGAGGCACGACGAAGAGGTTGCGAGTCATGACCAAATCAGGAATTTTGTGTGAAAATAGAGCTCTTGGCCTTCACTTTTCGCCAGTCGCGATGGCCTCGTGAAAATAGAGCTCTTGGCCTCCACGTTTTGCGAGTCGTGAATCACGATGGACTATCGCGAGTCTCGACGAAGTGGTTGCTAGTCGCGACGGGCGTACAATCCTATTTTAAAAAATGGGCAGATTTCATTTTTGCCACAAACACTCATCTCTCTCCTCCACTCTTCATCTACTCCGCCATTCCTCCACCAAGCAATCTCCCTCTGACCACCGCTCACCGCCACTAACCACCACTCACCGCCACTAACCACCACTCACAGCCACCACTCTATACCCCTCATTCGTTCTTACCAAGCTCCACCCACAAATCCACCTAACATTGTTGAAGAACACAAAACCCTAAAATTTGGGGGTTTTGTGATTTTTTGCAATTAAACTTCAAATTGCTTGTGGATTTCACTCCTTTCTCATCCTTGGCATCTAAGTGGTACAATTCTTTAGTCTCTTAAGCTTTACTTGTGATTATGATTGAATCAATTATTCTGTGGGAATTTACATGAACTTTGTGTGATACCTTAGGTTAGTTTGATTGATTGGAACATTGTAGATATTGTTGAATATATTGTGCTCGCAAGTTGATTTGGAAGTATTGTATGAATATTTGGTGTTTACGGCTTGGTTCGATGTAGGATAACATGAATAATCACTTTGAGTATATTGAGTTGCAAGTATTAGTCTTATGCTTGCATTGCACTATTAGTGTTGCTTTGGTTGAGAGTGGATTGTGGTTTATATTAGATATGAGGCATGTTGGCCCTTGATGAGACTTAGTTGTTATTTGGATAAAATGTTGTTGAGCTTTGAAATGGTATATTGCTTAGGTTAGTGTAGCCATGGAACTTGAATGTGAACATTGTGAATGTACTAATGGTGGCTAAACTAATTAGGCATGACTGTGATTTTGAGATATAGCATATCCAATTTCAACTATGTTAGAACTACATGGACTTGAGAATATGGGCATGTGGGACATAATATGGATTGTATGTGCAATCGTGAGTAAAACTTGAACTAGTAGGCTTGAACTTAATTTTGCTTGTGATGATGAACTAGTTTAAGGATTGAGTATGAACTTAAAATATTGCATATACACATATTCATGTGCGTTTGACTTGTTTGTTATGGTTGGTAGATATGGCCCCTACAAAGAGACCCAGGGCTCCTCCCCGAGGTGGGCGCACCGCCTCTCCACCGCCGCCTCCACACCGGCTTCGGAATCTTGCCCTGTACCCCACCCACCGGATAGGTACATGGGTTTGACCCGGATCACCGAGTCCTATGCTGAGAGGTGGAAAGCCCTGACGAGTCGTCAACTTAAGGAGACGAGTTTTGTACATGTACCAACACTAGATACTCTTAGGCTCACCCAGCCTGTCAGATGCCTCCTCGCCGTGAGGGGAATGGAAGGATTCATGTGCAAGAGCGCACCCTCTTACCGGAGATACACGCTAGAGTTCCTGTCCACGGTCAGTATCTGCAGAATGAGAGATGATCAACCATGCGAGAGCTATATTGCTTTCAATTTGGATGATATATCTAGGCAAATAACCGTCTCACAGATTGGGGAGGCGTTTGGATTTGACACTGCGGAGATACGGGCTAGGCTAGACCCACAGGCCCAGGAGCGATCGATTGAGGATGACATGCAATTTTGGAATGTCATCAACATGTGACCAAAGAACTCCCATGACAAGAGCAGTGTCATCATCCACCCGTACTTCTTTATGTGAACCGACTGATGCCTGGTACTGTACTTTGCTCGGTGGAGCCGAAAAATGTGCCACACAACAACATTCACTTTCTGTGGCTCTTAACGAGTAAGGGGCCAGGATACGGGTTATGGGATGAGTTATGGATGAAGAGGATCGTGGAGGTGGGAGGAAAGCAAAAGGGGAAGGTCATGGTCGGAGGTATAATAGGCCTCTTAGTGGAGTACCTAGGATTGGTTCCTCCAGTTGACTTTCCGCGCTTAGGGAGGCACACTTCCTACCTCATCACTGCTGAGAGGTTGGTGTGATTTGAGATACTTAGTGCCACCTGAACCATGAGGCTATTTCACTAGTTGTATGGCCCCATGAAGGTCACATTCATAGCTCTTCCTCAGCCAAACAAGACAAAGATGGAATTTGATACACCTCTAGGAGACTTCGTGATTTCACCTAACTCCTCATGCAGAGATGACTTCCAGCGCGAGCTCCACGACCTTGGCCCAGCCCCTGTCCAATCTGATGATAGTAGCCTACCTTTCTCTGAGCGACAGCACCAGCAACACTCCCCGCAGCCTCCACATAAGACCGGGCCAATGCAGGAAGACGATGTGCCACCTCACTACTCTTCGCCTCCATCGGATTTTTATGAGCGGATGATGCAGACCATGCAGGATGGATTCTGCCACCAGGACAACATGATATTGGTGCACAATGTGTTTGTCTCCCAGACTTTGATAGACATGGATGAAAAGATTGATCACCTGTTAGCTCGCATCCATGAGATGCAGTCCCAGGCAGGCTGTGTCTCAGGCCCCGATCCGGGAGCAGAGAGGTAGAGAGCTAGGAGGCAGAGGAGCATGTATTGGTGGGCTCATTATCAGCAATGCTATTTTGGCGGTAGCCCTTCTTCCTCACATCAGTAATTTGTGAGCACCATATCCTTACCCTTTCCATACTTCGCTTTGTACGTTTTTTCCCTATTGTCTACGTTGAGGGCAATGTAGTGTTCTAAGTGTGGGGAGGGGTATCTACTTTGAGGTGATTGGGGTTAGAGATACATTTGGAGACTTGCTACTTTTGAATAACTCTTTTGTTTTGTTTTGGATATTTTTCCCTTTTGTTTTGGGATGTTTTTCTTTTGATGTACTTGGATAATGTTGGCTTTGATACTTTTCTTAACCTTAACATTTGGAAAGCACTTTTCTGCTTTTTGGATTGGAGAAACGTGAAAAAATTTGAAGAAAAAAATAGAAAATGAAAAATAAATAAATAAAAAGAATCTCGCTAAGTTGAAAACCAGAGAGAGCATCTTAGGCAACACTGGAAGCCCGGATAGGTCGAAAACCCAAGAGGGCGACCTAGGTAAAAATGAGAGGCTAAATGTGTGGAAAAAGGTGAGATGTAAGCCGAAAAAAAATATGACGTGTGGCTAGGATGAAAATTCGAAAGGGCTCCAAGGCAAAATGAGAGAAAAACGAGAGAAATTGAAAAATGTTAAGTGTTCACTCATTTGCTGGCGTTGGAGTCATAAGGTTGCGGTGACCATACAGATGGATCGGGTAGCTTAACATCTTGAGGACCTCTTGGGAGTGGAAAATTTAGCGGGAAGATACAAAGTAAGTTATAAAACTCTTAATTGTTGATATACTTCATTTTTAGGTTGATACATTGATATAAAGTGGAGCATGTGTTTTGAACCTTATACATGTCTTTTAGCTTCACCTTATACCATTGGATTTGGGATTGTCAATTCGAAATTTGGAGATGTTTTAGGGATATCAATGAATTGATGGGTTGATATGGTTTGGGTAGATTTAGGAATGAGGGTTGTGGGAATTTCTCATTTGACCTTAACATTGAGATGTATGATATTGAGAGTTTTATGTGGTATTGACCTGGGGAAATAGTAGTTAGGATGTGGATACGTCATTTCCTTCGTATGCTTGGATCTTTTCTTACTCGAGGGCGAGTAAAGTTTAAGTGTGGGGAGGTTTGATATGTCCATTTTATGTGCATAATTTAGTACTGTTTTGGGGTCACTTTTGTTCTCTTTTATTATCAAGAGCTTGTGTTTTACCTTGAAATTCTCTTAGGAGAGGTAAGAGCAACTTTATGCTCTTTTACCTCTTCTAAGTGGATTTTGCGTAACAAAGGAAGAACACGGAGGCTTGAACACCAGAGGCCGTTAAAGATCACATTTTCGAAGACTTTGAAGACTTGCTTCAAAGACATGAAGACCGGAGGCCATCGAAGATAGTTTTTGAAGACCTTGAAGACTTGAAAAATGAGAGGAATCACTGTGAAGATAAATGTTTACCACAAGAAGAAGAAAAGAAAACAGGGTTAAATTCTGGCACTCGTCGCGAGTCGCGATGAACCTATCGCGCGCCCGTCGCGCTCCCGTTGCGCGCCCGTTGCGAGTCACGACAAACCCGTCGCAAGTCGTGACCAACGGGTGGCCAGAATCTAACTTTATCCTTTTTGTACTATAAATAGCACCTCTTTCCTCTCATTCAATGCTTCCTCTTCTGCATTTTTGGTACTGTTCTTAACCCTGTTTTCTTCCATTTTCATCTTTGAATTCTCTTGTATTATGTTTGGTTGTTTAGCATTAATTAGTATGAACTCTTGTAGCTAAACCTAGTTCTTGGGAGCAATTGAATGAAGCTTCCAAAGTTATGTAGTAAGATTCTATGTTTGCTCATTTATGAACATTTATTGGAGAGAATTTATTGTGCCATTAATGTTGTGTTTTACCTCATTTATATCATGGGTTGTTTGAGTATATGAAATGTTTGTAAGATTGAAATTTTAGAGTGTTAGGAAAGTTGCAAATTTCTTAATTTATTTGATATGGAAATCCAAAAGCATGGATTTAGATTTTCTTGTGTATAATGTGTGGTAATTCTTGCTAGATGAGTATGTTAATGTTGTTTGTTTTCATATTTATCATATAGATGCAAAGAAAGGTTGAACCTTGAATGTTGTTTGTTCTATGTTTAACCAAATAAATGCTTTGTTTGTTTAAATGACTATGTGTTTGGTAGAAGACTTGTTATCAAACCTATGATCCTTTGGATGAAATGCCATTGATGAAATACCCCTATGATGTTGTTTGTCTAGGGTGATCATCAATGATGTTTGCAAATGGTCGTTGTTTGTCTTTGCAAACTACTCTTAAGGAGGAATGAATGTTTATATTTGAATGAGAACTGATAACATTCCCCACAGACAATAATTATAATTGAATGAGTGAATGAATTGATGAGCTATATGAAGTTTGAAAGTGGAAGTCGATTGCCCCCAAGGCTCTGTTAATTATCATTTACGTCGTATATTTAGTTGTATTGCATGATTAACATAGTTCTCTTGCTTTGCTAGTTGTATTTCAATTTGATAACTTAGGATAAAAAACCAACCAAACACCCCCCCCCCCCCACCCCCTCTTCCCTTTTTGTTTACATATTTTTATATCTATCTATGTATGTATATGCCTAGTATGTTTTCTCCTATATATGTTTAAACATTTGAAAATATCCCTCTTATCGTGGACGACCCCGACTTGCCATTATCTACTTAATTATAGATAAGAAGCATTAGGGCTTAAAAGTATTAACTTTGAGAGGTACTACAATGACCTCCCACACAACCACAATCTTTTATGGGTTTTACATTCTATTACTATTAGAAACGGTTCTTCAATAACACTTTTAATTGATTTTCATTAAAGGCGAAACCCCCTTTAATCGATTTAAAACCACCTTCAAATTTAAAAGAGTGACCTGCGGTTAAACAAAGTTGACAAACTCAACTACAGAGAAGACAAGGGAAGGGGAATTCCAAATTCGAAACTTATTTGGAGTTCTAATTAAAGCCAGTTTATTTACATGCCTTTAATTACCCCCTTTTCCTTTACCAAAAGTATCTTAGCATTAATATAATTGAAAAGAATCCTTTGGGATAAGTGAAAGTAATCGGCTGTCGTGTTCATAAAGTAAAAATTACGTATATGTTCCTCCCATGAGCACTAAACTATATCTGCAAATGAAGACCAATAAAAAATACGATTAATTGAGCACATGAAACCGTAATAGATTAGCGAGCGGAATTGCGAAAGCTAACCGTTGGAGACGGATATAGATTACGATGCATGGCCCTAATTACAATGAAGTATCATTAAAGCAGAATCTTCACAAAATGAGAATTTTATCCCCCAAAATCCTACACTTAAACCCAGTAATATCAAAAGAAAAAATGTATGTTTTTCCCGAAAGAAAGGAAAAGTAAAAGAAAAGTTGAACCTCTTTCTCCCTCATTGCGTCCAATAAATGGCGCACGATACGCAGATTTCTTTAATCATAAGTGTGTGCTAAAATAATGTCGCCGGTTGCAGTAGAGACAAGCATTAGTGGCAGTCTTTAATTTGTCACAACTATCTCAATTAATTAATCAAATCATATTGATCTGAATGTAATTTAATCTTCATCTTCATCAACCACTGGTCCCACACCAAGGTGCCAAGCTAATAAACCGCCGTTCCTCATCCCTCTCCATCGTTCCCTGCCGGCGGAACGCCTTAGTGCATTCCGGCAGCAAACCAAGATCCGCGAAAAACGGCTCATCATCGTCCCGCATTGTGAATGCCATCCTCATCAATTCCTCATCGGTCACTCTATCTTCACCCAAAATTGGACTTTCTAGCATGGTTGAAGAAGTTGTGCACTCAAAATCCGGGAACCAAATAAAATCGTTCGTCGACGGCATAATCAGTGACGGACAATCAGCGCTATTAGCGACCAATTTTTCCTCGTGACTCTTGTTCATCAACTCGGCCTGGCTAGCGAATTTGGTCGGCTTTTCTTCTTCCTCGTCATCTTCATCGTCCTCCTCCTCGGAATTCATACTGGTTGTAGCTTTGCTTGTATCCCTTCTTGCAATTTTTGTTGGTTTGATGGAATTAGGGCTAATTTGGGTGTGGTTGTTTTGATTCCTCGCTGCCGGTCCCGGATGATTATGCTCACAAGAATATGTGACTAATAGCATGTTCGGATCAAGCCGACTCCTCTCAACTTGTTTTCTAGCCGGACATCCCTTTGAACTGCTGCATCTATAGTATCCTCTGCGGAACAAAAATAAATACATACTAAAAAAAAGTAGAAAAGAAAAGAAACGAAAACCCCTATGGAACTATTGACTAAAATCAATGTGTAACAATATAATCTAGGAGATTTATGTCAGATAATGTTGGGTTTCCTTAAATTACCTAGGATAAGGAGATCCTTTAATGGGTTTCTGGCCGTACTTCCTCCAAGCCCAAGAATCTGAAGGTGGAGTTCCCATTTCACCTTTGAATCGTGACCCTTCCACATCCTTGATCGGTACCGACAAAACTCTTTTCGGAATCGATCGCTTACCAGTACTGTACCAAACCTCAATTACATGAGTTACAGCTATGTATGCATGCATATGAACTTCAGTTTACTGATACCCAGAAAAAAACGTACTTATAAGCATTTAGCACTATTTGTTTGAGAACCAAAAAGAATGTTTGAAATAGTAAAGCAACAGGAGAAAATAGATACTACACTGAATCTACCGATCACTAACCTTTTCCTCTGCGACGAAGTTGAAACCGCCTTGCCTTCGCTGAGCATACTAAAGCGCGGTGAATCTGCGCTGTTCTGGGCTGAGTTTTCGGAAACTTCCTGCTCATGTTGATGGTGACCGACAAAAGTACTTCTGTTCAAAAATCTACTGTCCATGATCTTTTCGGAACTAAGCTGGGATTATGCTAATCAGCTCGAAGTGATGATGTTTTGATCACACATTCACACAGTGAGAGAAAAGGAAGTGGGGCTAATGGTTGATGAGAACAAGAAATTATAGATGGAGATGTGTATTAGGAGGAGGGTTTTAAATATTGGGTCCTAATGGTGACAGATGGGGAGGTGATAATGGTTGTTTATAAAGGACGTGCAAGCAAATGTGGAATTAGTCCAAAGCTTAGGTTGATTTAATTTGGAGTGTGAAAGCAACCTCGAGGCTGATTTCTTTATTGGTTATATTTTCGTCAGACCAGAGAGATTCTATAATTCACTCTCTCTTCTCAGTCTTTGATTAATGAGCGTCTTTTTGGATTCTTGTGGGACGTCTTTTCCAGTCGGCTGATTAGTAATTAAGTTATATTATATTGTGGAAATTATTTATCCATTTATAACTATTGTTTTTTTTATTGTCAATGCATTTCGTCTTATAAGTGACACAGAAACTGCAAGGATGTGGATTTAGTTTTTGATTGTACATGCATGCACTTCCAATTTTTATTTTAGTATGCTATCAACGATCCCAATTTATACAAAAGTACTTTTCATTGGCAAATTTTCAATTCACTACTGGAAAATAGGTAAATAGGCAATGGTATGTTTGTACTGGTGCCAAAGTACTACTTCTGTAAATTTCATAGCACGAGTATAAACATCTGAAAATGATAATATCAGTGCCTTTGTATTCAACTGCATTGGAACCCAACATACCGGTGCTCCATACCGGTGCCTAAGTGAAAATAACTAACAAATATAGAAATTTTGAGCATTGGTACAAAAATGTCTAAGTGAAAATTAATTTTCCATTTCAAACCTTAAATTAACCCAAGAATACCCAATATGAAATTAATTCGATACAAAAACGAAGGTGTAACTCAAATTTGGGCAAAAGTGCAATTTTAGCAAAGTTACATACGAATCCATTTTGGCGACCCGTCATACACAATTTTGGAACACAGGAAAGACAGAATGCTTAATTAAAATTTTTTAATCCAATTACATAACTACAATCACAGAAAAAATACATAACTACAACCACAGAAAAAAATTTCCAACGTTTCGGGCCAATGGATCAACTTTTATAAACATTGCATTAAGTAACTCAGCATCAGTATTTTATTAAAGTAAACCGGTAGTGACTAAGCCACTTATGAAAAATACCTAATTTAGCTCAAAAGCGTGGGGGGAATTTTTGAAATTTTGGATATTTCAACATGACACCAGTTTATATACTGGTGCTGTAAGAAAATTACTATTTCCCACCCAAAGTTGATTGGGCTAAAATATATTTGAAGCCCAAAACAAATCCAGCACTGGTATACATATGAGGCTCCAGTTTTTACTGCCGGTGCTGTATACTTGGTCAATTTTTCAAGCATTTCCTTTTCGTCCTCAATTATTTTCCCAAAAAATTAATTAAAGTAGCTATAGGTAGCCGCTTTCAAGGGAAAGGGGCACCGGTTTTTCCTAATTGGCACCGGTATATATATCAGTTCTAAGGAGTTGGAAAAAATTTAAAACTTTCCTCTCTGCCTTGGGAAAAAAATTATTTAAGGCAAACTCACGCAGCTGCTTTAACTACTTTCTGCACCGGTACAAAATTGGTGTTGTGCACTATAGACGGTTCAAGAATGTAGTCGACAAATTGTTAACACTGGTAGGTCTGCTATGTACCGGTGCTAACCTGACGCAAATATAATGCGACCCGATTGTTCCCATTTACAAAGGTAACATCTTTCTATCTTCTCCCTCCTTCCTTAGGGTTTCTCCTTCATCAATCCCCTTTATACCCATGTTCTCCACCATTTAACCACCATTCAACCACCATTACTCCACTTCCTCAATCCCCCCTAATATAAGATACCTAAAAACACAATGTTTCTACCTCCGAACAACATTTTCCCATTTTCTTTACTCTGCGCCGGTAAAATTGACTTCACAAGGTTAGAGTTCTTCAATGTGTTATGTTGAAGCGTGATATTCATGATTGCGTGATGTGGAATTGTTTGTTCTAAAATGTGTGAGATTTTGTTCATTTTGTGATCTTAGGGGTGTTTGTACGAAAATGTATGACTTTTAGTTCATTACGTGATGTTTGAACTGTTGAATCCAAAGTGTGTGAGATATAGTGATATGGTTCATTGTGTTATGTTGATGTGCTTGTCCTAAAATGTTTGAGATATAGTGGAGTATGGTTTGATGTATAGGTGCTTGTCCTAAAATGTGTGAGATATTGTTGATTGTGTTGTGTTGAAGTGTGATATAGTTGATTGTGTGATGTTTAGGTGTTTGTCATAAAATGTATGACATATTGTTGATTGTGTTATGTTCAAGTGTGATATAGTTGATTTTTTGATGTTGAAGTGTTTGTCATAAAATATGTGAGATATTCGTTCATTGTGTTATGTTGAAGTGTGATATAGTCGATTGTTTGATGTTGAAGTGTTTGCCATAAAATGTGTGAGATATTCTTCATTGTGTTATGTTGAAGTGTGATATAGTTGATTCTGTAATGTTGTAGTGTTTGTCATAGAACGCGGGAGACATAATGGAGCATGTACGATGGTGAAGTTTTTTTTCTAAAATGAATGAGATATAGTTGATTGTGGGATGTTGAAGTGTTTATGATATAGTTCGAATTGCCTCAAAGAACTACAATGTCATTATTGTTGATAGTGTATGTGTTTCGTGGTAATGGATTCTATCATATTGTACATATATTGAGCATACAAGTTTTTGGGGGTGAAATGGTTTATTATTATAGTGTATTGTTGTGGATTGAGGCGGTGCCCACTGTGGGTTTCACATATCATCGATGGTTTATTACATGTTTTTGCTTGTTTTGATGATTTCAAGTTGATGTTTATGCCTAGCTTGGGATGAATTTTGATTTTTCCCTGGTGTATTGGTTGCTCTCTATTCATGCGGTGCCCTCTAACTATTTAATGCTTCTGGAAAGTGCAGTAACATTTGCAAAACTCACTATTGGAAAACAGGTACATAGACACTGGTACAAAGAATACCGGTGCTAATTATACCATTAGCACCGGTATAAACTTATAAACAACAAAGTAATGGTGCCTTTGTAACTTACAGCACTGGTACAAACACATGAACAATGAAGTACTGGTGCCTTTGTAACTTAAAGCACCGGTAACCAAAAAAACCGGTGCTCAATACCCATGCGTTTGTTAAAATAAATAACAAATGAGAAACTGTGAGCACCGGTTATGCACGTACCGGTGCATAAAACCTGTTATAAGACAAAATTACATTGGAAATTGGAAAATGCACTCGGAAAATAGGAATATTGTAGCACATGTTTTGTTTTTAGTTGTAGCACCGGTATATAACCGGTGCTATTTATACATAGCAAAAAATTGGGCAATTGCAATTTAGCATTATGCAATCAAGTCCATTTCGGGGATGTTCCATTTATCCAATCATGTCCAAATCGCATAGTTGTAAACATGAATTATGAAATTTCAATATGGAATTGCCAATTTTGGTTTTCAACAATTCCAAGATTGTTGGAGGGATCTAAGGGCAAAAAGTAAAAAATTCAATCGAACGTCCAAATTTAAATCCGCTCGAATGTAATGCTACATTATGAATCCGTAAAGTATATATACCAATACTTAATCAATTTTTTTATGAATATATCTTCACAAAAAACTACCAATAATCCTCCCCGTTAGAACTTCCTAACTTCTTAGTCATCTATAGTAAGATACAATAACACATGTACTAACACTTTATAAATTTTCACTAAAAGTTATTTTTCTATTTCAAAACTTCAATTAACCCATGGATACCTAATATAAAATAAATTCGATTAAAAAACAATGATGTAACACATTTTTGGGCAATAGTACAATTTTAGCAAAGTTATGTACGAATCCATTTAGGGGACCCGTCATACATAATTTCTGAACACAGGAAAGATAGAATGATTTATTGATTTCTCGTCAATCCAATTACTTAACTAGATTAACCGAAAAAATAATCGAACGATACTCGTCTGTGGATGAATAGTTTGGGGTGAAATTTTAAATTTTGAAAAGTATAAAACTAGCACCGGTATTTCAGCACTACTTAAGATGCAGTCTCAGGCAACTGCTCTAACTAGTTTGAGCACAACCTGAGAAGTTATAGCACCGTTAATTATACCGGTGCTCTGGACTTAAATTTTTTTTATCTCCTTTCCTCTTTATTTCTAAAAAAAAGATTTCGAAGCAGCCTGAGGCAGCTGCGTTTACTAATGTGAGCACCCGGTTGACTACTTGTAGCACCGGTAACTGTACAGATGCTTGATACTTAGAATAATTTTTAGATCCTTTCCTCTCTGTTTCTAAAAAAAGATTCAGAAGCAGCTCGAGGTAGTTGCTTTAACTACTTTTAGCACTGGTTTTTTTACCGATGCTTGAGACTTAGAAAAATTCATTTGTCTTTGCTCTCGGGTTCCAAAAATTATGAAACAAATGCAACTATAATAAGCCTGGAGAACCTGGGTTAAATAATATAGACACCGGTATTTTAAATTCTGTAATGGTGCTAAGATGACGCATATATTTGAACGATTCATTTTTCTCTTTCATTAAATCTCAACCGTTAAAACTTTCAGGGTAGCTATGTAAACCCCTGAAACCATACTATTTCCCCACTTTCTTTAAACCCTATTTTGCTTCCCACATCGCAGCTGCCACCAAGACCTACCACCACCACCGCCAAGACCTTTGACACTGCCGCAACCCCTTTGTTGATGGAGGGCATCCACTGATGGAGACGAGCAGACGAGCATTCGCATTCGCATCCGCATTCCCTGATGAAGAGCAAACACATTCTCATTTGCATTCACATACGATTAGCGGAGTTATTCTTCTCCACTGATGGAGGGAAATGAAAAAAATAGCAGACGAGTCCATTCTCCACTGAAATTAGCTCCATTATAATAATCTATTATCCCTCTTTCTTTGATTTCTTTTATAAAATATTTTGTAATCTGTGATTAACAATTGTATACTGCGGCAATCATTGCAGGAGGTGTAGTCATCGTCGGAGGTCTACTGAAAGCGGTTGCATGAGGAAGAAGGAGAAGCGACATCAGGTTTGCTTAACTAAACTCCTGTTTTATATGAAATGAGTAGGATGTATACTTTGTATTTTTTGTTCAAGAAAATTCTTTGTATACATGCCAGAGAATTGGGACATTATCATAAAGACCTTTGAATTTCTTGTTTATATATTTTATGCATTAATAAAAATAGCCCTTTAACTGTTTTTTTGTGTAATTTACACTCGATCTATAATGTTATTACAAATTAGTTATGCGAATTTATGCAGTAGGTTAATTAGGATCAGTGTGGAGAAACACGGTTGTGGACATTAGGAGCAGTGTGGACATTACATTGTGGAGAAATACAATTTTGATTATGAAATGAGACTTAGTGTAAGTAGTTTTTGGTTGTATTAAAGTTTAAGTACCAACACAAATAGTTAGTTTTCTACTCGTGTTTCAAATCAACTTGTTGCTACTTGCTTTTGGAGCTGGATTCCAGGGACGTTTGTGGTCATTCGTTTCTCAACAGAAGAGTTAGATTTTGAAACAGTGCAACTCAATAGTAGTTCCATCTTCTAGGATACAATTCCAACAAACAAGGGCTGCATTTCCTCTTATAACATTTCCTTTGGTTATAATGTTATGTATAATTATGTTTTAGAGAGTACAAATGAAAAACAAATGTCATAGGCAGATTCATAATGTAGGAATACCATGGTCAACGGTTTAATCATATCATGGGTGGTTGACGTTTAAACTGTGGAGATGTTACAGTCTACAAGCCTCCGGAGCAAGGAGTGTTTGACATGGTTTGTTTAAACACTCCTTGCTTTGGTTCCCCGAGAACTGTTTCATTTTGACATTTTATATTAATAATCATTAGCTGAAGGGCACTCCATAGGTTGCATTCGATTAATGTATTTCCCTCTAACTGTGTAATTATTATATAATTTGTAGAACTCTTCCATTTCAAATGTGGAGATTTTGTAGTCTATGAGCATCGAAAGAGGCATGGTGTGTTCATAGGCAATTATATTTAGCATTAAACTGTGTTGATGTTAAATTCATTGTTAAGACATATGTAAACACACCATGTCTCTTTCAATGTGCTTAAATACTGCATCATTACGACATTTGAAATTGTTTTGTTCGACAACAATTAATAAATATTATTTTGTTGTACAACTTCGTAATTTAAATTGTGCAAAATTTGTTGGTGTTTTGTTGATTTGTAGTTGATGCATAAACTGTGAAAATGATACAGTCTATAGGCCACCGAAGCAAGGAGTGTTTGACATGGTTTTTATAAACACCTCTTGCTTTGGTTCCCCAAGAACTGCTTCATTTTGACATTTTAAAATACTAAACATTAGTTAAAGGACAATGCATAGGTTGCGTTCGATTAATGTATTGCCCTCTAACTGTGTAATGCTTATAGAATTTGTAGAACTCCCCCTTTTCAAATGTAGAGATTTTGTAGTCTATGAGCACCGGAAGAGGCATGGTGTGTTCATAGGTAACTGTATTTAACATTAAACTGCGTTGATGATAAATTCATTGTTAAGACATATGTAAACACACCATGCCTCTTCCGGTGTGCTTAAATTCTACATCATTGCGACATTTGAAATTGTTTTGTTCGACAACAATTAATAGATATTGTATTGTTGTACAACTCCGTAGTTTAAATTGTGCAGAATTTGTTGGTGTTTTGTTGATTTTTAGTTGATGTTTAAACTTTGGAGATGTTACAGTCTATGGGCAACCGAAGAAAGGAGTGTTTGACATGGTTTGTTTAAACACCCCTGCTTTGGTTCCCCAAGAACTGCTTCATTTTGACATTTTAAATTACTAAGCATTAGTTAAAGATACTGCATAGGTTGCCCTCTAACTATGTAATGCTTATTCCATTACAAAAAGTGTTGTAACATTTTTACAACTACATAATTTAAATTTTTTAGAATTTGTTGTTTTTTGGGATGTTTTGTAGTTGATGATTAAACCGTTGAGATATTGTAGTTCACCCAGGCCAAGGAATCTTGGAGTGTTTGATATCATTTTTTTATACACTCCCTACTTCCGTGGCTTGGGGAAACTACTTCATTTCACATTAAAAATGTAGAAAAAATGCATTAGAACTTGTAGCATGTTGAACGTTTTGAATAAATGACAAACTAGATTAAGGCTTACAGGTTTTTCCAGCCAGTGAGTTTAAAATCATTAACTGTTTTTTTTATTTGCCACCTAAATTCCAGCACCTATATTTTGAACATATAAAAACCGGTGCCTATTGTTGGGAGGGGGGTACAAAAATTTGGCACCAGCAAGTGATATCCGATGCTAGCTTAAATTTCTAGCACCGCTAACATTTACCGATGCCTATGTATCACATTACTAGCACTGCTAACATACACACTAGTATGAAAATTCATAAAATAACAGTACCTATGGTGGGAAAATACCGGTGCTTATGGGGGGGTCCTCCCAGTAGTGACTCCACAATTTAAAATGTGGATATTTTGCAGTACAAGATCACCAAGTAAATATGGTGTGCTTAACATTAAAACATAGTTAATGTTAAATACATAGGTAAAACATAGATATACACACCATGTTTCCTTGGTGCTTAAACACAACATAATTTTGACATTTTAAATAGTTTTCTTCAACAAATCGTACTGTTCACAAACTTAATGGAAGGAGCATTAGTTAGAGCACCCAGACCATAATCATATAAAATCCTCCTCTCCTAACAACCCTCACTTCACCACCTCTCCCTGCCTCTGCCTCCGTTCCATCCCCTCTCTCATCCTCCACCAGCTCTCTCTCTCCACTGGTGCCACCTCCCAGTCATACTTTTGAAGGATTCGACGCCGCCGCCAATGACCCCCACTCCTCCCTCTCCCGAAGAGCTCCACCAAAAAGTTTAGATTCAGCTTAGATCCGCCACACCTTAGCTCTCACAACCACCACCGCGTTCGATCATGCCTCAAACCCTTGCGTCTGACCTTACCTTCATGGTTCTGGTTCGTTGACATTATCTAGGGTTTATGGAGATTAGGTTCTAGTTTTATGATACTTGATTTTGTTAATCTATGTTTAGGACTAGTTTGTTTCATGAATTGAGGGTTGTTATGTATTTTCAGATATATGTAATGAAAGTTGTGGTTATGAATTTTCTAATTTTTTACATGAACTTTTTTTTTTGTTCTGCTAATTATTCTTTATGAATTTTAGGGCTTCATATTTTGGCCGGTGACTTTATTCTCGCTGGCCCGATTTTTTTATTGATCGCCTATTTACTAGCACCTGCATTTTACCACAAAGCACCAGTATTTCAAGCATTTTCATACCGGTGTCTAAATGATCTGGTGCAAGAATGTAGTTTCATAGGCACCACTAAGCGGTTCCTGACCTGCCCTGACTCGATTGTCATAAAAATATGAGCCGAGGGGCTTATGGGGAGATTTATATTCTACACCCGTTCTTACTACTAAGCTACCATGGGGTAGTAAGCGGTACGCCTTGGGTTTGTCCACATGAATGCTAGGGATCAAGTACTAATTAAAACACAACCTCGTGTGGGTCGTCAATCTGCACGAGTGAAAGAAACAGCTAGTAGTGTAGACAAGCAACTGGGGAGGGGGTGGGCCTTTGGTGTTTTCAACTAACAACTACAAGCATGTAATTAACAAGCATGTAAACTATTTATACTAGGCACTTGGAAATAATTTAGCAACATGGTAGTTCTAATGCTTCAATCCTCGATTAATTCACATATAGACATACAAAAGACATATCACTGTGTTCACAACATGTAGTGTGGTCGATGGCATACACTTCCCCAGCCCTGTCACGGTGGGTGCGCTCACAACCCTCCATCGGCACCACCATCATAATTAGGGGAGTACAACAAGGTTCGATCATCATTACAGGTTTGTTTCTCCCCCATGCTATTATGCCCCGGGCTTCCACCTCGAATGCAACTACTCCCCCTGGGTCCTATATACATTAAGCCCAAGGTTTTTAGGCACCTTATTTGTGATACTAGGGTTTCAACACAATGCCTAGCTTGTTACTATTCACTATCTCTACCCACAACCTTTCGGACAACATTTACGAAGTCAGCTAAGACTAGTGTGATGGAAAATAGGTCAGAGCATTCTCGAATCCCCCATGAAAACACCCACGCAGACGCATTCTCTTCTACCCATTATAACATCCAGGTTTCTCTTCCCAATTTGGCATCAATAATTGCACCATACATGAGTATATCCCAAAGTGTGTGCATAGATGTGGTGTACTACTCATGCATTTATAACATTAAAGAAAAATCACAATAATATCATAGACATAAAGATAGGATGAATCTAATGAATCTCATAAAGCATTTAGAACATACCAAGTGCCAAAATGAATCCCAAGCTAATCTAACTACTCCCTAAACATGTCATTCAATTACATGTTTGAATTCACATCTTTGGGACAATGAAAGAAGAAAATAAAAGAAAAGATTACAAAACCTACAAAAGGAAATCCTTCCTTCTTTCCAAGCTATCACCTCTCCAAATATGTTTCAAATGAGTATACTAGGGTCATATATATAGTAGTAGGAGATTGGGCCTAAAAATAGGCCAAAAGTAGCAAAAATCTAGGTCTGGTGTCAAGGTTTCACAGGCTGGCACGAATGCCACGGTCCGTGAAGCATGCATAGCACCGGAAGGCCAAATCTGTCACGGTCCATGAATGTTCATAGCCGCAGCCCGTGGGATATGGCGCGATCCATAAAGCTGTGATCGTTCCACGGTCTGTGAAGGTTTTCAGGGACCGTAAGCAGCATGTGGTTTTTGCTCAGAGTTATCCCATGGTCTGTGAAGGTTTTCACGGACCGAGAAAAACCTGTGGCTTTTGCACAGAAAGTTTGTCACAACCCGTGAAGGTTTTCATGGACCGTAAGTAGTTTGTGGTCTTGCTCAAAAGTCTTCTCATAGCCTATGAAGTTTTTCACCGACCGGCTCCATACTTGGCCAAATTATTCAATTCTTTATCCACTTGCTTCACAACCCGGGGCCTTGCCTCATGAAGGTCTCATATAGGTCTCGTGCAGGTCTTCACGGAACCCCTGAATTCTTGTGTAGTGCGGGCCGTGAAGATTTTCACGGGCCACTGGTGTTTGACCATGCGCGGTCGGTGACCGACCGTTGGTACTTCATTGGCTGAACTTCATTTGCTTGTCACAGGTGAACCATTAGTCTGAATTAGGATTTCTAGTAGTTAATTTATCAATACTCAAGAAAACAAATCCAATCGAACCATCTTGTAAGGCTAGTTCTTCCTAGGTTGTTCTTGGACTAAGGAAACACTCCTTGGACCACGATTCACCATTATCTCCTTTGACCGTCTTGAACTCCAAGGTAGCCTATCTTTGGCTTCAATCTCCTTCTACCATGCATTGATATTTGTGGCCTTCGTATACTACCATTCAAATGTGATTGAACTTCAAATGTTCTACCATTAAAAGAAAACATCATTCGCAAGATGTAAAAAATAGCATTCATTGGTGACCTACTAAAGGTACTCATAATGAAGACCAAAGATCCAGTGAATACGAGATGTCAAGAATCGCTAATTAAGTATTCAAAATGCAGGATTTAGAATAGAAAACCAAACATGGTTGTCCAAACCCCTTGTCATGTAAACTCAACTAATGTCACCAAATGGCCAACCAAAAGTAACTAAAAACTATGTCAAATGCATTGGTTAAAGCATGCAAAATGGTGCAGATCAGACTCCCCACACTTAAAATTTTACTAGTCCTCGAGTAAATAAAATCAAAGAAAAAGGTTGAAGCGGAATGAAGCATGAAAAAATAGCCAATGCATTCAACTTATTCCCAAGCTACCCTAGTTCTCCTAAGAAGGTGAAAATATCACAACTCTAACACTCCCAAAAGCTCCTAAAGTAACCAAACCACCCTAAGAAAATAAATGTGCATGTAAAAATATAAGTGAAAAAAGATTGAAATAAAGCCAAGCTTACTTTTCCTAAAATTAGTCCCAAAAGCAATCAAAAAGCAATTCTCAAGCAAAAAAATCCACCAAGGAAATCCAAAAGCTTTCGACTTGGTTGCAACATAGGGATAACTCAAGATTCTTGACCTAGTTGCAACCAAGGAGTCTACTGTATCGTCAACCTAGTTTCTTGTTTCTTTTTTCATTTTTTCTGAATTTCTCTCCTTTTGCCCAGGAGCCATTTTGGGTTTTCATCCTAGCTTTATCCCACAAAATGTGCTCATCTGTCACCTTTTTCCACACGATCTCTCACTTTTGTCTAAACTCGTAAGTCTAGCTGGGCCAAGCCTCTCACTTTTACCTAGGCCTTTTGACCTATCCGAGCTTTTCCTCATGTTACCCAAGTTGCCCTTTTGGGTTTTCAACTTGTCCAGATTTTAATTTTTTTTCTTCATTTTTTCAAAATTTCCTTTTTTTTTGGAGTAGTAAGAAATTACCCCAAAAGTGAGCTTTATACTACGAAAGATAGGAGACAAACCAATACACCACCAAATCCTAAAGGCACATTCCATATCCAAACTAGAATCCTAAAATTCTAGCATAACATGCAAACCATCAAAATTTTCCAAATCATCCCAATAACAAGTAACCAAAAATCTACCAAGAAAAATAAATAAAGCATGCATGCACGAAGAAATCCATGAATGAGAATTCCTAAATACTCACTAATCCCTTCCCCACACCTAAAAAATGCATAGTCTCTTATGAATTCTCATGTCAAATCCAAAGTTAGGTAGGGAAACTAGTGATATTTATGCTTCTGGCCTTGAAGGGCCGACCTCCTCGTCGCTAGTGAAACACCTTTCAATGAATCTCATTGCTTGGATTGTAGCCTCAAGGAAATCCACCCTCGTGTTTAGATCCTCAACTTGTGCCTTCACTCCTCCAATAGCTTGAACTATCTCCTGAAGCACTTGGGAAGAACTTGAGAGTTGCTCCCCAAGTAGGTGTAGTTGATCCATAATGCCCGTGGGAAGATTAGATCGGCTTAGAAGTGCTCTCAAAGATGTCTAACCTTCGGCCTCTTCTAGGTCTGTCTCCGGGTTTGCCAATACTCTATAAAAGTCCTTCTCGAATCGTGGATTGGGTTCAATGAACAAGTTATCTATGCTAGTATCAATGTTGATAAAGTTGCACTCCAGTTGGGGAGAACCATGAATTTTCAAGTAGGTGCTCCACCGTAATGCCACACAAATCTACCCTCCAAAGTTGTAGTTCCCACCATGAATACCCTAAATAACTTCTCAATTATATAGGTCAATCTTAATCTACCCATATTGGCCAACGACTTATGCGAGATAGGATGTCCCAAACGTCGTGCTAAAAGGACAACCATGCCTCCCATAGGAATCTTCCCACTCTTCTGCTCTCCCACAGCTATGCATTTTTGAACAAAAACACTAACCAAGTCTGGGTGGATGTTCCCCTTCAGTGTCATCATCCAAAGAAGGTGCACATCGGAGCTTGGACAATGTGTTAATTCACCATGGCATAGAATGCTCATAGAAAGGAGTCGATGAACATAACGTATTGCTAGGTGGAATATAGTCGTGCTCTTGCTCAAATTCTTCTTGTCGGTCCCAGTTAGTTGTCTCCTGAAAATTCTGAAGGGAGAATAGTATTCCTTGGCTATGAGTCCGTGGAATGTCCCAGCCAGTCATCCACCTAAAAGGTAATGCAACATCCATCTAGGTCATTTGGTACTCCTTGTCATCCAAGTTGAAATTAATCGCCTTGTAACCCTCCTTGTCTGTGACGTTCCAAATAGTAGCTAGAAACTCTAAAGTGCACCTTATGTAGGTTTTCGAGTGCACGTCGAGAAAGCCTTCTAGGCCTACCCGACCCAAAAAAAGGCCACTGGTTCAAGTAAGCCTTGAGCCATCAAGGTGCTCTTGCAAGCAAAACTAGTCTCCAAAATGCTCCTCTTTGGTTCCCTCAAATTCCTCCATCTCCGGGCTGCAGTCCCGCTAATGTTGGTCAAACCCATAAACTTATCAGCCACAGACTAGGGGTTTCAAGGAACGGGAGTTGCCAATTTAGGGTTTGCAACCTTTAACGGCTTCTTCCGTGTCTCACCCCACGAAGACTTCTCTTTCTCCAAAGTACCCTTTTTAGAGGCATCCTAACACAATGAAGGAGAAGAAAGGAAATGTGATAACAAAAATGCATGGCCCATGATGTCATCCAATAAAGAACAATCTTCCAAAAATACCACACATTCAAAGCGTGATGGTATAAGCATAAAGGCCATTTAAAATAAGAATATTCCTCATCAACCAACAACATCATGTATGCCTTTCACCAACCCATCAATAGAATCATGAAAAAAAGATTCATGATCTCTCTAATTATCCCCAAATGAAGAACATGTTATTCAAGATCAATAGCACATTCAAGACTCCCATAAATTCATCATCACATGATTGGACACACAAGCTCAAACAACATCACATCAACACATGCTCATTCAAAACTCATGCTTTTCATAAAAAAACTACAATGTCAATCAATCATTTATACAAAGAGATCAAAGGGTTGCCCAAAATTTGAATCTAATAAGTGTATGATCCACACAAGAAGAGGCATAAATTCCTAATTTTTGGGAGAAAAACTTCATTTTTTTTCGAGCTCACCAAAGAGTGTATGTGATTTAGTGTTTCTTGAGAAGAAAGAGTGTGTAGATGATGTAATAAGGTGGAGATTTATACCATGAGAATGAAATTTCAGCATACGTGAAAAAGAGAGGTAAAATGTAGATAAAGATGGAATTTCAAATTAGCGAACAAGTAGTACAATCAATTAATATTAGAAGCACTAATTGCATAAAAAATCCTAAGGAAATAGGAAATCTCACTTCTTGAATAAAAAATGCAATTTTAGTTTTGAAATCCAAACATCCTTTTCGAAAAGTTGCATTTTTGAGACAAGTTGGGGGGGGGGGGGTGGAAAATAAAAAATTGACAAAAAAATTTTATGCCCAGTTTTCCCACCTTCACAAGACAGAGACTCGTGGCCATCATCATGGCACGAGACCTACCCTTTGTGACAAGCATTGTCACTAAGAAAACCCCATATTTTTCACCATTCGTTAGTTTTTCTCAACTTTTGAAAGAAAACTATGCCACCTATCAAAATCCATTCCATCTACGCATAAGCACACATTTTCCCATCTAGATCTCCAAATTAAGTAAGAATTTGATTAAAAGGATCCTTTATTTCAAGCAAGACCTGCAAATTCTACCAAGTCGCTACTTCAAATAAGAAAAAAAAGAGCCACGTATATTTATTGTCGTCATCATGACTTATTTTCTCTTTACACATTCTAATTTGAAGCACTTATCGGTGGGTCTCCGGAACCACCATTGGTGACTCCGCCCACAATGACGTTATTGTGGAGAGGTCATCACAACGAGCCATCCTTACCTTTGTAGCCCTTGTCGGCACCTAGAAATGTCTCTCCTTGCTCTCCCAACCTTGACTCCTTGAATATCACTTTGAGGTTAGGAGGAGGTCAAGGAGGTATCAAATCCTCAACGCTTCCCTTTTCCTGCTGAAATTTGGTTAGCATAGAAAAATAATCTAGTATAGACATATCATTGACCAAATAATAAAATTCATCAGGGTCCTCCACAAACTTATCAACAAGATATTCATGCTCATTGGTAACATAAGAAGGTTCAATAATATCATGCTTATCAAAAAGTGTCAGCCCTTTGCACATAAGAGAAGGTTTTGTTGAATCATGCCTAGATTTATAAATGTTGAATTCCACTTTCTCTATGTCATCCTCTAGAGTTAAAATTCCCGAGTGGACATCAATTTTAGTCCTAGAAATATTTAGAAAAGGTATCCCCAAAAGGATTGGGGGTGCACTTCCATTGTGCACTACGTTTAGGAGATAAAAGCCCGTTGAAAAAACTAACTTGCCTACTCGTACCATCACATCCTTCACTAGCTCATGAGGGCTAGCTTAGTAGTGATAGATGAGTTGAACATTCACTCTAGTCTCTTTTAGTTCACCAATTTCAAGACATCTACATACACTAAATGGAATCACAATGATAGAAGCTCCTAAATCTATCTTGGCATGTTCAACAAGTGTTCTACCTAAAGAAATCAGGATAGAAAACATTCTGGGGTCATCACATTTCTTAGGCAAATTTTTATTATTCAAAATGGAAATTTCCCCATTTTTAGCTTCCCTAACTTCTTAGGTGGTCTATGCCTTTTCATACATGCAACCTTAAGAAATTAAGCAAATGAAGGCACATTGTCAATCAATTCCAAGATAGGAATATATACCTCCACTTTTTCAAAGAATTTCTGAATGCTAGCCTTATTTGTCTTCACCTTCAGATTTCCCCTCAAAGCACTTGAAAATGGAGGTGGAATAGAACCTTGTGCCTAGGGTGGTGGGAGCTCCTTGGAGGGTTCTTCCTTGACAAAAATCTCTTCTTATTCTAAATGTGCTTTGGTGACCTACACTACCTTGTCATCCTCTTGTGTCACCTTCTTCTCAATTTCACGAACATCCTTCCCACTTCTTAGCTTGAGTGCACTCAAATTTCTTGGACTCACCTCCAGTTGGGAAGGTAGTTTGCTAGACTCTTTTGCTTCAAGTCGGCTCACCAAGGTGGCGAGTTGTCCAACTAGAATCTCAAGGTTCTTGTTACTTAAGAAGGCTCTAGTACCAAGGTCTTCAATTTTCCTCCTAGTTCTTTTCACGAAGATCTCATGTTTCTTCCCCAATTGACCAATGGCATCCAAGATCTCATCCCTATCCGACTTGTAAAGTGTGGTATGATTGTTGGATGGACCTTCACCCCTAGGATAAGGTTGAGGTGGTTCTTGTCCACTCTTATATCCTTGAGGTTGATTCTCATCCCTCTATTGGAAATTAGGTTGATCTCTATACCTCAGATTTAATGTATTTGTATAGGGGTCTGGTCTTGCTTCACCTTGGTTCCCCCAAAACCCTTTTTATTGACCCCTAACAAATTGAGGTCTCTCCCAACTATTATAGTCCATGGCGTTCACTTCTTGCATGCCACCAATAACCTCGGGGCATTTTTTGGAATGGTGGTCGAGGTGGAAAACCCCACACATCTTGACTTGGTGCAACTATCCTCGCAAAACCTCTTTCATCATAGATGCAAGAGCTTGGACTTGATCCTCCAACTTTAGTGTGTGTGCGGGTTCATCCAAGACCTTAACCCTAGACCTTGTACCAAATTTCCTCATCCCATTGGCTATCTCTTCAAACAGTGCCATTGCATCCTTCGAGCTCTTGTTGGCTATAGAACCGTTGCATTTGGAATTTACCATCCTTATGTCTTCATCCCAACGGCCTACAAAGAAGTAATAGACCAAATTTCCTTTCTTGAATGGGTGGTAGGGGCAACTAGCTAGGAGTTTCTTAAACCTCTCCCAATAATCATATAGGTTGTTGGTCGCTTATTGAGTAATGTTGGTCAATTGCTTCTTCAACCCAACCGACTTAGATTCTGGAAAGTATTTTTCCAAGAAGTGCATCTTCATATCCATCCATGACCCAATGCAACCCAGTGGTAGATAATACAACCAATCTTTTGCTCGGTCTTGGAGTAATAAGGGGGAATGCTCTCAAGTTGTAATCATCTCCCGACACTCCCGACGGCTTTATATTTGTGCACACCAAATGGAATTCCAACAAATGTTTATTCGGATCCTCTTCCGCCATATCGTGGAAATTAGGAAGGCAATTTATCATCCCACTTTTTAGCTGACAAGTCACACTTGGAGGCAAAGGTGGGAATGTGATACATAAGGGTTGGTTCTCTATGTTCGGGGCCATAAGCTCTCTCAAAGTGCGGTTATCTTCTGCCATCTTGTGCGATGTTTCCTCCAAATTCAAACCCCTAGGTTGAGCCTCCGATCTATTTCTCTTTCTTCTTCTCTTCTAATTATCTGTGGAATTAGTCAGTGAATGCAAAAAACCTAGATTTTTGGTACGAGTATGTACCATAAACTAGAGTCACAGTATCCTTGTAATGTCATAATAGCAAACAGAATCAAAGTAACAGGGAAACTATGACCAAAACTCCACTCACAGCAAACAAAACAAACAAAAGAAAAATAAAATAAAAGATACTACTAACTAATCTACTAACATGTCATGCTAAACTAATACTTGAACTGAAAGCATTCCTGGCAGTTGCGCTAAAATTTGACCTGCCACAACTCGGTTGTCGTTAAAACACGAGTTGAGGGGCTTACAGGTCAAAGGTAGAGATTTATATCCTATACCTATTCTTACTGCTAAGCTACCAAGGGGAAGTAAGCGGCAAGCTCTGGGTTTGTCCACAAGGATGTTACGGCACAAGTACTAATTAAAACACAACCTCATATACTTATTTATACTAGGCACTTGGTACTTATTTATACTTATTTATACTAGGCACTTGGGAATAATTTAGCAACATTGTAGTTCTAATGCTTCAATCCTTGATTTATTCACATATAGACATACAAAAGACCTATCAGTGTGTTAAGAATACGTGGTGTGGCCGATGGCATACACTTCCCCAACCCTGTCACAGTGGGTGCACTCGTAACACTCTATCGGCACTGCCATCATAACTATGGGAGTACAATGAGGTCCAACCTTCGTTGCAGGTCTGTTTCTGATATGAATCCCCTTGTGAAGAATCTGGATTGCGGAATTAAGATCTTTGAAAAAACAAGGGAACTCGCAAACCCTTCAATGCCACACAAATTCAAGGTCTAGCCCTCGGGGTACACTCAATTTCGACTCGCTCTCTAACTAGCCCTCAAGATCATATTACAAGGTTTATTAACTCTTAACTAACCCTCAAGGTTAAACAAAAATGGAATAGCTCGCAAGCAAAGAGTATGAACTCAAAAGGTTGTATTTTGATTGATAAAAATGGTGTGTAAAAAAATGTTGAAAACCACCCCTATTTATAGTACGTAGGTATGGTTTTCAAAAATTCAAATAAGAAATTGAAAAGGATTATGACAGCTTTAAGAAGCTAAAACAATATTTAACTAGACTACCTAAAATAAATAACTATATTCTTCAAGATAAATCTAATTCTAATCAAATCAAAACTGAATATTCTAAACACTAAAATAAATGCATGACCGAAACATTAATTCTTCAAAGGCCAACATGGCAGAATTAATGGGCCCTAGTCTAAAATAAATTAAATGATCTTACTACCTCATTAAAAAACCTAGTTGGAAAAAGACTATAGTGTTATCTTCTAAAAACCCTAATAAAAATAAATAAATAAATGAAACCTAATTTGTTTCAGTTTCTCCCCCATGTTATTATGTCCCGAGTTTCCAGAACGAATGCAACTACTCCCCCCGGGTCCTATATACGCTAGGCCCAAGGTTCGTAGGCAACACCTTGCTTGCTACTATTCACTATCTCTACCCTTAACTTCTCGGACAAAAGTTACGAAGTCAGCTAAGACTAGTGAGATGGTAAATAGGTCAGAGCATTCTCTAATCTCCCATACACACAACCAAGCGGACGAGTTTTTCCCTACCCATTATAACATCCAGGTTTCTCTTCCCAATGGGGCATCAATAATTGCACCATACATGAGTATGGTGCCAAAGTGTATGCTTATATGTGGTTTACTACTCATGCATTTAAAACATTCAAGAACAATCACAATAAAATCATAAACACAAAGATATGATGAATCTAATGAATCTTATAAACAATTTAGAACATACCAAGTGCCAAAATGAATATCAAGCTAATCTAACTACTCCCTACACATGGAATTTAAATATAAATTTGAATTCCACATATTTGGGACAAAGTAAGTAGAAAAGAAAAGAAAAGATTACAAAACCTACAAAAGGAACTCCTTCCTTCTCCCCAAGCTCTCTCCTCTCCAAATGTGTTTCCAAATATGTTCCAACCACTCTCACATGAGTAAACTAGGGTCCTATATATTGTAGTAGGAGATTTGGCCTAAAAATAGGCCTAAAATAGGCAAAAAGTAGCAAGAACCTAGGTCAACCGCCAAGGTTTCACGGGCTGACATGGATGCCATGATCCATGAAGCATGCATAGCAATGGGATGCCATATCTGCCATGGTTTGTGAATGTTCATAGCCACAGTCCGTGGGATCTAGTGTGGCCCGTGAAGCCGGGAACTTGCCACGGTCCATGAAGGTTTTCACAGACCGCAAGTAGCATGCAGTTTTTACTCAGAGTTTTCACACGGTCTGTGAAGGCTTTCATGAACCACGAGCAGTTTGTGGTCCTGCTCAGAAGTCTTCTCACGGGTCATGAAGATTTTCACTAACCGGCTCCATACTTAGCAAAATTTTTCCACTCTTCATCCCCTTGTTTCACAGCCTAGTGCTTTTATCATGTCTCGGTGCCTTGCCTCGTGATGGTCTCGGGCTGGTCTCATGCTGGTCTTCATAAAACCCCCGCATTCTTATGTAGTGCAGGCTGTGAAGATTGTCACGGGCCACTGGTGCTTGACCATGCATTGTCCGTGACCGGCCGTTGGTGCTTCATTGGCTTAACTTCATTTTCTTGTCACAGGTGAACTGTAGTCAAAATCAAGAGTTCTAGTAGTCTATTTTTTAGTACTCAAGAAGATGAATCTAATGGAACCAGTCTTGAAGGCTAACTCTTCCAGGATTATTCTCGGACTAAGGCAACAATCCCCGGACCACAATTCAACATTTTATCCTTTGACCGTCTTAAACTCCGAAGCCACCTATCTTTGGCTTTAATCTCCTTCTGCCATGCATTGATGTTCATGGCCTTCATCTACCACCGTTCAAATTCGCTTAAATTTCAAATCTTCTACCGTTAAAAGCTAACAGCCTTTGCAAGAATGTAATGTAACAAATAGCATTCACAGGCGACCTACTAAAGGTACTCATAATGAAGACCAAGGAGCCACTGAACACGAGCTTTCAAGAATCACTAACTAAGTATACGATTTAGAATAGAAAATCAAACATGGTTGTCTAAACCCCCTGTCATGTTAACTCAACTAATGTCGCCAAACTGCCAACCAAAAGTAACTAAAAACTATGTCAAATGCATTGGTTAATGCATGCAAAATGTTGCAAATCAGTACCAGTTCTGGAATAGATTCTAGCATTGGTACCGATACCAATTACCGGTGTTGGAATAGATTTTAGCACTAGTACCACTTACCGGTGCCTATGAAACTACATTTTTGCACCGGGTCACTAAGGCACCGGTATGAAAATGCTCAGAATACCGATGCCAATGTGGTGAAATACCGGTGCCTTTGGGGGTATTTTCCAGTAGTCATTAGTATAAAAGGTTTTGACTTAACTCCTAATCCTATCACTTTATTTTGATCGAATTTAAATTTCGATAGTTAATTAAAGTAAATTGGCCAAATTACTTTATTATCATTGACTTACAATTTTAAATTAGGAAAACTGTATTCATGCCCCCTCATGTTTTGAATTTGTGCTTATAAAGGCCCAAATTTTAATATCCTAATGGCCATGGACTCGTCAGCAATGATAGTTATCCCTCGAGAAAAAAAGACATTGACAGAAATACCCTCATTTAAGTTTATGTAAGAAAAATTCCTCAAACCCTTCGTTCTCCTTAAACTAGGCAATCTCTTTTTCTTTCATTATTTCCCCCGATTGTATTTGTTACGGCGGGGTAATTTCATACGTGTGCTAAATCAAATTCATTCACTAGATGGATCAGACTGAATGTTGGATCTGACCGCGGCAATAGGGCAATAAGAGGAGGGAACAACATCATTTATTGATCGTATAACTGATCTAAACAGTAAACTCAATACCTCTTTTACTCTCTCTCTCCTCTCTAGCAACCTCCGTCTGGTACAGTAACTAACTTTCCTCTTCCACCTCTGTCTTCGCCGGTAACGGCTATTTGCCACCGTTAACAGCTAACCCTGCTGCGAACATCGGACCGACTGATACGGCCTCTCAAGGCTGGCTGCGATGGCGGAAGCTATTCCCAATCAAAACCCACCAAAATCGTTCATGGCAGCTCTCCAGACCAAATCCCATCCGCTATCGAAATCCTTGCCATCTAATCTAGAGCTGGGCCCCAAATCCGAACATTTAGGCGATCCGGCCTGTCTTTACTCTGATGACCAAATTGCCAAGCTATGTGCTCATTACTCAAATGCTCTGGTCGGAAAATTCACTAAAGGAAGAATCACGATGGGCCAACTGGAGCTAGCCTTCAGGACGGTAGGTTTTATAGGTAGCTATCAATTAGGTTCTCTTGACTATAAGCATGTTTTGATCAGGTTCGAGCTAATCAATGACTACCAAAGATGCTAGATGAAAGGAGTCTGGAATTTCAATGGAGCTCTGCTAAAAATGCTAAAATGGTCTCCAGATTTCTCGACTCACAGAGAATCGCCTATTGTACCCATCTGGTGCACGATTAAAGATGTACCTTTATACTACTACAATTCTACTTCAATAGAGGCAATTGGTAATACTATAGGAAGCTTTATCAAAAATGACTTAGCCACTAAAATGCTCACAAGGCCGTCAGCGATAAAACTATGTGTTGAAGTTGATTTGTAGAAACCCCTGTGTAGCTTTATCAGATTAGGATCAGTTTCAAATAACAGGAAATACTCAATTGAATATGAAGATGTTCCACTTTACTGTGATCACTGTGCTAAGTTAGGACATTCTCTAAATCAATGTAGAGCTATCCTTCAGAACACCAATGGGAAATCAGGGGAAAATCTTTTGCCACAAAGCCAAAATAGTTCTCACTGGCAGCCCATAGGGAATAAATTCAGTAAGGCACCTCTCATCTCTATCGGGAATCAAGCTGTTAATGCCCACACTAATAATGAAAAGAATTTGCATCAAGAAGCCATAACTAATCCCACTCTTCACCCTTCCTCATATTGGCCTCCAGAGAATAACAGTGGGTCTAAAAATAAAGCCCTCCAAGCACCAATAATGACTCCCAGCCAATCTTCTATAATCCAAACCCAAGATAATCTTCAATCTTCACTCTCAAAGCTGTTAAAAGCAACAGCCTTACCCAGACCATCTCAGATTACCTATGCAAAAGATGATTTACAAATTGGCAATCACAGATCATCCTGGGAGCAATCCTCCCTACTAACCCCCCACTTTCTCTACATGGAAAGATGGAAAATAGGTTTTCTATTTTGCAGGACTTGGAGGATACACCAAAATCAGATGACCTCATGGAACTGGAAGAGTAGGAATTACAAGGGAATACAAATAATGGCCATAAAGATCACAACGAACCACAGTATACCAGGCATCAGGATAACTCTATTCAGCAAGGTAAGTCTAAAGGTAAGAAAAATAATTATTTTAGTCAGCTGAATAAAATGATGTTCAGATCAGGAACTAAAAGTCATAAATCTTGTGAACAATGATGCACACATCAATTGTTAATTTCTTAATCTGGAATCTTAGAGGAATGGATTCTTCCATGCTAAGACTAATTCATTTAGTTAAGGTTAAGAAAATCTAGGTTCTATGCATAATTGAACCAATGCATGATAACTCTCAGTGTGCATCCTATATGGAAAAACTCAAATTCTCACACAATATGCAACTTCAAAATGGTAAAATTTGGCTTATGTGGAATAACCCTGTTACATTTTCATTTATCTCTCAACATGAACAGTTCTTGCATGTTCAAATTACACACCTGAACCTAGATATTGATATGGAAGCTATTTTTATCTATGCCCTAAGGAACAGAGAAGGTAGGAAAGTTTTATGGTCAGCCCTAACTGCCTTACCAAATAATGAAACTATTTACATTGGGGATTTTAACACCATCACTTCACTTACAGAATATAGGGGTCCCTGCTCTCCCTCCCTAGGTAGCATTAGAGATTTTAATAATTGGATTAGTTCTTCTGGAGTTCAAGATATTAATACAGTAGGTAATCTATTCACCTGGTCAAACTCTAGACTCATGAAGCCTACTTCAAAAAGACTGGATAGAGGTCTTGCTATCATTAAGTGGAATAAAAAATTCCCTTCTTCATCTATACAGATTTTGAATAGACAATCCTCAGATCATTCCCCTCTCCTACTTCAAGTTTCAACCCTGGCTGCTTCTCACCCAAAACCTTTTAGATTCATAAATGCTTGGTTTAATAGACCAGCATTTATGGATCTGATTAAGGAAAACTGGACTATCCCACTTCCTCAATCTGGAATGTTAGGCTTCTACTTAAAATTAATTAGACTGAAGAAAGTGATAAAGACCTGGAATAGAGTCTGCTTTGGTAATATTGATGCTAATGTAAACATTACAGAAGAGGCACTAAGAAGCCAGGAACTTGCTTTTGATTCTACCCACTCAGATGCTGATTTGATTAAGTTAAATGAGAAAAAGGCATTGTTGCTCAGAGCTTTAAAGGAAAAAGAGAAATTTTGGAAACAAAAAGCTAGATCAACATGGCATAGGCTAGGAGATAATAATACCCAATTTTTCCATAGGACAGTGCAAGAAAAAAACTGTAGATAGTAGATCACAAAAATTAAAAATGGGCAGGGACAATGGCTACATTCTTACCCAGATATCCAAAAGGAAGCTGTAACATATTTTTCCGAACTCCTAACTGAACCTAATCCTATGGCTAATACTTTCTATTACCCTCACTTCCTTAGCCATTTCCCAACTGTCCTCACTGAACACGATAACTAAATGTTATCTAGGCCAGTTATTGAAGATGAGCTTAAAGCAGTCATTAATGGTTTAAACAATAATAGTAGTCCAGGTCCAGATGGTTACTCATGCAAATTCTATTCTAAAAGCTGGTTTATTATAAAGAATGACCTAAAAGATGCTGTTAATGATTTCATATCAGGGTCAGAAATGCCAAAAGGAATTTCCAGTACATGGATTACCCTAATCCCTAAAAAAGCAACTCCTTCCTCCTTTGATGATTTCAGGCCAATTAGCCTCTCCAATGTCATTAATAAAATTTTCTCAAAAGTTTTAATGGAGAGACTAAAACCATATATGGAGAATTTAATCTCTCTCAACCAAACTGCATTTATGAAAAATAGAGATATTTCTAATAATATTCTCTATCTACAGGAAATGATAAGATTCATGGACAAAAAGAATAGAATCCCAAACTGCATCCTTAAACTGGACCTTAGAAAAGCTTTTGATAGGGTAAACTGGGATTTTCTTAGGAACATATTGGTTAAATTTGGTTTCAGTGGGAACTTTCTAGGTGCAGTACTAAATAATTTATCTCAGACTTATTTCTCTATACTGCTTAATGGTAATCCAGTGGGTTTTTTTAAAGCTACAAGAGGAATTAAACAAGGTGACCCTCTCTCTCCCTTTCTTTTCACTATTTTCTCAGAAGCTTTCTCCATAAGTCTTGCTTTCATATTTTTGAATAATAGTTTGTCATATTATCAGTTGCCTTCCTCAATCACCCCTACCTCTCATTTAATGTATGCTGATGACACTGTTATTATCTTTATGCAAGCCTCAAAATCTAACCTGATTAAGATTAAAGCTTTTTTAGAGGTTTTTGAATATACTTCAGGTCAGAAATTTAATTTTGAGAAATCTGACTATTATATCAGCAAAAGAGCTACAGTAGCAAAATCCAATCAGGTTAGGATGACCTTAAAAATGAAGAAAGGTTCTTTCCCATTTAAATATCTAGGCTGCCCCATTTTTAAAGGAAGAACCTTAAACAGATACTTCCAACCTTTGTTGGAAAACATGGACAAAAAACTACTGAATTGGAAGAGTAAATGGCTTAGCTCAGGGGGTAAACTGACTTTAATTCAGTCTTGTTTATACTCTTTACCACAACATTTATGGACTGTCACCAATCCCCCCAAAAATATTGTTCATACTTTTGAGAGAAAAATGGCATCTTTTTTCTGGGGAGAAACAGATGGTAAAAAGAACAAAATATGGAGAAGATGGGATGCTTTAGCAGTGCCAAAATAACTAAATGGTCTAGGACTTAGATCAATCCAAGCTATAATTGACTCCTACTCTCTTAAACTCTGGTGGAAAAGTCAGTTAGGAATAATTATGTGGTCTAAATTGATATTGTCCTTACCTCAAACACACAGAAAATCAGTAACTTGGAAAAGGATCTGTTTAGTTAACACCTTTGCAGAAAATAATACTTTCATAATTCATGGCAAAGGTAGCAGTAATCTCTGGTCTGCTAACTGATGCCCGATGGGACCTCTGATGTCACACATTCCCAATTCCATCCTCTCGCCATTACTATCTTACACTATTATTAATTTTATTAGCCATAGGGATGCTATTTTACCTATGATTTCTCCCTTTCTGGAATTTGATACTCTATCCTTTCTTCAGGATGCAGAAATTAATGCTAACAGAGAAGATAGGTATATGGAAACCTGAACTGTCAGGGTTTTTCTCCTTCAAATCTACCTACAAGAAACTAACATACACCCCAGGTAATTTCCCAGCCAGTAATTTGATCTGGAATCCAATTCTACAAAAAAAGGTTTCCATCTTTACATGGAAAATGTTGCATTCTTTCTTACCTTTTGACGATGTGCTTATCAAATGTGGTTTTAGTCTAGCCTCCAAATGTCCAGCATGCTCTCACTCTGATTCCATTTAACATTTCTTTATATCCTATTCACTTGCTCATAACATATGGATCCAGATGACATCTTTTTTGGGTTTTCACCTAAATCAATATGACTCAATCACTCACAGATTCGTTTTGCTCTAGAATAGTAAAGATTTACCAAAATGACACCATCTGATAAGTAAAATACTTCCTCCCTTGATATGTTGGTGTCTATGGAAGGCCATGAATAGTTTCTTCTTCGATAACACTAGTTTTTGTCCTGAACGGATATGTAAGGATATTTGTGATCAAGTATACGTATCCCTTCATGCTAAACCTTATCACCATTATCCTTCTTCACATATTCCATCTAACTTGTTGCATCTGATCCCGAAGCTTAGACCTCCTCCTAAACCAATAATATCAATTGTTTTCTGGGAGAGTCCAAAGAAAAACTGCTATAAGATCAATGTAGATGCATCTTTGAACCCAAATAAAGCAACAGTAGGTCTCATCGCCAGAAACTGTGCTGGAACTCCTTTTCTGATTCATTCAACAGATATTAGTGCTACTTCCCCACTTCAGGCTGAGATTCTAGCAATTCAATTTGCTTGTCAATCTTTTCCCAATCTAGATAACTCTATTACAATTGAATCTGACTCTTTGACAGCAGTAAAAATGATTATAGATCCATATACTGCTCATTGGACACTTTTTGATCTAACTTTTAAAATACATTCCATGTTAAAGAATGCTGAACTGAAATATGTTTACAGAGAATGTAATTCTATGGCAGATGCTATTGCAAAGCACCATTCGATTCATAGTTTGAGTATAAATCTTTCTAATGCTCCTAGACATATCAAGGGTCTCATTTCTTTGGACAAAGAGCATACACCATATATTAGACTGTATAAGCACACTTTTTCTTTGAATGGATACTGCTGAGTGTTAGTCTCTTCTCTTATTTGAAGGTACTTGAGAAGAACAAGAACGGGAGCTCAGGAGGAGCAAACCTGAAGCTCTACATAGCCCTCTGCACAGGTCTTGGGCACTGGAACCCTTGAGGACGGGAGGCCTTGAACTGTGAAGACGCTGGACCCCTCGAGCTATGAAGACACTGGACCCCTCAAGCACTAGAGCCCTCGAGCTCTGGAGCAATCGAGCACTGAAGCCACTGAACCCCTCAAGCACTGGAGCCCTCGAGCTTCTAGAGCCCTCGAGCACTGGAGCTCTCGAGCACTGAAGACATCGAGCACTGGAGGCCTCGACCACTTGGAACATCCTCAAAATGTAGTCCCAGTGCACTCATGCTCTCGAGCACCCATGCCCTCGAGCTCTGAAGACACTGGATCGTTCGAGCACTGAAGACGCTGGAGCCCTCGTGCACTAGAGCCCTCGTGCTTTGGAGCCATCAACAACTGGACCCCCTCGAGCTCTGATGCCCTCAATTTGGATCTCTCGAGCACCTGAGCCCTCGAACATTGGAGCCCTTGAGCACCGGAGCCCTTGAACACTGGAGTCCTCGAGCACCAGAGCCCTTGGGCACTGGAACCCTCGAGCACGGGATCCCTCAAACTGTGAATACACTGGATCCCTCAAGCAATGAAGATTCGGACCCCTAGAGCACTAGAGCCCTCGAGCTCTGGAGCCATCGAGCACTGAAGCCACTGAACATCGAGCACTGGAGGCCTCGAGCACTATGAATGGCCTCGAACTGTAGTCCTCATGTACTCGTACCCTCTAGCACTCATGCCCTTGAGCTCTGAAGACACTGGATCCTTCGATCACTGAAGACTCTAGAGCCCTCGTGCACTGGAGCCCTCGTGCTCTCGGGCCATCAAGAACTAGACCCCCTCGAGCAATGGAGCAGGCCTAGAACTGGAGTCCTCGTGCACTCGAGAACTCGAGCACCCAACCCCTTGAGCCCTAGTTACATCAAGTTGTGGAGCCGCCGTCTCACTAGATACCTCGGACATCTCCAGCCCAGACACCTTCGAGACATCTGACACTCGAACCAATTAACACACAATCACTCAAACCTGGAGCCATCGAGTTGGCGCCCTCGAGACCTCGACATCTTAACTAACACATCCTCTCCTTTTGAATCACTAGTCCACTAGTTTTTAGATCTTTATTTGGAAGGCAACGATGTTGCCTTACCGATGTAAATTTTCAAAAAATCGTTGTGCATCATTTGGTTCTAAATAGGATTGGGGAACCTAATAAATATCCCCCACCCTAGGGTGTATTTAAAAAAATGATCGTATAATTGATCTAAACATTGCTAATGACGATAATGATGGCTATAAAGGGGATGGCAAGGATATTACACGGAGCTCTGAATTCCCATCCACCGCCTCAAGATCAAACCATATCATCGTCATTATCAGCCTAGCTTTAATAGATAGACTTTGATTAAAATGAGGTATTTTATTATAGCTGGGTATTTCAAAGGGTGTTGCAGTGGGTGAGTCAGATTAACACTCTAAGGATTTAAGTGTGGTAGATAGTGGCGATGGTGAGAGATTGAAAGGTGGCATTGAGCTATAGTGTTTTCGTGAAATGAGATTAAACAGAGTCCTAATGGTTGTGATAGAGGTAGTGATGGTGATTAGTGGAACATGAAGTCTGAGATGGTCATGTAGTTAATTTTGTTGGCACTATCACTAGAAACCCTCTATAGCACCGGTATTTCAAACGGCAAGCACCAGTTTTTTGAGGTTTTTAAAATTGGTGCCTAACTGTACGGTGAAATGATTTCAACAGTTCTCAAACACCGGTGCCCCAATGGCATTGATTATTTTAAACCAGTACCATCAAGTTACCAATTTTTATAGGCATTGGTTTATGAAAACCAGTTTTTAGTACCGGTTATTTCTAGCATCGGTTCTCAAAAATTGGTGTTAGTATCGGGCACCAATTTTTTGGTAGAACGGGTTCTAAAAAATAGGTTTAATTATTGGCCACCTATTGTTTTGATAGAACTGGCTCTCAAAAAATTGGTGTTAGTATTGGCACCACTTTTTTGATAGAACTGGTTCTCACAAATAAGTGTTAGTACTGGGCACTGGCTTTTTAATAGATTTGGTTCTCAAACACCAGTGCTATTATTAGGCACCAGTTTTTTAATAGAGCCGGTTCCAAAAAACAAGTGATGTTTTTTATATCGATATTTCTGAAAAAGATGGCACCAATTTTTAATTTATGCATCGGTTAAATTAAACGGGTGATTTTTTTAATGGAACTGGTTTTGAAAGGATATTAGACTGGTTCCTGGTATATTTTATAAATGAATATACACTACAAGAAACAAGACCTATTACTCTGCTCCTTTTACCTCGGTTTTTTTTGTTAACCCCAAAACACCGAGATAAAAGGTTCTTTTACCTCGGTTAATTTTTTAAAGTAAAAGGTATTATTTACTTTGGTTAAAAAAACTGAAGTAAATAATTGATTTTTTGCCTCAGTTGTATGGAAACTGAGGTAAATAATTTTCAGAATCGAAGTAAAATGAATTATCGATGTATGTACAACGTTGGTTAGGTTTGTCAGGTCATATAGTTTAACTGAATCGTGACATGACCAATCTAGTTACATTGTTTGGACCGAGTTGTAGTTGATATAATGCAGCAACGTTTCATACGACGGGACTTAGTTAGTGACTTTGGTTTCATTGATCAAATTCAATCATATGATACCCAAAACATTTCTCCCCATTCCGAGTTCCCTTTTTGAAATTCAAATCCACATTCTTATAGGTGGCCAATAGGGTTGTTTATTGTGCTTAATTACCAAGTTTTCCAATACCACAAATTTGTAGTTTCATCTTCAACTTAGGTTCTAGGTTAGTTTATTTTATATGAGAGGATGAGCTTAAGTATGGATTGATTGAAATTAGGCATTCATGATTGTATATGGGTTTAGATTACATATATGTGTACGTTATATAATGAATATATTCGTTAACATTTATATTTATGATTTGTGTATGCATGTCATGAATTGAATGAATGTAAGTGGATGTATGTTTTGCTAAGATAGGTCAATAAAGACTGTGTACATATTATTGTATTGTAGGAATGTATATGGATAAAACCCATTGTTTTGATGAAGATAAAAAAGCGAGGGGTATCAAACTGTTGCAGCCAACTTCATTAAATATGCATTTGCGAATACCGCAAAGGAGAATGTATCTTATGCGTATTGTCCTTGCAAGAAGTTTCGGAACATCGCTATTTATGAACAAGAAATTTCTTTGAAGGAAGACTTATATATACGATTTTGATCCAACATACAAATTTGGTTTTGGAATGGGGAGAATGTGGATGAGCATACTAGAAATGAAGGAGAGGCCAAGAAGGACGATAAGATAGATGAGTTGGTTGAGGAGATTGTCAAGAATTACAGTGGAAATCCAAAAAGACTTTCAAACCTCCACGGGCATAAAGAGACACTTCTATATGATGGATGCCCCGAAGGAATGACTGTATTGAAGGCTACATTACAATTGATGAATGTCAAGGCTAAGTATTCCTATGCTGATGTCAGTTTCTCTACTTTGTTGAAAGTGTTGAAAGAAATTATTCTAGTTGGGAATAGACTGCTCAAAACGGTATATGAGTCAAAGAAGGTACTATGTCCGATAGCCATGGATTATGAAAAGATGCATGCTTATCGGAACAATTGTATGTTGTATAAGGGAGATCACTTGTATACGGAGGATTGCCCTAAATGCAATGCTCTAAGGTTCAAATTGAAGGAGGTCGATGTTGATGGAGAAATTGGAAATTGGTGGACGAAGAATGTTCATGTTAAAGATGTTTGGTATCTACCTATTATTCCTCATTTGAGAAGATTGGTTGAAAATCCTGAGGATGCTAAGAATTTGAGTTGGCATGTATATTGGTCAGTGGTTGATATTGAAGTGATTAGTTATCTAACTGATGGTGATCAGTCGAAGAAGATAGATGTGGTCTTTTTGGACTTTGGGAATGTGCCACTTAACTTGAGGCTTGGTTTGTACACCGATGGAATAAACCTGTTTGGTAATATGAGTAGCAATCATAGTTCTTTGTCGGTGATGGTAATGATTTACAACTTGCCCCCTTGGTTGTGCATAAAAAGGAAGTACTTAATGTTATCTCTAACGATCTCAGGTCTGAGATAACTAGGCAACAATATCGTTGTCTATCTAGCCCCCTTGCCTTGGTGGATGAGTTGAAAAAGTTGTGGTATCCTGGAATTAGGATGTATGATGGGTTTCGGAAAGAGGAGTTTAATTTCAAAGCAATTATGCTCTAAACTGTTGATGACTTTCCCATGTATGGGAACCTTTCTAGCTATTCTGTAAAAGGACACAAGGCATGCCAAATTTTTTAGATGGCAGATATTATTGCCAGTTAAGGCATGGAAGCAAGGCAGTGTACCTTGGTCACCGGAGATGGCTTCCAATAACTCATTGGTGGAGGAATAAATGTGATGAATTCAATGGAAAGGTAGAGTTGTCACCCCTCCTCCTGTTTTAACAGGTGCGTCAATCTTGTACGTGTTGCGAGATTTTTGTAATTACTTTGGGAAGAGGAAGAGGAAACCAAAGGTAGCCGATAGTTGGAGGAAGCGTTCCATTTTTTTTCAAACTACCATATTGGGAGAAACTTGACATCACAAACTTTTTGGACATGAAGCATATTGAAAAGAATGTATGTGACAGTTTGGTTGGTACATTGATGAATATCTTGGGTAAGACAAAGGATGGTGTGAAGTCACGGTAGGATATGGTCAAAATGAGAATTAGACCTAATTTGGCCCTACATGTGAAGGGGACAAAGAAATACTTTCCCGTAACTTGTTACACACTTTCAAAAGTAGTGAATATGTTCTAGTCTGAAAGGAATGGATATCCCAATAGGCTACTCATCCCGGGTTAGCAATTTAGCCTCCGATGACGGATTGAGTTTGGTGAGTATGAAATCTCACGATTCACATATTTTGATTTAAGAATTTCCCCCGGTTGTGATTAGATCCATCTTGCCAACTCACTTCAGGGAGTGCATTACTCGGTGGTCGCTTCTTCAAGGAAATTTGTTGTAAAGAAATCTAGCGTGGGAAATTGGTAGAACTGCAGAAGGAAATAGTTATCATGTTGTGCGAGTTGGTTATATATTCCTCGCTTAATTCTTTAACATAATGGTGCACTTGTTGGTTTATGCTATATGGGAAATATTTATTTGTGGTGTTTATCTACGATAGATGTATCCTTTCAAGAAGTATAAGAAGATATTCAAGGGTTATTTGAAAAATTATTTTCACCCAGATGCTAGTATACTCCAGAGGTATGTGACAGAGGAGGCGGTATAATAATGCATGGAATTCTTAAAGAATGAAGAGTCGGTTGGCGTACCAAAACTGCACCATGACGATAGAGTGAGGTTTAAAGGTTTGAGAAAAGGAACAACTCAGGCATTAACCCTTGACAAGTTGATGAAAGTACACATATATGTCTTGCACAATTCAGATGTGGTTTGCCCCTACGTGGATATGGACATGGTCTCTATCAAAGAGAGGCACCCCGATTGGTCCGAGAAGCAAGTACTTGCCGAACACAATCACACTTTCAGTGATTGGTTACGGAAAACTGTAGTTGGAGAATGTCACGGTGAAACCTTGAATTGGTTAGCTTCATGCTGCGATTTCTTTCATTTTCTATGACATGAATTGATTTACCTTCTCAACCCTTGAGTGGGACACACACAGATGTCAACAAAAAATAGTGGCGTTAGCATAGTTATGCAAGCAGTACATGTCAGCAGCTCAAAGGATAAGAATCCATTGTATTGGAACATGTCGTTCTATGGTGTGATTGAAGAAATTTAGGAACTTGCCTATACAAGTTTGAGAGTCCCATTTTTCAAATGCAAATGGGTTAAAAAATACAGGTGTATCATTTAATGAGCTAGGCTTTAGGGTCATCGATTTGAGCAAGACACGTTCTACTATCGATCCATACATCCTTACATCACAGGCTATACATGTGTTTTATGTAGATATTCTATGCAATTCTAGTAAATCAGTGGTCATTGAAGGGAAAAGCCAATTTGTGGGGGAGGTTAGTCTATCCTCATTGTCAAATATTATTCCACATACACCACCTATTAACAATGATGTCAGCCATGAAGAGATAGTTGGTGTGGAGCTAGCATTGAGGAGAGACCACGAGAAGGGTTTTTGGATAGAGTGACATTCTAAAATGAAGAAGAAGAAGAAAAAGAAGACATGTATTAATTTGTTCCAATCTTGTAAGTTCTAACGTTACATTATGATACGACATTTTGTATTATTGGTAACCATTTTCCATACCCATTTTTAATCGAATCACATCATTGAAGTATTTGGGGATGTAATATCCAACATTGTACAACTTGTTGTCAGCCGAATAAGTATAAACTATGACTCTTGTGCGACCTCATAGAAGAGGCACATGGTCCATTAAAAGTGGAGTTTGCGATATCAGTTACATTGTCGATAAGGTAGTCGATTGAAGACAATACCTAAATCCACAAAACCAATTAAATTATGCAAGCTCACAAACATGTCTGTAAAAATATTTCTCAACCGAGTGGTGTTTTAAGGCCACCCTGCAACATCGCACACTACAAAAATTGCTTCATGATTATAGAGCTAAAGAATTCTAACAAGAACTTGGAATGTATAACTTACAGGGAAATCATTCTGAGTTCACAGGAGCCTACTCCACAATAGTTCATAGTGAATACATAGAAAATAAACCAAATACGATACATTAATGTATTGTACAAAATGACAACATAATTAAATTCTAGCTTTCAATCGCTACCATGATAAATTTTCAAAACATTAGACACCATTCATTAAATTCATTACATCATCCCATTGAACATGAAATCACATCAAATCTTGTCTACGATCATCTTGGGTACCTGATCATCCTCAGTCTCAGTCTCACTGCTGCCCTCAGAGTTATCCTCTTCATCCTCGTTGGACCCTAACCTGGAGCTGGAACCCATCACATCATCATCATTGGCCACTGCATCTTAGTTTGGGTTTTCGACCTCAATGTTATCTTCATTTTCCAGTAGCCCCCCTCCTACAGTCCTAGGGTTAAGAGGGGCCCTTAGCCCCGCCAACTCCGCTATCATCCTCTATTGGTTTGCTCCAACTGCAACGTATTAGCCTTCATATTCTCTATACCCTTTAGGAGGATGCTTCAGGAACTGCGTCTAAGCCCAAATGCTAAAAAAATAATGTCTAACATAAGAAATAATTAGTTACTTTGATACACTATAGTTACGGTAGAAAAATAAATACGACCAATTTTCATACCAGTAATGGATGGTTTGGCCACTGATTGAGTTCCCTCTTGCACAGGGTTGGCAGTTGGATCAAGATCACCCTTGGACATGTTGCGATCAACCCACTCACCTGCCTCCTTATGCCAATTCTTTTGGCAAAAATAGTTCCCATCATAGTACCATGAGGAGATCGTCCGAGGGGACCGGATGGGAACACTCTGTTTCTCCATGAGGGCAATTATTATGTTTTCGTAAGGGAGGGTCCTTTTATTATTGAATTTATACACCATGTGCATCTTCTAGATGATGGTGTAGCCGGGGTTAACAATCTTGTTCTCGCATGTGTGCCAGTAAAGGACAAAGTCGTTGATTGTTGGCTCGGAAGGATGGACAGCAGGTATCTGGCAATCTTGATTTGTCTCGGCTTTAATGTCATGTTGCCCACTTTCAGACCAAAGTACTTTTCAACCATCTGATTGGGATCGAGGGCCCCTAACTCATCGTCTTCAATTACCTAGTTAGGCCAATTGTCATGGCAGTAGACTTGGATTCTTTCAACCGAACTTTCCAGATCTTTACCAATTGTGCACCCAATAGCCTTATTGATCAACTCACTTGTCCATACCATATTGAAGCCGTTGACTCAAGTTTTGTACTTTGCGGTACTAAGACAAGTTAAATTTGAGTAGAACACTTTGATCTCCATCTCATAAGTGGGCGTATCCAAACAAATTAGTCCCTCCATCCCTGGTGGTATAAAGGCCTCGAGGGATACATCTAGGTGGAGCTGCTGTACATTACCCAGCTTCATGCATCTCACCTCCTTCAGCCACGTGTTGCAGAGAACTTCAGTATAGTGTTTCTCATTTTCCTCCGTGAAAAAATGTTTCTTGTCAAAGGTTGGTGGTGCAGGGGCTTGATTCAACTTCTTCGCACAAGATGTGCTGCCTCGCTACCCTTTGCCTGTGATATATTGGCTGTACTTTTGACTGGCATCTAACGGACAACATTAGAAACAATAATTAATGATATGTTGAACTGAATTGCTATTGCATGATATATCATGACCAAGCTTGATAACATGTCAAATGGCACGATTTACCCCTGCGCGGTTGAACATTCAACAGTATTCATCAATTTATGAATGGGTGACCTCGCAGAGCACTTTGGTTTGGTCAAATTGTAAGCAATGCATAGAATAATGGTAAAAAATGCCTAACAAGTACTAGAAATAAGAACACCCTCGATGAGAAGCAAATATGCAGAAAAATAACTTATGCCCAATAGCATATACCTCATTTCTTCTAAGCACAAAAGAACATCATTATACACTACTGAACTAGCCCTAAAACATAATCAATCAATTAGAAGTAAGATAAAGCTTGCACATTGGACGAAATCTACAAATAACAAAAACATGGAAACTCAAACCTTAGTCGTAAACAACTAAAACAATAGATAAAATTAAAAATTCTTACCCCATCTGGGGTTTGGGAATAATGTTGAACTTGGTGGGGATGTTGATGGCTAGTGACGAACAAGAAGCAGTCTTGGGCCTCGACTTTTATTAAGGAGGAGGTTTGGTGACTGAATTAAACGGTTTTGTGGCGGTTTTGTGGAAAGGGGAATATATTATTGTGCGACGTCAAATTCATGGAATGTGATAGGTTGGAGCTTGCGACCCTTTAGGTATTGTGACATTACGTTGTCGTTTAACCACATCTGTGACCTCATGGTAGTACTTGACATAACCTTTCTCTCCACAAATAGTGCACAAGGTTGTACAAATGGGATACTGGGCCAAATGAAACAGCTGGCCCAATTGTCAGAACATTTTGGGCTTCACCAAATGCCCCTATACAGCCACGAGCTTGCTTCACCGTCGGTTACATCGATATTATGAGGAAACGCTTGCAAACTCGCATTTGGCTCTGGGCCGATTTAAAATGTTTTCCAAAATTCATCTAAACACTAGCCTAAATGCCAGTCCTAGGTCAATTTTCTACCAAATATTGATAAAATAAATATTAAAACAAAAAAAATGAGATCATCAATTTAATCTCGAACGATTGTTCATTAACCTCGACCTATTATTGTTAGGGTCCATGATCGAACAGTTGTACTGGATTACCCTTTATTATCGTGATGCATTGTACTGGGTTATCAATTATGATCTCAGAAATTGTTTCTCAGACTGTTAATCCTCTAACATGTTTCAATGAACATGAGTACCAAATATGATAGTTGTACTAGATTACCCTTTATAATCATTTAATATGTCCGTCTATTGTTTTTAATAATACTTTAGGTCCATTCTCCATGCATAATAGGATTACCCTTTATAGTTTTTACAACTGTTACCTACTTGTTTCGAATAAAATCCATTTTGCAACACTCTTAACAAACCTAATATTTTCCTAAACAAAATGGCAAAACATTATTGCTCGATAGTGTTGACTATTCATAAAGAACATAGGAGAACCCATTGTAATTACTATAACTAACATATAGTATTTTTTATAAGGTCGGCTATGCCACACCCTGCACAAAGGCGATAAATGAGCAATTACTGTCCAAAACATTAAACATCTAAGAGGATTGAGTGTTTGCAGAGATATCGATAATTCCTCATTCAGTAAGTATAACTAACATTACAATCTTGTATAAAATTAACTGTAACATGCCCTAAACGCGTCCTAAATGTATCAATACTCCTCTAATAACATCGGGTATGACTATTGAAGAAAAAAATATTAACTTCTATATTATAACTAATTATGAAAATGGTAGACATACCCTAGTTGTAGACATCCCTGCTAACCTCGTGTGTATCGAGGAGAAGCCGATAGTGCAGCAACGTCGTTCCTAATCTTGAAATGGGTCATTTGGTCCCACAAAGATATCGACGTCAGAAAAACACTGTATCATGCGAGGCCTAAATAAACATATTGTGACCTTGCCAATTCATATGGGATGCCGCTAATGGGCCTCTTTTGACCCACTAGAAGACCTAAAATGAATGACAAGTGAGTGTCGCATGTACCACGCGACGTTGCATAAGTAGCGGGTGATTGCAAGTATATGCGCCATACTTAGCAAAAAGAAGGCCCAAAATCTTTGAAAGAACTAAATTTCATCTTCCTTTACTTCTTTCTCCTCCAATATCAACCACAAAAAGAAATCAAATCCATCTCCCTATTAGATGCTTAATGGATGTCACCAAAGTTGGGGGTGTGGAGGTCACAAATGTTCGGGATTCAATGAATCCAAATTGTGGTAAGGTTTAATCTTTCATGCCATACACACATGATCGTATTGCTCATTATACATTCATTCACGTTGAATGTTGAATGAGGGTTTGTTGTTATTTGGTGCTTTATGTATCATCTATTTTGTGATATGGCCAATACATGAAGGGTTTACTATAAGAAACATGACCTATTACTCTTCCCCTTTTACCTCGATTTTTTTCTTAACCCCAAAAAACCGAGGTAAAAAGTTATTTTACCGTGGTTTTTTTCCGAAGTAAAATTTTTTTTTGACTGGGTCATAAAAAATCCATAGAAAATAATTGGTTTTTTACCTTAGTTAATAAAATAACAGAAGTAATTTTTTTTAATGAAGTAAATAATGTGTCCGATAAACGTGTGACGTCGCATATGTTGTGTTGGAAGCATGATCAATTTTTCCATTGACATCGCTTTTACTGATACATTTAGCGAATGACTTAGCGACGTCGCATATATTTGATGAGACAAGTTGAAGTAAATAATTTGACGGTGATGGAAAATAATAAAAAATGGAAATGGAAACACACATATGATGTTCAAATCAAATGAAAACACACATATCAACACGTAAAGTGAATTTTATGATGCTCAAAGTAGACAATTTAATATCTAGAAAAATAGTAACCGTCAAAAAATTCTCCCAATTAGTTCTTAAATTCGAATAACATTTGTCTTAATTTGAACATAAAAGAGATTATAATAAACTCAATCAGCTCCGATAAGAATGACCTTGAAGACGATAGGCCCCCCAGCTTTGATCACCTCGAAGAAAAAGGTGTCCCCAATGTGTATGTTATTTCCCTTGAGGAACTCGCCAAAACCTTTTGGGGAAAGTTGCAACCCCCTGAGTAGTTCATACGGTATTCTGTCCCATAGCACCTCAGTACAACAGGGGTCTTTACGCTTGACAGTAGTGATACGATCTCCCACAGGATGTACTAAATGCAACAAAAAATATTAATTATATATATATATATTTGTGTGTGTGTGTGGGAATATTTGACATTGCATATTAATTTTAAATGCCTTACCAAAGTTGAGTTCTTCTAAAAGTCCTGCTGTTTCAGATTACAGTGGAAGCGTGGGCTTTCGGGATCCATTGTATGATCCTCAATGTCGAACACAATAGGCTCAGGATTGCTCCGTTCTGCAAAGAAATGCATGAAAGAAAATATTGTGGTAAAGTGTGAAGATGTGTTTTACTAATTATATGTTTGAGGACCTGGAAAAGTGGACGAATTGAAGATCCTTCACCAACCATTAGTTCTGCACAAGAAATGAAAGTGTAAGGGAAGCAACATGAATTGATACATGCGACTTTGCCTACTCATCGCATGTACCAGTCGGTCCAAACCAATGACATGTAAGATATAATGTACCAATGTCACTAGAACGTTGGGACCCTTTGGTTACACTGAAGGTACGAACGACATAGGTGCAACATCACACACTAAATAATATGCTACTAAAAATGAAACTAAGCAACATCACTATATTATCGAAGTACCCAAAATGTAATAGACGTCCGACCGAGGTCGTATATATCAGAGGAAGCTACGGGAAAACACTTAACATCGGAAAAAACTAAGATTTAACAACATAAAATTATAAAAAAATCCCTATTGACAACTACCAAAACATAGTACCCAAGTATACATCCAACGGAAGTTCACCATGTAAAAAATGTGAGTAAAAACTAGAACACAAAGAAAAAATAAAACATGAGAAACCATAGATTGGACAATGCAAAGTAGAAATTACGAAAATTACATGTTTGGAGGTTTGAAAAACCCTACCTTTCTTCCAATGGAGAAGTGAAGGGAGGTGAAAGACAGTTGGAATTGGCGGAAAACTTATGAAGAGAAGCTTGAACTCGAAGGTGGGGTGCTCATATATAAAATAGTTCTGAAACGACGTTGTTTTGATTGAGTTGTGTTGTCCACCCGATATACTGTGGCCTCGCACGTACGTTGGTGTGTCCAAAACTACATCGAAATAGTTACCGACGCCTCATACGTGCATGGGCCCTACCAATTCAGCCCACCAGCGAGTTATGTTATGTTAAATATTAAAGATTCAATATTACTTCAATAACATGGAATGAATATGAGAGCATTCAATAACATTGAATCGATATGAGAAAATTCAATAGCATTAATTCTATTGATATGAGAACATTCAGTAACATTGAATGTACGACTAACAATTCAATAACATTGATTTAACAATAAAAATTTCATACATATAAAACGTCAGGGTCCTTTATAATTCCAAATAAGAATTAATTGGTTCAAAGTACATTGTCATGCGAATACTATGTAAATCATCTAGTGTTCATGGGGAAGAATGTGAACAAGGAAAATGGCTGGCCCAACACCATTTAGGAGCTCAAAGTATAGTGTATCCCCAACCACGAGTTGCTCTGCGGCAAGAAAATGGCCAAACCCCTTCGGGTTAAGGGTCTTGAGCACCCTGCTCTCCGAGTAGTGTATGTGATACTCCCTCACTTTGCACCTGATCACAACATCCACCTTGTACGGCGGTATGAGATCCACAATTTTGTTAGGGATGTAGTGTATTACAAAAAAAGCCTTTGTTAGTACTTATGAAATTAATCAATAGAAAAATTCAATTGGAAATTCAAATTTTTTAGAACATGGAGCACTTACCATAATTGGAATTGACCCGAAGTTTGTCTGGGTCAGAATATGGAAAAAATGCAGATATCTGCCTGAGAGTATGCGTCGTGGACTGTTATCATCTGAATCAGTATGGATCTAAAATGGTCAAAGAAATTATTTACATTTCATATATAATATTATTAATATAATAGAAGGAATATTTTAAAAATAACCAAAAATTGGTTACCTCGATCCGGTCACGGCTGGAACCAACATTGTTAGACATGATTGCTGTAATTGATATTGTCATAGGTGTTAACTTTGTAGTAGACAGAATTTGGATAATGAACATTAAAAAGAATTGGTAAATTGACCTAGTCAACGCAACGTCGATAACCCTTCGGTATAACCGATTGGTTAACCGAGAGGGCTACGAGGTCACTATGAACAGTGATGTCGCACATATATCAGTATAATAGAGGTGTGACTGATATGTAAGCAACCTCACATGGTAGCAGATCGATTACAAAAACAAGAGTAAAAAATTGGGAACAATCTTGGTTCTAAACCGAACAATTGAGCCACTCCATAGCTTGAAGACTTAGGCACCAAATACCAACAACGTAAACCCATATCTTACCACCCCAAATTATAGATACATCAAACCATTAAACAATTAACACATTCAAACCCTAATCCATATTCATAACAAATTCTAGGAATAAATAGAATAACAAAACTAATGTAACCACATGTGGAAACCATACCTTTGATAAGATTTGTAGGGGCACTTATAAAAATGGAGGGAAATGTGAAACTTTGAAGTGGTGTATGTGAGGTGGGCTTCATTTAAATATGCGTTATGCTTCCACCTAGGGTTAATGCAACGTCGTATATTAGTCGTGTATAGATATTGTTAGACCGAAGGATGCACGACTTCAGCTAGTAGGAGTGTGGGCCTCACCATTTCACCCCACTAACATGGGAGGGCCCACATTGTACCTATGTATGTGTGACCACACATTATAGTTCTTGTATAGAAAAATATGAATGACAGACAACTGACGTTAGTTATAGGGTACTGGGCCTCACTATTTCAGCCCTATAGCAAATCGACTAGGTGTGCATTGGACCAAGATGGAAAATTAACATTAATTATGCCTGTACATTGTCCAGAGTAAACTGTAGATGATTACTTATAAGTATACAAGGTTCATTCGTGAATGACTTGTGGGACTCTATGTGGGATCGTGATAGTTTCTTTATAAGTTACGGTGATAAAGAGTTTGACTTGGGATTGCAAGTCTCCCGTCCGTGATTTGGGGTAACTGTCCGTCAATCGTGTTAGTATTCCATTATTACCCTACAAAAAGCGTTATGAACACGATAACTTCCACCGCATAGAATCCCATGAAATTATAAATTCTGGGTTTTTTTATGAAATTAGAAGGTAATAGAATCCGTCTATCAAATTTTAAAAAGAAAGTACATTGTCTAGAGTAAATTGTAGATGATTACTTATAAGAATACGAGGTTCATTCGTGAATGACTTGTGGAATTCTATGTGGGATCATGCCAGTTTCTTTGTAAGTTACGGTGATAAATAATTTGACTTGGGATTGCATGTGTCCGTCTGCGATCTGGGGTAATTGTCCATCAATCGTGTTAGTATTCCATTATTACCTTTACAATAGGCATTATAACCATGATGATTTCCACCAAATGTTTTGAATTCAAATTTTTTTAACAATAAAGTTCAGCTTTTGGCATTAACGGGTCGATGGACGAGCTGTATTCTTGAAACGGTGTATATAATGTTGTTATTTAATCCCAGGATTAAATTATCTGTGAAGTTGCATGTGTATTGATTAGTATGACCAATAAACGAGTTTAAATCGACGTCGATAAGGCTAAAATTTCAAGCGAGAACTCAAATTTTCAGCCAAAAATTTGAACTCCAAAATTTCCCCCCAACTTATTTCAATCCATTAAATCTCAACACTTATACCCATTTCCCATTTCCAACACCAATCTTAAAACTCAAACTCCCACCATCCATTTCATTCACAACCTTAGCACATTTAAAGATGTAATCAAGTTGATTTTCTAAAACACCAACAAGGATGGAGCATCTCCTATTGCTAAATAATTGAGGTTGTTTTTTCATCTATTCCATGTTCAATTACCATTTATGTGATGATCCAACTATATACTGTTTAATCAATAATTGATAAAAATTCTTACATTACACGAGGTATGATATTTGAGTTACGCGTTGTATATTTTATGTTATTATTGTTTCCAAGATATTTCCTAGTTTGTTTTGATTATGAAGAAAGAACCTGAGCTTTATACGAACATATTTTGAATGAGCGATGTCTTAGTCCCATGCGAAATATACCAAACCTTTACCCACTTCGCATATCACTTCATTTTTTTGTCATGTGAATGAATGTTCGATGTCGCTATATTTTTGGTCCATGCAATGTCTTCATTTCTTATCAGTGACGTCGCATGTCACTAGTTCTATTTACTTTTTCCATCTCAGATATAATGTCGTCTACGTTTTACTACATTATGTGTATTTCATCTGAGAACTACCCAATTTTAACATAAATTTTGTTTTCTATGTAAAGATATTAATAGGCCCGAGGAGAGTCATCGATGAACTTCCAGCATGTAGATGGATTGACTTGTAATTATGTACTATGTGTCGTGATAGTTCTAATGGCGCGCAAAGTAGAAAATGGTGTTTCAATTAGAATAATTAGTTCATTTCAAATTTAGTTTACGTATTTCAATATGTAATGACATGCATTTGTACTATATGATATAATTTTGTTGGTTTGAACATATCATTCTCTCCCAAATTAATTGAAAACTATTGAATGTGGTATGACGTTTAATCATTTAACCATCAAGTATTAAATATTATATTATTGATGATAGATGAATTATGTCCAAAAATGTCTACGACGTCACGCAGACTAGTCCCCAGATGACACGTGATCTTCTTCATTATGCGTGCATTAACCGTTGCGTTTGGAATAGTTCTTAGCTAGTTTTATGTGGTAGATTGCTACTATTAGTTGAGTTTACTGACAAGGGGTTTAGACGGCAATGTTTTGTTTTCTTGTCTAAATGCTGCATTTTGTGGACTTAATTGGTACTAATGGGCGTCTTGTATCCATGGACTTCTTGATCTTCTTGTGATCATCTTTAGTAGGTCGGCTTTGGGTACGTTTTGTCTAAATTCTATGTGAAGGCCGTTCGTAAGGGCGGTAGAAGATACTGAAGGCTATTCGCAGGGATGATAGAAGAGATCGAAGACCCTTCACCTCTAGAATGATATAATACGAAGGCCCCAGACATCAATGTGTGGTAGAAGGATATTGAAGCCAAAGATAGGCGGCATTGGAGTTCAAAACGGCCTAGAGAGAAACGGTGAATCGTGGTCTGATGAGTTACACCAAAGTCTGAGAATGATCCGAGAAGAATTATCCTTCAAAAATAACTCCATTGGATTCATCTTCTCGAGCACTATAAAATCAATTACTAGAACTCTCAAATCGGATCAACGTTTCATCCGTAGCGAAGGATATAAGTTCAGCTGGCGAAGCACAAACGGGTCGGCGTGGGCCGTTCATGGATAACACAATGGCCCGCACCGACAGCCATGGGCCGTGGATTAAAGACTTTGAAATCAGCATTCCGTTAGCGTTCTGCATCAAAGTTTTGAGCGAAATGCTCTTCCTAACAATGGGCCGTGCCAAACGACGCTTCTTGCGCTAAACGGTTGAAATGGGCCGCGACTATTCACCGGTCCAAGCCCATGGTTCACAGGTCCATGCCTACTGTTCATCGGTTCATGCCAAAAGTGCTCGGCGCGAGGAAAAGGTTCGTGCCAAGTCATTCGGGCCGTGCCACTATTCACGGTCCGCGCAACCACTCCTTCTCTCACTATTTTTGTCATAACTCTCTCAATTTTCACCCGATTTCCCTCTACCATATATCAAAATCTCCGTATTTCCAATATCTATCCAATACACTAAACCTCAGCTCAAGAAAGACCACAAATTTGAGTAGTGTATTCCAGAAAGATTCAGCTGCAAGAGGGAAAGGTGATTAGGGCTTAACCTAAGTTTGGACTATTTGGGCCTATCTCTAGGCCTAATTCTCAACTACTATATATAGGAGCCTTAGTTTTTATTAAACCCTAACTAGTCATTATGTATAATTTGTCTCTCTCTTGTTTAGAGAAAAAGGAAGAGCAGAATATTTCTTCTTCTTCCTTCTCTTTATCTTTATCTTTTCTTCTTCCTTTCATCTTATTTTTTTAGATCAATGGAATCTATCCTAATATTTTACACAGATCTAACTTTTGTAGAATAGTTTCTATAACTGGGGGATAAATTTTAGTGACTTGTTTTAATCTATATGCTTTTTTAGATTCTTTAGTTCATCCTAATTTTGTGCTCATGGTAAATTGTGATTTACTCTTGTGTTTGAATGCATGAATAGTACACTGCATATAAGCACACACTTTGGGATATATTCATGCTAGGTGAAAATATCGATGCCCCACTGAGAAGAGAAACCTGGTTGTTAGAATGGGTAGAGGAGAACGCGCCCGCGTGGGTGTGTGCACGGGTGATTCGAGGTCACTCTAATCTACTTACCATCGCACCAATCTTAGCTGACATTTTACAGTTTTTTGAGAGGTTTTGGATAGAGATAGGTAAATAGTAGCAAGCTAGGGTTACAAGAAACCTATCATAGATTAGGTGCCTACGACCCTCGGGCCTAATTGATTGGACCCGAATGGAGTAGTACATTTGTGGTGGAACTTAATTGCACGGGGGAGAAATAGAATTACAAAAATGGTTGGGCTTTGTTGTACTCCCCTAATTATGATGACAGCGTCGCTGGAGGGTTGGGGAAGTGTATGCCATCGGCCACACCACTTACTATGGACACTCTATTAGGTTTTCCTAAGATCTGTATGTGAATGAATCAAGGATAAAAGCATTATATTAACCAATTTGCTCAATGATTTCCCTAATTGCTTAGCTAATATTGTAGTTATGTTTTTACTTTTCATGTTTTGTAGTCCTTAGCTTGAAAAACCAAACCCTGCCTTAATTGCATGTTTTCTTTACTATTTATTCCTTTCACTCATACGAATTGATGACTTGTACAAGGTTGTGTTTGAGTTAATAAAATAGATCTAGAATCTCTGTGGACAAACCCAGGGCTTACCGCTAATTACCCTATAGGTAGCGTAGAAGTATGAACGGGTGCAGAATATAAATCTCGATATTTTGACCACACCGCCTCCAACCGGGTTAACTTTAAGCTACAATTTTAACAACCCTGGAGGGAGGTAGGTCAGAATTTTGGCGCCATTGTCGGGGATGCTACCAGTCTAGGTATCAATTAGGCCTACCGTGTTAGTAGAGTTGCTATTATTGTTCTTTTGTTTGTTTGCTGCTTTCCAGAGTAGGTGTGCAAATCGAGGACTCTTGCACTACGATTCCAAATTTTGTGAGTTTTTCATTGTTTGTACTTAATTGGAAAAAAGAAAAAATGTGGGAAAGTACTCAACGGATGACACTTTGTAGGATGTGTCATTATGATCACCCTATAGAGTGTTGCCCAAGGTTGAGTGACTTTGAGAGAAGAGAGGCTCAATGAGTGAAATTTTGTAGGATATGTCATTGTGACCACCCTACAGAGTCTTGCTCTTTGACGGGAAAAATGAGAGAGAGGTAGAAGTTGTTGGTTCCTAAGGCCAACGGGATGAAGATTGTTACCCATACCACGAATCTTCAAATTTGAGGTTTAGTTGTGACTCGAATTCATGGCATGGAGATGCATCAGGAAACTAACACTTTGGGTTAGATAGTTTGATTTCACAAAATTACCCAATGCCCGAAAACCAATCCCTAGTATTGGTTCCCAAATCAGATTTTGTAGAAAATTTTCAAGGTATAGCTAATGTGACCAAGAGTAGTGATTTACTCCAATCAAAATTACTTAGCGAGATTAGTAATTTGGGTTCTCAACTATTCTCAAGTATTGAGAAAGTTGAGGGGAAAGTGCTTAATTTTATGGAAAGGGTGAGCCAACTTGAAACCCAATATTCCAAAAATGAACCATCCCTAGTTGAATGTAATGTTTTGATAGATGAATCTAAAGGGGATGAAGAATGGTTTGTTGAGAGTGAAGAAGTCGAGGAAGGGGTAATTATACTTAATTTTCCATATTACCTATTTTCACCCTTACCTCTATGTATAGAACCAATTCCCACATTTTTGGAAACCTTAGAGGAAACCATAGGGAAGCCAATTGAATATGCTAAGATTCTATACCACCTATTCCTTATAAGGTTGACTCCTCCTCTACTATATCTTCCCCTTGGAAGATTTTTACCCCCACTTCTAAAGTTTTGGTTGTCTAATGTGATGGAGTAGAAAACCGCTCCTTACAGATAACATTAGGGTCGTGCCAACGACCTTAAAAATATGAAGCTTCTCGGAAGGCATCCCGAGTTTTCAAAAATTAGATTAGTTTGATATTTTTGGTGTGTATTTATATTTGTAGTTTCTTTTATTTTTGGGACACTATTACACTTGGTGTGCATGTTTGTTTTGTAGGAAGCATATGGTTCTTTGAGTAAAGTGAGCAAACGGGTAGTCCAACTCATGGACCATGTATATGTACATGGTTCATAATGCTCAAAATGGTGGACAAGGAGGAGAACCAAACCCCAAATTCATGGGGTGTGTAGACGTGCACGGCCCATGAAGCTCACATACTTTCCTACATCCCACTCACCATTTCTTTCCTACCATCACCCAACCACCGCCAATGTACCACCCAACACCCACCTACTCTCAAAACCCTTGAGACACACACATCAAGACCTAAGAGGTAACTCTCCATTGTAATTCAATTCCTTATTCGATTTGTGATGCATGATAGTGGTAGATTGAACTTTCTTGATTAGAGGTTAGGGTAGTATATTGGGGTGATGGTAGTTTGTTCTTTACATTCCATGATCGTGCCATCAAGGATAGATTTTAGTGTTCTTTTTCATTATGAGTGCTATCCTATTCATTTCCCTTGACATATGTTTTTTTTATTTTGTATATGCAATGAGGATAATGCAAGTTTTAAGTTTGGGGAAGGGGATTAGATAGCACTTATGATTTTGTAGTTGGCTCTATGAAGCTAATAGTTCTTCTAAGAGAATTTTTTATTTATTTTTTAAAAATGGAAAAAAATAGAAAAACCTGGACAAGTTGTAAACCCGAAAGGGCGACTTGGGTAACATTAGGAAAATTATGGATAGGTTAAAAGGCCTAGGTCAAAATGAGAGGCTAGGCGTGGAAAGGCTTACGAGCCTAGGTAAAAATGAGAAGCCGTGTGGAAAAATGTGAGAAGTGAGTACCCTTTGTGTGTTAAAGCTAGGATGAAAACCCGAAAGGGCTTCTAGGAAAAATGAGAGGAAAAAACTAGGTTGAATGCATGCTTCTGCGGTGTTTTGTTTTTGAAGATGACTCTTTGATTGCTTTGGGATCATTTTGGGAAAAGTAATCTAGCTTAACACTTATGTTTTTGGCTAACCTTTTTCCATATTTTTCTTTTGGGTGGATAGATTGCTTATGTTTTTTGGGGAGCATAAGAGTTGTGAGATTCTTACTCTTTTGGGGAAAACAGGGTAATCTAGGAATAAGTTGAATGCCTCGGTTAACTTATGATTGCATCCTATATTTTGCTTGATTCTTTGTCTTGTCTTTATTTACTCGAGGACGAGTAAAGGGTTAAGTGTGGTGAGTCTGATCTGCTTCATTATACGTGCATTAACCGTTGCATTTGGCATAGTTTTTAGCTAGTTTTATTTGGTAGATTGCTAGTATTAGAGTTTATGTGACAAGGGATTTAGATGGCCATGTTTAGTTTTCTTGTCTAAATTCCGCATTTTGTAGACTTAATTGGTTCTAATGGACATCTTGTATCCATGAGCTTCTTGATCTTCCTTGTGATAATCTTTAGTAGGTCATCTGTGGGTACTTTTTGTGTACATTCTATGTGAAGACCATTTGTAAGGAAGGTAGAAGATATTTAAGGCCGTTCGCAAGGATGGTAAAAGAGATTGAAGGTCATTTACCTCTAGAATGGTAGAAGACAAAGGCCATGAATATCAATGTGTGGTAGAATGAGATTGAAACCAAAGATAGGAGGCATTGGAGTTTAAAATGACCAAGGGAGAAACGGTGAATCATGGTCCGATGAGTAGCACCAAAGTCCGAGAACGAACCGAGAAGAATTAGCTTTCAAAGATTATTACATTGGATTTCTTTTCTCAAGAACTATAAAATTAATTACTAGAACTCTTAAATCAGACCAACGGTTCATTCGTAGCGAATGAAAGAAGTTCAGTCAGCTAAGCACAAATGGGTCGGCGCAGGCCATTCATGGATAGCACCAATGGCCCGTGCCTACGACCACGTGCACGGATCAAAGACTCCAAAATAATCCTTCCTTTACCTTCCTGTGCCAAACTTGATGGTTGTCAAAGTTCAGAGAAAAATGCCTTTCCTGACGACGGGCCGCGTCAAACAACGCGTCCTGCGCCAAACAGTCAAAACAACGCGTCCATGCCTACTGTTAATAGGTCCGTGTCTACTATTCATAGGTCTGTGCCTACTATTCATAGGTCCATGCATACTGTTCATTGTTTAGTGCCAACAGTTCTCGGCGTGAGGCAAAGGTTCGTGCCAAGTGATTTGGCGTGAGGCACTATTCACGGGCCGTGCCACTATTCACGGTCCGCACAACCATTTTTTCCATAACTCTCCCTTTAATTTTCATTTTATTTCCCTCTGCAATATATCAAAATCTTCATCTTTCCAAGATGTATCCAACACACTACATCTGAGCTCCAGAACGTTCATGTATTTGAGCAGTTTATTCTAGAAAAATTCAACTGCAAGAGGGAAAGGTGATTAGGGTTTGACCTAAGTTTGGCCTATATAGGCCTAATTATCTACTAATATATATAGGAGCCTTAGTTTTCAAGTAAATCGTAGCTAGTAATTATGTAGATTTTGCCTCTCCGTAGTTTAGAGAGAAGGAAGATGAGAGTACTTCTTCTTCCTTCTCCTTTTCATTTTCTTTTCTTTTTCCTTTTATCCTATTTTCTTAGATCCATGACATCTAAACTAATATTTTCCATGGATCTAAATTTTGTTGAATAGTTTCTATAGCTTGGATATAAAATGTACTTGGTTTAATCTATATGTTTTTTGAGATTCTTTAGTCCATCCTAATTTTGTGTTCATGATATTATTGTAATTTGCTCTTGATTTTGAATACATGAATAGTACACCACATATAAGAACAAACTTTGGGTTATATTCATGCTAGGTGCCAATATCGATGCCCCCATAGGAAGAGAAATCGGGTTGTTAGAATGGGTAGAGGAGAATGCATTCACGTGGGTGTGTGCACGGGGGATTCGAGGTCACTCTGATCTACTTACCATCGCACCAGTCTTAGTAGATATAGCTAAATAGTAGCAAGTAAGGGTTACAAGAAACCCTAGTCTCATAGATAAGGTGCCTACGACCCTTGGGCCTCTTTGATAGGACCCGAGGTGAGTAGTGCATTTGTGGTTGAAGCCTGGGACGTAATTGCACAGGGGAGAAACAAACCTACAACAATGTTCAGACCTTGTTATACTTCCCTAATTACGATGGCGGCATCGATGGAGTGTTCCGAGAGCACCCACCATGACAGGGACATGGAATTGTATGTCATCAGTCACACCACGTATTATGGACTCTCTGTTAGGTTTGCCTAGATCTCTATATAAATGAATCTAGGATCAAAGCATTATATTTACCAAGTTTCTCAATGATTTCCCCAAGTGCTTAGCTAATATTGTAGTTGTGTTTTTACTTTTCATGTTTTGTAGTCCTTAGCTTGAAAAACCAAACCCCTTGTTACTTGCATGTTTGCTTTACTAGCTATTCCTTTCACTTGTACGGATTGATGACCTGTATGAGGTTGTGTTTTTAGTTGTTACATTAGACCTAGCATCTATGTGGACAAACCCAGGGTTTACCGCTAACTACCCTATACGTAACACAGTAGTAGGAATAGGTGCAGAATATAAATATCTATCTTCTAACCTCACCACCTCCAACCAAATTAACTCTAAGCTACGATTTTAATGACTCTGGAGAGAGGCAGGTTAACATGTAACCGATGTTGCAGGTACCGATGGTTTTTTTGTGACCTCAACCAATCAAAATGATGTCATTTTTTTAACGTTCCACGTTAGCATGTAGAACACGAGTGATCCACGTCATGCGATCTCGCACACCATGTTGAATGTCGTCGCTCAAGACAACATTGCAAATTTCATCACCACCGATTGTATTTGTGCATTTGGCGACCTCATAGCAATTGGAACCCGACGTCACCTTAAACGAGGTTGTACATATGTTCTTCAATCGTTGGCCTTCTATCTATAACCAAAGTCACTGATAAACCTACCGCAGTTAAAAACCTAAGTAAAAATGTATTTTTTACTACTTTTTATTCCACCAGTATTTACCTAAGGTTTTTTGGATGAAAACCAAGGTAAAAACCCCTCCGGAATTGAGGTAAAGGGTGTCGTCTCTTATAGTGGTTATATGTGGTTACTTTAAAGATTACATTTTTTAAAGTGTATTGTGTGTACCACTTATTGAAGTTTTCAAATGGTGCATATTCAATTTGGAAATGACATGAAATATTTTATTTTTTGCATTTCTTTTAATCATATGAAGATCATCTTCATCGAAGATGTATATAGAGTGTCCCTTAGTGGATGTTATAGTGTTGTTGTGGCAGAAATCTTGATTTAGTAGCATTTTCCAATCATTATTTGGTGTGCATAAATAACTCAGGGGTTGTGGATGACATAGTGTTGTGGGATTTATTGCCTTTCTATTTAGTTCCTTGTGTCATAATCCATGATATGAGGAAGTGGCCTAAAGGAACTAGAGACCAGAATGGTTCGAAAATATGTAAGCAAGGTCAGGGTAGGGCTATTTGCAAAGAATTAATGGACATGGTGGAAAAGGTATGAAATTTCCAATGAAATTTGACAACATCGGAAATACATAAGGTGAGGATAGAAAATGGTTGTCTAGTGATTTAGGATTGATAGCTAGGATAGAAATTTTCTTGTACAAGTCTTGGTCTTGGGTCGATGCGGCTTACAGGGAAAAGTTGTGGAAGGCCCTTGAAATGGCATTTGAAATTGATTGTGAAAACATGGAAAAGTTGAAGATAAGAAAAATATGCCGCTTTTGAGAGAGCTAGAGAGATTTCAAAGCCAAATTAGAAATGGATTACATTTCGAGAAGAAGAAACATTTGAACCCTAGGATTAAGCATCTGTTTATAAGTGACTCTAGCTGGAAAGGTTTTGTTGAAAGAAAATTAGCGAACAAAGCATCGGTAAGAGATTAACATTTACATGGTATGGGGTTTATACATAGTGGATACATAATTATATTTTAAAACAAAGTTATTTTTTGATGATTAGATGAACTTATGCATGACTTCATTGTGATTAGATCAGTTATGAATGTGGTTTGTGACTGTTTATGCATTTTTGTTGTTGAGGTCCCTGTTTTCCATAAATATAAGTACTAGGATCTGGTTGTGCGATGTCGCAAAGTACCCATATGACTATTGTCTGTCTATACAGAGTGGTTTACGACATCGTGTATCAACAAAGATTATGCACTGTCTTCGATCGATGATCATATCGATGTTGCAAAATTTCCATTTGTACGATGCGAATTACCTACCGAGTGTGAATGATGTCACACAAAGACAAGGGAATTGTGATACAATTTCACCCCTTTATTTATTTTATTAATTACATTTGGACAAGGTCTTAATTGGATTATTTTTCAGGGTCTTAGAGCTAACATAGCGAGGTTGCAAAAGGAAACAAGATGCGACATACAATCAGTTGGGGTGGCTATGCACTAGTCACAAGAATTATCATGAAGGAAATGTTTGGGCAAGAGTGTTTGATAAAGTAGAGCAGGGGATGATGGATGATGAGGCGAGGATTTCTACGGAATATCCCCCACCAAATTAGGTACCCCAGTTTGAAAAATGGTTGAAGGGATATAAAAAGCGAGTAAACAAGGGAGGTAAATTCCACACCAAAGAAACAGAGGTGGTTTCCAAACAAATTGTGAGTTTGCTAAACTTCTTAGTTGTATTATTGTACTTGAAATTCTTCAAGATATTTTTCACCTAATATATGATTTTGATTATTGGTAATTTTATGGAGGACTTAAAAAACAAGAATCAGGGGAGTTCGTCAGGGTGGGAAAAAATGACATACTAGGTGTAGCGCTTAACAATGAAGAACATCCGGGCAGGGTATAGGGAGTCGACACACTCGCTACACATAGGGACATATTTTCTAAACTTCGACGACCAAAGGTTGATATTTCATCAAGTATTCAGCAAAGAGAGATTGATGGTTTGAAATTCACATTAAGCCAACTAGTGGCCTATTTCTTGCAAGAATGAAATGGGAGGAGAATGCCCTTGAATTGGAGAAAAAATTATTGGAAGTTCTAAACCAACAACCTCAACAACCCCTCATGATTTTTCTCCGGCAACCTCAACACATGAACACCCGGAGTGTCATATTGTGCCTACCCTACCTTCTCCAACTTCAACAACACCTCTTGCATTTGACCAACTAAGAACTAAGTTATCAGAGTTAACACAATGGAACAAGGAGGTATACACTTTTCATATTAAAATTATTTTATACTTTGTTCTTAATTACTGATTCTTTGTTTGAAGGATAATTCCTTTTGCATTCTTTTTGCCGAACGTGTTGATGGTGAGAGCCATGTTGTGGCGGAAGGTAAAGTGTACACATCCGTACGATGGTACCATCATAAGTCGGTCGCGAAGGAGAATGGTAATTGTCACTAAGGGCCTTGTTGATGGTATAGTTCTTCCAATCCTTGAGGCCGAGGTAACTACAGTGGACGAGGCCGTGGGAATATTTTTTGAATGGCTCAGAAATGACGTACCATCAATAATTTGTTGCAATCCTTGAAAATGAAAATATACTAATACCATAACACATCCACAAATCATAATAGTTTAATTAGGTATGCATTTTTCACAATGGTTTTTAAATGATGAAAATAATGCATGAACTCATACAATGAATCAGCCATTGACCCGGACATTACCAATATCTCTAATTTATAGAGAAAATATTGCAAAGGGAAAATATAAATTTGTAGCATATTAAAATTACCACTCAAGAAAAATGGACAAAGTGAAAAAAAAAACTTCTCTACTTACGAATGGATCAATTCAAGGCATAACTTATTACGATTGCCAATTCCCCTACCATCGAGTCAATGCAATATACACGATCAAGTTCTGTTACGTAGACAATCAAAACTAATGGCTACCACAAAATCAAACACCGAAATACCTAATGCAATTATGAAAACAAATAATTCAATATAAAACCAAGTTGAGGCACAACTACGTGCAGTTGCTTCTAGAGGGAAAACAAATAAATTTGTTGTGCAATATATGTATATAATTCAATAGTGAATGGGATTCGAAAGGTTCAAATGAGTTCGCTCGTAAATGGAGTGGTCAGAAACGAACATGGGTGAAGTTGATTTCCCAATTTCCATAAAGACAATTTTTTCTTTTGCTACAGACTAATGGGTAAAATGTTTGTTAGGAAATCAAAAGAATAGTTGGGCATAACAGTGTTTCAGGTGGTTATGCTTGACCTCCTCTTGCACTGATCGAGTACTGGTGTATACCTAGCCCATGGATCACAGAATGTTGGCCTTGAGGTTCAGCCTAAGATTTAGCTACAAACTAATAAAAACAATTATGCCGTGAGCCAACCTACCTCTGAATCGATAAAAGTGGGATCATGTTGGAACCAGCTAAGTCATGAACCGAGAAAGGCGGGCCATGATTAGGTCTCAGCTATGAAACAAGACGCAAACCAAGTTTATAGGGACCACGATGAAGCCCACAATTTTGAATCCTAACAATGTGGAGCCACGACTATAGTCTTCTATAAATACAAGAACAATAACGATGGCTAAGGTATGAGAAAAAACTGAGAAATACCAATTCCTGAAGGAGAGTACTGACTTGATCGTCAGAGTCTTTTCCCCGAAATCACTTCCGGGGTCTGTTTTGCAGGTTCAAAGTGATACGCAGTGAACATCAGCCGTTTGACTTGATCGAGAATACCACATCATTGGCGTCATCTGTGAGGACGAGAACATTTTTCTTTTTGGAGTCCTTTATTCCCTTCAGGGTAAACAATGGTGTTCACCAAAAGTTAAAGAAGCCAGAATCACCATACACAAGAATGAATAAATAGGTACAATAAGAGCATGTATTCCAGTCAAGATAAAGCATACGTTCCCAGTAAAGAGTAGGAACACAACAAAGAAGATACAGAGGATGATGAAGTAGAAGAAGTGGAGTCTTCTAATATAAATCAAGAAAAAGAAAAGAAACCTTTCACAGCTTTCTTTGAAACCAATTATAGAACATTTGTACAATTAGTTCTTGGACACACTATCAAACCAAAATCCCTGAAAACAAATGAAAAAGAAAGTCAAAGGAATGAAAGCCTTAATCATTAAGAAGAGTTAAGAGATGTAGTGGCAGATGATGGTGCAGATCAGTAACCATTTGGACTGCATCTTCGCAATTTCAATATGCCAATAGATTTCAAACAACCCTCGCATGTTAATATATAATGGGACAACAGACCACAAGGAATTCCTACATTGCTATAGCAACAACATGCGATTTTGCGATGTAGAAATTGAATTAGTTTGCAAAGCTTTCCCTACCTTGTTATCTAGGACAGGGATCATATGGTACGAGGACTTACCAAATTGATCTATTACTTCCTCATCACAGTTAGCAGACTTGTTTTTAGGGCGCTCTATTAGAAGTAGAATTTAACAAAAACAATAGCGGACCTAAACAACATACCCTAGCAAAGTGACAAAAGTCTCGAAGATTACCACAATAGGTTCGTCATTGAAATTTTGCAAGTTCACGATCTATCATTCCAATCCTCGTTAGGAGAATTCATAAGGTGCATGCGATTAGGATAATTCCATAAGGAATTCACTAAAAACATGTCGGAAAACCCAGGGGAATTGTAAAAAAATGATTGAACAATATGTGCAAATGGAAGAGGCAAACAACCGCAAGATAGAACGTGAGGGAGGTGAAAAAAGGATATTGGAGAATCCACAAAGAGGTGTTATCAAGAAAGGGAAAGGGAATAAACCTTTCAAAGGAAGGGAATCAAGGGTGTAGGTCACATAATTTCAAGAAAATTCTTTGACAAAATCACAAAGGGATATATGACAAGGGAATAGAGGTTTGTTTCGCGAACTTGTACCAATGATGGCACCACCAGACAAGCGATCTAGAGAATACTATTGTACCTTCCACAAGGATCATGGACACGACATCGAATATCGCAGACTTGAGAATGCAAATAGAAGAGAATTTGAGGAATGGTTATCTGGGCCAGTAAAAAAAGGTAGATAGAATAAGCTGGTACATTGAAGCTAATAAAGAAAGAAGCTCTATGGCAAAATACCAGGGAATAGTGAATACCCAAAGCAAAGATCAGAAGATTGCAGCAACAATGGATTATAAGGAAAACCTGGCAAATGATACTCCAGAAAAAGTAATCCTATCAATTCATGGAGCAACTGAGACTTTGTCCAACAATGGTTGGAGAACCAAAAGTAGATACTCTTCACCATAAGAGCTCATTGATAAGAGATTTCATTTGAATGAAACAATAACAATTAATGAAGAGGATGCAGTTCCTAATGCTTCGTATCATAATGACCCGATGGTCATTATTTCTAAGATTGGAAATGCCATGGTTCATAGAGTATTTGTAGATGACAGAAGAACAGTCGGAATCCTCTCTATTTATTGCTTTGATAAGTTGGGATTCAAACAAACCAATTTGAAGAAGTCTACATCCTTTCATATGTGATTTACGTGGAAAACTGAGATGTCTTTAGGTAATATACAGCTTCCTGTTACCATAAGTGAGAAAGAAAAAAATTGCACAATCATGTGTGACTTCGTTGTCATTGAAGCACCAATTCCATTTAAGCTATAATCGGTAAGCCTTGGATAAATACAACGAAGGTGGTATGTTCCCCATAACACTTCGTGATGATGTTCCAAACTCCAGTAGGAATCGCAATGATAATGGGAAATAACAAATAGCTTGACAGTGTATGGTAATTGTGATGAAAGCAAAAAGAAATGTGGAACAGGCAAAAATGGTTAACACTATGCGTTCTCAGGCAATCGGAGCCTCAAGTAGATTGGGGAGAGAAAATTGAAGTTGTTTTTTTGGATAACAAAGACACTTCTAAGTGTGTCAAGATAGGAAAGTATCTCCCAAACGAGATGAAAGAAAAGGCCACAGACATATTGCGAAGCCACAGGGATACATTCGCATGGAATATACAGAACATGGGAGGGGTCAATCCAAGAATTGCTACCAATTCTCTGAATATAAGTGATTTAATTAAACCAGTTAAGCAAAAGCAAAGAAGCTTTTCTAGTGAATGACAAAAGGTGATTGAAGAAGAAGTTATAGCATTGCTTCAGGCTGGTATTCTGAAGGAGGTAATCTACCAAAAGTGGTTAGCAAACCCAGTGATGGTAAAAAAGGCAGACGCGGGATAGAGAATGTGTATAGACTTTATTGATCTAATCAAGGCATGCCCATAAAGACTCTTATCCTTCGCCTAAAATTTACCAACTAATAGAAGCGATATCAGGGTATGAAGTCCTAGCATTCTTGGATGCATATAAATGATACTACCAAATACTGATAAACTCAGGAGATGCAAAAAAAAAGGCCTTTATAACAAGCTTTGGTGTCGTTTAGCCTAAAGATTGCTGGAGCAACATATCTGAGAGTGGTTGGCACTTCATTTCACAATAAAATAGGATGAAATGCTGAAGCATATGTTGATGGCATGGTTATTAAGAGTAAAAGGATAAGCCACTTTGCATAAGATTTGAAGGAAACACTAGACATACTGAGAACTATTGGTATAAAACTCAACCACAAGAAATACATAATCGGAGTTGGTACGGGAAATATTTTAGGATATAAGTTTCTCCCAATGGAATTGAGGTCAATCTGAAGAAAGTACAAGCAATAGTTAATCTCCTTCAACCGCAAACAATCAAAGAAGTCCAGGTATTGATGGGATTACTAGCGGCACTTAGCAGGTTCGTCTCCAAAGATGGGGACAAACACTTCCGACTGTTCAATATTCTTAGGAAAGCAAAGAAATTCACATGGAATGAAGATAGTCAGTAAGCATATGAGTCATTGAAGGAACAACTCAAGGATTTGCCAACGCTGAAGCAACCAATACCAGGAGAAACTCTATTCTTAAAGTTGAAAGTTTCAACAAAAGTAGTGAGTTCGGTCTTGGTGCGTCAAGAAGGTCAGAGGCAAGTGCCAATATACTATATTTGTAGGATATTACAAAGTGCAAAAATTTTGTACTTACCAATTGAAAGGTTAACTTTCGTATTAGTCTACTCAGTAAGAAGACTGTAAAGTTATTTTTAAATTCATCGAATAATTATGTATACTGAGCACCCAATCAAGAATATTCTAAGAAAACCATAATCATCTGGCAGAGTGGCTAAGTGGGCTCTTGAATTAGGACAGTACGATATTCAGTTTCAGCCGCAGACTGAAATAAAGGCACAAGTTTTAGCAGATTTCATTGCAGAAATGACAAGCGTAGATGCACAAGAGGCAAGTACACGAAAAATTCTCGGAGTAGACAAAAGGAAATTAAAGTGAGAATCCATCGCGTGGAAAGTGTTTGTTGATGGGGCGTCCAGTAAAGAAGGCTATGGTGCATGATTACTATTAGTATGAAACCAATTTTGATTACTATTAGTGACAAATCACCAACAATGAAGCCAAGTATGAAATACTGATATAGTGGTTGGAACTCACAATCAAGATGAAGGTGAAAATCGTTACATGCTTTAGTGACTCCCAAATAGTAGTAAAGCAATTGCGTGGAAATTATTATGTATGAGAGGAGCAATTATTAAAATATTTAAGGAGAGTTTGCCAGCTCATAAGTCAACTGGAATACTTTGACATTCAGAACATAAGAATGAGTGAAAATACTAGGGCAGACACCCTGAGTAAATTGGCAAAAAACGAGTTTGATTCATTGTTGGGACAAAACAATGTGAATGTAGAAGTCATATCGGTCAGAAGTACAACCACGACAACTGTATCAACAGTTCGAAAAGAGGAAGGAGAAAGGATGACATCGTTAAAATGTTACTTCGAGATGGGAAAATTGCAAGAAGACAAGGTACAAGCCAAAAAGTTGGAACTACGATCTCATAATTATGTGTTTGAAGGAGGAATCCTATACAAAAGAGAATTTCTATGCCCATGGATAAAGTGTGTGGGACCAGCCCAAGCAGAAGAAATCATGAAAGAAGTTCATGAAGGACTGTGCGGGATGCATAAAGGGCCTAGAATAATCGATGAGAAGAATATTCGAGCAGGATATTGTTGGCCAACCATGTTCAACGATGCACACAACTTGGTGCTGAAAAGCAGAAGCTGCCAAGTTAACGCTTTGGTTTTGCATAAGCCAAAGACCCCTTTAACAGGTATAAACGGAGCTTGGCCATTTGATAAATAGGGAATTGACTTGGTGGGACCCTTCCCCAAAGGAGTAGTAATGCAAAGTTTCTAATCGTGGCAATCAATTACTTCACGAAGTGAATAGAGGTGAAGCCATTAAGTAGAGTCATCGCAAAGGTAACACAAAAGTTTCTCTGGCAGAACATAGTTTGTTGCTTTGGTGTACCCAAAACCATCGTCACAGATAATGGCACACAGTTTACAAGTGGGATCTTTACCGAGTGGCACTCAAAGTTAGGGATCGTGCAGAAGTTCACGTCTGTAGCTCATCCTCAAGCCAACGACCAAGTGAGGTCACTAACAGAACAATAGTCCAAGGAATTTAAAAGAACGGGAGGGAAAGCGAACTGGTTGAGAAGATGAGATACCAAACACTATATTCATAAAGAACAACAGTAAGAGAACTAACCGGGGAAACACCGTACAACTTGGTTTATGGTCATGAGGTAGTCATACCAGTTGAAATCGGGAACTCAAGCCTAGAGTGGAAAAATATAATAAAGGTGATAATCCAGAAAAAATATGATTGGTTTTGGATGAACTCGAGGAGAAAAGACAAAACACAACGATTACAGAGGCGAAGTACAAGGTGAAGATGGCTATAGACAGTCCAATAAACTTCTACCAGCCTAAATCACAGTCTAAAACTACCCAATAGTCAACTATTTGCCCCCAAAAATATGAAATCCCAAAAATCCCAATCAAACCCCTAAATCCAATATCCTAATCATGCAATTTCAACAACCAAAAAAAATCAATTCAAAAGAAGAGTTCGATCATGTACCTCGTCGTTGATCGGAGGCAGATTTTGATGAATTAATACTTGTGGAGTGTGAAACTCTATCTGGAACAAATCCAAAAAATAACTAACACTTGAAATGGAAGAATATTTTAGTTCCTGGGAGAAGGAACTCAAAGAGGCCAAACGGTATTTTCTCAGATTCGGGTAAATTGGTTATTTTTTTATCTGATTTGTAGTGGGTTTTTTGCAGAATTTGGACGGGGTCCTTCTGGGATAATTTTTTCTTAATTTGGCTATGAAAATAGGGAGATGAAGGATTCAGGTTTGGGTAGGGTATTGTTCGGGAAATCTGAGCTTGTCTACTAGAGGAAGGGATGCCCACTGATTGGCTCGTTTTGGGTGGCACAGGCGGAATTTATATGGCATGGACCATACTGCTTAAATTCCTTATGCTAGGAATACGACATTAGTCTTGGAATGGCCAATGCCAAGGCTTCTTCTTCATTTTTGTCGCAAAATTTTCCTGCACCCAAAAATACAAAACCAAGCGTAATACTGTTCCATCTCAAAATTTAATGACTATAATTCCCTATAACACCATCAAATTGACAAAAAAATCCAAAAATCATAAGAACAAATCCAAAACCTACTCAAAAATTATAAAAGCACTATTTCTTTATTGTCGTCCTCACGACTCAATCTTCATGCATTTTCATTAACCAAGATGAATTTGACCTGAGGGTATCAAGATTCACCATCCGCGACTCCACTCACAACCACATCTTTATGGATGGGTGTCCACATTATGTGAGGCTTACCTCTTACCTTTGGTGCCACATACCAAACAAGTTTATCCTTCACAATTGTTGATACTTTCTTGTTGACTTTGGGCATAGAAGGTGTTTAGGAGGTTTAAACGGCTTAGACCGCTTCCTTCCCCACTCCATGTTAGTGATCACATTTGGAAGACAAGCATTCTTAAGATCACAACAAATAAAAACATCATGTACATCAAAATTTTTACCATCAACATTATCATTCAAGGAAGTAAGAACATGTAAGGTTTCAATGTTTGATAGAAACTTTGGGAGGTCATCTCCGTATCTCTCAAAGTTAATATTTTTAAGCCCTAATGCTTCCTATCTACAATTAAGTATACATTGGAAAGTTGGGGTCGTCCACGAGAAGAGGGATCTTTTCAAGTGTTTAAACATATATAGGAGAAAACATACTAAGCATATATATACATAGATACTTATAAGAGCATGTAAACAGGGGGGGGGGGGGGTTGGTTGGTTTTTGATCCGAAGTTATCAAATTTAAATACAACAACTAGCAAAACAAGAGAACTATGCTAATCATGCAATACAACTAAAGATACGATGTAAATAATAATTAACAGAGCCTTGGGTGCGATCGATTTCCACTTCAAAACTTCATATAGCTCATTGATTCATTCACTCATTCAATTACATTTATTGTCTACGGGGAATGTTATTACTTCTCATTTAAAGATCAACATTCATTCCTCCTTAAGAGCAGTTCGCAAAGATAAAAAAGACCATTTCCAAACCTCATTAATGATCACCCTAGACAAACAACATCGTAGGGTTATTTCATCAATGGCATTTCACCCAAAAGACCATAGGTTTGATAATAACAAGCCTTCTACCAAAGACATAGTCATTTAACCAAACAAAGCATTCATTACATTAAACCTAGAACAAACAACATTCAAGTTTCAACCTTTCTTTGCATCTATGTGAAAAATATGAAAACAAACCACATTAACATACTCATCTAGCAAGAATTACCACACATTATACACAAGAAGTTCTAAATCCATGCTTTTGGATTTCCATATCAAATGAGTTAAGAAATTTGCAATTTTCCTAACACCCTAACATTTCAATGGTACAAACATTTCATATACTCAAACAACCAATGGTATAAATGAGGTAAAACACAACATTAATTGCATAATTAATGCTCTCCAATAAATGTTCATAAATGAGCAAACATAGAATATTACTACATAAGCTTGGAAGCTTCAATCAATTGCTCCCAAGAACTAGAGCTACAAAAGTTCATACTAATTAATGCTAAACAACCAAACATAATACAAGAGAATTCAAAGATGAAAATAGATGAAAATGGGGTTTTAAACAGCACCAAAAGTGCAGATGAAGAAGATGTGAATGAGAGGATAGAGAGTGTTATTTATAGTACAAAAAGGATAAGATTAGATTATGGCCACCCATTGGTCGCGACTCGCGACAGGCTCACGATGAGGCCATCGCGACTCGCGACGAGTGCCAGAATTTAATCCTGTTTCTTTCCTTCTTCTTGTGGTAAACATTTATCTTCATAGTAATTCCTCTCATTTTTCAAGTCTTCAATGTCTTCAAAAATGGTCTTCAATGGTCCCCGGTCTTTAAAGTCTTCAAAAGTCTTCAAAAATGTGATCTTTAATAGCCTCCGGTCTTCATGCCTCCGTGTTCTTCCTTTGTCACGCAAAATTCCATTAGAAGAGGTAACAGAGCGTAAAGTTGCTCTTACCCTTTCTAAGAGAATTTCAAGGTACAACACAAGCACTTGATAATAAAAGAGCACAAAAGTGACCCAAAACAGTACTAAAATATGTACATAAAATGGACATATCAAACTCATCATTATCAATATTCATGCAAGATTCATCATAAAGATCATATCCATCACATAGGCTTATACCATTGCATTCAAGAGAGGAATTAGAGCATTCATGCTTTGATTTATAAATGTCAAACCTAACCTTATCAATGTAATCCTCTAGGGTCAATGTTCCCAAGTGGACGTCTATCTTAGTCCTTAACGTTTTAAAAAATTGTTGCATCGATAGAATTAGGGGTGCCCCTCCATCGTGTATCATATCATGGATATAAAATTCCACCTGAAACACAAGATTTCCTACTCTTACGATAACGTCCCTAATTAACACCCTAGGGCTTGCTTGGGAATGATCGGCTACTTGGACTATCACCCTAGTGTTCCTAAACTCACCTAAGTCTAGAGTCTCAAATAGGCTATAGGGGATAACGTTAATGGAAGCTCCAAGGTCAATTATAGCATCCTTAATCAACCTACCACCTAGAGAATTAGGAATTGAAAACATGTTGGGGGTCATCACATTTTTTAGGAATATTTTTATGGGCTGAAGTGGTGACTTCTATTTTTAATTTTCCTACTTTTATAATAGGTTTAGTCCTTCTCATAGTGCAAGCATTCTTCAAAAAATTAAGTATATGATGGAATTCACTCAATTACATCTAAGAGTAAAATACTAATTTCAACCTTTTTGATGATTTGGAGGATATCACTACGAACAACATCACATATTACCTTGGGTTTTAGGCCTTTTTACCTCGGGGTTTTACCCCCAAAAAACCAAGTAAATATGGGTGTAGTAAAAAATAGACCTTTTACCTCGGTTCGAAACCAAGGTAAAAAGGACTTTTTATTCTTGGTTTTTTTACCGACGTTAGTATGTTCTGCCACCTAGCTCACACTAAGGAAGAAGGCCAACTATAGTACCTCATAGCTGAAACATCATTTACATTAATGTTTGCATCCATAAGAAGTGAAGTCGATAATACAAAGAAGGCAATCAGTGGAACGGAAACAACTGTGACATCGATGAGATCGACGACGTTGATAATTACCATGAAGCCGCTCAGGATTGTAAGCGAGATTGCATAATCCAGTGCACCCTCATCGTCAACATGCTGATGTGGGAGGCTAACCAATACGACGTCGTTTTGAATGTGCGATGGATGCAAAAAAATGTAGATGTTATATGCAACGTCGGTTTGGTGTCATTGCTTTATTGGTATATGCGATGTCGCATAGGTTTCGTATCCTTACTGGTTTTTGCAATGTCGCGGTATGGATCTTGGAGAAATCAGTTGTCGTGCAATAATATAGTATTTGCATTCTAATGAAATAAAAAGAAACCCAGAAAATAAATTACCAAAAAAATATCAGAATATATTCAAATACATATGGTTCGTGTGAAAATGATCAATTACTTGTATTTAACATCCATTGCCTATGTTGTATGGTATCCATGCTAAGAGTCCTCGGTAACTCACTTTGTCTTATTAAAACAATTACACGTGAAACAAAATTTATGTCAAAATTTGTCAGTCCTTGAATGATTTACACATAATGTTGTCAAGTGCAGATGACAATAATCTAGACATGGAAAAAGTACCTTTACTAACTGAAAACGATGTCGCTTGGTTGCTAAAGCAATGTTAATTAAACCGATAGACATGCAACATTAGACATTCAAGATGAGGATGTTAGTTCTGGACAATGCGACATCACACAACATTCTGCTCTATATCGTATCGAGAGATAAACAGAGTGCAATGTCACACATTCAACATGTGTTCATACAAAAATTTGATTTTTATCCACAATCAGCAATAATCTATGATTTTTTCCACAATCCTTACAAACAAGACATTATTTTGGAAAGACAAACATTGTAACTTATATAACATGTAACATAATCATCATACTCTATGAATATATTCAATGAATGGTCAATGTGGAAAAAAACCCTATACAATTGATGAGATGACAAAATGAACTACCTCAATGTATTTGAACCCGGAGATGCTCCATCCTATAATAATTGTTGATATTTGATAGAAGGAATTAGATTGGGTCCTTTAGTGTTTGTAATGGTGTTAATGGAAAGGATGGTGTGAACTTGTGTTGAGAGAAAAATGTGTTGGAGGTGAGAAATGATTGTGTTGATGCTGGATATTTTTGTAATGACAAGGGTTTGGGGGGGAATTTCGGTTCAAAATTTTGGCTCAAAATTTCGGTCCCCGCTAGAAATTTCTGTTGGACAGAAATAGCATGGATGTCGGCCACATATTCGTTTCATGCGACTAGCATCTGCAAAATTGGACGAGTGGCCAAAGTACAAATTTTGATAATTGCCATTAAGTAATCATATACAATTTACTCTACATGATGTACTAGTGCTTTTTAAAATTTAATGGATGGAACTTTATTAGTTTTAATTTCATAAAAAACCTAGAATATTAAATTTCATGTGATTCCATGTGGTGGAAATAATCTTTCTCATAACGCTTAGAGTAATGGTATTAATGGAATACTCCAAAAATGATGGACGATTACCCCAGTTTGGGGATGGGACCCTTACCATCCCCCAGTTAAACTCATGATCACCGTCAGTCATGACAAAGGAACTTGCATGATCCCACAAAGAATTCCACAGGTTTTGCTGAATGAACCATGTATATAAGTACTCATTTATATTTTACTCTACACGATGTGCTTTTTAAATTTAATGGATGGAATGTTATTATCTTTTAGTTTGATAAAAAACAAAGAATATTAAATTTCATGTGATTCCATGTGGTGAAAGTGATCTTTCTCATAACAATTATAGTAAGGGTATTATTGCAATACTCCAAAAATGATTGATGATTATCCTGGATTGGGGATGGGACCCTTGCCATCCCCCAGTCAAACTCATGATCACCATTAGCCATGACAAAAAACTGGCATGATCCCATAGAGAATTTCACAAGTTGATCTTGAATGAACCATGTACATTTATAAGTAATTATCGATAATTTACTTTACATAATATACTAGCGCTTTGTAAAATTTGATTGATGGAATTTTATTAGCTTTTCATTTCATAAAAAAACATAGAATATTAAATTTCATTTCTTGTAATTCCATATGGTGGAAATGATCTTTCTCATAACACTTATAGAAAGGGTATTAATGGAATAATCCAAAACTGACGGACGATTACACTGGTTTGGGGATGGGATCCTTGTCATTCCCTGGTCAAATTCATGAGCATGTAAGTTATGACAAAGAAACGGGGCCTGATCCCACTGATAATTCCACAGGTTTATCCGGAATGGACCCTGTCTACTTATAAGTAATCATATACAATTTACCCAACATGATGTAGGAGTGCTTTTAAAATTGATGGACGGAATTTTATTAGCTTTTAATTTCATAAATAACCTAGAATATTAAATTTCATGTTATTCCATGTAGTGGAAATGATCTTTCTAATAACGTTTATAGTAATAGTATTAATGAAATACTCCAAAAATGACGGACGATTACCCCAATGCGGGGATGAGACCCTTAATATCCCTGAATCAAACTCATGATCACCATTAGTCATGACAATGAAACTAGCATGATCCCACAGAGAATTCCACAGGGTTCATCCTGAATGTACCAGGTATACTTATAAGAAATCATCTATAATTTAATCTACACGATGTACTAACACTTTTTAAAATTTAATGAACCGAATTTTATTAGCTTTTAATTTCATAAAAAACCTAAGATATTAAATTTCATGTGATTCCATGTGGTGGAAGTGATCTTTCTCATAACGCTTATAGTAAGGCTGTTAATGGAATACTCCAAAAATGACGGACGATTGTCCAGGTTTGGGGACGGGACCCTTGCCATCCCCCAGTCAAACTTATGATCACCATTAGTCATGACAAAGAAACTGGCATGATCCCATTGAGAATTCCACAGGTTCATCCTGAATGAACCCTGTATACTTATAAGTAATAAGCGACCATTTACTTTACACGATGTACTGGCACTTTTGAATATTTGATGGACGGAATTTTATTAAATTTTAATTTCATAACCTATAATATTAAAAAAAAATATGTGATTCCATATGGCGGTAATGATCTTTCTCATAACACTTATAGTAAGGGTATTAATGGAATATTCCAAAACTGACAGACGATTACACCGGTTCGGGGATGGGATACTTGCCATCCCCTGGTAAACTTCATGATCATATAAGTCTTGACAAAGAAATGGGCCTGATCCCACCGAGAATTCTACAAGTTCATCCTGAATGAACCTAATATATTTATAAGTAATCTTATACAATTTACTCTACCTGATGTACTAGAGCTTTCAAAATTTGATGGAAGGAACTTTATTAGCTTTTAAATTCATAAAAAAACTATAATATTAAATTTCATGTGATTCCATGTGATGGAAATGATCTTTCTAATAACATTTATAGTAAGGGTATTAATGAAATAATCCAAAAATGACGGACGATTACCCCAATTCAGGGATGGAATCCTTGTCATCCCGCAGTCAAACTCATGACCATCGTTGGTCACGAAAAAGAAACTGGCATGATCAAACAGAGAATTTCACAGGTTTATCCTGAATTATCCATGTATACATATAAATAATCATTTATAATTTACTCTACACGATGTACTAGCGCTTTTTAAAATTTCATGTGATTCCATGTGGTGGAACTGATCTTTCTCATAACGCTGATAGTAAGGGTATAAATGGAATACTCCAAAAATGACGGACGATTTTCCCAGTTTGGGGACGGGACCCTTGCCATCCCCCAGTCAAACTCATGATCAGTATTAGTCATGACAAAGAAATTGCCATGATCCCATAGAGAATTCCACAGGTTCATCCAAAATGAACCATGTATACTTATAAGTAATCAGTGACAATTTACTTTACACGATGTACTAGCTCTTATTAAAATATGATGGACGGAATTTTATTAAATTTTAATTTCATAACCTATAATATTAAAAAATTTTATGTGATTCCATATGGTGGTAATTATCTTTCTAATAACACTTATAGTAAGGGTATTAATGGAATACTCCAAAACTAACGGAAGATTACACCAGTTCGGGGACGGGACCCTCGCCATCCCCTGGTAAAATTCATGATCATGTAAGTCATGACAAAGAAATGGGCCTGATCTCACCGAGCATTCCACAAGTTCATCCTGAATGAACCCTATATACTTATAAGTAATCTTATACAATTTACTCTACATGTTGTACTAGCGCCTTTAAAATTTGATGGAAGGAACTTTATTAGCTTTTATTTTCATAGAAAAACCTAGAATATAAAATCTCATGTGATTCTATGTGGTGGAAATAATCTCCCTAATAACACTTATAGTAAACGTATTAATGGAATACTCCAAAAATGATGGACGATTACCCCAGTTTGGGGATGGGGCCCTTGCCATCCCCCAGTCAAACTCATGATCATCGCGTGTCATGACAATGAAACTGGCATGATCCCATAGAGAATTCCACAGGTTCATCTTGAATGAACCATGTATACTTATATATAATCATCTATAATTTACTCTATAGATGTACTAGCGCTTTTTAATTTTAATGGACGGAATTTTAATAGCTTTAAATTTCATAAAAAAATCTAGAATATTAAATTTCATGTGATTCCATGTGGTGGAAGTAATTTTTCTCATAACGCTTATAGTATGGGTATTAATGGAATACTCCAAAAACGATGGACAATTGTCCCGGTTTGGAGATGGGACCCTTACCATCCCCCAGTCAAACTCATGATCGGTGTTAGTCATGACAAAGAAACTGGCATGATCCCATAGAGAATTCCACAGGTTCATCCTGAATGAACCTTGTATACTTATAATTAATCATCGACAATTTACTTTATACGTTGTACTAGCGCTTTTTAAAATTTGATGGACGGAATTTTATTAGCTTTTAATTTCATAAAAAACCTATAATATTATATTTCATTTCTTATGATTCCATATGTGGAAGTGATCTTTCTCATAACACTTATAGTAAGGTTATTAATGGAATACTTCAAAACTGACGGACGATTACATCGGTTCGGGGACGGGACCCTTGTCATTTCTGGTCAAATTTATGATCATGTAAGTCATGACAAAGAAACGGGCCGGATCCCACCAAGAATTTCACAGGTTCATACTGAATGTACCTTGTATACTTAAAAGTAATCATATACAATTTACTCTACACGATGTACTAGCAATTTTAAAATTTGATGGACGGAACTTTATTAGCATTTAATTTATAAAAAACCTAGAATATTATATTTCATGTGATTCCATGTGGTGGAAATGATCTCTATAATAACGCTTATAGTAAGGGTATTAATGGAATACTCCAAAAATGACGGACAATTACCCCTGTTCGGGGATGGGACCCTTGCCATCCCCCAGTCAAACTCATGATCACCATTAGTCATGACAAAGAAACTGGCATGATCCCTAGAGAATTCCACAGGTTCATCCTGAATGAACCCTATATACTTATAAGTAATCTTATACAATTTACCTTGCATGATGTACTAGCACCTTTAAAATTTGATGGAAGGAACTTTATTAGCTTTTAATTTCATAAAAAACCTAGAATATTAAATCTCATGTGATTCCATGTGGTGGAAATGATCTCTCTAATAACACTTATAGTAAAGGTATTCATGAAATACTCCAAAAATGACGAACGATATTTCCAGTTTGGGGACGTGACCCTTCCTATCCCCCCGTCAAACTCATGATCACCGTTAGTCATGACAAAGAAACTAGCACGATCCCACAAAAAATTCCACAGGTTAATCTTGAATGATGTATACTTATAAATAATCATCAACAATTTACTTTATAGGATGTTCTAGTGCTTTTTCAAATTTGGTGGATTGAATTTTACTAGCTTTTAATATCATAAAAAACCTAGAATATTTAATTTCATTTCATGTGATTCCATATGGTGGAAATGATGTTTCTCATAACCCTTATAGTAAGGGTATTAATGGAATACTTCAAAACGGACAGACGATTACACCAGTTCAGGGATGGGACCCTTGCCATCACCTGGTCAAACTCATTGTAGTGTAAGTTATGACAAGGAAACGAGTATTATCCCACAGAGAATTCCACATGTTCCTTCTGAATGAACCATGTATACTTATAAGTAATCATCTACAATTTACTTTACATTATGTACTAGCGCTTTTTAAAATTTGATATAAGGAATTTTATTACATTTTAATTTCATAAAAAACTAAGAATATTAAATTTCATGTGATTTCATGTGATTTCATGTGATGGAAATGATCTTTCTCATAACACTTATAGCAATGGTGTTGATGGAATACACCAAAAATTATGGACGATTACCTCAGTTCGGGGATGGAACCCTTGCCATCCTCCAGTGAAACTCATGATCACTGTTAGTCATGAAAAAGAAACTGGCATAATCCCACAGAGAATTCCACAGGTTCATCCAGAATGAGCCTTGTATACTTATAAGTAATCATCTACAATTTGCTTTACATGATATACTAGAGTTTTTACAATTTTATGGAATATATTTTATTAGCTTTTAATTTCATAAAAAACCTAGAATATTAAATTCCATGTGTTTGTAATTGGTGGAAATGATCATTCTTATAACGCTTATAGTAATGGTATTAATGGAATACTTCAAAACTGATGGACAATTACACCGGTTTGGGGACGAGACCCTTGCCATCACCTGGTGAAACTCATGATAATGTAAGGTATGAAGAAAAAATGGGCATGATCCCACAGAGAATTCCACAGGTTCTTCCTGAATGAACCATGTATACTTATAAGTAATCATCTACAATTTTCTTTACATTATGTACTAGCGCTTTTTAAAATTTGATGGAAGGAATTTTATTACATTTTAATTTCATAAAACTTAGAATATTAAATTTCATGTCATGGAAATGATCTTTCTTATAACGCTTATAGCAAGGGTGTTGATGGAATACACCAAAAATTACGGACGATTACCTAAGTTCGAGGATGGGACCCTTGCCATCCTCCAGTCAAACTCATGATCACTGTTAGTCCTGAAAAAGAAACTGGCATGATCCCACAGAGAATTCCACAGGTTCATCCTGAATGAACCTTGTATACTTATGAGTAATCATTTACAATTGACTCTACACGATAAACTAGTTCTTTTAAAAAGAATTTGGGCGGTATTTTATTAGCTTTTAATTTCATTAAAAACCTAGAATATTAAATTCCATGTGTTTTTGTGTGGTGGAAATGATCTTTCATATAACGCTTACAGTAAGGGTATTAATGGAATACTCTAAAAATGATGGATGATTACTCGCGGATGGGACCCTCGCCATCCCTCAGTCAAACTCATAAGAATGTGATTTTTGATTATTAAGTAGCTTTAGTTTTGCATTCCATCCTCCCTCATCACTATCTTGGAGGGACCTAAGTGTAAAAACTGAAAAGTTCACCGGCTACGTTAAAATTGATTCAGATCGAACCAGGTTATAGACAATTAGAAATTTAAATTTAAATTATCCAATGTACAATTATCCAATTTGAAGGTCAATTACGTTTTTCTAGGTCAAGTGTGGGCCCATTTGCCATCTTAGTAAGCTGAACTGGTGAGGCCCAATTCCATAGGCGTCGATGTTTGTCTTATGTTTGAATTCATGTCGCTAAACTAAAATAAGTTGCGGCCTATCACGAGGATTGGTCAAACACAGGCCCATTCCCATGAGAGTGGGCATTAATAGTGGGACCCATATTTATAATAGCCGATGTCGCATAACAGATGGTATGAGTTTAGTAAGTGCGACGGAGAAGCGGAGTCGGGTTGTCCTAGGCAGAAGCCATAATGCTTCATAACGAATGTATAAATAGAGCCCACCTCTCATACATCATTTCAAACTTTTTGTAGTCTCTCAAATTTCAACACTCTTCCCATCCTATCTTCTAAACGGTATGGTTTCCACATGTGTTTACATTTTTTTTATTTATCCTTATAATTTTTATTTGGATTAGGGTGTGAATGTGTTAATTGTTTTAAGTTTTCAGGTTTCTATGGTTTGGGGTGCTGGAATATGGTTTTAGGGTGTTAGAATCTGGTTTTAGGGTGTTGGAATATGAGTTAGGGTGCTACAATATAATGTAAGGGTGGTGAAGTTTCTGTTGTTATCATTATCTGCTTTAATGCGAGGTTGATCCTTATTGACGTTGCAATCATACTTTATGTAGATGGCCAAATCAATGCAAACTCACACATATATCGGTTAACCAATCGGTAATATCGATGCTTTCACGACATCTCCTTGAGTTGGTTAACAAAATAGATTTTATGTCTTTATTTCCCATTGTCTAACTATCATAACATTTAACATCCCCAAAAGCAATCATTGCTAACAATGTTGGTTCCTTCCGTTAACTGATTAAGGTGAGCAATTTTTGGTTATGTTTTCAATATTCCTTCTATTTTATTACTAAGAATCTAATTGAATTTTTAATAATTTCATTGACCAATATAGATCTGTACTGATTCGGATGATGACAGTCTGCATCGCACATTCTCAGTAGATATCCACATTTTGTACATACTCTAACCCAGATGAACTACAAGTCAATTCCAATTATTGTAATTCCTCTCTGTTTCAAACAAAATGAATTTTCAATTAACTTTTTCTATAAATTAGTTTCATAAGTACTAACAATTGTTTTTTTGTTTATAATTCAGCACATCCCTGACAAAATTGTTGTGTACTATCATCGTACAAGTTGAATGTTCTGATTAGGTGCAAAGGAAGGGAGTAAAAAATAGGTATAAATATGGTAACCCCAACAGATAATTCATGCTTTTCTTCCCAAGTTTCTCGCAAATTCCAACGGTCTCCACCTTTCTCTTATGTATTGGAAAAAATGTATGGTTTTTCAAATCTTCAAACACATAAGATTATAAATTCTTACTTCACAATGTTATATATGTGGTCTCTGAATTTGGTTTGTTTACCCTACTTTCTAGCTTTTGTTTCCAATTTCTAGGTGTGAACTTTCCTTGACTTTGAGCATTGTTACCATGTTTTATGTGCCTCCAAAGGGTCTTTTTTATTTTATGTTGATGAAGCTTCATTTTTTCTGGTTTGATGCATTTCTTCCCATAGCAACCTGTGATATCTGTGATGTCGGTAGACTATCAAACACAGTTTAGCTCGTCTAATACATGTGCGACCTCACATTTTTTTCTAGTTGCTGATTCTTTGGTTTCTACAGTCAGATGTATCTCGGTATGACATTCTGTTTGCCCAAAATGTTACCTACTTTTCAATATGGCCTCTAAGTTTACTTTGGATTTCCTAATGAGACATCAATATTGTGTTAGTTTACTATTCGGTGTATCTGACAAAAAACCGAGATCATATTTACATGTTGACCAAATCACTGCTTTGTACCGAGATGAACCTATGATGCTTATTTCAACGTCGCACATGGCATTCCACAGTGTGGTTCATCACTTCACATTTTCACTTCTGATGCAGGACTAAAGGCTGGAAAATGATCATGTGATTGGCCATTTTTTCAGGTATTTCACTTATTTACACACACACACAGATATATATATATATATATATATATATATATATATATATATATATATATTTCCAAATAGAACTCCACATTGTGTAACAACTAATACATTCTGGTTTTCGTACAGTACACCGCACAACCGAGGCACCCAGCGCCTTTTTTTCTTCGACATTGAACATCATTCAATGGCTATTGATAGGCCACATTTTGATTGCACTTTGAAGCAACTGAACTTTTGAAAAATACCAACTTTGGTAAAGTTTTTCAAATAAATTGTATTTGTTGACAATTGCATATATATATATATATATATTTACAAACAGAGAAGACCCATTTACAAATAGAGAAGACCCATTTACAAACAGAGAAGACCCCCGTAGTGCTGGGGTATTATGGGACAAAGTGGCATATGAACTACTCTGGGGTGGGAAGGTCAAGGCCATTTCCCGAAAGGGTTTTTGCGAGTTCCTTAGGGAAAAAACCTACGTATCGGGGACACCTTGTTCTTCGAGGCGATACAATCTAGTGGGCCAATCATCTTGAGGGTCATCATTGTCCGAGCTAATTTAGTGTACTGTAATTTCTGTTATTTTGGAACTAAGACCGTTCTTATTCAAATTAAATTATATACTATACAATTGTAAGGATATTTTCATGACTACTATTTTTATTATTATCTTTCAATCTTATTTGAACTTTGAACAAAGGGGGTACTGGTTGTGTTCACATTAGGTTAGGATTTGTAGGGTGGTTGTAGCAAAATGATTGCTAGCAACTGTTGTGACCAACTTACCTTAATTTTACATTCCCCAAAATTAATCGTGATGACAAGATATTAGGAGGAGAGAGACGCCAAACACAATGGGGAAAAGCCCACGACCTCCATTTTATTGTATTTTATTTTCTTCTGTCACTGTCAAATTCTTTACTTTAACTTTTCTGTTACATATATGAGACTTCACTAATCGTTCGCAATACCTATTGGCATCGACAATATATCTAGCGTATTCGGGAAAGTTTTTCAAAGAACATATGTGACGTCGCACGTTATTCATAATTTAATTTACTTCATTTTTAACCCTTTTCTTCAGTTCAAATAATAACCGATGTAAAAAACCAATAATTTTCTTCAGTTTTTTTATAACCGAGGTAAATAATATCTTTTACTTTGGAAAACAATAACCGTGGTAAAAGAACTTTTTACCTCAGTTATTTGGTGTTAACAAAAAAATTTGAGGTAAAAGGGGCTAAGTAATAGGTCATATTTCTGGTAGTGTATGATCTTTGTTGGACACAACCTTTGGCTTCCGCTCACAGCACTAGGGAATGGCGGCGGAGGTTTGATTTTCGCCTCGGTGGTAATGAGCTCTTGTGTGGGATTTTCTTCAATAATCACTTCTTCCTTTGGAGGAACCCACTCAAGAGCTTAGGGGAGTGAGTAGGTTCTTCAATAATATTCTTGAAGAACCCACTTTGAAAGAACCCACTCACTCCTCAAAGTTCTCCACAACTTGAGGGAATGTGTCGGTCGGGAGGTCTAAGCTACAAATCCAGCACACTTTCACTTGGCCAGTCATCCCTTTCATGAATTCCTCCATCATTGAAGCAAAAGCTTGGAATTAATCTTCTAGCTTAAGGGAGAGTGGGTTTTTCCAAAGTTATTACTCGTGACTTGGTCCCAAACTGCCGTGTACCATTTGGCAATTCCTCAAACAAGGCCATTGCCTCCTTGAGGATATTTTTTACTATTGATCTATTGCATGCGACATTCACCACCTGCATCATCACAAAAAACCTCAAAAGGAATAGTACACAAGATCTCTCTTTTTGAGTAGATGTTAGGGGAAGCTTGCCAAAAAATGGTTGAATCATTCCCAATATTTATAAAAAGATTCATTCTAGAGCTGCAAGATGTTAGACAACTGTTTCTTAAATCCAGCAAACTTTAATGTGGTTAAATACTTCTCGAGGAACCAACGTTTCATACATATCAATGAGGTAATATAACCCAGCGGGAGGTAGTAAAGCCAATCTTTAGCTACATCTCTCAGCGAGAAGGTAAAATATCTCAAATTATAAAACTCCTCTAACACCCTCGATGGTTTCATGCTAGTGAAAACCAAATGAAACTCTGATAAGTGTTGGGATCCTCCTCATCCATCTCGTTAAATATGGGCAAATACTGTATCATTCCACACTTGTGTTTGCAAATGACATTTGACAGTAAAGGCGGGAAAATGATGGAAAGGGGTTAATTCTCAAAGTTTGGAGCCATCAAGTCCCGAAGCGTTGTGTTTTCTTCCACCATTGTACCTTTCTCTTCCTCTACAAAAATAGCTACTCCTTGCAGAACCTCTCTTATAGTTCTCCTTCTCCTGCTTGTTGGACAACCTACATTTTCTAGTAGATAGTGTAGAGCTCCTAAGTTTATGGTATGGGTTTGTACCATAAACAAGAAGCAAAACACTACCAGTACACCAAAGAACACTAGCAAAACAAATTATGAGTAATAAGAATAACTATTAAAAAGCTCAACACAATAACCAACAAGAGCTACAAAAACAAAAACACCAACTACTACTGCCAACTAATCATGCAAGTTAACAATCAAATTTAAACTAGCATCCCCCACCGGCAGCACGGAAATTTGATCCGTACCCACAGGGTCATTCTTTTTACCAAATTACCCGCGAATGCTTCACAAAGATACAATTCGTAAGTTTCTCTCTTATGCCCACTATCAACTACTAGAAAGAAGCTAGTGGCAATTCCGGATCACCAAAGATACACTATAATTTAAGAGTTAACTAGACACAACTTACAATTGGGCATCACTCCGGTTGTGTGTCAGAATAACTAGTGCTACAAACACACATTGGGGTATTTTTGTCTAACAACTACTAATCATGCTAACAAGAAATATTAAACTATATTAAACTAGTCTTGAGGATATTTTTGAAACATGACCAATGAATCACTTTGATACTAGATTAAATCACATGTAAGACATATAAACCAATCTCATGTCTGTGTCACGTAGTGTGGACGATAGTCAAGCATTCCCAGTGTCTGTCACACAAAGGTTCATCACCTTCTTATAGGCTATCACCACCGCAACCGTCATTATAAAAATTCCGTTGGTCAAACTATAGATCCAATCATCTTTCCCCATAAATATCACTCCCAATATAAATGCGCTCCCGCTTAAAGAAACAAAGCCTTGCGTAAGTAGCAACTTTTCGGTATGAGAATGAGGAAAATAAATCTCAGGCACTCCACTATGGATGTCAATCCCTAGGCCTAGAGAGGCAAAAAAGGCAGTGTCTCGTGATGATTCTAAGGTTGAAACGACTCTAGTCGCTAATTGACAACCCTAGTTGCTACAAACTATCATGTTCATTCAATCGGGGTACACTAAGGGTTTGCACCCCCATTAGGGCATCTTTCATCCCTAACATGGATTTTTAAAACACGATGATCCAATCAAATTAGACTTAAATGATTAGAATGGTACACTCGATCAACATTTATGAACTCACCTCACCGGTACTCACGAACCTATAATAGGTCTAACCCAACACTCCCAAGGTAGCAATACAGGCCTAGCACGATGGCATATTACATATGAAACTAAGATGCATCAAAGAACATACATAGCATGCATCTTACAAGAATATAAATCTTAAATCGAACACAAATATTCATAGAATATAAGGATAAGGAAATCTAAGAATCTCATAAAATCATCATCTAGTCACGAATAAAAATATATCCCCAAATAATTAAATTATTCCATGGAAATTGAACCCAATTCAATCATTGGATTCAATTCCTTATGCATAAATTAGGAATAATAAATGAGAAGAGAAGATTTATACCTTTCTCTCTTTACCTACCCTTAGATCTAGAATTAGAATTACAATAATGAAGGTTCATTATACTACTAGCTGTAATATAGTAGGTGAAAATGGGCCTTAGAAAAGCCCAAAACAAAAGGAAAACCCTTCACACCATGTTGGCACAGGTCGTGAAATAGCATACAACCCACACCACACGGGCCGTCTAAAAGTACATGGTCGTGGGCTGGAAGCATTCCTCAGTCAAACTGAGCACACAGCCCATTCAAAGGCACATGAGTCGCCGACTGGAGAGAACTTCTGGTGGTCCAGCACACTACCTACCATCTGGAGTCATCATCTATGGCTTTCTAATGGCGCGATTGTGCAAAGGGTCGCGGGGCACAGACTGAAGGTCTGTATCTTCACATTTTAGGTGCACAGACTGAGCAAAATCACACAACCTGTGTCGAGACTTAATTGGATCAGCAATTGGTTTGGAACGGGCCATGTAAATGTACATGGGTTGTGCCACTCTTCACTTCCTTTCGGACATTGGCTTTTTTTCTTTTGCGCATCCCATGTAATATTACGTTTAAGTGTGTGGCCTTCGGTCTACTACCATTCTTGCAAATGGACTTCAAATATTTTTTACCATTCTTATGAATGACCGTCACTAACCTACTCTAAAGTTCTTACAAGCAATATACAAATAAGCTCACAAAATAGAATATAGATGCTCATAAGGACATAGAATCCATCAGATCTAAATAAGCTAAAGATCACAAACGGTCATATAAACCCTTCATAATGCAACTCACTTAAATCTAGCAATCTACCATACAAAAGATAACCAAAAGATACGTTAAATGCCGTAGGAAACACATGCATTTTACGCATCATTAGAATCCAATTATCACACCTCATCATCAATAAACGTTTCGGACCATATTATCTTATATCCAATACCTCAGTTATAAACTTAAATTCTTCATGTTCAATAGGCAACATTGTTTACGGGATGATCATAAGTCCGCATAGCTCAACTTGCTTACACTTACAAGGCAAGTCCTTTTTTCCTTAATCTTAGTAACAATTTCAGTATAATGGTCACATGCAATTTAAATGAGCCTTTTGAACTTCATCACTGCATCATCCAAATGCTACCAAAAAAATTTTAGAAGATACTAAACCTTAGCACATCGTAGACCACAATAAAAAACCCATCAACATAATAAAAAATCATAACCATCAAGAAAAAAAATATAAATAAGAAATCAGAACATGAAAAATGTAAACCTCATCATACATAAAGAAAACCTCATCACAAGAAACATGAAGCTAAACAAAAAAAAAACTGAAGATCAATCAGTGAAGCCTCATAGAATTCATTTTCGCAACATCCAAAGACTACCAAAACAAAAAAAACAATAAAAACTCAGCATCGATGAGACTCTAGAAGCATGTGTTTCCTAATACATTTAGAATATCTTTTAGTAGCTTTTCTGTAGTAGATTTTAGATTTAAGTGAGTTTACATCATTAGGGGTTTAGATGGCTGTTGTTGGTTTTTTTTTATCTAAATCCCTCATTTTGTAGATTATTTAGATCTAATGGATTCTATGTCCTTACGAGCATCAAGATTTATTTTTTGGGCTTATTTGTAGATTCTATTTTGTGGCCTTCACTTTCTTTAGAGTAGTTTAGTGAAGGCCATTTGCAAGAATGGTAGTGGATAGTAGAAGGACAATTGCAAGAATGGTAGTAGACCAAAGACCACGAACTTAAATGAGGTAGAAGATAAATGCACCAATGAAAAGAAGTCAAAGTGTGGAAGAAAGCGAAGACTTCCAAGGCCTGTGTACATTTACACGGCCCGTGAAAAACCATTGGCTGATGCGACTAAGTCCTGGTGCAGGCCGTGTGCTTTTCCATAACCCATGCTCCCAAATGGTGAAGATTCAGACCTCCATTCCGTGTCCCACAACTGGTTACACGGTATTGCACTCAGAAGCCAAAGATGATGATTCCAAATGGTAGCCTGCATGCTTTAGCACGGGTCGCACTTCTCAGACCGCCAGAAGTGCTCTCCAGTCTGCAGCCCACATGCCTTTACACATGCTATTGATCTGCACCATTACGCATGCTTTAACCAATGCATTTGACACATTTTTTAGTTAGTTTCAGTTATTGGATTGCTAGTATTTTTTGAGTTTATGTGACAAGGGATTTTGATGGCCATGCTTGGTTTTCTTGTTTAAATTCCACATCTTTTAGACTTAATTGGTACTAATGGACATCTTGTATCCATTAGCTCCTTGGTCTTCATTTTGATCATCTTTAGTAGGTCACCTATGGGTACTTTTTGGTTACATTCTATGTGAAGTCCAGTTGAAGATTGAAGGCCATTTATTTTTAACGGTATAAGAGGCCAAGGCCATTCACATTAGAATGGTAGAATATGAAGGCCACAAACATCAATTCAAGTTAGAAGGAGATTGAAGACAAAGATATGTGGCTTCGAAGTTCAAGACGGCCCAAGGAGAAAATGGTGAATCGTGGTCCAGGGAGTGTTTTAAAACACCGGAATTTGCCTGGAATACAAGATGTCAATTAGTACCAATTAATTGTACAAAACACCGGATTTAGATAAGAAAACAAAAATGGCCGTATAAACCCCTTGTCACATAAACTCAACTAATACTAGCAATCAACCAAATAGAGATAGCTAAAAATTATGTCAAATGCAACGGTTAACACACGCATAATGAAGCAGATCAGACTCCCCACACTTTACTCTTTACTCATCCTTGAATAAATAAAAGACAAGACAAAGAATCAAGAAAAATGTAGCGTGCATGTATAAGTTAACAGAGGAATTCAACTTATTCCAAGATTACCCAGTTTCACCCAAAATTGTAAGAATCTCACAACTTTCACACTCCCCAAAAAACATAAGCAATCAAACCACCTAAAAGTAAAGTGTGGAAAAAGGTAGGCCAAATGATCCCAAAAGCAATCCACCGCAAAAGCATGCATTCAACCTAGTTTTTTTTTTGTTTTCTCTTAATTTCTCTCATTTTTCCTAGGAGCCCTTTTGGATTTTCACCCTAGTTTTAACACAAAGGGTACTCACTTCTCACCTTTTTCCACTCGGCCTCTCATTTTTGTCTAGGTTCGTAAGCCTAGTCGGGCCTAGCTTCTCATTTTTACCTAGGTCTTTCGACCTACCCAGGCTTTTCCTAATATTACCCAAGTCACCCTTTCAGTTTTATTGACTTGTCTAGGATTTTATTTTTATTTTTTCAGGATTTCCAATTTTTTTGATGTAGCACAAAACTGCCCCAAAAATGGGCTTCATACAACAAAAGATAATCAAACACAAAAAATACACCACCAATTTCCTAAAACATCCTACCCCATGCAAACTAGAAATCCTAGCATAGCATGTCATGCAACCAAATATCCAGCCAAAATCATCCCTCAACTAGCAAAAACCAACATCATCAACAAACAAGAAAAACAACTACCAATGCAGATCATGAAATGCACTAAGGAAATCTAAGAATGAAGACTCCCTAAGTGCTCACTACTCCCTCCCCACACTTAACCAATTCATAGTATCCAATGTACAAAAATCATGTCAAAACATAAGTGAGGTAGGGAGAATGGTAATACTCACTATCGTAGCCCCGAAAAACGTTCATCCTCGTGACTCGTGAAACTCCTATCCATGTATCATGTTGCTTGAAGTGTGGCCTTGATGTTATCCATCCTCAAACTGAGATCTTCCACCTGTGAGCGCATTCCTCCTATTGCTTGGACTACTTCTTGCAACACTTGAGTAGAGCTCAAAAGGTTTTCCCCAAGTGAATGCAAGTGGTCAATGATGTCCATGGTTATGCGAGAGCGAGTAAGAGGCCTCCTCAACATCTATCTCCAGGTTGGCTAGAACTCTATGGAAATCTCTTTCAAATCTTAGTTCCAGTAAAAATAAATAGGTCATCCAAACATGTATCATGGTCAATGACAGTGCGCTCCGGCTATGGAAGTACCATGAAACCACATGTGCTCACTATGCCAAAAAGCCATTTATATCTACCCTCCAATATCGTAGGTCCCACCATGGAATCTTTGAATAACTTCTCTATGTTGTACCTTGTGCCCGATCGTCCCAAGTTAGCTAAAACCCTTTGTGTAACTGGATTCCCTAAGTGTTGTGCCAGCAGACCAGCCATGCCGCCCACAACTATCTTACCGCTCTTACTGTCACCCATTGTTTAACATTTCTACACAAAAGACCCCACCATGTTTGATTAAAAGTAATCCTCAGGTGTCATTGCCCAAAGGCAATGAACATTCAAACCCTAGCATTTCCCCAGTTCGCCATGGCAGAACCATAGCCAACACTCGGTGAATATAATGGAACTCTAGGTGAACCAGGGCGGTACATAGGATCACGAAAGTATCCAAAAGGGAAAGGCAACCCTTGTCGGTGTGTCTTCTGGATCTCCTTGCCATACTTCCACCTAAAAGCGCGCGCTACCTCCCGTTGGGTTATCTTGTAGTTGTTATCATCCGGGTTGTATATCATCATCCACGACCAGTCATAGAGTAGCTAGGAACTCTAGGATCCACCTAATGTACATCTTGGAGTGTTTATCAAGAAACCCCTCTAGACCTAATTGGATCAATAGGTAAGTGACAAGCTTGAGTAAGCCTAGAGCCGCCGAGGTGTCCTTGCAAGTGACCCTATCTCCAAAATACTCCTATACTGCTCTCTCAAGTTCCTCCATCTCCAGACTGTAGTTCCGAAGATGTTGAATAACCTTATAAACTCTTTGGTAAAAAACGCGGGGTTGCAAATAATGGAAGTCGTCGGTGGCATCCTACCCCGAGTGGACTTGTCCTTTTTCGAAGCATTATTCTTAGATGGAATCCTAACAAAATGAAGACAAGAGTGGTCATATGATAAAAAACAAGGCATGGCCTACGATTCAATAAGACAACATTCTCCCAAATAACCCAATCATTCATAACACGGTAACCAAAGCATGTGGGCTATTTAAACAAGAACATTTCTCATCAAACAACAAACTCATGTAAGTTATCACCAACCCATCAATAAGATCATACAATCAAGATTCATCCTCTCCTAAATCACCCAATAATGAAGAGCATATCTTTCAAGCATAATAGCTTATCGATCCTCCCAACTCTTTCTTGGACACAAAATCATGCATTCAAACTCAAACACATATCTGAAAAATACACACTCATTCAAGAATCATACTTTTAATAACACCACCACAATGTCAAAAAGCATATATAAACAAAGAGTTAATGGGTTACCCAAAATTTGAAGCTAGAATTTGTAAGACCCATAAAACAAGAAGCACAAATTTGCCAATTTTTGGAAGAAAGCTTCAATTTTTTGAGTTTCACAAAGAGTGTGTGAGAGGATGTATTTCTTGAGAAGGAAGAATGTGTCAAATGTTAGAATTAGGTGGAGAAATGTACCATGGGATTGGAATTTCAGCCTAGGTGACTAGGGAGAGAGGTACAATTAGGATTGGAATGGAATTTTAAAATGCTCAATTTAGGGAACAATAGTACAAATCAATTAATTATAAGAGATACTAGAAGTATTTTAAAAAATTCTAAGGAATTAGGGAATCCCAAAATTCTTGAACCAAAAATGCATTTATAAGTTTGAGAATCAGAATTTTTGAAAAATTTGCTTTGCCAGAACAAAGAAAAATTGAAAAGTTTGTTTTATGCTCAAAATATGCTTGGCGCAAACCATAGGCTCACGCCCAACATCCTAGCACAAGACAGAGCCTCGCGCCAAACCTCTCAGCACAAAGCATAGCCTCGCGCCAACCTCCTTGGCACGAAGCATAGCCTCGTGCCGAGCATCTCATCACGAGGCACCCACCAAAAGTTTCCCTGATCCTTCATTTTTCTCTCTTTTGTTTTTTGAAAAACTACATCACCCTTCAAATCTAACTCCATCCAAACACAAACACCAGTATTGAGCTCAAAATTTAATCCAAACAAGAGTTTCATCTAAAAAATTCTCATAGCAAAACAAGATTCATGCAAAAACTATCGAATCACTAATCAAAACATGAAAGCAAAAGAAATACCGTATCTTTATTTTCATCTTCACAACTTATTTTCTTTTTCATGCAATCTTTTTAGAAATACCTACCTGTGGGTCTCAGGAATCGCCATCAGTGACTCCACCCACGATGACATCATTGTGGAGAGGTGTCCACAATGAGCTATCCTTACCTTCAGATCTCTTGTTCGTCGTAAGAAATGAATCCCCATGTCTCGCTAATATTGAGTCCGTGAATGTCACTTTGGGGTTAGGGGAAGGTCGAGGAAGTTATAAACTCTTAACCATCTCTCTTTCTCGCTGCAAGTTGGTTAGTATAGAAAAACAATCTAGCAAAGACATATTATCCATTTCATCATGAAATTCATCAGAATCATCATCATTATCATCAACATGGGATTCATTCAAACATTTATGCTCATTGGTAACACAAGAAGATTCATCATGCTCATCACATAGGGTTACAGCTTTGCACGTCAAGAAAGACTTTGTTGAATTATGCCTAGATTTATAGATATAAAATTCCACTTTATCTATGTCATCTTCTAGAGTTAAGGTTCCCGAGTGGACGTCAATTTTAGTCCTAGATGTTTTAAGAAAAGGTCTCCCAAAAAGTATTAGAGGTGCACTTCCATCGTGCGCCATGTCTAGGACATACAAGTCTGTCGGAAAAACCAATCTACCAACTCACATCGTCACATCCTTTACTAGTCCACGAGGAATAGCTTGGTAATGATCGGCAAGTTGAAAAATTACTCTAGTATACCTTTTTTTTTTAATTATAAGCTCACTGTAGTGAGGGGATGTATATTATGCTCCCTAAGCCCTGAAGAAAAATTGCGTTAAACGTTCTATATGAAGTAAATCAAAAGATACAAGTGGGAAATTATCTACACTAGCCTTTTGATCTGAAAACCTTAGTCTACACCCCTGTGTAAACTAAAGGTTCTGCCCTTAAAACCCATATCGGGGTTTGATACAACCTACCATTTTTAGTCCTTCACAACCCGTGTTGACATAAAGAGGTGGCCTTCCGTAGAAGCCCCTGTGAAAACACTTCCCCGGAAGTGTTTCACTACAAAAAAGCAGAGAGATGGTTGTGCTCAGATGATAGTCAGCTTTAGTTGGATAAGATCTTATAGATGATGTTCTGCTCGGTACTGTGAACAAAGTCCATTTCCATTGTATTTGTAAATGTTGTCTCAACTTGCCATAAGGATTCCCCTCTTGTCTTGATTCAATCCCGGCATTCAAGCTCCGGTCTTCTGTACTTGTCATTAACGAAGCGGAAAAGCAATAAAAGGTTCTAACAATGAATTAAAACATTGAACTACCATACATGAGGAGTATCATCAAGTTAGTAAAACTTGCAGGACAGTCCCAATTCATTATGTTAGACAATTCAAATGTATGGGAAAGATTCTGAATCAATCTTAAATTAAACCCAGTATTTCTTTTGGTAAGTCTTTCATTGAAAAGGTTTGGTTTACCTAATTTTTACTGGCCAGCTTTGAAAGTGCATTAGCAACTCCATTAGCTTCTTTGAAAACATGCTAGATCATAAAGTTATCCTGTTAGAGAAGCTGCCAAATAGTTCTCATTGATTGCGGACATTTCCTAGGTATTTTATACTGCTTATGCACCATTCTTATCAGAGTTTCTGAATCTGTTTCAATTTCAACATTAGTGATGTGTTGGTTTAGTGCTAATTGGAGTCCATGAATTAGTGCTATGGTTTCACCTTGAAATCTAGATTCAGTCCTGATGATTTTAGAGATAGCAACAATCACTTTACCACTATAGTATCTTATTATGCATCCAATACCCGTAGTTTCATTCTTTAGACATGAACCATCAATGTTCAATTTATAATTAGAGGGTAAAGTACATCTAATGATCCTTATTGGTTTTTGAATTTCTTTCTCTTTGATACATCAGTTTAGGGATATTGAATAGATCCCATTTAAAATTCAATTTGAAAGCCAACAGAATATCATTAGTATGATGCAATATTCTACTGATGATGTTTCTTGCATCGGGTTTTACCCCCTCAAATTATAAGTGCATCTAGAACACCAGGGCTACCAGATAACAACATTATGTATGATTCTAACTAATTTAGCAAATATAGAAGCAGCGAGTAGTAATAGTATCTATCCCATAAGTACTGAAAGACATTTGTGCTTAGGTTAAAGACTCTTCTAATAGTCTTCTAGATCTGTTGCACTTGTCCACAATGATTTAAACTATGGTGTATGAACTCTGGAACACAAAATCCTCTAGTATATCCGGAAGTGCAACTAATCTGTTCAGTAGTTTCCCGTTCATATAGCTTATTTTTCTAGGCATTAAGTTAGACCACAGAAATTTAAAAGAAGGTATCATTTTTTTTCTTTGGCCTAATTAATTCATAAGCTGACTTAAGAGTGAACTGGCCACTTTGTGTTGGCAGCCATGTAATTTTATCATCATATTCCGAAGAGTCTATGATCCAAATTCAGAATGTTGATGATGTTATCAAGAAGTTCAATTCTCATCAATAAAACATTAACCTTATCATAAAAAATATGTACCTCATCAAAAAATACATTAACCTCGTCATTAAAAATATGTACCTCATCACACAAAACCGAAAACTCATTGGAAAGAATATGAAATCAATCAACGCAGCAGAAACTTTCACATTTTGCAATGCGCTCAATTTCCTCATCATCCTTCACACCATCAGGCAACTCTAGCTTATGCTTATTGCTCTTCAAACACAATGTTCCATCAGTAAAAGAAGGATTCTTACTGATCACAACAGCACCAACAAACACTCCACTTCCATTCGATAGAAAATGTTAAGTGCTTCTCATAAAACCAATGAAGCCTCCACAAAAATATAAATCACACAACTTCTTCACTATTTATGTATCCCAATGCTGGTGTAATGGAAGCTCAATCGGATGGATAACTCCAGGGATTTGATAGTGGTAAGAGAAAGGCAAAAGAGGAATGACAAAAAAAAACGTACAAAACTAAACTTCCTTGAATTCTTAACTTAATAAACAGAAGTACAAAACCTCTTCAACAGTAAACTACACCAATAAATGCTAGAAATCATAATAACATCATCTAAGGAACTCACTATCTAAAAATATGCACTGCTACGAGCAAAAAGAGCCAGAAAACTTGCAAACACAAACATAATAAACTTCTTCTTAAATTTATCCATTAAATCATCGTGTACCAAATCAGGGAAAACATTATAAGGGATCCTTCACACTTATAATACCATCCTCCATAGTATAAGTTTCTGACCAACTAAGCCTAATCAATTTATCAACCTCAACGACACCCTTAACTAACCCCTTATGACTAACCTCAATAACACCCCGCTCAAATTTAAGAAACTTAAACATATTATAAATATCAACCATATCCAAAGGATACCTCTCACTAATCATGGATAAGAGCGGTGGTATTGAAGTCCATTATTAAAAACTGAACCAAATATTTAGGCACATACCTAATCTTGAACTTCAACGGACCACCAAATCCAATTTTGTCAACTACCTTAATCTAAGCGAGATTCGAACCCTCCCATAATTCAACAAGTTTATCAAGCTGACAGGTAGACTTAAAGACAACAAAAAAACTTAGAACCTCAAATAGGGGGGATAAAACACAACAATGAGAAACATAACATCATTACAAACTACCAACAATTCAAACTAGAACTTGAACAAGGGAAATACAAACCTCATCAATATGAAAAAAAATCACATGCTATATAAAACTCAAAATTAGTCTCAAACAGGGTATTATAAACCTCAGTTGTAAAAAAATAAAACATCATTAAAGGCTACCAAAAACTCAAAATCGTTACCTCAAATAGGGGGACATAAAACATCATTACTGATGTGGTAATCCTATCAGGTAAGGTCACTGTTGTTAACCCTCTTAAACCTTTCTTCCTGCAAAACAGATCCTAGAAGTAATTTTGGGGAAAAGACTCTGACGATCAAGTTGGTTTTTCCCTTAGAGAACTAGAATTTCTCAGTTAGGTGGCACTTACCCTCTTCAGCGTTACTCTTGTTTTATTTATAAGAGTCCACCATCGTGGTTCCGTATTGCTAGCATTTGAGAAAGTGAGCTGTACCATGATCCTTATAATTCTGATTCGTGGCCAAATTCCCCAAATGTGGCATAATTATGGCTCTGCCTTTATCAGTTCATAATCGAATGCTTCAAACCAGACTCTTAATTTATCGGTTTGTCGGCCTTATTTGCATTTAATCATTGGTTGGGCTTACAACCCAACGATGTAAACTATAGGCTAGGTATACACCATAAGCCCCTCGTAGCCATGAAGACTAGTAGACACGAAGCGATTACTTCATTTGTGTAATGTATTGGGAGGTCTTCGCCGTACCTCTCAAAGTTAATATTTATAAGCCCTAAATTCTTACAAACTATGCTAATATTCAAACAAACTAAGAAAAGGGGGTTTAAAACTATAAACAACAAAACCTTGGGGGAAATTGATATCAACTTCCAAACCTAATGTAGATCATTGAACCATTCACTCATTCTATCATTTTTGTTACCTATGAGGAATGCCAATGGAAGATCAACATTCATTCCTTCTTAATAATAATTTGCGAAGACAAACAACAACTATTTGCAAACCTTGTTGACAATCACTCTAGGAAAACCACACCATAGAGGTATTTTATCAACGGCATTATACACGAAGGACCATAGATTTGATAAAAACAAACCTTCTACCAAAGACATAGCCATTTAACCAAACAAAGCATTCATTAGGCTAAACCTAGAACAAACCTCATTCAAGGTTCAACCTTTCATTGCATCTATAGGATAAGTATGAGAAAAATCCACATTAACATACTTATCTATCAAGAATCATAACACATTATGCACAAGAAGTTCTAGGTTCATGTTCTTAGATTTTCATGCAAAGGAGTTAAGGAATCCGTCACTTTCCTAACACCCTAACACTTCAATCATACAAACACTTCCTATTCTTAAACAATCCATGGCATAAATGAAGTAAAATATAGCATTAAGAACACATGAATGCTAAATAACAAAGGCTTCAAGAATGAATGAAAAAATCTATTCACTGCTTCCACTAATCATGCATTTACACAAGATTAGCCAAGAATAATTGAAATTCATTGAATTCTCTCATTTGCTACCTAAAAAAAACATGACAACAAATTCAACATCATCACATTCATCTAGAAATTATAAACACATCAACATCATTAACAAGCTCTAACTCATGCTCTTGGATTCCACATTTAAAGAGGGGAGAATCAGCTACTTTCTCCCAACCCTAATAAGTAATCATATAAACAATTCATATACTCAAGCTTCCAACAACATCAATGCAATTAACAATTCACATTCAAAGCTCAATAAATGCACAATAGCAAAAAAAAACTAAAGAGATATATATGGTGCTTACTACATAGATATGGAAGCTTCAATCCATTGCTTCTAAGAACTATAACCAAGCTAGATAATTAAAAGACATGATTAACCTACAAAAAACTAAGAAAAGAAAGAAAGAAAAACTTTGAACCCAAAAAAATCACAGGAAGAAGAAGATGTGAAGAGGAGAGGATAAGGTTTAGTATTTATAGTACAAAAAAGTAAGAAAGTTTCTGGCCATACGTCCGTCGCGAGTCGAGACGGGTTCATCGCGAGTCGCGATTGAGCCCAGTTTCAGCATCTTGATTTCTTTCTTCTTTTTGTTTCAAGGCCTCCTCTTCACTTCACTTATCTTCAATTCTTCAAGTCTTTAAAAGCTTAAATGCAAGTCTTCAAATCTTCAAATCTTCAAAGACTTCAAACAAATTGCCTCGTCACACAAAATCCTCTAGAAAAGTAATAAAAGCGTAAAAGTTGCTCTTAACTCTCCTGAGAGAATTTCAAGGCAAAATGCCACATTTAGAGCAAAAACGTGTACAAAACTGAATTCCAAAAGTCTTAATATAACCATATAAAATGGGCATATCAAACCCTTTTTTTTCTTTTTTTTAATAAATCCACCTGTTATGGTGGGGGGTTTGGCAGACCCCTACCCGTTTATTAATTAAAAGATAAGATACATAAAAGAGGGGGGCGTAATACCGTACCTCGAGAGTGCCTAAGTTGATCACTGGGAACTAAACATCAAACCTATATCTAACCTAGAGATCAACTTGGGCAAAGTGCAAAACGAGAACAGTTACATCGAAGAGTAATTTATGCTAGTCTAACATGAGGAGTAATTTGTGCGTCTAGCTTAACTTGTCCGAGTACTATTGGAGGCAAACCTGCAGCAGAATAGATATTATTTACCTGTTTGCGACTTGCTAGTTTCGCCAGAGAGTCCGCTGCACCGTTGGCTTCTCTGAAAATATGGTTCAGTGAGTAGTGCATTCCCTGTAGATGATCCCAGATGTCTCTCATCAACGGAAGCAGTTTCCATGGAATCCCGGTTTGTTGTTGGGTCATTCTGAGCAGGGTTATTGAGTCGGTCTCGATCTCGATGCTTCGGATGCCTCGGTCTTGGGCAAGTTGGATCCCATGTAGGAGGGCTGTAGCCTCTGCCTGCAAGCTGCATGAGGCCGAGATGGACTTTGAGAGAGCTGCTATTACCTGCCCTGCATGATTTCTGATGATGCAACCTGTACCCGCAGCATCGGTGTTAAGGAAGGAGCCATCGGTATTGAGCTTAAATTCGGTTGGGGGCGACCAGTAGATGATTTGTACGGCCCTGCGCTCAGCCAACTGATGGCTCGCTAAAGTTGGAACAGGGGACAGAATCCAAGTGAAGTCCATTTTGTAAGCCATTAAGGCATCATTATAATGGAATAAAATCCTTTTGAGGATGGATGATATGTCAGGTTTTGTGCCCTCAAATATATAGTTACATCTGGCACACCACAGGAACCAGTTAACAACACATGGTAATGTTCTGATCAATTTGGAAAAGGCCCCTTCCTTGGGGTAGACATTCCAGTAAAAGTAGAATCTATCCCACAATAATTCGAAAGTGTTATTGGGCAGGCTGAAGACTCTGTTCATAAATTCCCATATTTGGGTAACTTTCTCATAGGAATTGAAGCTGTGATGAATAGATTCTGAATTATTGAAACATAGATAACATCTTGAGGGGAGATTGAAATGGAGGTCTTCCAACACATCTGGGAGAGGGACTAGTCTATTTAAGATTTTCCAGTTAAATAGGCTGATTTTGTTTGGGATTATTGGCGACCAAAGATGTTTGTAGGAGGGCATTATCATTTTCTTGTGTCTTATCAGGTTATAGGCTAATTTAACACTGAATTCACCTGATTGTGAAGGTTTCCAGATTAGGGAGTCATCATAGTTTGGAAACAATTTGTGTTCCTGATTCAAAATTTGGAGGATGTGATCTGGTAAATGGTCCATGAGCTGGGCTGTGTGTGCTAGCTTGTCTTGTAAGAAGTCAGCTACTGTGAAATGGGGAAATGGAGCCTCATTAGGGTCAGGTAGGTAGTCCACAAGAGGTCCCCTGTTAGTCCAGTTAGAGTTCCAAAAAGAAACAGAACCGGAGCCAAGGAGGACCTTAGTGTTGTTTAGAGCAACATGTTGGACCTCTTTGATTATTTTCCATGTTCTTGAGATTTTATGAGTGTCCCTCATAGACCACATGGTTTTTGCCCATAGAGATCTCCCTGACTGAAGTTTCCACCATAATTTGAGAGAGAACGAGTCTATTAAGGTGTTTAGGTTTTTGAAATTAAGACCATTTTCCTTTGTGGGGTAGCATAGTTTAGAGTATGTTTTCCATATTCTACTTTTCTGATTGTTTTCAGTGTTCTTATTCCAGAAGAACCTAGCTAGGGTTTTATGTACTTGACTGATGATGTGTTTTGTCGGTTTTAAAACAGCTATGAGGTGTATAGGCATTGAGGTCAAGACATGTTTAATCAGAATGGCTCTTCCAGCCGGTGACAGGAGTTTATTATGCCAGTGGTTAATCTTGTTCTGAATTGAGGCTACCAGGCTTTGGAAGTGGATGTTCTTAACCCTTCCATTAGTGATAGGGCATCCTAGGTATTTAAATAGCAATGCTCCTTCAATCATATTAGTTTCCTTTTTTATTAATGTTATGATTCTGTTCGGGGTATGTTTTGAGATATGGAAGGTGGATTTCTCAAAGTTTATTTTCTGGCCAGAGGCCATTTCATAGGATTCCAGAAACTGCAAAATAGTTTGTAATCCCCTCTTTGTGTATTTGAGAAAGATGGCTGTGTCGTCCGCGTAAGAGAGGTGTGAGGTAGAGTTCATTCCAGAAGGCAGTTTATATGGCTGAATATTGCCATATCGATACAGGAAATTTAAGTTTTGAGAGAAAGCTTAAGACATAAGTATGAATAGGATGGGGGATAAGGGGTCACCTTGTCTTAAACCCCTCGACGAGGGGAAGAAGCCAACAGATTTTCCATTAATAAGTATGGAAAAGTGTGCAGAACGAATGATTTGCATGGCTAGGGAAATTAGTGATGCAGAGAAACCCTGTTTTGAAAGGGTGCCTTCTAGGAAATTCCAAGAGACTCGATCAAAGGCTTTCATCATGTCCAGTTTAATTATCATGTTAGCACCTTTAGTTTTGGAATGAATGTGGTTAGAGATCTCTTGCATCAGTAGAACATTATCAGCAATTTCCCTTCCTGAAACAAAGGCCGATTGTTCTGGACTGATAATGTTGTTTAGGAAGGGTCTAATTCTTAGTGAGAGTAGTTTGGAAAGAATTTTGCTTGAGAAGTTGCATAGGCTTATGGGCCTATAGTCTTTAAAGGAGGAGCATACATCCTTTTTGGGGATTAGGATTATTTGGGTAGCCGAGATAGCCTTGGGAATTTCCTGACCAGCAAAGAAGCTTTCCACTGCCAACATCACATCAGTTTTTATTATATCCCAGCACTTGTGGTAAAAGAAGCCTGAGAATCCGTCCGGACCAGGGGCAGAGTGAGGGTCCATTGATCTAACAGTGTTTGTAAGCTCATCTAAACTGATATTGTTAAGTATGGAGTCATTCATTTCTGGTGTGACCACCTGTGGGATGTTTTCTGTTATCCAGGCCGTGTGTGCACCTGTGGGATCTAGTTGCTCCTCAGATAAGAGGTTGGAGTAAAAGCTAATAGCTTCTGTCTCTATTTCCTCTATGGCATTGAGCCAGTTCCCCTCATTAGATCTAATGCGGGAGATTGTTTGTCTTTTGTGTTTGGATTGAATTGTTTGGTGGAAAAATTTTGAGTTTATGTCCCCTGCCTTCATCCATTTGAGTCTAGATTTCTGTTTTAAAAATGTGTCTTGATTATTAAGGGCCATAGTTAACTTTTCTTTGGCCTGGTTTACAGTTTGTAAGTTTTCGCTGCAGTCATTTTGTTGTAAGTCTTTCTTTGCGTTAGCCAGAAGGTCCTCACTGAGCTGGACAGTGTCAAACACATTGCCAAACACTTCCTTGTTCCACGTTTTTAAGGCTTGCTTTAGGAGTTTGAGTTTATAGATTAGTCTTTTCATTCCTAGGAGATTCGTGTGGGTGCCCCAAACCTTTTCCACTAGATTGTAGAAAGTAGGGTGATTACACCAGCATTCCTGAAACTTGAAGGGCTTTGTAAAGGTAGTAGTGGATGTTTGGGCTATGGACAAAATCAGTGGAGTATGATCTGAGCCTGCTCTAGGAATTGTTTTTATTTTGGAGCTGGAGAATTGGGACCACTAGAGGTTATTCGAGACTCCTCTGTCTAGCCTTTTCCAGACCCTTCCTTTTGGTCTCATTCCAGTCCAAGTATAAAGACTGCCAGAGGTGGGAATATCTGAGAGATTTTGGTCATTAAGGAAGGCGTTGAAATTCCTGATGCTGTTCTGACTCGGGATTGAGTTTCCTAGATATTCCTCATTTTTAGAAATGGCATTAAAATCACCTATGAGGCATAGAGGTTCGGTTTTATAGGTGTCAAGTATTTGCCAAAGTTTATTCCTTTCTAGGATGGTATGTTTAGCATATATGAAACCTATTTGGCATTCAATGGGGAGATCGGGTGAATTCACTTTCACAAGTGTCATCTGATCTTCTACCCGGATTATGTCCAAGACAATATCATCCTTCCACAAGATCCAGATTTTGTTGAGAGAATTCGCATAAGAGTTTGTGAACCCGAGTTGTTTTGCTGTGTTTTGGATTCGGTCAGGGTCTAGGAATGGTTCTATTAGGACGCAGAGATTAATTGAGTTACGTTGTTGATGTCTCTTAGACGGATTTGTGAGGGTTTGTTTCCAATCCCTCGAATATTCCAGACACATGTGTTAAGACTAATCATGGAACGGTTTTGGAGAGGGACAAAGAGGATCGGGTTAGAACCGTTTTCTTTATGGATGAGTAGTCTTTTTTGGAGTGTTTCCTTTGTTTGGGAAGCACCTCCGACTGATTACTTTTGAGAATATTGTTCAGTCTTAAATGGTCTTTAATTAGAATTTTCTTTATGTCATGGAGGTTGAGGGACTTGGCTTTCGAGGATCTGTCCTGGTGTTGAGAGGATATGTCTGTGTTAATCCAGTCAAGGTTTTTATAGAGATTCCTGTTTAAGAGTGGGAGGGGGAGGGAACCAGAGTTAGCACCCGAGGGATTAGCAAACTCGTTAGCTTGGGTCATTTTTGGGGCTTCCTGTTGGGTGGAAGCTTCACTGAGGGTGCGGGGTTTCTGTGTGATAGGGGCAGAGTTTGCCTGCCGAAGCTGAGCATCGACAACGTCAAGTAATTTGGGAGAGATGTTCATTTGATGTGGTGCAGGGGGATTTTGTGGGAGTGGGGGGCTGCTGATATCCTGATGGGAAATTTGGTCAAAAACCAGCAATAAGGGTTGGTCAATGGGGTGTGTGGTTATGTCTGTGCTTAGCTTCGGTGGTGAGCTTATGAGTGGATAAGTATCTTGACAAATAACAGACAGATTGAGAGGGGAAGTATCTTGATTAATTACCTGCCTAGAGGCCACCTTGGCATTTTCAGAGAGCAATTCAGATTGTAGAGAGGGAGGAGTAGTCTCTCGAGCAGAAAAGTTTACCTTAGACCCTTGTCCAAGGGTCATGACTTCCGAACTTGTATCTTTTTGTGTAGCTGCAGATGGAGCTGTAGCTGGATCCTTCCTTTCCTGCGATTTCTGTTGGACATTGTTCTTCGGTTTGGTTATATAAGTATACTTAGTTTTCGGGACATAAATACCAGAAGATGTAGCACCATTCCCTTTACCTGTATGCCTTCCCTGTACCTCGGCGGGAATGGATTTTTTACCTGCTTGGATTGGGATGTTCTGAGGTTTCCACGGGATGAAGCGCTCCGGAGTTTTATCAGACTTACAATCGGTATCAATATGTCCTAGTTTTAGGCATTTAGCGCAGTAAGAAGGCACATCTTCGTATTCTATGTATTGCCAGAATCCAACTTCTCTAAAACTAAGCCATATTCTTTCCAGCCTGGGTTTTGTTACATCCATTTCAATTCAGATTCTAGCGACGTGTGGTCTAGTCCTATTGAGTGAGGCCCTATCTACCCGAATTGGGGAGCCTACGAGATTACCAATGGACATGAGAACATTATTATCAAAAAACTGCTGGGGCAGACCATATAGTGAAATCCAAATGGGAACAATTGGGGAATCAGCGTTAGGGTTAAAATTGGGGACCCATTTGGTAATACGAATCGAATATGAACCGAAGTTCCAGGTTTTGTGAAGCCAGCAACGATAGTAATCATCGGGCAGAGTGAATGAAATCAAAACCTGTTTGTTGTCCAGCAGGGTGATTCTGTTGGGTCCTTTGAATCTGGCCGTGAGAAAGTCCTTCTGGAGCTTGTCTAGTTGAGGCCGGCTGCGTGAGAACTTCAAAATCAGAGTCCATTTGAGGGGAGCCTCCAGCTTTAGGCATTCTACTTCTTTGAAGTGGAGACCCGGTTCGCCCAAATGGTCGATTTTCGATTTGAGAACGAGGGACGCGAGCGGAGTTTCCTGATGGTGAGAGGAAGGGAGATTGAGAATTTCGCTGAGTTCTTGCCTCACTGCCTGGGCGTAGGAGACTGAGTTAGCGGGTGGTGGCTCCGCCATAGTGGCAGCGCCGGAGAGTGGAGGATGACTGAAGCTCAAGATCTGAAAATCGCACTGTTAGTGTGTGAGGAATCGCACTGTTGCTATAATTATTGGGCATATCAAACCTCCCCGCACTTTAACCTTACTCACCCTCGAGTAAGAAAAGATTAAAGCACACAAAGGAATTCATATGTCCACATCCTCACAAATATTCCCCCAAACAAAACCTCACAAAAACTCTCAATATCATAAATCCCAAAATCAAAGCTCAAATGAGAATTTTCCACACACACAACCCCAATTCCTAAATCTAACCAAACCTAGCACTTATCGATTCACAACCCATAAAAATGTTTCAAAAACCCGAATTGATATTCCCAAGGTTCAATGACAATGACACAAAATGAAGTTAAAAACCATAGGAAAGGTTCAAGCACATACTTGACTTCATACCATATATCAACCAAAATCCAATGACACACAATGAAGTCAAAACGATATAGGAGGTTCAAGCACATACTTCACACCATGCCAATATATCAACCAAAACGAAGTATAAAAGAATCAAGAATTTCATAACCATACTTCATTTTTCAACCCGCTAAGTTACCCAATCCCAAGAGGTCTCAAGATGTTGAGCTACCCGATCCATCCATATGACAACCGCAACCTTATGACTCCAACACCGGCAAATGAGTGAACTCATAGCATTTTCCTTTTCTCTCTCTTTATCTCATTTTTCCTAGGAGCCTTTTCGAGTTTTCATCCTAGCCACACATCATGTTTCTTTGGCTTAAATCTCACCTTTTTTCCGCACATTTAGCCTCTCATTTTTTCCTAGGTCGCCCTTTCGAGTTTTTGACCTATCTGGGCCCCTAATGTTGCCTAAGTTGCCCTCTCGGGTTTTCAACTTAGCAGGTTTTCTTTTTAATTATTTTTTTTCATTTTCTATTTTTTTTCAAAATTTTCTATTTTTCTATTTTTTTTCCTTTTTCTCATGTTTTTCCAGTCAAAAGTAGCAAAAAGCATTCCAAATCAAGCTAGCATGCATTGAGTCCTCCAACCCCTCCCCGTACTTAAAAAATTACATTTCCCTCAATGTAAACATGTAAGGCAAGAACAATAAAACTCATGGTAAGAGGTAGAGTGACACTCGTTTCTCTGCATAGTCGCCAGTGATAATGCGCACTCCCATGTATTTGCATAGAATCAGTCCAAAAATTGGTTTCAGATCCGGAAGGGGGAGCAAAAGTGTCGTAGAAGAATGCACCCCTCGAGCAAAATGTTATCTCTTTGGCATTGTTTGATCAAGACTAAAACCACAGAGAATAACTTCAAACTCACAAGTACATAAGGATTTGTAATACTAGGTTTAGCATCAAGAGTTAATAACCATAGTATTCTCAAAGAACAACCAATCCATCATGCAAACACCACTATAAGATTGTCTAATAAAAATATCCAACATATATCGACACATATCCAAGCATCATTATAGAATATAGCAATTATAGTTACAATGATGTAGTCGACATACTACAATCAACAAAGATACTATAAAGATGCAAGAATCTTCGTATATCAATATACGTAAGATGGTGGAGGAATGAGTGGAGGTGTGGTGGTTCTTAGGAGTATTTGGTGGAGAATAAGGAAGGATTATGCAGTGTTTAAGCACAATTAAAAAGTTGGTTTTTTCCATCGCGACTCGCAACAGAACTAGTCGCGACTTGCAATGCATCGTCGCGACTCGTTACCAAGACATCGCGACTCGCGATATCTTTGGACTTGTTTTCCCTCTTTCTCGGCATATTATATACTTTCTCTCCCATTTTCAGGTAGCCTTATATTAGCTTCACCCCAAGGCTATCTCGGGCTTCGTTACTTTTTATCATGTTTGTGAATCTTATCGAGTCCCTTTTTTTTATTGACCTATTTTGCAACCTTTTCCAACTTCGCAAGGTGAAAAATTCACCTGATGAATTTACCCAGTCATTCTTGATGTTGAATTTGTTAGTGGGTTTCCGAACAACTGTGGGGTTTCATGGAAAAAAATCTTCTTTTTAAAACTTGGTAATGAAAGTGAATGGGTTCTGCGAGTTTGGAACTATAATGTTCCAAAATCTAAATTTATTTAGGTTGGGGTTCACCTTAATGCTAAATTTGATGTTGTATTAACACTCTGTCAATGTACGATCTCTCTTCACCATGCCAATTTTGAGGGTGAAGGTGTTTGTTGTTTCCTTTGTCACTTTTCTTTGCCCGACTTACTGTTATATCCTTATTTTCTCATTGTCTTACTATCTCTCTTTATTGGTATGAATTATTCTTGTGTACTGGATTACATACATGGATTTAGATAAACAACCCATTGAGAGATCAATTTTCGATGATGAGGATGAAGAACCAGAAGTTATGATTTCCCAAACAAATGAAAAAACTGTGGCTACTGTGTCCTATGAGAATGTTGCCGTAGCGAACCCTCAGCCACTAACTATTGAGGTTGTGGCTAATGATGTTAGAAGAACCGTTGGTAACCACACTACTGATAATTCTCAAAGAAGGAGAAAGTAGGATGAGACTGGTGGATATTCAAATGCTTTGGAGCCTCTTAAGAAAGGGCTCGTGTTAGCCACTCTCACACTAAGCTTCCATCGTGAAGGCATAATCTAATGGTAGAGGGAACCATTCCTGCCACTATGTCTAAACTTTCGCTCCATGAAACAATGGTTATGGTATATTTCTTAAGAGTATTAGCTTAAACTTATATTTGATTTGGTTTGATGTTGTTCTGTTGCAGTGCTTAACTAATGTTTATATAATTTATACTACGGTTGGAGAAAGCGTCCAGCTTGTTAGCGAACGAGTCGCCCAATTTTCTAAGGGAAATGGTTCACTTATAGAATAATGCTAGGCCACTGAAGAGAAGTGTGCAGCGGTGACTGTCTCTCTTGATGCTACTGAAGAGTGATCACACTCTGCAGAAGACCGTGCCTTGGCTGCCGAGAGAGGTTGACAAGTTTCGCTCCGAGCTATAAGGGAATGCTAACCAATGGTCCCACCTCACCTAGGTATCCTCAGGTTCTTGTTGATCGACTCGTGAAGACTAAGTCTTTTTACAAGCTGCTTGAGGAAGTTTCTACCACCGCTCACAATATCGAGTATCGAAAAGCTGTGATGGAACTGCGACAACTAAACCTTACTTTTAAAGTTCCACTTTCTAAGTCTAAGACATTATTTGAAAATAGAAGGCCATACTGACGGTGGTCATTCTTATGTCTTGATCTCCCACCTCCCTGACCTTCCTCGTTTACCTTCTATAACTGAGTTGAAAGAGTGTGAATTTGATTATTTTGAAGATCTTCCATTTGGTTCTCGCAATATTATGATGCCTCCTAATTCTTATTTCAATGCCGGGACTGAGGCCAATAAAAACACAGAATTCTCCACTCAGGAAGCAAACAAGGAAGGTTCTATTATCGTTGTCCAGCATTCGCCTGCCTCCGCTGTGGATTTTTAGACATTTATTTGTTATTTAAAATAATATTCTGATGTATGTCTGTACTATTTGTATGACTATGGGTATTAAATTTGAGTAGCCTTTCTACTTTTACAACCTCTCATCGCATTTTACTTATATGCAGAGCTTTGATATTTTGGCTGATCATAAATTTTTGAAACGTCTTGACTATCTGGGATCTATTGTTTGTTTTCCTCATTGCCCTAGGTTTTTGTCTCTTAATTCTCATTGGCCCATTAAACTAATTTGAGCTACTCAATTTGTATCCAAGGAATACTGTGAGCTTGTTTCTTCTGGCTTCTTTTATGTAGGGTCCTGCTTCCACATAACACTTATTTTTTTCAATGACATGCCTTTGTAACAGGTTTGTACTTGAAGGTTATATTATTGAATTGCTAGACAAGGATATCATTCATAGCTAGGTCAATCTTGAATCTGTTGGTTCTTACATGCATTCACTCAACCTTCTGGTTCGTGTTTATGAGTGGGCACTGTCATTAGGTATTCTCCTGAAGTATATGTTACTGGGCAATAACAACCTTGAAGCAACAGATGGAAGAAGACTGTGAAAGACACACAAGATTCTATTTGGGACTTAAGAGAATTTTGAACTGAGAAAAATGGCCTTATTCAACGTCAAAAAATTTGTATAGTTAATATGATCTGTCAACTGGAAGAAGCTAAGAACTATTCTGCCACCAAAGCCGATGAAGCTCTTCGAAAGACTCTTATTATTGATAAGCAGTGCTTACGTATTGATGATATATGGATCGACTGAAGAAAAAAGAGGATGAGTGTGGTCATCTTTCTTCTTCCCTAGTTTAGTGACAAAGTAAGTTTAATGAGCAATTTGCTCTAAACACCCAACTTCGTAGTGAAAATGATCGTCTTCATGCTGAGTGTAACTGTCTTAATGCATGTGTGTGCAAACTTGAACAAACTTGTGTTAATTACAAACAAAAGATTGAATCTCATCTATCGTCATCTCGGTGTTCCTCTTGTCATGGTATTCTAACTATGAACATAGATGGGCAGAGAGTTAACATATCTAAAGATATTCGGTCACATATTTGACAATAGACAATGAAGTGAAAAACTTGACGGCCACCCTCAGGAATTGTCAAGACAATGTTGATCTTATGAGTATGCAACTCAACTGCAAAGAATTTGGCCCTGTCACTAATTTAAAGCGTATAATACTAGGTATCTTGGTCATGTGGAACAAAGGAGTCAAATACGGCCTCCCGCTTATTTGTACATAAAATGGCGGTATGATCATATTATAAATGGAAAGTGTGTGGTTGAACAACCTCGTTGTTGTGTTGGTTCGTCATTCTCTGGATTGTCTCGTGCATCTAGGTGTAGATAGTTATTCTCTTCTTGTACTAATTTTTATTTTTTGGAATGTTTTAAGCAATCCTGTTATGTTTTTGGAATCTTGCTTGTTCGCTATTAATTATTATGTGAGACGTTATGTTGTATTTTTCTGCATTTTTTGCCTTTATTTCAAGAACTGTGGCTTGCGTAATTTAGTTTACGAAGTTGCAAGATCTATAGCTTGCTTGTACCCTTTACTTATTTTTGTGGGCATATCTTCTTTTGTTTGCACGATCTATGGCTTTCATAGTAAATATGGTGAAGCTACAAGATCTATTGTTTGCAAATTGGAGAGCTTTGGTTTGTGCAAAATGCAGGATCTATTGCTTGCTGATGTCGCTTTTTTTTATAAGCATGTATGCTTTTGTGCAAGATCTATAGCTCACAAAAGTGAGATTCGCAAAGTTTCAAGATCTATAGCTTGCAAAATTGAATAATTGGTTTTGTCTAATTGTAGGATCAAATGTTAACTCTTGCTTGTCACCGTCGGAAGACTTTATAGCTTGCTATGGAATGCTTAATCATATTTGATTGCTTAAGATCGCAAGACTTGATATTTTGTTTGTAATGCGCTCTAGTTTTCTATTGTTTACGATGTGCTAGTAAATAACTTGAAAAGTAATTTTTCCCCAAAAGATGCTCTTTGATATAATGTACGATTGCAATAATATTGCCTTGAAAACAAAACAAAAGAACGATTATCACCAACGATCATCTCATGGCTTCTATGCAACTAAATATTACTTGTCTTCTTCCTTGGATCTAGACATAGAACTTTCTCAAATTGATCACATGCCAAGTATTGGGAACGTTGCTCCTATCCAACCTTTCTAGCTCATAACAGTTGGATCGATGTGCTTTCATAATCTTGTAGGGTCCTTCCACTTTGGGCATTACTTTCCTTTTTCTTTTGTTAGGCTTGCTTCGTTTTTCCTCAACACGAGATACCAATTTGAAATTGCATCTCTTTGACTTTCTTTGTACTTTGCCTCTGTGATCGTTGCCATTTGCCTTTTTCTTCTACTGCGTCTAAATCCAACCTCTTCAATTCTGGATTATTGCCCGCCCTATATTGTGCCACTCAAAGACTTGAATATCTTATCCCCACTGGTATTACTGCTTCGTGACCATAGACCAGACTATATGGTGTTTCTCCCGTTGGCTTCTGAACGATTGTTATGTACGACCATAGGGTCTAGATATCTCGTCAACCCAACTAGTTTGCTTTTCTTCTAACCATTTTTGGATACCTTGGACTATGAACCTGTTCGTTACTTCTACTTGGTCATTTGCTTGAGGGTGAGCTAAAAATGTAAACTTTTGTAGAATCCCTAGCTTTGAACACCATTTAGTAAAGGTACCACTTGTGAATTGTGTTCCACTATCTGTGACTATAGTTTCTGGCTATATTTTTCCAAACGAACTTCATTTTTACCTCAGTTGTGACTCTTCCTAATGCCTTCGCTTCCACCCACTTTGTGAAATAATCAATTGCCACAATTAGAAATTTGGCATTCCCAGCGCCCTTTGGAAAAGGTCCCACTAGATCAATACCCCATTTATCGAATGACCAAACACTATATATTCCTCTCAAAGTAGTCTGTGGTTTGTGTGATAGCGAGGCATTAATCTGGCAACTTTTTCACTTGAGAACGAAGTTGCGCATCATTAAACATGGTTGGCTAGCAATATCCCCCTCGAATAATATTTTTCGCAATAGTTCAAGATACTTGATGCATTCCACACAACCCTTCATGCACTTCCTTTAAGATTTCCCTCGATTTCGATAGTCTTATGCATTTTATCCACGAAGATAAAAAACATTTCTTGTATATAGTTCCGTATTTGTAAATGTAGTTATGAGTTATGAGATCGTAATTCCAACTCTATGGCTTGTATCTTGTTCATTGGAAACTTTCCTTTTACGAGGTACTCTATCAGAGGTGTCATCTAGCTTACTTCTTCTGTCTGAAGTGTTGACACAGTTATCATTACTGTGCTTGTGATTTGAACAACCTCCACTCTTACATCTTTGTGTTTGATAAATGAATTGAACCCACCAGTTGCTAGCTTGCTTAGTCCATCTTCTTTTGTATTTTCACTTCTTGGTATATGCTGGATATCAAAGTATTCGAGTTAGGCAATGAGCTGACAAACCCTCCTTAAATACTTTACCAACTGATGTTCTCGCACTTCGTAGTCTCCCCGCACCTGCTGAACTATAATATGTGAATCGCTAAATCCGTGAACACTTTTGACCTTCATTCTGATGGTACGTTCCAGGCCACATATCAATGCCTCATATTCCAATTCATTGTTTGTAAGTGTGTCGATACGCTCCCCTCCTTCTGGGTTGACTTATCGTAATCCTATGCCACAACTCTCTTTACTAGACGCTCTATCAATGAACAACTTCCACATTACATCTACCCACTTTTATTTTACTTTGTCGATCCTAAGATTCTGGCACATGTTCGTAACTTGTGCATCTTCACTTGTCATCTAAGCAATGAAATATGCTAAGGCTTAAGCTTTAATTGTGGTTCTTGGCTAGAATTGGATCTCGTATTGCCCCAATTCAAAAGTCCATTTGGTCATTCTACCAAATGCTTTAGGCTTCTTAAGATATTCTTGATTGGGAAATTAATATAGACAACGATCTAATGACTGTGGAAATAAGTTCATAATCTTCTCGTTGAGTATACTAAAGCTAGAGTTAGATTTTCAATAGGCATGTATGCCCTCTCTGCTTTTTGTATTATTCTGCTGATGTAGTACATTGGCCCTTTTTTTTGGCCTTCTTGAAGCACCAAAACTTAACTTACTACATTCTGTGAAACCACCAAGTACAGATAACCCCAGAGACTGGTGATTTCAATGTTGGCAATGTTTGAAGCTGCTCTTTCAAGAAGTCGTACGCTTTTTGACATTATTCGTTCCAGCTAAACCTTTTTACCTTCTTTGGGACTTCGGAGAGTGGGAAATGTTTTTCAGCTGCCTTTGAAACAAATATACAGAGCACTGCCAATGATCCCATTAATATTTGTATCTTTTTAACTATTTGTGGCTTGGGAAGGTCCACTGTAGCCTGGATTTTCTCTCGGTTAGCCTTGATCTCTTTGGAGGATACCTTGTATCCCAAAATATTTCCTACGCCTACTCCAATTAAGCTTTCTTTGGGATTAAGCTTCATCCCTATGTTACTTAGTGTATCTAAAGTGTCTTTAAAATCCATGGCAATGTTACCTACCCTTCTGCTTTTGATAACCAAGTCATCAACATATGCTTATACCTTTCCTCCTATTTGATCGCGAAATGCATTATCGATCACTCTCTGATACATTGCTCCTGCATTTTTTAGTCCAAACGACAATTTCACATAACAAAATGTTCCAAAGCTCATTATGAATGTCATTTTTCTGCGTCTTCTGGAATCATCAGTATTTTGTGGTATCCTTTATATTTGTCCAAAAAGGCTAGAGCTTCATACCCCAAAATTGCTTCGACTAGCTGATCAATTTTAGAAAAAAGATAGCAATCCTTTGGACATGCCCTCTTTAGTTCAGTGAAGTCTATACACATTCTCCACCCTACGTCTGATTTTTTCACCATCACCGAGTTCGCCAACCATTTTGGATAGATGGCCTATTTTAATATACCAACCTAAAGTAGGGATGTAACTTCCACCTCAATTGCTTTTAGCTTGTCGCTAGCGAAGCTATATTGCTTTTGTTTGACTAGCTTAACTGAGTCACTAATATTCAAGGAATGGGTATAGATTAATGGGTAAACTCCTCCCATGTTTTGTACGCTCCATGCAAATGTATCTTTGTGACTTTGCAGGATTTGTATGATATTTTCTTTTTCTCGATGTGGAAGACGTTTTCCTATCTTAATACACTTAGAATTGCCAATTTGGATTTCCTAGCGATCCACTGTCTGAGACTGTGTTGACCATCATAGTTTTTTCCATATTTTTCCCCGCTTTCATCACGATAACCATGTATTGCCTTGCTGATTGTTAGTTTCCCCTTATTGTTGGGATTCCAACCGGAGTTGGGATCTTCATTACTAAGTGGTATGGGGACCATATCGCTTTTCCTGTGTTCATCTAGGGCCTTCCAATGATGTCATTAAATGGACTTGGTGCATCCCTGACCACAAAATCACACAGAACAGTACAATGTTGTATGTTACCCAAAGCTGTTTCTGCTTGCCCTGTAAATCCTTCAAGAGAGGATATGGACTTCTTTAGGTCTCTTGACTTTTACCCTAGCCTATCGAAGAAATCAATTAATAGTATCTCAACCGCACTTTGATTATCCACGAATACTCTATGAACTGTTGCATTTCCAATTTTAGCGATGATGACCATCGGGTCATAATGAGGTGAAGCGTTGGGAACTGCATCCTCTTTGCTAAATGTGACTGTTTCATTTGAACAAAGCCTCTTATCGATAGGCTCTTCTGGTGGGAATATCTATCTTTAGCCTTCCAAGTATTTTTCGATAGTGACTCAGTTGATTCATGTATGGACATGATTACTTTTTCTGGAACTTTGGCTGCTATATCGTCGTTGTAATCCACTGCTGGCATCATTTTCTAATTTTTGGCAAGTGTGTTCATCGTACATTGGTTTCTTTCCACGGGGTTTCCTGCTTTGTTGTCTTTGCCATACCGGCTTCCTCATTTCTCTTTTTTATATAGGCTAAAATAACCATTCCTCAAGTTCCCCTCAATTTGCCCTCTCAAATCTCTACAATATTCTATGTCATGGTCATAGTCCTTGTGGAAGGCACAGTAATATTCTTAGAAACTCTTATCCGGAGGTGCTGTCATCGATACCGGATCGCGGAATATCTCTTTGTTTGCCATCCATATTTCTTTTCTCAACTATGTTAGACGTGTTTCTTGGAATTGTACGACTTGCATCCCTGGTTCTGTTACTTTAAAAGGGATGTTTCCCTTTCCTTTCTTTATGAACCCTTTCTGGAAATCTTCCATCATTCATTTTATGCCTCGCTCATGCTCTATCTTGCGATTGTTCTTTTCTTCGTTTTGCACATATTTCTCAATCATCTTTTGTAACTCTCTTGAGGTTTCAGGCATGTTTTTCATTAATTCCTTGTAGAATTTTCCTAATCGCACACCTCATGTGAATGCACCCAAGGAAGACTGAAATGACAGATCAGGAACTTGCAAACTCTCAGTAAAGAACCTGTTATGATATTATGCTTAAGTTTCGTCACATCGCTGAGCTCTGCTGTTCAAATCTGTGATTGTTTTTTGTGAATTTTTGCTTTTGGTAGAAAAGTTCCAAAAATAGATCCGACAGATCTTCACAAGACTTAATACTTCCATTTGGTAGATCTTTGTACCATGTGATCATTGTTCACGATAAGAAAATTGGGAAAGCCTTGCATACCAGTTCGATGTTCGCGTCACAAAATCTCATGCTATTTTGATAAGAGTGTAGGAACACTTTTGGGTCTGTGGTCCCATCATAATTTTTAACATGTAGAGTAAATTTGAATTATTTTTCCATTTTGAAATCTCGAATATGCAGTGCTAAGGGTGATTTGTCTGCATCCTTGGCTGCCACTATATCCCTTAACTCCTCCTTGTACTTAAGGCTCTCGTTCCCTTGACATAATTTTTTATCAATTCTTGGAGATCTGGGCTTGAGCATGGTTAAAATTTATTGTAGAGCCTTTCTCTTTGCTTCCAATAATGCTGCAAATGCTCTCCTTTCTTTCTCCTGGCTTGTGTTAGGAGATTCTGCTTCCGCCTCATCATCCTCCGTGCCTTCCCTAACTTTCTATCTTTCTACTAGGGATATACTCCAGATCTTAGCTCGGATGCATACTTTTGTTGGGTTCAGGTGTGTTTTCTTGTGTCTGGTGGTTGTGAATTTTCTTACTTCCGATGAACACCATTGTTTACGAAAAGGATTTTGAAAAGGAAAAGTTTTCCATCCCCACAGTTGGCCCCAAATGATGTGGTAATCCAATCAGGTAAGGTCACCCTTGTTCACCTCGTAAACCTTTCTTCTTGCAAAATAGATCCCGTAAGTAATTCTGGGGAAAAGATTCCGATGATCAAGTCAGTTTTTCCCCTAGAGAACTGGAATTTCTTAGTTAAGTAGCACTTACCCTCTTTAGCGTTACTCTTCTTGTATTTATAAGAGTCATCCACTGTGGTTCCGTATTGCTAGAATTTGTGAGTGTGGGTTTTACCATAATCCCTATAATTCAAGTTTGTGGCCAAACTCCCCAAACGTGGCTTAATCGTGGCTCCACCATTATCGGTTTGTGATCGAATGCTTAAGACCAAGCTCCGCCTTTATCAGTTTGTCAACCTTATCTCTGTTTAATCATTGGGCTGGGCTAACAACCCAATGATGTACGGTATAGGCTAGGTATACACCAATTACAACTACTGAAAAACTCAAAGTCAGAACCTCAAACAAGGAATAAAAACCTCATCAATTAGAAACTTAACATAATTAAAAATTAAAATGTTGCAAAGAACTCATCTTGCCTTAGGAATCTGATTTGACAAATCTACTTTGGCTTTCTTAATTGGCTTCTTCTCCACATCTGGAAACTTATCAACTGCGCGCTTAACACTAACGTCCTTACCCTTGAACTTCTTCGAACTAAAACCAACAAATTTATCTTCAGCGAATTTACGGAAAACTTACTTACACCTGCATCAATACTTGTAGGGTCAAGCTTCCTCTAAGCAGCAACCTTCCTAGAATTTATTGTCTTCGAATTCTCTGACGCTGCACATTTCATTGAGCATTTACTCTTCACATTCCTTCAAGATGCAACCTTTAACTCCTTCGCTATATTTTTACACTTTGAAATAGGGATCTTCTCCTTGCACTTTGAATCCTTTAATCCATTGACAAGCCCAACCTCCTCCACCTGAGACGCGGAATGAATAAATTCTTCCACATCATCATCATTAGCTACATCATCCACATTTTTTGGGATTATTTTTCATCATCAACATTATGATATTCTAGGAGATTCACATGTTCCAAGTGCACATCATTAGCCAAATATATTGCAGCTACAAAAAAAGCAACAGAAAAAGAAATGTAATCAAGAAACGTAATAACGCTATTAACCTGAAAATCAAACAACATCATTCTAAAAAATATCAGCATGAAAATACATCAAAAGAAACAAAAATAAAGCTTACCATTCACGGCAGCATCCAAAAACTCATCAGTTTCCTTAGTGCTAACCTCTTCAATTCTATCACCAAAATCGTTCAAATCCTTATCTACACCATCCGCATTCAACTCTACATTTTCAATACTAGAATTACCTACACGAGCATTTCAAGTAGCACAAATTGCACTTGCATCATTCAAAAAAACCTTATCGACATCAATAGCAATAGCAACACTCTTAGGATTTGAATCAACATCATCCTCTAAACATGTATCCAAAACCGGAAATAAGAAAATAAGTAACATGGACAATAGTAACATAAATAAATAATGAAGCTTGAAATGTCAAAAGCTTACACCCCTCACCATTGGATTTATCCAAAACCCTATTGGCTAGCATCTTCTTCTTACCACCCACAAGAAGCACTCTTTTGACTGTTCTACGCATAAAATAAACTTTTCGAGGAACAGCAACCACAGACTCCAGTGCATTTAAAGGCAATAACATAAAAAAATCTACCAAAGCCTACAAACTGAAGCAAGTAACATTTGAAAAAACAACAACAGTAAACTTACCATTAGCAGTTAAAGCATGACCTTCAACAAGAGTTGCAAGTTCTCAAATGCAACTTCAGCTACCTCACCATCAAGCACATGTACCTTAACACCAGCAATGGGTACCTTGGAAACTTTAGCATTTGTCTTACCATCAGGCATAGGTACCTCAACACTAGCAACAGGTACCTCAGAAGCTTTAGCAGATACCTCAGCATCAATTACAGGTACCCCAGAAGAATCTGCAGTTACCTCACCACCACATGAATGTACCTCAATAGAAATTCTAGGTACCTTAGGACTAGGTACTGGTACCTAAACAACTGGAGCTTTAACACCATCTAGAACAATATTTTCAAGACCACCCACGGTCGACCTGTTGTGGTATTCTCCAATCCGACTGATTAATCGTGGCTCACAAAAGTATACCTACAAAAGAGATCCCATAAGGGGTTATGGGGAAAAAGTTTCGACGTTCAAGTCAGTAATCTCCTTTCTGGAATCAAGTTACTTTAGTCGAGTTGCAGTTACCTGGATTCGTACCCTCCTTCTTCCTTATCTAGTACATTACCAACGTGGGTCACTTTCTATGCTTCCGTCTCGCCCAGATTGCTTTGCTAGTTTGCTTCAGGCCCACTTGTGATTTTGGGCTTACTACTTATTTGGGCTAGGTTGGACTAAGTATGCACTATAAGCCCCCCATAAATGAAGACTAAGCGGCATGAAGCATTTTCCTCGAAGTGATTGAATGCGAACTGAAGTTGTAAATCAACAACATGGTCAGCATTTGATATTATCTTCGTAGAAGTTGCAATGTGTTAATAGCTTCGTGACTGATACAATTCTTTCTCCACCAACTTTTCAGCTTTAAAATTTTGAATTTGTTATCTTTATTGTTGAGGATAGTAACAAAGATTGTGTTCATAAAAGCTGCGATTGTATCTGCCTTTTTCGTTGTTCATTTCCATAATTTCCTGATGTTTGTTATTACTGTGTCTTTTAAATGGGGAATTTCAATCGAGTGGCTTCATTTAGTGTGTTGTCTATTAACCTTCTGCCACCTCCACGTTATATGTAAAAAGTAACCCACTTTTGAGTCAAACCTTCATCATTGTGCTGTTGAAGTGTCTGTCCTCCTTGAAGTTGTTGTTTCCCTTCCTTTGATTTAAATATTGAAACTTACTCTTTGTTGCAGTTTTATCAGTTCTATTTGCCAAAACCCTCATCTTTTTTGGCCAAATCTAGGTTTTCTGCGCATCACCTTTCCTCATCTTTTTGAAGAGTAAGGTTTGTTTTTAATTTCAATTTTTTTACTGTATTCTTTAAATCTGAAAACGTATAACTTTTCTTCAACACTCTGGAAACATACAAGTTGTTATAATTTTTTGTATACTATCTCGGTCATCTTCTTCGGCATGCTTGATATTAAGCTTTGTTTTAACAAGCTTTTATTTGTAGTATGTTCCCCTAATTGACTTTGTTATTTCTAAATCTAGGCTTTCAATTTGTACTCATGACTTCCCCTAACCGTGTCGAGTCCCCCCGTACAAGATGCTCATTCTGGTGGGGATTCCGGTCATGTCACTGGCTCCTCTACCATACACGGTATGTTGACTAGATAATATTCAGAAGAATTAAAAAGTTGATTTCCATTTATAAACCCCTTTAAACTTCGCGCTCCCTGGGAGGTCATCGCCGTACCTCTCAAAGTTAATACTTTTAAGCCCTAAATGCTTCCTATCTACAATTAAGTAGATAATGGCAAGTCGGGGTCGTCCACGAGAAGAGGGATCTTTTCAAGTGTTTTAAACATATATAGGAGAAACCATACTAAGCACTTACATACACAGACACATATAAAAGCATGTAAACAAGGGGGTGTTTTGGTTGGTTTGATCCTAAGTTAACAAATTAAAGTACAACAACTAGCAAAGCAAGAAAACGATGCTAATCATGCAATACAACTAAAGATAAGATGAAAAAAACAATTTACGAAACCTTGGGCACAATTGACTTCCACTTCCAAACCTCTTATCCATCATTGAACATGCAACTTATTTAATACTTTCACTACTTATGGTGAAGGCTAAACTTCTATCCTTCTTAGATAGTAGTTTGCAAGAGTGAATTCTACATCTCTTGTCAAACCTCATCAATGACTCCCGTAGTCGAAACACGACTCAAAGTATCCCATTGATGGCATTTAGCACGAAGAATCAACAAGCTCGACAACACTTATAAACACTACACCGTGTCTAAGCATTTAACTGATTTATGCATTTACACAAGATTGGTCAAGAACGATCAACATTCATAGACTTCTCTCATTTGCTACAAGCGACAAACATGACAAAGAGTTCAACATTATCATATTCACCTAGTAATCATCAATCCATCAATACAATCAAAAGCTCTAAATCATACTCATAGATTCCTAACAAGAAAAAGGGGGAAATTAACCCACTTCCTCCAAACCCTAGCAAGCAATTCATACAAGTATTTCATATACACAAGCTTTCAACAACATTAATGATATCAATAAACATATTCAATGCTCCATAAATGCACAATAGTAAGAGCAATAAATAAGATACAAATTGTTCCTAAGACATGGGCTTGGAAGCCTTAGTCAATTGCTCCCAAGAGATAGATTAGCTACAAGAGTTCATGCTAATCAATGCTAAACAACTAATCATAAAAACAAGAGAATTCAAGGATGAAAAATGGAAGAAAAAGGGTTTGAAACAGTACTGAAATAGCAGCAGAGAAAAAGTGTGAATGAGAAGAAAGTGAGTGGTAGTTACAGTATAAAGAAGATAAGGTGAAATTCTGGCCACCCGTCGGTCGAGACTCGTGACGGCTCGTCGCGAATCGCGACGATCTCGCGATGGGTGCCAGAATTTTGCATTGTGTCTTTTTCTTCTTCTTGTGGCATGCAGTCATCTTCATAGTCATTCCTCTCAATCTCCAAGTCTTCAATGGCTCCAAAATGGTCTTCAATGGCCTCCGGTCTTCATGTCTTCGAAGCAAGTCTTCAAAAGTCTTCGAAAGTGTAGTCTTCAATGGCCTCCAGTCTTCATTGCCTTCGTGTTCTTCCCTTGTCACACAAAATCCACTTAGAAGAGGTAAAAGAGCGTAAAGTTGCTCTTACCCCTCCTAAGAGAATTTCAAGGTAAAACACAAGCTCTCGATAATAAAAGAGCACAAAAGTGACCCTAAATAGTACTAAATTATGCATATAAAATGAACACATCAAGCCTCCCCACACTTGAACCTTACTTGCCCTCGAGTAAGAAAAGATCCAAGCATACAAAGGAAGTGATATATCCACATCCTAACTACTAATCCCCCAACTCAATACCTCACAAAACTCTCAATATCACACATCCCAATGTTAAAGTCAAATGAGAAGTTTCCCACAACACCTATTCCTAAATCTACCCAAACCATATCATCCCATCAATTCATTGTTTTCCCTAAGACATCTCCAAATCCCAAATTGATAATCCCAAATCAAATGATAAAAGATGAAGCCAAAAGTATGTATAAAGTTCAAAACGCATGCTCCACTTTACATCAATACATCAACCTAAAAACGAAACATATTAATGATCAAGAATTTCATAACTTACTCCGTCTTTTCCCGATAAAATTTTCCATTCCCAAAAGGTCCTTAGGATGTGAAGCTACCCGATCCATCCGTGTGGTCACCGCAACCTTATGACTCCATCGCCGGCAAATGAGTAAACACTTAATTTTTTTTCAATTTCTCTCGCTTTCTCTCATTTTACCTAGGAGCCCTTTCGGGTTTTCATCCTAGCCACACATCATGTTTCTCTGGCTCACATCTCATCTTTTTCCACACACTTAGCCTCTCAATTTTGCCTAGGCCGCCCTTTTGGGTTTTCGACCTATCCGGGCCCCCAATGTTGCCTAAGTTACTCTCTCGGGTTTTCAACTTAGCGGGATTCTTTTTCTCTTTTTTTCAATTATTTTTCACGTGTCTCCAATCCAAAAAATAGAAAATTGCTTTCCAAATGTGAAGGTTAAGAAAAGTATCAAAACCAACATTATCCAAGTACATCAACAGCAAAACATCCCTAAACAAAAGGGATAAAAATATCCAAAATAAAACAAAAGAGTTGTGCAAAAGTGTCTCCAACCCTAATCACCTAACAATAGTAGATACCCCTCCCCATACTTAGAACACTATATTGCCCTCAATGTAGACTAGGGCAAAACCGTACAAAGCGAAGTATGGAAAGGGTAAAAATGTGGTGCTCACACAATCAATGCTGTGATGAGGGTGGGGCGGGCTACCGCCGAAGTAGTGCTGCTGGTACTGTGCTAGCCACTCTGTGCTCATCTGCCTCCTCGCTCTCCGCCTCTCTGCTCTCGGATCGGGGCCTGATGCACCGCCCGAATGGGACTACAGCTTATAGATGTGAGTTGACAAGTGGTCAATCTGCTCATCCATATCAATCAAAGCCTGGGAGATAAAGACATTGTGTTCCAGAATCATTATGTCCTGCCGGTGGAAACCATCGTGCATGGTCTGCATCATCCGCTCTTAGAAGTCCGGCGGAGGCTGGGAGTAGTGAGGTGGAGCATCATTCTCCTGCATGGGATCCGTCTATGGTGGAGGCTGTGTAGAGTAGTGTTGCAGCTGCTGCTGCTCCGAGGAAGGTAGGGTGCTATCGTCGCGCTGGACAGGGGCTGGCCCGAGGTTACGGAGCTCGCACTGGAACTCAACTGTACATGAGGATTCTGGGGAGATCGCTAAATCTCCCAGAGGTGTGTCGAACTCCAGCTTCATCTTGCTCTGCCAAGGAAGTGTCATGAATGTGACCTTCCTCGCACCGTATAACCAATGAAAAAGCCCCGTGATCCGTGTGACATTGAGCATCTCAAATCAAACTAGCTGCTCAACGGTGATCAGATAAGACGTCCGCCTCCCTAAACGTGGAAAGTCGGCCGGAGGGACTAATCCCAAGTACTCTGCTAGAAAGCCTATCATCCCTCCGACCATGATCTTCCCCTTGGCCTTTCTTGACACTTCTACAATCCTCTTCATCCACAGCTCTGCCCACAGCCCATATCCTGGCCCCTCACTCATCAAGTGCCACATGAAGTGAATGTCATTGTCTAGCACATTCGTCGGCTCTGCAGAGCAAAGGACTGTGCCAGCCAAGAGTCGGTGCACATAGCGGAGTGCAAGGTGGATGATGGCACTACTCTTGTCATGGGAGTTCTTTGGCCTCATATTGATAACATTCCAAAACTGCATGTCATCCTCAGTTGACCGCTCTTGGGCCTGTGGTTCCAGTCTGTTCCGTATCTCGGCGGTGTCAAAACCAAAGGCCTCCTCAATCTGTGAGATGGCCAGTTGCCAAGATAGGTCATCTAGGTGAAAGGCAATGTACCTCTCACAGGGTTGATCACCCCTCATGCTGCTCATACGGACAGTGGACATGAACTCCAACGTGTACCTCCGGTAAGAGGGCGCGCTCTTATTCATAAATCTTTCCATTTCCCTTTTGGCGAGGAGGCATCTCACAGGCTGCATGAGGCCGAGAACATCCAATGTAGGCACATTAACAAAACTGGTCTCTTTAAGTTGGCGCTTCTCTAGGGCCTCCCATCTCTCCGCATAGGACCCGGTGATCCGGGTCAAACCCATGTACCTATCTGTAGGGGAAGGTATAGGGCCCGATACCGGAGCCGGTGAAGGAGGTGTAGGTGGAACGGCGGTGCGCTCATCTCGTGGGGGAGCCCTAGATCTCTTCTTGGGGGCCATATCTATCAATCACAGCAAACAAGTCAAACACAAAGGGATATATGTATATGCAATATGGCAAATCTATAACCAATCTTAAACTAGTTCATCATCATAGTTCAATTCAAAATCAACTCAACTAGTTCAAGTCTCACTCGCAATTGCATATACAATCTACATTATGTCCAACAAGCCCATATCATCAAATCCATGAAGTTCTCACATAGTTGAAATGAATATGCTATATTTCAAAATCACAGTTATGCATCAACTACTTTAGCCATCATTAGTACATTCACAATGTCAACATCTACGTCCATGGCCAAACTACTCTAAACCAGGCATAATATAGTCAAAACTGCCCTAGAAAATATACAGTCTACACCACACTAGAAAATATACAGTCTACACCGCAATTGCAAAATATGCACACAATACTTATTAAATAAAACTGCAAGCACAACATATTCACCACAATCAACCAAGATCCAATGATTTAATTTCCTAAGGCATATCACTCAATCTACACAATATCCAATAAGTAGAATATACATTCATAATCACAATCAAGGCATAATAGAGTGAAGAAGTGTACCACTAAGATGCTTAGGACGAAGAAAAATGGAAGCCCACTGTCAATTCGGATTCGAATTGCCCAAAGCTACAAAACCCCCAAATGCTAGGGTTTGTGTTCTTCAAAATGGAAAGGGAAATTTCATGGGTGGAGATTGGGAAGGAATTAAGTGGGTATTGGTGACGGCAACGAGCGGCAGGGTAGGCGCGGTGGCGGTGAAGGTGACGGCAGCGAGGGAAGAGGGAGATGGACAGGCGGATGGGAAGAGGAAGAAAATGAAGGGCAGAAGTGTATGGGGAAAAATTGATTCAACCCACCTTTTAAATCTTATCTGGACGACTGTCGTGCCTCCCGACGTGTTCATCGCGACTCGCGATGGGTCCCCTGAGTCATCGCGACTCGCAACGTGTTCATCGCGAATCGTGACTAAGAGTCGCGAGCTCACCACGACTCACGGAAAGTGGGATCCGAGGGCTAATTTTTTGTTCAAAAATTCTGAGCCCGTCGCAACTCGCGACAAGGCCTCGCAATGTCATTGCGACTCATGGAAAGTTGGATCCGAGGGCTGATTTTTTGTTCAAAACTTCTAAGCCCGTCGCGACTCTCGACGTGTTCGTCGCGACTTGCGACGAGGCCTCGTGATGTCATCGCGACTCGTGGAAAGTTGGATCTGAGGGATGATTTTTACCAAAACATTTCTGAGCCCGTCGCGACTCCCGACGGTATGGTCGCGACTCGCGACGGGCCATTTACCTGGTACTTAGAAAATTTTTCTGCTTCCTTCTCTTGTCCAAGTCCTTCCTTCTCGAATCCAGGTATTTCCCCCTTCCAAAGTCCAATGCCTTGGCTTCAAAACTGCTACAAAATCATGGAAAAATCAACCCGTGAAAAGCATAAAGCAAAACAATGAAGCTTAAGGATAAAAGCTCAAAACTAAACAACATTAACATAAAGTCACGAATGACGATCCGGATGATCAAAACCAAGTTTATTTAACGTCGTCGGCACTACTCACTTCCCTCCTTGGAGCTTACTCACAAACCGGATCGAGGAGATCAACGTCCTCTCCTTTTTCCGGTACAAAATTCTCGTGGTAAGGTTTCAAACGTTGTCCATTAACCTTGAAGGTATTGGACTTAGCTCGATCTAGAATCTCCACCGCACCATGCGGGAGTACCTTAAATACTTCAAAAGGACCGATCCATCGAGACCTTAACTTACATGGGAATAGGCAAAGGCGAGATTGAAATAGGAAGACCTTTTGACCAAAGTCAAAGTCCTTCCTGATGATCATCTTGTCGTGCCACACCTTTGTCTTTTCTTTATATATTTCGGCTTTCTCATAGGACTCCCTTCGGATCTCATCCAGTTCATCCAATTGTAACATCCAATGAAAGTCGGCTTCATCTACATCAAGATTAAGCTCTTTGACCGCCCAGTGAGCCTTGTGCTGAATTTCCACCGGTAGATGACAGGGCTTACCAAACACTAACTAGTATGGGGACATACCGATTGGTGTCTTGTAAGCCGTCCTATACGCCCACAAGGCATCATTCAACTGAGAACTCCAATCCTTCCGGTTAGGGTAAACCATTTTTTGAAGGATGGACTTGATTTCCCGATTGGAAACTTCAGCTTGCCCGTTAGTTTATGGGTGATAGGCGGTGGATGTCTTGTGAGTGACACCATACTTCTTCAAGAGTGCCGTTATGGTCCGATTGCAAAAATGTGTGCCACGGTCACTAATCAAGGCTCGGGGTACCCCAAACCTAGAAAAGATGTTATCTTTCAATAATTCTACAACCACTTTAGAATTGTCAGTCCTAGTGGGTTTTGATTCAACCCACTTCGACACATAATCAACAGCAAGAAGAATGTACGTAAAGCCATAAGAACTAGGGAAAGGCCCCATAAAGTTAATACCTCAAACATCAAAGATTTCACAATACAAAATGGGTCTTTGGGGCATTTCATTCCTAGTGGAGATATTTCCTACTCTCAAGCATTCATCACAAGATTTGCAAAAGGTGTATGCATGCTTATTCAACGTAGGCCAATAAAACCCACTCTCTAAAACTTTCCTAGCAGCCCTCTTTGCTCCAAAATGACCGCCACATGCATGAGAATAACAAAATTCAAGAATTGAGTGTATTTCACTATCAGGGACACATCTCCTAACAATTTGATCCGCACAATGTCTCCTTAAAAAGGGATCATCCCACACATAGTACATAGCATCACTCTTTAATTTATCCTTTTGGGCCTTAGAAAAATGAGGAGGGAATTTACCGGCAACAAGAAAATTTACAATGTCTGCATACCACGGTTGGAGATCCCTAATGGTGAACAATTGTTCATCAGGGAATTCCTCCCGTAGTTGCTCCTTCCTTGTGGGGTTTACCTCAATGTCTTCGCCTAGAGTCAACCGGCTCAAATGATCGGCCACAAGGTTTTCCGCAGCCTTCTAGTCTCGCACCTCCAACTAAAATTTGCTCATAAGTAGGGTCCACCTAATCAATCTCGTCTTGGCATCTTTCTTCGTCATCAGATGACGAAGCGCTGCATGGTCAGTGTACACAATAACTTTTGAACCAACCAAGTAAGATCAAAATTTTTTAAAGAAAATAACACTGCAAGCAAATACTTCTCGGTGGTGGAATAGTTTCTCTGGGCTTCATTGAGAGACATTGATGCATAGTAGCTGGCATGAGGCACTCTCCCCACCCTTTGACCAAGAACAGCTCCAATAGCGTAATCACTAGCATCACACATAATCTCAAAGGGCAACGACCAATTCAGGGGTTGTATGATAGGGGCCGAGACTAACCTTCCCTTCAATGTATCGAAAGCCCCATTACACCCCTCATCCATCACAAATTCCACTTCCTTTTGCAAAAAAAAAAATCATAGAGGAAATGTTATCTTCGAGAATTCCTTGATGAACCGGCAATAGAATCCTGCATGGCCAAGAAAAGAGCGCACTTCGCACACATTAGTAGGATAAGGCAAAGTTTGAATTGTGTCTATCTTTGCCCTATCAACCTCAATACCCTTAGAGGAGACAACATGGCCTAAGACAATGCCTCTTTCTACCATAAAATGACATTTCTTAGAATTTAGCACAAGATTAGTATCAATGCAACGTTTAAGAACTTGTGCTAAATTTGCTAACAACAGCAAGAAGAATGGACAATGCCGCTTTCTACCATAAAATGACATTTCTTAGAATTTAGCACAAGATTAGTATCAATGCAACGTTTAAGAACTTGCGCTAAATTTGCTAAATAGTTGTCAAAGGAATTACCATGAATGGTGAAATCATCCATAAACACCTCGACAAAATTTTCAACAAATTCTAAGAAAATTCTTACCATACACCTTTGGAAAGTTACGGGGGTTTACATTGCCCGAAAGGCATGCATCGGTAAGCAAACGTACCAAAGGGGCACGTGAAGGTGGTATTTTCTTGGTCTTCCGGGGCGATAGCCCCTTGAAAATACCCCGAGTACCCATCCAAAAAGCAATAGAAGGGGTGGCTTGCTAACCTCTCAAGCATTTGATCAATGAATGGCAACGGGAAGTGATCCTTCCGGGTTTCCGCATTCAATTTCCAGTAGCCAATGCAAACGCGCCACCCGTTTTGAATTCGGGTGGGCACTATTTCACCCTTCTCATTTTCAACTACCGCCATCCCGTTCTTCTTGGGTACCACCTGAGTTAGGCTCACCCACTTGCTATCCGAGATTGGATAGATCATGCCTGCTTGAAGCAACTTGAGGATTTCCACCTTCACCACATCCATCATAGGTGGGTTCAAATGGCGTTGGGGTTGTTGGACAGGTCTCGCATCTTCTTCCAACAAGATTCTGTGCATACAAGTGGATGGGCTTATGCCTTTGATGTCAGAAATAGTCCATCCAATTGCTTCCTTGTTCTCCCACAACACCACCATCAACTTTTCTTCTTGCTCCTTGGTGAGCTTGCTCGAAATGATAACCGGAAGCATCTCCCCTCCCCAAGAAATGCATACTTGAGGTCATTTGGCAAAGGTTTAAGGTCAAGCACCAGGGATTTCACTAGTGAGGGGAGGAATTCCAGTTTCTCAAGTTCCTCTAAGAGTAGAGGAGGAGGTTTAGAGACACTCGGTCTCATTTCTTCAAGCAGGTTCAAATCCTCAAAGCTTTCCTTCAAGTTAGTTCTCATAGAGTATACATTGTGGCATCATTAACATCCCATTGCAAAGCAACTAACAAACAATCTTCACCACTTAGTTCAAAAACATCTTGCACAACTTCTTCAACAACATCTAGGGCATGGTAAGCATGTTCTTCACTAGGATACTTCATAGAGTCATTTATGTTAAACTCTACTTTTATTCCAACAAAATCCATGGTGAGGGTACCTTTATGCACATCAATCATTGTCCTAGATGTTTTCAAAAAAGGCCTCCCCAACAAAATCAGGGCGGCATGTTTATCATGCTCCATGTGAAGGACATAAAAATCTGAGGGGAAAACTAAGGAATCCACCTTAACCAACACATCCTCGACAATACCCTTAGGGTATGCACTATAACGATCAGCCAATTGGATTACCACCCCGATTTTGTGCAATGTACCCAAGTTGAGATTTTCATACAGAGAGTAAGGAATCACATTTATTGATGGACCTAAATCAAGCATAGCTTTTTTAAAATGCGTATTTCCTAGTATACACGGGATCGTGACCATGCCGGGATCACTACATTTAGGAGGTAGCTCTTTTTGACACAAGGCGGAAACATGCTCACTTTTTCCATTTTTCAACTTATTCTGGGCCCTTTGTTTTCTATTCACAACACACAATTCCTTCATAAATTTAGCATATCTAGGAATATGTTCAATGGCATTCAAGAGTGGAATGTTTACCTCACATCTAAGAAAGACTTCGTAGATGTCCTTGTTGTCCTCCTTCCTCTTTTTGTCTTTCAAGGCTTCTGGAAACGGGGGTTCCGGTACATATGGAGGGATCTCCACCTTCTTTGCTCTGTTGTGTGGAGGAGATAAGGGTTCTGGGATGGAGATTGACTTCAGTCTTGGTGGCAATGTGTCCAACTCGATTTCTTCTTCCTTGCCCTTGTTGGCTAACTCTTCGGTATTGTTCTCATGGACTTCCTCCTTCTCAACTCCTTTTTCAAACACCTCAATTCTCTTGGGCTCCTCTTCAACAATTTCATTATCCGGTGAAGCACCGACCTCTCTACCAATTCTCAATGCGATAGCACTTGTATTTTGCATAGGATTGATTTCCGGTTAGGAGGATAGTTTACCCTTTTCCCAGGCTTCCATCCGGTTCACCATTTGGGCTAATTGGATCACTTGGGTTTCTAAGTTCTTGATGCTTGCTTTTCTTTCATCTTGGAATTTTTCACTTTTTTCTGCGCTCATGCCCAACCGGGGAATGGCTTGCAACACCTCATCCTTGGATAGCCCCGAGCCCCCCCCCCCCCCCCTTGGTCTCGGGGTTTATCTTGGAGCCTTTGGAATTGTTGTTGAGGTGGCCTATATTGTTGTTGAGGAGACCGGTATGGTTGAGAGTTTTGGCTTCCTTGAGGGTTTCCATACTGGAGGTTCGGGTTATCAGGATTCCCTGAATTGTATGGCCAGTTTTGGTACCCTTGATTCTCTTGATACCCCATGGCACTCACCTCTTCAACGTAGTCTTCTTGCAAAGTGGGGCAAGTGTCCGTAGGATGCGCCAAGTAGCAAATTTCACATGATTTAACATGTGGCGCATTTCCTCCAGGCTTTGTCATCAAGGTTTTCACCATGGATGTGAGGGCCGAGACTTGATCCTCTAGCTTCCCACTATTTGAAAAGTAACTCGCGGGCATCGGGTTTCTCCTTCTCAAATCAACCCTTGAGCTAAAGTTTCTCGACTCTTCCGCTAGCTCTTCATACAATTGCATAGCCTCAAAGGAAGTTTTGTTGCCGAGGGTGCCACCACAAGAACTTCTAACCAACCTTTGGTCCTCATCAAGAAGGCCATTATAGAAGTAATACACCAAATCTCCCTCCGAATAACCATGGTAGGGGCAACTTGCAAGAAGCTTCTTGAACCTCTCCCAATAGTCGAAGAGAGACTCTTCATGCCACAGAAGGATGTTGCTTATGTCCTTCTTCAAGATGGCAGATCTCGAGGCTGGGAAGTACTTGTCTAGAAACTTTGTTTTCATATCAAGCCAACTCTTGATGCTCTTGGGTGGTAGGTAGTGGAGCCAATCTCTTGCACCATCCCTCAGTGTGAAAGGGAATGCCTTCAATTTATAAAAATCTTCATCCACTCCATGGGGGACCGTACCACCGCACAAGAATTGAAACTCGGTGAGGTGCTTGTTAGCATTCTCCCCTTGCCTACCAATGAAGGTGGGTAGCATGTTGATGAACCCGGTATTTAGCTCAAAATGCCCATTTGGTCTACCCACGGGGTACTCGATACACATCGGTTGTTGATCAAGGTTGGGAGCCATGACGTCTCTCAAGAAGGGTTGCCCTAAGGGGATCTCTCTTTGGGGGAAAGGAGGATAGTAGATGGCGTGAGGCGCTCTCCCCACCCTTTGACCAAGAACCGCTCCAACGGCGTAATCACTAGCATCACACATAATCTCAAAGGGCAACGACCAATCCGGGGGTTGTATAATAGGGGCCGAGACTAACCTTCCCTTCAATGTATCGAAAGCCCCTTTACACACCTCATCCATCACGAATTCCACTTCCTTTTGCAACAATTTGCATAGAGGAGATGCTATCTTCGAGAAGTTCTTGATGAACCGGCGATAGAATCCTGCATGGCCAAGAAAAGAGCGCACTTCGCGCACATTAGTAGGATAAGGAAAAGTTTCAATTGTGTCTATCTTTGCCTTGTCAACCTCAATACCCTTAGAGGAGACAACATGGCCTAAGACAATGCCTCTTTCTACCATAAAATGACATTTCTCAGAATTTAGCACAAAATTAGCATCAATGCAGCGTTTAAGAACTTGCGCTAAATTTGCTAAATAGTTGTCAAAGGAATTACCATGAATGGTGAAATCATCCATAAACACCTCGACAAAATCACCTCGACAAAATTTTCAACAAATTCTGAGAAAATGCTTACCATACACCTTTGGAAAGTTGCGGGGGAGTTACGTGAAGGTGGTCTTTTCTTGGTCTTCCGGGGCGATAGCCACTTGAAAATACCCCGAGTACCCATCCAAAAAGCAATAGAAGGGGTGGCTCGCTAACCTCTCAAGCATTTGATCAATGAATGGCAACGGGAAGTGATCCTTCCGGGTTTCCGCATTCAATCTCCGGTAGTCAATGCAAATGCACCACCCATTTTGAATTTGGGTGGGCACCATTTCACCCTAATCATTTTCAACTACCGTCATCCCGCTCTTCTTGGGTACCACCTGAGTTGGGCTCACCCACTTCCTATCCGAGATTGGATAGATTATGCCCGGTTGAAGAAACTTGTGGATTTCCGCCTTTACCACATCCATCATAGGTGGGTTCTAACAGCATTGGGGTTGTCGGATGGGTCTCGCATCTTCTTCCAATAAGATTCTGTGCATACAAGTGGATGGGCTTATACCTTTGATGTCGAAAATAGTCCATCCAATTGCTTCCTTGTTCTCCCACAACACCACCATCAACTTTTCTTCTTGCTCCTTAATGAGCTTGCTCGAAATGATAACCAGAAGCGTCTCCCCTCCCCAAGAAATGCATACTTAAGGTCATTTGGCAAAGGTTTAAGGTCAAGCACCGGGGCTTTCACAAGTGAGGGGAGGAATTTCGGTTTCTCAGGTTCCTCTAAGAGTAGAGGGGGAGGTTTTGAGACACTCGGTCTCATTTCTTCAAGCAGGTTCAAATCCTCAAAGCTTTCCTTCAAGTTAGTGCTCATAGAGTATACATTGTGGGTATCATTAACATCACATTGCAAAGCAACTAACAAATAATCTTCACCACTTAGTTCTAAAACATCTTGCACAACTTCTTCAACAACATCTAGGGCATGGCAAGCATGTTCTTCACTAGGATACTTCATAGAGTCATTTATGTTAAACTTTACTTTTATTCCATCAAACTCCATGGTGAGGGTACCTTTATACACATCAATCATTGTCCTAGATGTTTTCAAAAATGGCCTCCCCAACAAAATCGGGGCGGCATGTCAAGGACATAAAAATCCACGGGGAAAACTAAGGAATCCACCTTAACCAACACATCCTCGACAATACCCTTAGGGTATGCACTAGAACGATTGGCCAATTGGATTACCACCCCGGTTTTATGCAATGTACCCAAGTTGAGATTTTCATACAGATAGTGAAGAATCACATTTATTGATTCACCTAAATCAATCATAGCTTTTTCAAAATGTGTATTTCCTATTATGCACGGGATCATGAACATGCCGGGATCACAAGGCGAAAACATGCTCACTTTTTCCATTTTTCAACTTATTCTTGGCCCTTTGTTTTCTATTCACAACACACAATTCCTTAAGAAATTTAGCATATCTAGGAATTTGTTCAATGGCATTCAAGAGTGGAATGTTTACCTCACATCTACGAAAGACTTCATAGATGTCCTTGTTGTCCTCCTTCCTCCTTTTGTCTTTCAAGGATTCCGGAAATGGGGGTTCCGGCACATATGGAGGGATCTCCACCATATTTGCTCTTTTGTGTGGAGGAGATGAGGGTTCTGGGATGGAGGTTAACTTCGGTCTTGGTGGCAATGTCTCCAACTCGATTTCTTCTTCCTTGCCCTTGTTGGCTAACTCTTCGATCTTGTTCTCATGGACTTCCTCCTTCTCAACTCCTTTTTCAAACACCTCAATTCTCTTGGGCTCCTCTTCAACAATTTCATTATCTGGTGAAGCACTGACCTCTCTACCACTTCTCAAAGCTATAACACTTGCATTTTGCCTAGGATTGATTTCCGGTTGGGAGGGTAGTTTACCCTTTTCCCGGGCTTCCATCCGGTTCACCATTTGGATTTTTGGCTCACTTGGGTTTTCAAGTTCATGATGCTTTCTTTGGCTTCATCTTGGAATTTTTTGCTTTTTTCCACGCTCATGCCCAACCGGTGAATGGCTTGCAACACCTCATCCTTGGATAGCTCCGAGCCCTCCCCTTGGTCTCGGGGTTTATCTTGGAGCCTTTGGAATTGTTGTTGAGGTGGCCTATATTGTTGTTGAGGAGGCTGGTATGGTTGAGAGTTTTGGCTTCCTTGAGGGTTTCCATACCAGAGGTTCGGGTTATCACGATTCCCCGAATTGTATGGCCAGTTTTGGTACCCTTGGTAGCCTTGGTGACCTTGGTAGCCTTGACCACCTTGATACCCTTGGTTTCCTTGGTATCCTTGATTCCCGTGATACCTCATGGCACTCACCTCTTCAATGTAGTCTTCTTGCAAAGTGGGGTAAGTGTCCGTAGGATGCGCCAAGTAGCAAATTTCACATGATTTAACATTTGGTGCATTTCCTCCGGGCTTTGTCATCAAGGTTTTCACCATGAATGTGAGGGCCGAGACTTGATCCTCTAGCTTCCCACTATTGGAAAAGTCACTTGCGGGCATCAGGTTTCTCCTTCTCAAATCAGCCCTTGAGCTAAAGTTTCTCGACTCTTCCGCTAGCTCTTCATACAATTGCATAGCCTCAGAGGAAGTTTTGTTGCCGAGGGTGGCACAACAAGAACTTCTAACCAACCTTTGGTCCTCATCAAGAAGGACATTATAGAAGTAATACACCAAATCTCCCTCCGAATAATAATGGTAGGGCAACTTGCATTAAGCTTCTTGAACCTCTCCCAATAGTCGAAGAGAGACTATTTATGCCACTGAAGGATGTTGCTTATGTCCTTCATTAAGGCGGCGGACCTCGAAGCTGGGAAGTACTTGGCTAGAAAATTTGTTTTCATATCAAGCCAACTCTTGATGCTCTTGGGTGGTAGGTAGTGGAGCCAATCTCTTGCACCATCCCTCAGTGTGAAAGAGAATGCCTTCAATTTATAAAAATCGTCATCCACTCCATGGGGGACCGTACCACCACACAATAAGTGAAACTCGGTGAGGTGCTTGTTAGCATTCTCCCCTTGCCTACCAAGGAAGGTAGGTAACATGTTGATGAACCCGGTCTTTAGCTCAAAATGCCCATTTGGTCCAACCATGGGGTACTCGATACACATCGGTTGTTGATTGAGGTTGGGAGCCATGACGTCTCTCAACAAGGGTTTCCCAAAGGGGATCTCTCTTTGGGGGAAAGGAGGATGATGAGGTTCCCCTCTCGGATGCTCATCTTCGTGCTCGATTTGATGTTCCATTGATGAAGATGTATCCGCAAAATGGTCATGGGAGGGGTCTTATTCACACTTTCCAAAGAAAGCCTCCTAGCCCATCTCAAATTCAACTTCAACTCGGGGTCGTACTGTAAGGGTTCTTGTGAAGAGGATCGCGTGCGAACCATACACCAAGAACTCGAACAATACATGTCCAAGCCAAGCGAAAATGGCAAATCAACTAAGAAATAAAAATAAACCCAAACTAAAAAATATTTACAAATAGAATATAATCACACATAATATGCCTAAACACTTAAAAATAAACACCTCTTTCCCGGCAGCGGCGCCAAAATTTGGGAGGTCATCGCCGTACCTCTCAAAGTTAATACTTTTAATCCCTAAATGCATCCTATCTAAAATTAAGTAGATAAGGGCAAGTCGGGGTCATCCACGAGAAGAGGGATCTTTTCAAGTGTTTTAAACATATATAGGAGAAAACATACTAAGCACTTACATACATAGATACATATAAAAGCATGTAAACAAGGGGGTGTTTTGGTTGGTTTGATCCGAAGTTAACAAATTAAAGTACAACAACTAGCAAAGCAAGAGAATGATGCTAATCATGCAATACAACTAAAGATAAGATGAAAATAACAATTTACGGAACCTTGGGCGCAATTGACTTCCACTTCCAAGCCTCTTATCCATCATTGAACATGCAACTTATTTACTACTTTCACTACTTGTTGTGAAGGCTAAACTTCTATCCTTCTTAGATAGTAGTTTGCAAGAGTGAATTCGACATCTCTTGTCAAACCTCACCAATGACTCCCGTGGTCGAAACACGACTCAAGGTATCCCATTGATGGCATTTAGCACAAAGAATCAACAAGCTCGGTAACACTTATAAACACTACACCGTGTCTAACCATTTAACCAATTTATGCATTTACACAAGATTGGTCAAGAACGATCAACATTCATAGACTTCTCTCATTTACTACAAGCGACAAACATGACAAAGAGTTCAACATTATCATATTTACCTAGCAATCATCAATCCATCAATACAATAAAAAGCTCTAAATCATACTCATAGATTCCTAACAATAAAAGGGGGGAAATCAACCCACTTCCCCCAAACCCTAGCAAGCAATTCATACAATTATTTCATATACACAAGCTTTCAACAACATTAATGATATCAATAAACACATTCAATGCTCCATAAATGCACAATAGTAAGAGCAATAAATAAGATACAAATTGTTCCTAAGACATGGGCTTGGAAGCCTTAGTCAATTGCTCCCAAGAGATAGATTAGCTACAAGAGTTCATGCTAATCAATGCTAAACAACTAATCATAAAAACAAGAGAATTCAAGGATGAAAAATGGAAGAAAAAGGTTTTGAAACAGTACTGAAATCGCAGCAGAGAAAAAGTGTGAATGAGAGGAAAGAGAGTGGTATTTACAGTACAAAAAAGATAAGGTGAAATTCTGGCCACCCGTCGATCGCGACTCGCGATGGGTGCCAGAATTTTGCATTGTGTCTTTTTCTTCTTCTTGTGGCATGCAGTCATCTTCATAGTCATTCCTCTCAATCTCCAAGTCTTCAATGGCTCCAAAAATGGTCTTCAATGGCCTCCGGTCTTCGAAGAAAGTCTTCAAAAGTCTTCGTAAGTGTAGTCTTCAATGGCCTCCGGTCTTCATTGCCTGTGTGTTCTTCCCTTGTCACACAAAATCCACTTAAAAGAGGTAAAAGAGCGTAAAGTTGCACTTACCCCTCCTAAGAGAATTTCAAGGTAAAACACAAGCTCTCGATAATAAAAGAGCACAAAAGTGACCTTAAATAGTACTAAATTATGCATATAAAATGGACACATCACTCCCACGAACAGTAAATGTGTTCGCACTCCACCATCTTGTTACATATCGTGCTACTTAGCCTATCTAAACTTTGGCATTTATTTTCCTCTCCCTCAACACGTGGTTCAAATTATCTATTCGTATAAAGTTGCTTTGTCCCAATTTCACCCCAAGGGCATTGCTATCATAATGGGGTTTCTTCAGGTGTGTGAAGAAGAAAATTTCCTTTCACTCTTGAGTTGTTTCACAACTTTTATCATCTTAAAAAAGTGAATAAAAAAATCGTTGATGAATTTACCTCTTGTCCCGTGGTTGTTGGGGTTGAGCGTTTTAGCAATTTCCCTTGTAATATTTGTCTCTGGCGTACAAAATACTTCTTCATAAAATTAAAACAAAACCCTGAAGTTGTTGTGCCTTCTTGGAATTACAAGGTTCCCAGGTTTAAGTTTCCTGGTCTGAATGTTCATTTTACTAAAAAGATGGAGATCGTGGTTACGCTTCGTGCTCATGCACAACATCTCCGCCACAGTGACTCTGGTGATGAAGGTGTTTTGATTGTTTTTGTTTTTATGTGTTTGATCTGCAATATCTCTTATATTGATGAACTATTATTCTTTTTATTTATTCATTATGTGTTCGTTTGATATATTATGTTCATTTTGTTTTAGATATGGACCTATCTAAAGGTGAAATTGACTGATCGCTCTTTAAAGATGGAAATGAGCAGGTGGCTGAGGCTACTGTTCATCCTGATGATGCTGTTGGGACTAACATCTTCCAACAGGATGCTAATAAGACTGGCCCCGATGATAAGAGTAAGATATCTCAGAAAGGGGGAAAAATGGTCTTCGCCCCATTGTTGTGGCGAAGGAGAAAAAGTATGACCCGAATCCCCCCTGATTTGTTAAAACCATAGCTCATAGTTAACCCAGTTGGAGGCGGCATGGTCAGAAGATAGAAATTTATAATTCAACACCTTGTTCCTACTGCTACGGTACCTATTAAAGTTAGCGACAAGCCCTGGGTTTTTCCACAGAGATAATAGGTCAAATGTATCAACTCAAACACAACCTTGTACGGGTCGTCAATCCATACTAGTGAAAGGAATATCTAGTAAAGCAAACATGCAAATAAGGATGGAGGTTGGTTTTTTAATCTAACAACTACAAAATATAATAGTAAAAACACAAGAACAATATTAAGCTAAACAACTAGGAAAATCATTGAGCAACTTGGTCAATCGAATGATTCTATCCTCGATTAATTCACATAGAGATCTAGGCAAACCTAATAAAGTGTCCATAATACGTGGTGTGGCTGATGGCATACATTTCCCCGTCCCTATCATGGCGGGTGCTCTTGCAACCCTCCATTGGCACCGTCATCGTAATTAGAGGAGTACAACAAGGTCCGGCCGTTGTTGTTGGTATGTTTCTCCCCCGTGTGATTATGTCTCAGGCTTCCACAACAAATTCACTACTTCCCATGGGTCCTATCAATTAGGCCCAAGGGTCATAGGCATCTTATCTATGATACTAGGGTTTCTTGAAACCCTAGCTTGCTACTATTTAGCTATCTCTACCCGTAACCTCTTGGAAAACATTATGAAGTTAGCTAAGACAGGTGTGATGGTAAGTAAATCAGAGTGACCTCAAATCCCCCATGCACACACCCACGCAGATGCATTCTTCTCTACCCATTCTAACAACCAGGTTTCTCTTTCCAAGGGGGCATTAGTATTTGCAACATACGTTAGTATAGCCCAAAGTGTGTGTTTATATGTGGTGTAATATTCATGCATTCAAACTCAAGAACAAACCACAAGTATCACGAACACAAAATTAGGATAAACTAAAAAAATCTCAAAAGGTATGTAGATTAGACCAAGTCACTATAATTTATCCCTAAGCTATAGAAACTACTCTACAATAATTAGATACATGGAAAATATTAGGTTAGATGCCATGGATCTAAGAAAAAATAAGATGAAGGAAAAAAGAAAAGAAAAAGAAAAAGAGAAGGAAGAAGAAGTACTCTCCTATCCCTTCTCTCTAAACTAGAGAGAGGCAAAATCATATAATCACAAGCTAGGGTTTATTAGAAGACTAAGGCTCCTATATATATTACACTATCACAGGAACCCCCTTTAGCATAGTTTTTTTTGTTCTAGGTTTTTTCGTAAAACAAAACCGGTGCCAAAGTAACCGATGAAACGGTTTCACCGGTTCGAAGAAAACCGGTGCTAAATCCCTACTTTTAGCACCAATTTTTTTGTTACCACCGGTTTTGAAGCCTCGGTTTTTTTGTTAGCACTGGTTTTTTAACCGGTGGTAAAATATTTACGATGACTAAAAACATTATCATACAAAATTAATAATCTATGGGACTAAACATTGCGGCGAAGAACTTGGAGAGGAATCAATCTCATCACCTCCGACACGACACCCTCACCCTGGCACAGCAGCAAACCAACAGTCAATGATTAAGACTATGAAAAAAACTGCATTTCAGTATAGGTCCTAATTACAACTAAAGTCCAACACTGGAAAAGAAAACCATAACGTTGATATACCCATCATGCTAAGAAAAACTCATGATCCAAAGAACATTGCTGCAACCTCAAATATACCAATTCCAAGTGATAGTACCAAAGCGGTAGAGACTGAAGGAAGCATCATCCTTTCATCTGTAACAAGTAACACACATTAGAATCCAATGGATACTCAGGATATTGGTCAGAATTCATTGAATCATAGATTAGAAGATAATAAAATTCTGGAAACTTACATCGTAAAGTGGTTGTCCATCCATAGTTAGCCATGGGACGTATTTGCGAGGAGGCTGTAGGCTTTTTGTTTGTGCTGCATATACCAATTCAATCTGCACGATTTACACCTTATAATTCAGTCAATAACTAGCATTCATTTCATTTCAAATGCACAAAATAGATAACATTGACTAAGAATGCCTGAATGTGGCACCCAAAATTATGTATCAAGAAATAGTTTCTAAGCATCTGGAGTTCTATATGGCATTTCTGTTTAAAAAATGTCAAAGAAATTTTTGAACTGTTTGTTGTTTGAAGTCCTACAATTGGATTATACTACCATACGTGAACATGACAAGGGAATATTAAGCAACCAGAATGAAAACAGTAAAAGAGTATGTGACCTCTTTTCCACGTCCTTTTTTGTAGCACTCGTTAACAGCCTTTAGGTCTAATCTCAACTTCACAAAGCATGTTGCCCACTTAGTTCTCTCGGCCTCATAGATTAGATTTTCCACACAGTAGACAATGGGAAAGTGTGTATGCTGCAAGGAAAAAATAAATCCTTTACTTTATCAGCCAATAACATTGCCATGGAATACAAAAGGCTAGAAATAAAGAAAAAGAAGTTATGAACTCAACATTAAGATTCAAGGTACTGAAATAGAGACTGGTATAAATTCGGCCTGAAAATGAATTATTCAATTAAGCATGTTCAGCTCAAGACTTCAGGTGCATCAAAAAAATGATTACTCACCACATCAAGCCAGACATCAATTGCACACAACTCTAGAGTGTTGAAAAAACACTAATCTAGGCCATGCTATAGGAAAGACAAGAAAGTCAGATTTATGAATCAGCAAAGTTATATGCCTCCAAAAATTTATCTATATCAGCATGAAGAGGCAAAATAAACTTAAGAATACAGATGAATGTATCAATACTTAACAAACACAAGATTAAACTTATTCACATTCACTTCAAAGGAGAATCAAACAACAATTAAGTTTATAAGGAAAGTTTGTGATAAAAATATATAAGCATGGCACTATCAGGACAAAAATGATGAATTTAGGCAGAGAAAGCAAAGTAAATTTCTTCTTCTAACATCTCCACAAGCCCAGAAATCACAATAAAACAAGAAAAATTCAAAAAAGAATATAAACCCTAGAAAATTTACCCTCATTCGCACAGTTTACCCAAAAATCCCAAACAATTAACAAAAGCAACTACATAAGGGGAATCAGAGGTAAAGAATGAGGCAACAACGAGGACTTATTGATGAATTCTTACCATTTTGTATGAAGCCATGTTTTAAGGGGTGAGCGAACTGGAGTCTGCCACCACCGTCGCCTCATTCCGCCACCATGAGCAGAATGCAACAGTTTAGTAGTAGACCAACAAATCTAACATAATAATCACCAGTCAAGCTAAGATTTCTAACAACTAAACCTTTATCCCACCTCACCATTGTGTTGAAGTCAGACATATAACAAAAGGATCGAGCACAAAACTGTTGAACAAATTAAAAATATAGAACTGTGAACGTCTTTTTTTTATTTATGAAAAACCTAAAGGAGAAAGTAACAACCAAATAAAGATTTGACGTATTGTGAAACTTCACTTCATTAGTAAGTTGACAAAAGAAAAACTCGACAATAGGAAAAGGGTTGCTATTAAATAGTTGGTCATCATCGCCAGAATTCGAGAATGACCAAAATGATACTCATCTACAGTATCATTCTCACACCAAGAGCTTCATGATCCCAAAAAAAAGAATTTAACAATTATAAAGAACTTATTCTTCCTCACTAATTAAGCAACTTGTGCTGCTATAGGGAGGCCATGTAAATTCAATCTCGCAAATAAATATTTTTACGTTGTGAAACATGATATGATCAAGTGTGCCATAAGTTTGATGGAAAGAATATAGCTTCTCAAACTTTATCTCATGCCTGCATTTTAACCTATTAAGTTACGAATACCACACAATTTTCAGCAAACAAATTTCAACTTAAACCCTCATGATATCATGACACAAATATGAAAATTAGATTAAACACCAAGTACTCAATTTACAACAACATTCAGAGGTAATAATAAAAGTTCAGGGCATAAAATGGTTAAAAGGCCAAAATCTCCCCCCCCCCCCCCCCCCATTCGCATATTTTACCCTAAAATCTCAAACAATTAACAAAAGAAACTCTATAAAGGGAATCACACGTAAAGAATGAGGCAACATCGAGGACTTATTGACGAGTTCTTACCATTTCGGATAAAGCCATGTTTTTGGGGGTGAGAAAACTAGAGTCTGCCACCACCGCCGCCTCATCATGCCACCACATTTACCTCACCCCGCCACCACTACCACTGCTTGACCTTGCCACCTCATAACCTCTAATGCCCCTACACCACCACATCGCTGTGTCGGTGCCTCCCTAAAACCCTAGCATACCCAATCCACCCCCGCTGAACATTGACACCACCGTTGCTGGACCTTGGCACCTCATCGACTTTGCCGAATAACCAGGTAGATCTGGTCATGACACGACCGCCGCTTGACCTCATCCCGCCACCACTGCTGCCTCATCCCAAAAAATGTAATCAAGTGAATCAAGAAGAAAAAGAAAGGAAAAGTGAATGGAGAGGAATGACATAGGCGGAGTTTCGAGAGAAAAGAAATTGGAAAAGTTAATGTAAACGAATGAATCCAAAAAATCTAGTGTTTCTATATAGAGAGAGTTAAGTAAAGTTTGATCGTTGATTAGACGAAATCAAACATTTTTATTAGTATTTAATATATACTAATTCAAATAAAATTTGAAAGTTAATTAGATAAAGTCAACTCCGTTATTAGTGTTTATTTATTGAAAGTCAAGTAAAGCTTGACCATTAATTAGACAAAGTCAACCTAGTTATTCGTGTCTATATATTGAAAGTCGAGTAAAGTTTGACCGTTGATTAATTAAAGTCATCTTATTCACTAGTCGAAGGTAATGGTAAATAAAAAGAAACTGTGAGTCTATGGGAGTGGGAACATTGTCCCACTCCCGTTATACAATGAAACCTACTAAACTACCCCTGATCCAGATGGTACAATTAGGTGGCCCCAAAAAATGCCGTGGGAATGTACGGGAGTGAGGACATTGGCCCACTCCCTTAATACATGTTAACTAAAATACTACCCCTGATCTAAATGTTGCAACCAGGTGACCAAAAGAAGCTAGTCCCGTCGTAATGACCGGGGCCTGTGGGAACCATCTATGGAAAATATTACAACCCGTCGTGGTGACCGGGGCCTGTATGAGCCATCCCTTCAACAGAGTCCCGTCGTGGTGACCGGGGCCTGTATAAGCCATCCCTGAAAAAACAGAGGGGTAGGAGAACAAACTCACTAGCCTCCTCGCTCCATGTTACATCCATGCTACCGGTGGTGTGAAGCGGCTCTTGCATCGTGGTTTGCTCCCCACAGGTGTCTTCAACTACGAGAGTGGTCTCGGTCTTCCAATGAATGAAGTAGTATGAGCTGTCCTCCTAAAAGGGCTTGCACACCGCTTCTACCATGTACACCTCTAAGATAAAGATAAAGAGGTGTTATTGTCCTTCGATGACGGTCTCTGGATGAGGGCCGAGGCTTTCTCTGTGGGGTTGGGAGTAGTTTGACCGTAGTCCATTGTGCTCCCAAGTGTTCCCCGCGGATAGACCTCCTAGCCATAAGAGACCGGGCATGACTTCTACTGCGCACGCCCCGCGTAACGGTTTCGTAACCGTTCTTTCCATTTTAGGCAAATGGACAGCCTGATGCCATTTTGTACTTTTCAGTACAGCGCAGGCAAATAGCGCAACCGTTAATTCCAAGTGATACCTAGCTAGGGGTTAATTAATTTGCGTACGCAGAATTAATTTACCCCCTACCCAACCTACATGGCTATGCTGCTACCATGGGAAATCCTGTCAACCATCCGGAGAAAAGCTGCTGGTTTTTTTTCTTTTTTTTCAATCAATCCAACATTAGCCATCCCTCGAGGTTTCTTCATGAGTTCCCCCACGAGGTCGGAGCACACGAACACCTTCAGCCCTCGAATGTTCCCCCACGAGCACTCGGGAGCTTACGACACTCGAATGGCTACCTCGAGTATTCAAGCACCACTAGCATCACCTCGAGGACAAAGCACTCGAACACCTTCAGCCCTCGAGTGCCCCCCACCGGTGCACCCAAAAGCTTCCAACACATGTATTGCCCCCTCGAGATCTCGAGCACCACCAGGACCACCTCGAGGACAGAGCACAAGAACACCTTCAGCCCTCGAATGCCCCAAATGAGCCCAAGAAACACCCTCAGCTTAATCCTTCCATCCTCGAACCATCCCTCAAACTCGAATACCTCAATCCATCTCTCCTCAAACCATCCTCAAATTTTTGAGCATATCCAGCACTCGAATGCCTTCAGCACTCGAATCCATCGAAAACTCCTTCAGCCCTTGGACCATCCTTCCAACCTCGGACCATCACTCCGCTTCCCTTCTAGTACTCGAGCACTTTCATCATTCGAATGCCCATATCAAGCACTTGAATGCCTTTAGCACTCGAATCCCTCAAGATCACCTTCAGCCCTCGAACCATCCCTCAACTTCCCTTCGATTATTCGAACCTCCCGCCTCGAGGACAAAGAACTAGATCACCTTCAACCCTCAATCCGTCTAACCGCAAACTACCCTCGAGTACTTGAGCACTTCTAGCACTTGAATGCCCATGTTGAGCACTCTAATGCCTTCAGCACTCGAATCCCTCGAAATCTCCTTCAGCCCTCGGACCATCCTTCCATCCTCGAACCATCCCTCAACTTCCCTTCGAGTACTCGAACCTCCATCCCTCGAAGGGTTACTGTTCAGCATACCATTCGAGTTGCCACTGCCAACTGATAGATGTGATTGCCGGACCATAGTTTCCGGCATTGTTGAGTCACCATATTCACTAGTGTTTCTATATAGAGAGAGTCAAGTAAAGTTTAACCATTGATTAGTTAAAGTCAACTTAGTCACTGGTATTTTTATATATAGAAAGTCAAGTAAGGTTTGACCGTTGATTAGTTAAAGTCAAACATTTTTATTAGTATTTGTTATATACTAACTCAAATAAAGTTTGACCGTTGATTAGTTAAAGTCAACTTAGTCACTAGTATTTATATATAGAAAGTCAAGTAAGGTTTTACCGTTAATTAGACAATGTCAAGCATTTTTATTAGTATTTATTATATAATAATTAAAATAAAGTTTGACCGTAAATTAGTTAAATTCAACTTGTTATTAGTGTTTATATATTAAAAGTCAAGTAAGGTTTGACCGTTGATTAGACAAAGTCAACCTAGTTATTAGTATTTATTATGTACTAATTTAAATAAAGTTTGACCACTAATTAGTTAAAGTCAACGTTGTTATTAGTGTTTATATATTGAAAGCCAAGTAAGGGTTCATTGTTGATTCGACAAAGTCAACCTAGTTATTAGTGTTTATATATTGAAAGTCGAGTAAAGTCTGACTGTTGATTAGTTAAAGTCAGCTTAGTCACTAGTGTTTCTATATAGAGAGAGAGTCAAGTAATGTTTGACCGTTAATTAGTTAAAGTTAACTTAATCACTAGTATTTATATATAGATAGTCAAGTAAGGTTTGACCGCTGATTAGACAAAGTCAAACATTTTTATTAGCATTTATTATATACTTATTCAAATAAAGTTTGACCGTTCATTAGTTAAAGTCAACTTTGTATTAGTGCTTACATATTGAAAGTCAAGTAAGGATTCATCGTTGATTAGACAAAGTCAACCAAGTTTATAGTGTTTATATATTGAAAGTCGAGTAAATTTTTACCATTGATTAGTTAAAGTTAGCTTAGTCAGTGGTGTTTCTATATAGAGAGAGTCAAGTAAAGTTTGACCGTTAATTAGTTAAAGTCAACTTTGTTATTAGTGTTTAAATATTGAAAGTCAAGTATGGTTTGACCGTTGATTAGACAAAGTCAAACATTTTTATTAGTATTTATTATATGCTATTTCAAATGAAGTTTGATCGTTAATTAGTTAAAGTCAAATTTGTTATTAGTGTTCATTTATTGAAAGTTAAGTAAGGTTTGACCGTTGATTAGACAAAGTCAAACATTTTGATCAATATTTATTATATACTACTTCAAATAAATTTTGACTGTTAATTAGCTAAATTCAACTTTTTTATTAGTGTTTATACATTAAAAGTCAAGTAAGGTTTGACAGTTGATTAGACAAAGTCAAACATTTTTATTAGTATTTATTATATACTAATTCAAATAAAGTTTGGCCCTTAATTAGTTAAGGTCAACTTTGTTATTAGTATTTATTTATTTAAATTCAAGTAAAGCTTGACTGTTGATTAGATAAAGTTAACCTAGTTATTAGTGTTTATATATTAAAAGTCGAGTAAAGTTTGACCGGTTATTAGTTTTATTAGTGTTTATATATTGAAAGTCAAGTAAAGTTTGACTGTTAACTAGTTGAAGTTGTATTTATGCATACTAAATCAATTAAGGGTTGAACGTAAATTAGTTAATATAAAAAAAATTATTCTTATTTGTATATATTTGGTTAGCAAAGGTTGATCGTTAATTAATTTAACTTAATTTAGTTATTAGTTAAACTCAACAAAAGAAGTGAACGGTTTTGAGAAAAATAAAAAAAGAGATTAGAACGCCTACGCAGCTATTCCCAGCCCATGAAATTTCTAGGAAGATTATTTGAAATTTTTGGTAAATTTTTTTAAAATCTTTTGGTGAATTTTTTAAATTCTTTGGCGGAAAATTTGAACTTTAAAAATTTTTGAAGAATATTAGGAATATTTTGGCGGGAATATTGAATTTTAAAAAATTTTGGCGATATCTTAGGCGAGAAAAAGAAAATTTTCAAATTTTTAGCACCGGTTTTTAAAACCAGTGCTATTTTCTTCCAAAACCAGTGCCATTTTAAATTTTTTGCCTATTTCTTTGGCGGGAAAATGAATTTTGAAATTTTTAGCTCCGATTTTTAAAAAATGGTGCTTTCTTTTACAAAAATAGGTGCTTTTAAAAACTGGTGCTATTTTGTACAAAAACCGGTGCTATTTTTTTTACTAAAACCAGTGTTATTTTGAGTTTTTTGGCAGGAAGATCGAATTTTACAAATATTTAGCACCGGTTTTTAAAAACCGGTGCTAATATTTTCAAAACCGGTGCTATTTTAAAAAAATTTCCTATTTCTTTGGCGGGAAAAAAGAATTTTTAAAATTTTTAAAAACCGGTGCTATTTTTTTCCAAAACCGGTGCTATTGTAAATTTTAGCACAGGTTTTAAAAAAACCTGTGTAAATTAACACTGATTTTATAAACCGGTGTTAGAATTTTTAAAAAACCGATGCTATTAGATTTTTAGCACCTGTTTTGAAAATCGGTGCTAAAATACCGGTGCTAGAGGGGGGTTTCTATGGTAGTGTTTGTAGAGAATCAGGCCTAAAGATAGACCCAAAGTAGGTCAAACTTAGGTCAAAACCCTAATCTCTCCTCCTCTAGCCGTTGAACCTTTCTCGCATGAAATTATCAAATCCGTAAACTATATAGAGCTGTAATTTAGTGTGTAGCTCAGAAACATGAAAATTTTGATATATGGTATAGGGAAATCGGATAAGAATTGAGAGAGTTATGACAAAAATAGTGAGAAACCACTGCTTGGCGCAGGCCGTCACGGATGATGAGGCCCGTGGTGTGTCCTTGGTGGCGCAGGGCATGAGATCTGGTGTGTACTGCGGATCTAGTGTGTACCGCATCAATCCCCTGGCGCGGGTCGTGTTGTTCGGTGCAGGGCGCCATCAAGGTGCTGAAAATGAGAGTTCTGATCATTGCCCGTAGCCATTGGCGTAGGCCGTGGTCTGGAAGGGTGGTCGGTCAGAAACTTTGGTGCGGGCTGTGTAATTTCCCACACCCCACCGGATGGTCTTGGCATATTGAGCTTTGAATGGCACGAGACGTCGAAATTGAACCTCATGTGCCCATACTTAGTCGTTTGTAGTTGGATTTGAACTTCGTACTTGGGGCCCATGGTGTCTGGCATGGGTCGTTCCATAGCCTTGCATGGAACATATTGGTATGAACCTTAGCCTCGTGCCATGGCCTCGTGCTGATCATTTTGGTGTGGGAAAGCACCTTTGGCGTGGGGCCATTGGTGCCATCCACGATTGGCACGCGCCGACATAGATGCTGAAAAGTATTTTTCCAAGAATCGCCGCATCATATCCATCCATGACCCAATGCAACCCCATGGTAGATAATACAACCAATATTTTGCTCGATCTTGTAGTGAAAAGGGGAATGCTTACAAGTTGTAATCATCTTCCGACACTCCTGACTGCTTCATATTTGTGCACACCAAATGGAATTCTGACAAATGTATTTTCGGATCCTCTCCCGCTATACCGTGGAAAGTAGGAAGGTAATTTATCATCGAACTTGTCAGATAAAAAGTCACATATGTAGGCAAAGGTGGGAATGTGATACATAAAGGTTGGTTCTCTAAGTTTGGGGCCATTAGCTCACTCAAGGTGCAGTTATCTTCTGCCATCTTGTGCAATGCTTCCTTAAAATTCAAACCCTAGGTTGAGCATCTGATCTAGTCCTCTTTCTCCTTTTCCTCCGATTACCTATGGAATTAGTTAGAGAATGCAAAAAACCTGGATTTGTGGTACGGGTATGTACCATAAACTAGAGTCATACTATCCTTCCAATATCACAATAGCAAATATAATAAAAGTAACAAGGAAACTATGACTGAAATTCCACTCGCAGCAAGCAAAACAAACGAAAGAAAAAAAATAAAATACACAACTAACTAATCTACTAATATGTCATGCTCAACTAATACTTGAACTAAAAAGCATCCCTGGCAGCGGTACCAAAATTTGACCTGCCTTAACCCAGTTTTTGTTCAAAACACGAGCCAAGGGGCTTACGGGTCAAAGATAGAGATTTATATTCCGAACTCGTTCTTACTTCTAAGCTACCAAAGAGTAGTAACCGGAAACCCTAGGTTTGTCCACAAGGATTCTAGGGCTCAAGTACTAATTAAAATACAATCTCGTGTGGGTCTTCAATCAACAGTTACAAAGTCAACTAAGACTGGTGCAATGGCAAACAGGTCAGAGAATTCTAGAATCCCCCGTGCACACACCCACTTGGATGCATTATCTCCTACCTATTCTAACATTCAGGTTTCTCTTCCCAAGGGGGCATCAATAATTGCACCATACATAATTATATCCCAAAGTGTTCAATTATATGTGGTGTACAACTCATGCATTTATAACATTCTAGAACAATCACAATAATATCATAAACACAAAGATAGGATGAATCTAATGAATCTCAAGCTAATCTAACTACTCCCTAGACATGGAATTCAAATATAGATTTGAATTCCACATATTTGGGACAAAGCAAGAAGAAAATAAAATATTACAAAACCTATAAAAGGAATTCCTTCCTTCTCTCCAAGCTCTCTCCTCTCCAAATGTGTTTCTGAATTTGATCCAGCCTCCTTGAATGAGTAGACTAGGGTCCTATATATAGTAGTAGGAGATTGGGCCTAAATATAGGCCTAAAATAGGCAAAAAGTAGCAAAACTCTTGGTCAGCTGCCAAGGTTTCATGGGCTGGCACAGATTCTACGGTCTATGAAACATGCATAGCCATGGGATGCCAGATCTGCCACAGTTTGTGAATGTTCATAGCCGCGGCACATGGGATCTGGCACGACCCATGAAGCTAGGATCATTCCGTGGTCCGTGAAAATTTTCACGGACTGTAAGCAGCATATGGCTTTTCCTTAGGGTTTTCGCACAGTTCGTGAAGGTTTTCACGGACCGCGAATAGCTTGTGGCTTCTACTCGGAAATTTTGTCACGTCCTGTTAAGGTTTTCATGGACTCTGAGTAGTTTGTGGTCTTGCTCATAAGTTTTCTCATGGTCTGTGAAGGTTTTCACGGACCGGCTCCATACTTAGCCAAATTCATCAAATCTTCATACCCTTGCTTCACGGCCCAGTGCTTTTGTCACAGCCCGACGCCTTGCCTCATGAAGGTCTTGTACTGGTCTTCATGGAACCCCTGGACTCTTGTGTAGTGTGGGTCATGAAAATTGTCATGGGCAGCTGGTGCTTGGACATGCGCGGTTCTTGACCATTCGCTCGTGCTTTGTTGATTGAACTTCGTTTGCTTATCACGGGTGAACCGACAGTCCAAATCGGGGAGTTCTAGTAGTCGATTTTGTATTATTCGAGAAGTCAAATCCAATAGATCCATCTTTGAAGGCTAATTATTCTAGGATTGTCCTTGGACTAAGGTAAAACTCCTCGGACCACAATTCCCTGAACTAGCTTTGGCTTCAATCTCCTTCTACTATGCATTGATGTTCGTGGCCTTCGTCTACTACCATTCAAATACAAATGGCCTTAAAATATTCTATAGTTAAAAAGGAAATAGCCTTTGCAAGAATATAATGTAACAAATAGCATTCACGGGTGACCTACTAAAGGTACTCATAATGAAGACCAAGGAGCCTGTGAACACGAGATGTCAAGAATCACTAAGTAAGTATGCAAAATGTGGGTTTTGGAATAGAAAACAAAACATGGTTGTCTAAATCCCTTGTCATTTAAAATCAACTAATGACGCTAAACCGCCAACCAAAAGTAACTAAAAACTATGTCAAATTCATTGGTTAAAGCATGCAAAATGTGCAGATCAGACTCCCCACACTTAAACTTTTACTCATCCTCGAGTAAATAAAATCAAACAAAAAGGTTCAAGAAGAATGAAGCATGCAAAAATTTCCAAACTTATTCCCAAGCTACCCTAGTTCCCCCCAAGAAGTTGAAAATATCACAACTCTCACACTCCCCAAATTTCCTAAAGCAACCAAACCACCTAAAGCAAATAAATGTGTATGGAAAACGATAGGTGACAAAATATCAGAATAAAACCAAGCTTACTTTTCCCAAAAGTAGTCTCAAAAGAAATCAAAGAGCAATCCTCAAGAAAAACAATCCACCAAGGAAAGCCAAAAGCCGTCAACTTGGTTACAACATAGGGATAACTCAAGATTCTCGACCTAGTTGCAACCAAGGAGTCTAATGTATCGTCAACCTAGTTTTTTGTTTCTTTTTTCATTTTTTTCTCTCAATTTCTCTCATTTTTCCTAGGAGCACTTTCGGGTTTTCATCCTAGCTTTATCCCACCAAATGTGCTCACCTCTCACCGTTTTCCACACGGCCTCTCACTTTTGCCTGGACTTCGTAAGTCTAGTCGGGCCAAGCCTCTCACTTTTACCTAGGCTTTCCGACCTATCCGGGCTTTTTCTCATGTTACCCAAGTTTCCCTTTTGGCTTTTCGACTTGTTTAGGTTTTAATTTGATTTATTTTTCATTTTTCCAATTTTTTTGGTGTAGTACAAAATTTCCACAAAAGAAAGCTTCACACTAGAAAATATAAGCAATAAACAATTACTCCATCAAATCCTAAAGCCACATTCCACATGTAAAATAAAATCATAAAATCCTAGCATAACATGCAAACCAAAAAAAATTCCAAGAGCATCCCAATCACAAGTAACCAAAAATCTACAAAGAAAAACAAACAAAGCATGCATGTACAAACAAATCCATGAATGAGAATTCCTAATTACTCACTAATTCCTTCCCCACACCTAAACAATACATAGTCCCTTATGAATTCTCATGTGAACTCAAATGTGAGGTAGGGAAACTAGTGATACTTACACTTCTTGCCTCGAAGGGCCGGCCTCCTCGTGGCCTGTGAAACACTTTTAAATGAATCACATTGCTTAGATTGCGGCCTCAAGGCAATCCACCCTCGTATTTAGCTCTTCAACTTGTATCTTGACTCCTATATAATCTTGAACTATCTCTTGAAGAACTTGGGAAGAACTTGAGAGTTGTTCCCCAAGTTGGTGTAGTTGATCCATAATGCCTGTGGTAAGATATGATCGGCTCGGAAGTGCTCTTGAAGATGTCTTCCCTTTAGCCTCTTCTATGTCTATCTCTGAGATGGCCAATACTCTATAAAAGTCCTTCTTGAATTATGGATTGGGTTCAATGAACAAGTCATCTAGGATCGTATCTAGGTTGCGCTCCAATTGCGGAAGAGGCATGAATTTGAAAGTAGGTGCTCCACCGTAAAGCCACAAAAATCTATACTGTAAAGTTGTAGTTCCCACCATGAATGCTCTATATAACTTCTCAATTGTATAGGTCAATCCCAACCTATCCATATTGACCAACGCCCTATGCAAGATAGGATGTCCCAAATGTTGCGCCAAAGGGCCAACCATGCCTCCCATAGGAATCTTCCTACTCTTCTGCTCTCCCATAGCTATGTATTCTTGAACAAAAACACTAACGAAGTCTAGGTAGATGTTCCCCTTAGGTGTTATTGCCCAAAGAAGGTGTACATTGGAGCTCGGACAATGCATCAATACATCGTGGCATAGAACACTCATAGAAAGGAGTTGATGAACATAACGTATTGTCGGGTAGATTATAACTAACATGCCCAAACCTGGTTATCACTAAAACATGAGTCGAGGGGTTTATGGGCCAAAATAGAGATTTATATTATGCACCCATTCTTACTGTTAAGCTACCAAGGGGTAGTAAGCGTCAAGCCCTGGGTTTGTCCACAAGTAAACTATTTATACCAGGCCCTTAGGAATCATTTAGAAGCATGGTAGTTCTAATGCTTCAATTCTCGATTCATTCACATATAGACATACAAAAGACCTATTAGTGTGTTCATAATATGACAACACCTAGTGTGGCTAATGGTATACACTACCTCAACCCTGTCATGGTGGGTATGCTCACAACCCTCCATTGGCATCACCATCGTAATTAGGGGAGTACAACAAGGTCAGACCATTGTTGCAGGTCTGTCCCCCCCCCCTCCCCGATGCTATTACATCCCAGGCTTCCATCATGAATGCAACTATACCCCTCCAGGCTGTATATACGCTAGGCCTAAGGTTTGTAGGCACCTTATCCGTGATACTAGGGTTTCAACACAACACCTAGCTTGCTACTATACACTATCTCTACCCATAACCTCTTGGAAAATAGTTATAAAGTAACCTAAACTGATGCAATAACAAAAAGGTCAGAGAATTCTCGAATCGCCTGTGCACACACCCACTCAGGCGTGTTCTCCCCTACCCATTCTAACTTCCAGGTTTCTCTTTGAATGGGGTCATCAATAATTGCACCATACATGAGTATATCCCAAAGTGTGTGCTTAAATGTGGTGTACTACTCATGCATTTATAACATTCAAGAACAATCACAATAATATCATAAACACAAAGATAGGATGAATCTAATGAATCTCATAAAAAATTTAGAAAATTCCAATTGCCAAAATGATTTCCAATCTAATCTTACTACTCTCTAGACATGGAATTAAAATATAGATTTGAATTCCACATCTTTGGGACAAATAAAGAAGAAAAGAAAAGATTACAAAACTTTACAAAAGGAACTCCTTCTTTTTCTCCAAGCTCTCTCCTCATCAAATATGTCTCCAAAAAATGATCCTACCTCCTCAAATGAGTAGACTATGGTCCTATATATAGTATTAGGAGATTGGGCCTAAAGTTAGGCCCAAAATATGCCAAAAGTAGCCAAACCCTAGGTCAACTTCTGAGGTTTCACGAATCAGCACAGATGCCACGGGCTGTGAAACATGCATAGCCACAGGATGCCAGATCTGCCATGGTCTGTGAATTTTCATAGCCACAACTCATGGGATCTAGAGCGGTCCCTGAAGCTGGGATCGTTCCACGATCCATGAAGGTATTCATGGACCGCAAACAGCATGCAATTTTTGCTCAGAGTTTTCCCACGGTCGGTGAAATTTTTCACGAACCGCTAATAGCTTATGGCTTCTGCTCAGAAATTTTGTCACGGTGCATGAAGGGTTTCATGGACCTCGAGCAGTTTCTGATCTTGCTTGGAAATCTTCCCATGGACCATGAAGGTTTTCACAGACTGGCTCCATACTTAGCCATATTCTTCAACTCTTCATCCCCTCGCTTCAAGGCTCGATGCTTTTTTCACAGCCCGACGCCTTTCCCAGTTAAGGTCTCGGGCACGTCTTCAAGGAACCACTAGAATATTGTGTAGTGTGGGCTGTGAATATTGTCACGGGCCGCTGGTGCTTGACCATGTACGGTCCGTGATAGGCCGCTGGTGCTTGACCATGCACGGTCCGTGACCGGCCGCTGGTGTTACGTTGGCTGAACTTTGTTTACTTGTCATGGGTGAACCGTTACTCCGAATCGGGAGTTATAGTAGTCAATTTTGTAGTACTCGAGAAGATGAATCCAATGGAACAAGATTTGAAGGATAATTCTTCCTGAATCATACTTAGACTAATGCAACACTCCTCGGACCACGATTCACCATTTTCTCCTTTGCCTATCTTGAACTCTGAAGCTGCCTATCTTTGGCTTCAATCTCCTTCAACCATCCATTGATGTTCGTGGCATTGTTTTTACTACCAATCAAATGTGAATGGCCTTTAAAAAGTATTCACAGGAGACCTACTAAAGGTACTCAAAATCAAGACCAAGGAGCCCATGAACATGAGATGTCAAGAATCACTAATTAAGTATACAAAATGTAGGATTTAAATAGAAAACCAAACATGGTTGTCTAAACCCCTTGTCATGTAAACTCAACTAATGTCGCCAAATTGCCAACCAAAAGTAACTAAAAAATATGTCAAATACATTGGTTAGAGCATGTGAAATGGTGTAGATCAGAATCCCCACACATAAACCTTTACACGTCTTTGAGTAAATAAAATCAAAGAAAAAGGTTCAAGCAGAATGAAGCAAGCAAAAATAGCCAATGCATTCAACTTTTTCCAAGCTACCCTAGTTCCCCCAAGAAGGTGAAAATATCACAATTCTCACACTCCCTAGAGTTCCTAAAGCAACCAAACCACCCAAAGAAATTAAATGTGTATGAAAAAAGATTAGTGACAAAAGATCAGAATAAAGCCAACCTTACTTTTCCCAAAAGTAGTCCCAAAAGTAATCAAAGAGCAATCCTCAAGCAAAATATCCACCAAGGAAATCCAAAAGTCGTTGACTTGGTTGCAACATAGGGATAACTCAATATTCTCGACCTAGTTGCAACCAAAGAGTCTATTGTATTGTCAACCTAGTTTCTTGTTTCTTTTTTCATTTTTTTTTCTCAATTTATCTCATTTTTTCAAGGATCCCTTTAGGGTTTTCATCCTAGCTTTATCCCACAAAATGTGATGACCTCTCACCTTTTTCACATGGCCTCTCACTTTTTCCTAGACTCATGAGTCCAGCCGGGACAAGCCTCTCACTTTTACCTAGGCATTTTGACCTATGCGGGCTTTTCCTCATGTTACCCAAGTTGCCCTTTTGGTTTTCGACTTGTCCAGGTTTTATTTTTTTAATTTTTTTCCAATTTTTCCAATTTTTTTGGTGTAGTACAAAATGGCCCCAAAAGTGAGCTTCATACTACCAAACATAAGCAACAAACCAATACACCACCAAATCCTAAAGCCACATTCCACATGCAAAGTAGAATCCTAAAATCATAGAATAACATGCAAACCACCAAAATTCTCCAAAAGCATCCCAATCGCAAGGAACCAAAAAACTACCAAGAAAAATAAACAGAGCGTGCATGCACAAAAAATTCATGAATGAGAATTCCTAAGTACTCACGTATCCCTTCCCCGCGCCTAAACAATGCATAGTACCTTATGTATTCTTATGTCAAATCAAAGGTGAGGTAGGGGAACTAGTTATACTTACGCGTCCGGCTTCGAAGGGTCGGCCTTCTCGTGGCTAATGAAACACCTTTCAAAGAATCTCGTTGCATGGATTGTGGCCTCAAAGCAATCTACCCTCGTGTTTAGCCCTCAACTTGTGCCTTTACTCATCTAATAGCTTGAAATATATCCTAAAGCACTTGGAAAGAACCTGAGAGTTGCTCCCCAAGTAGGTGTAGTTGATCCATAATGCCCATGGGATGATGAGATCGGCTCGGAAGTGCTCTTGAATATGTATCCTCTTCAGCTACTTCTAGGTCTATCTCCGAGTTGGCCAATACTCTATAAAATTCCTTCTCGAATCATGGATTGGTTCAATGAACAAGTCCTCTAGGCTAGTATTAAGGTTGATAAAAGTGCTCTCTGGTTGCAGAAGAATCATGAATTTAAAAGTAGGTGCTCCACCGTAAATCCACACAAATCAATCCTCTGAAGTTGTAGTTCCCACAATGAATGTCCTAGATAGCTTCTCAATTGTAATGGTTGATCTCAACCTACCCATATTGGCCAACGCCCTATCCGAGATAAGATGTTCTAAATGTCGTGCCAAAAGGCCAACCATGCCTCACATAGGAATCTTCCCACTCTTCTTCTCTCCCATTGCTATGCATTCTTAAATTAAAACACTAACCAAGTCTGGGTAAATGTTCCCCTTTGTTGTCATCGTCCAAAGAAGGTGTACATCGGAGCCTAGGCAATGCATCAATTCACCGTGGCATAGAATGCTCATAAAAAGGTGTCGATGAACATAAAGTATTGCTGGGTGGACTATAGAAGTGCTCTTGCTCAAATTTCCTATCGGTTCCGGTTAGTTGTCTCCAAAAATTCCCAAGGGAGAATGGAATTCCTTGGCTAAGTCTGTGGAATGTCCCGGCCGGTCATCCACCCAAAAGCTAATGCCACATCTCTATAGGTCATTTGGTACTCCTTGTCATCCAAGTTGAACTTAATCACCTTGTGACCTTCCTTGCCTATGACTTTCTAAATAGTAGCTAGAAACTCTAAAATGCACCTTATGTAGGTTTTCAAGTGCACGTCGAGAAAACTTTCTAGGCCTACCTGACCCAAAAGAAAGGTCACTGGTTCAAATAAGCCTAGAGCCATCAAAGTGCTCTTGCAAGCAAAACTAGTCCCCAAAATTCTCCTCTTTAGTTCAATAAAATTCCTCCAACTACGAGCTGCAGTCCCGGAAATGTGTTCAAACCCAAAAAATCATCGGCCACAAACTTGAGGTTGTAAGGAATGGGAGTTGCCGGTTTAGGGTTTGCACCCTTTACCAGCTTCTTCCGTTTCTCACCCCTACGAAGTACCCTTTTTTGGAGGAATCCTAACACAATGAAGGAGAAGAATCAATGTGATAATAAACCATGCATGGCCCATGATGTCATCCAACAAAGAACATTCTCCCAAAAAGACCATATAGTAAAAGCATAATGGTATAAGCATAAAGGTCATTTAAAACAAGAATATTCCTCATCAACCAACAACATCATGTATGCCTTTCACCAACCCATCAATATATTCATGAAAACAAGATTCATGCTCTCCTAATCACCAAAAAATGAAGAACACATCATTCAAGATCAATAGCACATTCAAAACTCCCGTAAATTCATCATCAAAAGATTGGATACACAAGCTCAAAAAACATCATATCAAGACATGCTCATTCAAAAATCATGCTTTTCATAACAACACCAAGATGTCAATCAAGAATATATAAAAAGAGATCAAAGGGTTACCCAAAATTTGGAGCCAAGAAGTGTAAGATCCACACAAGAAGAAGAAAAAATTTCTAATTTTTGGGAGAAAAACTTCACTTTTTTCGAGCTCACCAAAGAGTGTGTGTGATTGAGTGTTTCTTGAGAAGAAAGAGTGTGTAGATGATGAAATTAGGTGGGGAATTGTGATAATGAAATTTCACCGTAGGTGAAAAAGAAAGAAAGAGGTACAATGTCGATAAATATGGAATTTCAAATTAGAGGACAAGTCGTACAATCAATTAATGTTGGAAGTACTAATTGCATTAAAAATTCTAAGGAAATAGGAAATCTCACTTCTTGAATCAAAAATGCATTTTAATTTTGAAATCTAAACTTCCTTTTCGAAAGGTTGCATATTTTAGACGAGTTGGGGGTGGAAAATAAAAAATCAACAAAAAGAATTTTCTGCCCAGTTTTCCCACCTTCACAAGTCAGAGTCTCGTGGCCATCGTCATAGCACGAGACCTTCCCTTCGTGACAAGTATTTTCATGAAGCAAACCCTGGATTTTTCACTATGCCTTAAATTTTCTCAGCTTTTGAAAGAAAACTATGTCACCCATCAAAATCCATTCCATCTACACATAAGCATGCATTTTCACATTTAAATCTCCAAATCAAGCAAGAATTTCATTCAAAGGATCCTTTATTTAAAGAAAGACATGAAAAGTCTACAATGTCACTACTTCAAACAAGAAAACAAAAAGAACCATGTATATTTATTGTCGTCATCACGACTTATTTCTTCTTCTCGCATTCTAATTTGAAGCACTTACCAGTGGGTCTCCGGAATCGCCATCGACGACTCTGGCCACGATGATGTCGTTGTAGAGAGGTCTCCACAACAAGCCTTCCTTACCTTTGTAGCCCTTGTCGGCACCTAGAAATGTCTCTCTTTGCTTTGCCAACCTTGACTGCTTGAATGTCACTTTGGGGTTAGGCGGAGGTCGAGGATGTATCAAATTCTTGACGCTTCCCTTTTCCCACTGAAATTTTGTTAGCATAGAAAAATATTTAGTACAGACATATCATTTACCAAATCATGAAATTCATCAGGTTCCTCCACAAACTTATCAACAAGAGTTTCATGCTCATTGGTAACACAAGAAGGTTCAAGAATATCATGCTCATCAAAAAGTATCACACCTTTCCACATAAGAGAATGTTTTGTTGAATCACACCTAGATTTATAAATGTTGAATTCCATTTTGTCTATGTCATCCTCTAGAGTAGATATTCCCGAGTGGACATCAATTTTAGTCCTAGAAATTTTTATAAAAGGTCTCCTAAAAGGATCGGGAGTGCACTTCCCTCGTGCGCTACGTCTAGGACATAAAAGTCCATCGGAAAAACCAACTTGCCTACTCGCACCATCACATCCTTCACTAGCCCAGGAGGGCTAGCTTAGGAGTGATCAGCGAGTTGAACAATCACTCTAGTCTCTTTAAGTTCACCTATTTCAAGACATTCAAATAGACTACATGGAATCACATTGATAGATCTCCTAAATCTATCATGGCATGTTTAACAAGTGTTCCACCTAAAGAAATCGGGAAAGAAAATATTCCGGGGTCATCACATTTATTAAAAAAATTCTTATGAATAAAAATGGCGACTTCCCCAATTTTTAGCTTCCCTAACTTCTTAGGTGGTCTACATATTTTCTTAGTAAATGCAACCTTAAGAAATTTAGCATATGATGGCACATTTTCAATCAATTCCAAGATAGGGATCGATACCTCCACTTTTTTGAAGACTTTTCAAATGTTAGCCTCTTTTGTCTCAACCTTCCACTTTCCCCCACAAAGCACTTAGAAATGGAGGTGGAATAGAAACTTGTGCCTCGGGTGGTGGAAGCTCTTTAAAGGGTGATTCCTTGACAACTATCTCTTCTTCTTTGAAATGTGCTTTGATGGCCTCCACTAACTTGTCATCCTCTTGTGTCATCTTCTTCTCAGCTTTGCAAACTTTCTTCCCACTCATTAGCATGAGTGCACTCACATTTCTTGGATTCACCTTTGGTTGGGAAGGTAGTTTTCTGGACTCTTTTGCTTTAAGTCGGCTCACTGAGGTGGCGAGTTGTCCAACTTGAATCTCAAGGTTCTTGATACTTGAGAAGACTCTAGTACCAAGTCTTCAATTTCCCTCCTACTCCTTTCTGTGAAGATCTCATGTTTCTTCCCCAATTTACCAATGGCATCAAAGATTTCCTCCCTATCCAACTTGTAAAGTTTGGTATGATTGTTGGATTGACCTTCATCCCTAGGATAAGGTTGAGGTGGTGCTTGTCCACCCCTATATCCTTGAAGTTGATTGCCATACCTCCATCGGAAATTAGAGTGATCTCTATACCTCGGATTGAATGTATTTGCATAGAGGTCTGGTCTTGCTTTGCCTTGGTTCCCCCGGAACCCTTGTTGTTAACCCCTAGAAAATTGATGTCTCTCATGATTGTTTTAGTCTACGACATTCACTTCTTGCACATTACCAACGACCTTGGGGCATTTTTTGGAGTGGTGTTCGAGGTTGCAAATCCCACACATCTTGACTTGGTGCACTTTTCCTCACAAAAGCTCTTTCATCATAGATGCAAGAGCTTGGACTTGCTCCTCCAACTTTTTGTGTGTGGGGGCTCATCCAAGAACCTAACCCTAAACCTTGTACCAAATTGCTTCATCCCATTGGCCATTTCTTCAAAAAGTACCATCACATCCTTTGAGCTTTTGTTGGTTGTAGAACTATTGCATGCTGTATTTACCATCCTTATGTTTTCTTCACAAAGGCCATCAAAGAAGTAATAGACCAAATCTCCTTCCTTGAATGGGTGGTGGGGGAAACTAGCAAGGAATTTCTTAAACCTTTCCCAATAATCATATAGGCTCCCAGTCGTTCTATGAGTAATTTTGAACAATTGTTTCTTCAACCCGGCCGGCATAGATGCTGGAAAGTATTTTTCCAACAATATCCATTTCATATCCATCCACGACCCAATGCAACCTGGTGGTAGATAATACGACCAATCTTTTGATCCATCTTGCAGTGAAAAGGGGAATGCTCTCAAGTTGTAATCATCTTCTAACACTCGCAGCGGCTTCATATTCGTGCACACCAAATGGAATTCCAAAAAATGTTTGTTTGGATCCTCTCCTTCCATACCGTGGAAAGTAGGAAGGCAATGTATCATCCTACGTTTTCAGCTCACAAGTCACATTTGGAGGCAAAGGTGGAAATGTGATACATAGGTTGGTTCTCTAGGTTCGAAACCATAAGCTCTCTCAAAGTGCGGTTATGTTCTGCCATCTTGTGCGATGCTTCCTCAAAATTCAAACCCCTGGGTTAAGCCTTTATTCTAGTTCTCTTTCTCCTTCTCCTATGATTACCCGTGGAATTAGTTAGAGAATGCCAAACACCTAGATTTGTTGTACGGGTATGTACCATAAACTAGGGTCACACTATCCTTCCAATATCACAATAGAAAATATATACAAATTAACCAGGAAACTATGACCAATACTCCACTCGCAGCAAAAAAACAAATAAAAGAAAAAATAATAAAAGACACTACTAACTAATCTACTAACATATCATGTTCACCTAATCCTTAAACTGAAAAGCATCCCCAACCGAGTCGCTAAAATTTGACCTACCCTGACCTGGTTTTCATTATAACATGAGCCGAGGGGCTTACGGGTCAAAGATAGAGATTTATATTATGCACCTGTTCTTACTGCTAAGCTACCAAGGGGTAGTAAGTGGCAAGCCCTGGGTCTGTCCACAAGGATGCTAGGGCTCAAATAATAATTAAACATAACCTCGTGTGGGTCATCAATCTACACAGGTGAAAGGAACAACTAGTAGTGTAGACATACAACTGGGGGGGTTTGGTGTTTTCAACTAACAACTACAACCATGCAATTAACAAACAAGTAAACTATTTATACTAGGCACTTGCAAATCATTTAGCAACATGGTAGTTCTAATGCTTCAATCCTCGATTCATTCACATATAGACATACAAAAGAACTATCAGAGTGTTCACAACACATGGTGTAGCCGATGGCATACACTTCCCCAACCTTGTCATGGTGGGTGCACTCGCAACCCTCCATCGGCACTGCCATCGTAATTGGGGGAGTACAACGAGGTTCGACTATCATTGAAGGTTTATTTCTACCATGTGCTAGTACGTCCCAGGCTTCCGGCATGAATGCAACTACACCCCCCGGGTCCTATACAAGGTTCACAGGAACCTTATCTATGATACAAGGGTTTCAACACAACACCTATCTTGCTACTATTCACTATCTCTATCCGAAACCTCTCGACCAATAGTTACAAAGTCAGCTATGACCGGTGCGATGGTAAATAGGTTAGAGCATTCTTGAATCTCATGTGCACACACCCATTCAGACGTGTTCTCACCTACCCATTCTGACATCCAGGTTTCTCTTCCCAGGGGGAAATCAATAATTGCACCATACATGAGTATATCCAAAAATCTGTTCTTATCTACGATGTACTACTCATGCATTTATAGCATTCAAGAAAAATCACAATAATATCATAAACACACAAATAGGATGAATCTAATGAATCTCATAAAGCATTAAGAAAATACTAAGTGCCAAAATTAATCCAAACTAATATAACTACTCCCTAGACATTGAATTCAAATATAGATTTGAATTGCACATCTTTAGGACAAAGCAAGAATAAACGAAAAGAAAATATTACAAAACCTACAAAAAGAACTCCTTCCTTCTCTCCAAGCTCTCTCCTTTCCTAATATGTTCCCAAAAAATGATCCAACCTCCTTAAATGAGTTTGACTACGGTCCTATATATAGTAGTAGGAGATTGGGCCAAAACTTAGGCCTAAAATAGGCTAAAAGTAGCAAAACCCTAGGTCAGTCACCAAGGTTTCATGGGCCGGCACGGATGCCACCGTCCGTGAAAAATGCATAGCCACGAGACGCCAGATCTACCACGATCCGTGAATGTTCATAGCCGTGACCCGTGGGATCTAGTGTGGTCAATGAAACTGGGATCGTGCCACGGTCTTTGAAGGTTTTCATGGCCGCAAGGAGCATGCGGTTTTTGCTCAGAGTTTTCCCACAATCCGTGAAGGTTTTCACGGACCGCGAACAGCTTGTGGCTTTTGCTACAAAATTTTGTCACAGTCTGTGAATGTTTTCACGGACCGCGAGCAGTTTGTGGTCTTGCTCAGAAGTCTTCTCATGGTCCATGAAGGTTTTCATGGATCAGCTACATGTTTCACAACTAGGAGGACCCCTTATAGGCACCGGTATTTTATGAATTTTCATACCAGTGTGTATGTGAGCGGTGCTAGTATTGTGATACATTGGCAGTGGTATATGTTACCGGTGCAAAAAAATTTAGCCAGCACCAGACATCACTGGCCGGTGCCCAATTTTTGTAACCCATCCCCCAACTATATGCACCAGTTTGGATATGTTCAAAATACCTGTGCTAGAATTTGGAATACAAATAAAAAATAATAATGCCAATGATTTTAAACTCACTGGCTGGAAAAGAACCATTAAGACTTAATCTAGTTTTCATTCATTCAAAATGTTCAACGTGTTAAAAATTCTAATGCATTTTTCGACATTTGAAATGTTGAAATTAAGCAGTTTTTCTGAGCCACGGAAACGGGGAATGTATTAACAACCATGTCAAATCCTCCAAGATCCCTTCGCCCAGGTGAACTGTAGTATCTCAAAAATTTAATCATCAACTATAAAACATCCCAAAAAACCAGAAATTCTGCACAATTTAAATTAATAATTTATAAAAATATTACAACACTTTTCGTAATGGAATAATCATTACATAGTTAAAGGGCAATACATGAATCGAAAGCAACCTATGCAGTGTCCTTTAACTAATGCTTAGTAATTTAAAATGTCAAAATGAAGCAGTTCTCGAGGAACCGAACAAAGAGTGTTTAAACCAACCATGCCAAACACTTCTTGCTTCAGTGGCCCGTAGACTGTAACATCTCCACAGTTTAAATATCAACTACAAATCAACAAAACACCAACAAATTATACACAGTCGATGAACATAATGTATTGCCAGGTGGACTATAGTCGTGCTCTTGCTTAGATTCTTCCGGTCGCTCCAGGTTAGTAGTCTCCAAAAATTCGCAAGGGAGAATGGAATTCCTTGGTGATAAGTCTATGGAATGTCCCGACCGGTTATCCACCCAAAATCTAATGCCACCTCTCTATATATCAATTGGTACACCTTGTCATCGAAGTTGAACTTAATCACCTTGTGACCCTCCTTGTCTGTGACCTTCCAAATAGTAGCTAGAAACTATAAAGTGAACCTTATGTAGTTTTTTTAGTGCACGTCAAGAAAACCTTCTAGTCCTACTCGACCCAAAAGAAAGGTCACTAGTTTAAGTAAGCCTAGAGCCATCAAGGTGCTCTTACAAGCAAAACTAGTCTCCAAAATGATCCTCTTTGGTTCCCTCATATTCCTCCTACCTCGGGCTGCAAATCCAGTCATGTGGTCAAACCCATAAATGCATTAGCCACAGACATGGGGTTACGAGGAACGTGAGTTGACTATTTAGAGTTTGCACCCTATACCATCTTCTTCAGTTTCTCACCCCACGAAGATTTATCTTTCTCTGATGTACCCTTTTTGGAGGCATTCTAGCACAATGAAGGAGGAGAATGGTAATGTGATAATAAACAGTGCATGGCCCATGATGTCATCCAATAAAGAACATTCTCCCAAAAAGACCAAACATTCAAAGCATGATGGTATAAGCATAAAGGCCATTTAAAACATGAATATTCCTCATCAACCAACAACATCATGTATACCTTTCACCAACCCATAAATAGATTCATGCAAACAAGATTCATGCTCTCTCTAATCACCCACAAATGAAGAACACAGCATTCAAGATCAATAGCACATTCAATACTCACATAAATTCATCATCACAAGATTGGACACACAAGCTCAAACAACATCACATCAACACATGCTCATTCAAAAATCAAGCTTTTCATAAATACACCACAATGTCAATCAAGCATATATACAAAAACATCAAGGGGTTATCCAAAATTTGAAGGTAAAAAGTGTAAGATCCACACAAGAAGAAGCAAAAATTGCTAATTTTTGGGAGAAAAGCTTCACTTTTTTTCGAGCTCACCAAAGAGTGTGTGTGATTGAGTGTTTCTTAATAAGAAAGAGTGTGTAGATGATGAAATTAGGTGGATAATTGTACCATAAGACAGCATAGGTGAAAAAGAAAGAGAGAGGTACAATGTTGATAAAGATGGGATTTCAAAGTAGGAACAAGTAGTACAATCAATTAATGTTGGAAATACTAATTGCATCAAAAATCCTAAGTAAATAGGAAATCTCACTTCTTGAATCAAAAATGAATTTTTTATTTTGAAATCCAAACTTCCATTTCAAAAAGTTTCATTTTTTAGACAGGTTGGGGGGTGAAAAATCAAAACTCGACAAAATAAATTTTATAGCCCAGTTTTCTCACCTTCACGAGACAGTCTTGTAGCCATTAACATGGCACGAGACTTGCCCTTCATGACATTCATTTTCATGAAGCAAACTCCAGATTTTTCAGTATTCCTTAGTTTTTCTCAACTTTTGAAAGAAAATTGTGTCACCCATCAAAATCCATTCCATCTATACATAAGCAAAAATTTTCACATCTAGATCTCCAAATAAAGCAAGAATTTAATTCAAGGGATCCTTTATTTCAAGCAAGACATGAAAATTCTACCAAGTTACTACTTCAAACAAGAAAACAAAAGAACCATGAATATTTATTGTCATCATCACAACTTATTTCCTCTTAACACATTCTAATTTGAAGCACTTATCGGTGGGTCTCTGAAATTTCCATCGGCAACTCCGTCCACGATGACATCGTTGTGGAGAGGTCTCTACAATGAGCCATCCTAACCTTAGTATCCCTTGTCGGTACATAGAAATATTTCTCCTTGCTTTCCCAACCTTGACTCCTTGAGTTTCACTTTGGGGTAAGGAGGAGGTTGAGGAGGTAACAAATCCTCGACACTTTCCTTTTCTCGCTGAAATTTGGTTAGCATAGAAAAACAATCTAGTATAGACATGTTATTTAGCAAATCATGAAATTCATCAGGGTCCTCCACAAATTTATCAACAAGAGATTCATGCTCATAGGTAACACTAGAAGGTTCAATAATATCATGCTCATCAAAAAGGGTCACACCATTCCACATAAGAGAAGGTTTTGTTGAATCATGCCTATATATATAAATGTTGAATTCCACTATGTCTGTGTCATCCTCTAGAGTCAAGATTCCTGAGTGGACATCAATTTTAGTCCTAGATGTTTTTAGAAAAGGTTTCCCCAAAAGGATTGGGGTGCACTTCCCTCGTGCGCTATGTCCAGGACATAAAAGTCCGCCGGAAAAACCAACTTGCCTACTAGTACCATCACACCCTTCACTAGCCCATGAGAGCTAGCTTGGGAGTGATCGGCAAGTTGAAAAATCACTCTAGTCTCTTTAAGTTCACAAATTTCAAGAAATTCAAATAGACTATGTGGAATTACATTGATAGAAGTTCCTAAATCTATCATGGCATGTTCAACAAGTGTTCCACCTAAAGAAATTGGGATAGAAAAAATTCAGGGATCATCACATTTCTTAGGCAAATTTTTATGATTCAAAATGGCGACTTCCCCAATTTTTAGCTTCCCTAACTTCTTAGGTGGTCTACGCATTTTCTTAGTACATGCAACCTTAAGAAGTTAAGCATATGAAGGTACATTGTCAATCAATTACGAGATAGGGATAGATATCTCCAATTTTTCGAAGACATTTCGAATGGTGGCCTCTTTTGTCTCCACCTTCGGCTTTCCTCTCAAAGCACTTGGAAATGGAGGTGGAATAGAAACTTGTGCCTTGGGTGGTGGGAGCTCTTTGGAGGGTGCTTCCTTGAAAACTATCTCTTCTTCTTCAAAATGTGCTTTGGTGGCCTCCACCAACTTTTCATCCTCTTATGTCACCTTCATCTCAGTTTTGCAAACTTCCTTCCCACTCCTTAGCTTGAGTGCACTCACATTTCTTAGATTCACCTCTGGTTGGGAAGGAAGTTTTCCACACTCTTTTGCTTTAGGTCAGCTCACTAAGGTGGCGAGTTGGCCAACTAGAATCTCAAGGTTCTTGATACTTAAGAAGGCTCTAGTACCAAGGTCTTCAATTTTGCTCCTAGTCCTTTCCGCGAAGATCTCATGTTTCTTCCCCAATTGACCAATGGCATCGAAGATCTCCTCCCTAACCGACTTGTAAAATGTGGTATGGTTGTTAGATAGACCTTCACCCCTAGGATATGGTTGAGGTGGTGCTTGTCCACCCCTATGTCCTTGGGGTGATTTTCATCCCTCCATCAGAAATTAGGGTGATATGTATACCTTAGATTGACTGTATTTGCATAGGGGTCTGGTCTTGCTTCGCCTTGGTTTCCCCAGAACCCTTGTTATTGACCCCTTGCAAATTGTGGTCCCTCTAGATTATTGTTGTCCACGGCGTTCACTTCTTACACATTAACAATGACCTTGGGGAATTTTTTGGAGTGGTGGTCGAGGTTTTAAACCTCACATATCTTGACTTAGTGCACCTTTTCTTGCAAAAGCTCTTTAATCATAGATGCAAGAGCTTGGACTTGCTACTCCAACTTTTGTGTGTGTGTGGGTTCATCCAAGACCTTAACCCTATACCTTGTACCAAATTGCCTTATCCCATTGGCCATCTCCTTATAGAGTTCCATCACATCCTTCGGCTCTTATTGGCTATAGAACTATTGCATGTAGCATTTACCATCCTCGTGTCTTTGTCACAAAGGCCTTGAAAGAATTAATAGACCAAATATCTTTTCTTGAATGGGTGGTAAGGACAACTAGCTAAGAGTCTCTTAAACCTCTCCCAATAATCATGTAGGCTCTCGGTCGCTCCTTGAGTGATGTTGGATAACTGTTTATTCAACCTGGGCGACTTAGATGTTGGAAAGTATTTTCCAAAAACTGTCACTTCATATCCATCAATGACCCAATGCAACCCAGTGGTGGATAATACAACCAATATTTTTCTTCATCTTGTAGTGAAAAGGAGAATGCTCTCAAGTTGTAATCATCTTCTGACACTCCCTGTGGCTTCATATTTGTGCACACCAAATGGAATTCTAACAAATGTTTGTTTGAATCCTATCTCTTCATACCGTGGAAAGTAGGAAGGAAATGTAATCCCACAATTCAGCTCACAAGTCAAATTTAGAGGCAAAGGTGGGAATGTGATACATAAGGGTTGGTTCTCTATGTTCGGGGCCATAAGTTCTCTCAAAGTGCAGTTATCTTCTGTCATCTTGTGTGATGCTTCCTCAAAATTGAAACCCTAGGGTTGAGCCTCCGGTCTAGTTCTCTTTCTCCTTCTTCTCCGATTACCCGTGGAATTACTTAGAGAATGTAAAACACCTAGATTTTTGGTATGGGTATGTACCATAAACTAGGGTCACACTATCCTTCCAATGTCACAATAGCAAACATAATCAAAGTAACAAGGAAACTATGACCAAACCCCACTCGCAGCAAACAAAACAGATAAAAGAAAAATAATAAAAGACACTACTAACCACTCTACTAATAAGTCATGCTCAACTAATACTTTCACTAAAAAGCAACCCCGTTAGCAGTGCTAAAATTTGATCTACCCTAACTCAATTTTTGTTAAAACACAAGTCGGGGGGATTATGAGTCAAAGATAGAGATTTATATTCTACACATGTTCTTACTGCTAAGCTACCAAGGGGTAGTAAGCGGAAAGCCCTTGGTTTGTCCACAAGGATGCTAGGGCTCAAGTATTAATTAAAACACTACCTCGAGAGGGTTTTCAATCCACACAAGTGAAAGGAAGAACTAGTAGTGTAGACGAGCAACTAGGGAGGTGGTGTTTTCAACTAATAACTACAAGCATGCAATTGACAAACAAGTAAAATATTTATACTAGGCACTTGTGAATCATTTAGCAACATGGTAGTTTTAATGCTTCAATCCTCGATTCATTCACATATAGACATACAAAAGATCCATCAGTGTGTTCACAATACGTGGTGTGGCCGATGGCATACACTTCCTCAACCCTTTCACGGTGGGTGCACTCACAACCCTCCATCGGCACCGCCATCATAATTAAGGGAGTACAACGCGGTCCGACCATCATTTCAGGTCTATTTCTCTCTCATGCTATTACGTCCTAGGCTTTCACCATGAGTGCAACTACTCCCTCCCGGGTCCTATATATGTTAGGCCCAAGGTTCGTAGGCACCTCATCTGTCACACTAAGGTTTCAACATAACACCTAGCTTGCTGCTATTCACTATCTCTCCCCGCAACCTCTCGGATAACAATTACAAAGTCAACGAAGGCTGGTGCAGTGGCAAATAGGTCAGAGCATTCTCGAATCCCCTGTACACACACCCACGCGGGCACGTTCTCCCTACCCATTCTGGCATCCAAGTTTCTCTTCCCAGGGGGGTATCAGTGATTGCACCATACAAGAGTATATCCCAAAGTGTTTGCTTATATGTGGTGTATTACTCATGCATTAATAACATTCAAGAACAATCACAAAAATATCATAAACACAAAGATAAGATGAATCTAATAAATCTCATATAGCATTTAGAACATACCAAGTGCCAAAATGAATCTCAAGCTAATCTAACTACTCCCTAGACATGGAATTCAAATATAGATTTGAATTCCACATCTTTTGGTCAAAGCAAGAAGAAAAGAAAAGAAAATATTACAAAACCTACCAAAAGAACTCCTTCTTTCTCTCCAAGCTCTCTCCTCTTCAAATGTGTTTCCAAATATGATCTAACCTCCTTGAATGAGTAGACTAGGGTCTTATTTATAGTAGCAGTATATTGGGCCTAAAAAGAGGACCAAAATAGGCCAAAAGTAGCAAAACCCTAGGTCAGCCACCAAGGTTTCACGGGCTGGCACGGATGCCACGACCTATGAAGCATGCATAGCCATGAGACACCAGATCTGCCATGGTCCATCAATACAGCCATGGCTCATGGGATCTGGTGTGGTCTGTGAAGCTAGGATCGTGCCACGGTCCATGAAAGTTTTCACGGACTGCAAGCAGTATGTAGTTTTTTCTTAGAGTTTTCCCATGGTCCGTGAAGGTTTTCACAGACCGCGAACAGCTTGTTACTTATGCTTAGAAATGTTTTCATGGCCCGTGAAGGGTTTCACATATTGCGAGCTATTTGTTGTCTAGCTCAGAAGTCTTCTCACGTTCCATGAAGGTTTTCATGGACCATCTCCATACTTAGCAAAATTCTTCAACTCTCTATCCCCTTGCTTCACGGCCCAGTGCTTTCATCAAGGCCCAGCACCTTGCCTCGTGGAGGTCTCATGTAGGTCTTCAAGGAACTATGGATTCTTTTGTGGTGCGGGTTGTGAAGATTGTCATGGGCCGCTGGTGCTTGACTATACGCAGTCCATAACTAGCCGCTGATTCTCCATTGGATGAACTTTGTTTGCTTGTCACGGGTGAACCGTTAGTCCAAATCGGGAGTTATAGTAGTTGATTTTGTAGTGCTCATGAAGACACATTTCAATGGAACCAGCCTTAAAGGCTAATTCTTCCTGGATCATTCTCGGACTAAGGCAACACTCATCGGGCCACGATTCACCATTTTCTTCTTTCACCATCTTGAACTCTGAAGCAATCTATCTTTGGCTTCAATCTCCCTCTACCACGCATAGATGTTTGTGGCCTTTGTCTACTACCATTAAAATGTGAATGGCCTTCAAATATTCTATCGTTAAAAACAAATGGCCTCGGAAGAATGTAATGTAACAAATAGCATTCACGGGTGACCTACTAAAGGTACTCATAATAAAGACCAAGGAGCCCGTGAACACGAGATGTCAAGAATCACTAATTAAGTATACAAAATGAAAGATTCATAACAGAAAACCAAACTTGGCTGTCTAAACCCTAGTCATGTAAACTCAACTAATGTCGCCAAACTGCCAATCAAAAGTAACTAAAACTATATTAAATGCATTGGTTAAAGCATGTGAAAGGGTGCAAATCACTTATCCTGGAGTAAATAGAATACAAGACAAAGAATCAAGTGAAATGTAGCATGCAAGAAAAAGTTAACCGAGGCATTCAACTTATTCCATGATTATCCTATTTCCATCAAGAAAGTAAGAATCTCCTAACTCTCACACTCCCCAAAAAACATAAGTAATAAAACCACCCAAAAGTAAAGTGTGGAAAAAGGTATGCCCAAAAGATTAAGTGTCACGCTAGCTTACTTTTCACGAAATGATCCCAAAAGCAATCATAGAGCCGTCCTAAAAAACAATCCACCACGGAAGCATGCATTCAACCTTTTTTATTTTTTTTAGGTTTTCATCCTAGCTTGAATACACAAAGGGTACTCACTTCTCACCTTTTTCAACACGGCCTCTCATTTTTGCCTAGGCTTGTAAGCGTAGCCGGCTTAGCTTCTCATTTTACATAGGCCTTTTGACCTATCCGGGCTTTTCCTAATGTTACCCAAGTTGCCCTTTTGGGTTTTCGACTTGTCCAGGTTTTTAATTTTTTTTTTCCTTTTTCAAAAATTTTCAAAATGCTCTTAGAAAAGCTATTAGCTACATAGAATCAACTAAACAAATCATAAGTTCTATCTAATCCCCTTCCTCACACTTAAATCTTGCACTATCCTCAATGCATATACAAAATCAAAGAACATATGTCAAGGGAAAGAAATAGGAAAGCACTTACAATGAAAAAATGAACACTAAACTTCACCCTTGATGGCACAATCATGGAATGTAAAGAACAAACTACCATCACCCTAATATACTACCCTAACCTCTAGTCAAGAAAGTTCAATCTAACCACTATCATTCATCACAAATTGAATAAGGAGTCAAATCACAATGGAGAGTTACCTCTTGTGTCTCGACATGTGTGTCTTAGGAGTTTTAAGGGTAGGTGGGTTTTGGGTGATACTTTGGTGGTGGTTGGGTGGTGGTAGGGAAGAAATGGTGATTGGAATGTAGGAAAATATGTGATCTTCATGGGTTGTGCACGTCTACACGCCCCACGAATTTGGGGTTTGGTTCTTCTCCCCGTCCACCATTTTTATCATCACGAACCATATTTGTCTACATGTTTCATGAGTTTGACTCCCCATTTTCTCACCTTCCTAAAAGAACCATATGTTTCCTACGAAAAAAACATGCACACCAAGTGTAATAACCCAAAAACAAAAGGCTACAAATAGAAAAACACACCAAAAATACTAAGCTAATCTAATTTTTCAAAACTTGGGTTTCCTCCCAAGAAGATCCATGTATCCAAGGTCATCAGCACGACCCTAATGTTATCCATAAGATGCATGTTTGTACCCCCATCACCTTGGACAACCAAAAAATAAGAGGTGGGGGTAATAATCTTCCAAGAGGAAGATTTAGTAGAGGAGGAGTCAACCTTGGAGGGAATAGGCGGTATGGAAGCTTAGCAGATTCAATTTGCTTCCCTATGGGTTCCTCTAAGGTTTCCAAAAATGTGGGAATAGGTTTTATAGGTGGAGGTAGGGGTGAGCACTACCACAAACACCTCCCTATAGCACCAGTTTTAAAAACCGGTGCAAATAATGTAATAGCAACGGTTTTTATTTTGTTAGCACCGGTTCTAAAATCGGTGTTAATTTAGCACTGGTTATAATTATGTTAGCACCGGTTTCTTTATAATAACCGGTGTTAAAATAATAGTGATTATAAAACCGGTGCTAGAATTGATGAAAACCGGTGTTAAACTAACACCGGTCAAAAAACCGGTGGTAAAAATAACGAAAACCGGTTTTAAATTAGCGGTGCTAAAAATTGGCATAACTGGTGAGTTGAAAATTTTGGCACCGGTGCTAAAAAAATTTAAAAACCGGAGCTAAATTTGCACCTGCTTGAAAACTGGTGCTAGAAATTTAAGAAAACCGGTGTAAAGTATATATTTGGCACCAGTTTTAGAATCCGGTGCTAAAAAATTAAAGAAACCGGTGCTAAAAGAATTCCGGAGAAAAAAGTGCAAAAAAATGGCACCGGTTTTACGTACTATTCACAAAAACTGGTGCTAAATTGAGCATTTAATGCTGCGAACTACCCCTCTAAAATTAGATCTAAACTTGTAGTTTCCTTCTCCCTTCATAGATGGAAGATATTTTGGATGGTGAGCAATAACTCAAAGCAATGAAGACCTGTGGATGTAAGTTTTCATTAACTTCTTGGAATTTCATTCAAATAGCTAGTAGTTATAATAACCATAAATGCATGCTTGGAGAGAGTTGATTCACATTTATTAATGGTTTCTATATGCTTTATGTCGATTTAGTATCATGTTGTGAGAGTGTAAATGAGTGTAAATGTTGACATGGTTGTGTTTGTTTTGGTAGATGGTATATATATATGTGTACCCCAAAAACAAGTTGATCGATTCACATACATATACACATACATGACACTTTTAGTATTGTGTAGCAAATTGATTGTGTTTATTTTTATTATGTTTGAACAATGAAAATTTGTGTGATTGTTTATTATGTGTTGTTTAGATACAACTGATCGAGAATCGATGTTTGCGTGGAGGAAAAAAATGGTTAGCTATCCAAGTGTAGCTAGAGGGAGTGGTGAACATAATGCATTTATTGATTCGTTTCTTGATTATGCCTTTAGTCGGGAGGAGAGGATACTTTTTCCATGCAAAATATGCTTGTGCCGTGAATGGCTTGATGATCGTGGGCTTGTTAGATTTCGCTTGTTGAAGAACAGATTTGACGGAAGTTACATTGTATGGACATTTCATGGAGAGGTTGAGCAAAGACATAACGGTGGTTTTGACAAGGTAGATGGAAACAAATGTACCGTTGATGCTATGTTCGATGACATTGTAAGAGATTTTGAGGGGAAGCCTAAAATGTTGAGTGCTTCGCTCGACGAAAAAGAGAAGCCATTGTATCCGGGATGTAAAAGTAAGGATACCATAATCTCTTTTTTTATGGAGGTTTTCAATTTGAAAGCTAAAAGTTCTTGGAGTGATACAAGTGTGAATTCACTCCTAAAGCTTCTAAAGAATAAGTTTTTGGAAGGGAATGGAATACCGAGAAACTTTTACGAGGCCATGAAAATATTGTGTCCACTCGGTTTGGAATACAAGAAAATACATGCATTTCCAAATGATTGTGTGTTGTATGACGGTGATTTGAAAGACGCGGTTGAATGTCCCGTGTGTAAACATTCAAGATATAAGGGTGTGAGGAATGATGATGATGGGTGTTTGGCTAACAAGCAGAAGAAGGTGCCATTGAAGTGTATGTGGTATCTTCCTTTAATTCCTAGGTTAAAGAGGTTATTCACGAATTCAAAAGATGCAAAGAACTTACATTGGCATGGAGAGCGGGAAAGACCAAGCGACGACAAGATAAGACATCCAGTAGACGGTGAACATGGAGAAATTTTGACAAGTGATATCCTTCATTTGGTTCGGAGGTTAGAAATTTACGCCTTGCATTGTGTACTGATGGGATGAATCCATTTGGTAATATTTCATCGAAGCATAGTTCTTGGCCCATGATGTTGGTTATATATAATTTGCCCCCTTATTTGTGCATGAAACGTAAATATGTTATGATGCCTTTGTTAATCTCAGGTCCTAGACAACCTGGGAACGAGGTTGATGTGTATTTGAGATCAATATTTTTTTATCTACCATACTGGGAGCATCTTGAGGTTAGGCATTTCCTAGACGTGATGCATATTGAGAAAAATGTTTGTGAAAGATTGATAGGCGCCCTCTTTAATATTCCCTGGAAGACGAAAGATAGTTTGAATGCTCGGTTGGACTTGGTTTATTTGGGAATCAGGAATGACCTCGCCCCAGAAGTGAAGGGTAAGAGGACTTACTTGCCCCCTGCACCTTGTACATTGTCAAAGGAGGAGAGAATCTCAGTTTGTGATAGTTTAAAATCAGTGAAGGTCCCAGTTGGTTATTCATCGAATGTGAGTCGGGTAGTTATGAAGGATTATCGGATGACCGGCTTGAAATCTCATGGTTGTCATGTTTTGATGTAACAACTGTTACCTATTGCTATTCGTAGGGTAATGGAGGCCAATGTAAGGTACTCAATCACTAGACTTTGTTTATTTTTTGCTTCCATATGCCGGAAGTCTATTGACCGGGACCATTTGGATGTCCTACAAAAAAAGGTTGTTGTTGTGCTATGCAAGTTGGAAATCTATTTCCCTCCATCTTTTTCTTGATATAATGGTTCACTTGGTTGTTCATTTAGTGCGGGAGATAAAGATATGAGGTCCGGTTGGTATGCGTTGGATGTATCCTTTCGAGCGTCACATGAAAGTCTTCAAGGGATACGTGAAATGTATGAGTTGGCCGGGTGCTAGTATTGTTGAGAGGTATGTTTCCGAAAAAGTAATTGAATTTTACTCTAGCTATTTGGAGGAACATAGAAACTTTGGGGTTCCCCAGAATCGACATGTTGGAAGGAAGGTGCACAAACCGAGGTCAAGGGGAATGTTATTTACTCCATTGAATAGTGATCTGATGTCAGTTCATTTGTATGTGTTGAGGAATTGTATGGAGACTACTGCTTATATGACCAAGCACCTTAATTTGATCACAGAGTCTCATCCCACGTGGCCCCCTAATAAAGTTCAGTTGGAGCACAATCAGATGTTTGTGAATTGGTTATATGATCGATGCAATGTAGGTGATTACGACCCAAAAATTAGAGCATTTGCAAGGAAGCCTAACTGCACAGTTTTAAGGTATTCCGGATATGACATGAACAATTTCTGTTTTGCTACTAGGGACCAAGATTTAAAGAGCACAACACAAAATAGTGGGGTATACATTGAGTCGGAGACAATGTGGCAAGCAAGTAACAAAGACAATAAACCAGTCCGAGCTGTGATATCGTTTTTTGGTGTTATTGATGAGATTTGGGAGATTGACTATGGAGAATTCAAGATTACGGTTTTCAAGTGCCAGTGGTTTGATAACACAATTGGAGTTCGAACTAATGACACAATGGGATTTACCCTTTTTTACCAGAGTCGTGAAGCATATGAAAATGATCAGTTTATTTTGGCCGAACAAGCAATACAAGTTTTCTACGTAAATTGCCCGTGCAATGTAGGTTGGTCTGTTGTGTTACAAGGTAAGAAATTCTCTTTTCGTGATGAAATTTATTTTGAAGTTACAATTGAAAGGTTAGAGTTCCCCTCTATTTCCCCTCTACTTAATAACAACGGGATTGAGGTGGGAGCAATACGGAGGAAACACAGAGATGGAATTTGGATAGATGAAGATGGCCAAGAAATTTGAGATGTTCAATCCAAGAAGAGGAAGATGGTGGAAGACTAGCGGGGGTCGAGCAATGAATTTGAGATAGAATTTTTGTAGTGTGTTGTGTTTTGTACCACTGTTAACTATTCTACAACTATGTTCCAATTGGTCCTCATTTTGAGCAGCTCTGTGAGCTGCAGCGTGCTGCCACTGTTTTGGTAAAGCTTGGACAAAATTAGCTACATTTTCCTATGGTAGGTGCTGCCTGCTGCGGCGCGCTGCAGCTATTTTGGTTCAGTGTGCTGCAACTTTTTCACACACACATTACCCGTTTTGAGTTGCTCGTTTCTTTCCTCTAAGACAAGAACATGAATACGTTACGAGCCTAGAAAAGTAAAATTAAAAAATCACATCCAAAGAGTAGTAACATAGTATAAATATATGTTTTGGAAATAAAAATCTCCAAATCAAAGTTCCATATAAACCTAGAAAAAGAAACAACCTGACAAAATGAAGAAGTGAGCTCAATGTAGGTAGTTAAACCTCGCGTGAGCTATTCTCCCTAGTGTTGGACGATGGCGAATCTATGGTAAGGATTGTACCCAATTCCTTGATTCTCTCGCTACACATGACTGTAAGGATCTTCCCAACCTGCGATGTCCATCGTACCAAGTGATCCACCTTCAGTTGTAATGCTGCCATGCCCCCATTCGAGTTCTCCTTAGACGATTTACTTGTTGCAGGCCTGGATTACTCAGCCATATTCTTCTTCTTCGAGAATATTAGAGGGTTTATGGGAAGCTTTGGCATCATTGTGACATCATCATCTTTGAATTTGCAACCTGCTTCCAAAATATGACAACTGTGATAACAATAATAAGGAAGTGGATGATGCACCCAAATATTGCTCGGGATCTAAAAAGTCAGAGGAAGAAGAAGAAACTATGTTAAAAGATGACATGAGTGAGAGCTTTGACAAGTTTGAGATTAAAGAGTATTGCAAGCGTAGAGGCACAACCATGTGCAAGTCCATGTTTCTATGGAAGCAAAAGAATCCCCTTAAAATATTCTTCGATGATGACTTCGAACACCTAGTTATGCACAGGCAATGGTCGATGTATGTTGTCTATGCCTTCCGACGAAGAATCCACTTTGGGACATGGCATAATTGGAAATCAGTCCCAGACCATGTAAAGAAAGATGCATGGGAAGACATTCTCGTAAGTGTGTTCTAATCCTCCATTTCCATAAGTTCATGTCAACTTCATTACATTTTGCACTAACAACTTGTATCGTTCTCCACTAGATTAGCTGGAATGTACAAACCAAAATGATGTTCAATGAGATAAATAAGCTCTGAAATAAATGTACAATTTATGAAGGAGAAAAGTTGGGGAATTGGAAGACTAAGGTGGCTCACAAGTACATCGTGCAAAAAAATTGGGTTCTTGTGCATGGAGAGACTATCGCTGGATGGATAAAAATGAGTGGGAGCTATTTGTGAAACACATATCAACCCCTGAATTCCAGGTAATTCCTTGAAAAGTATTAATCTCTAGTCATTACTTTGTGAGAATTTTACAAAATTGATGGACAAATAGGCATTAAGTGATGCAGCAAAAGTAAGTGCCTCACAGAAGGAGTACATCCATCACACGGGCAGTGGAGAGAATTTTAGGGTTGCAATAGAACTCGAGAAGAAGAAAAGAAAGGCTAAAATTGATGAGATTTTGGATGACTGTCAGAGTGTGGAAGAAGCGGAGGCTTTAATTCAAATTATGGATTTCAAACTGGACCGCTCGGAGGTGTTCCTTGAAGCTAACTGGGACAAGAAATTATCGACCTACACCAACGACTCCGTTAAAATAGCAGCCCCCACTATTGTGAGCATAATTCATAATTGATTCTATCTCTATTAATATTCTCAATTGGAATGCATAGTAATGGTTGGCATATGTTTTATTTCCTAGAAAAACCTTTTGGATAAGAAGCAAAAGGGAGATTTGGTTATACAAGGAAAAGAAGATATTCTCGTTCAAGCAACGGGTAAGAAGGATCATAGGGGTCGTCGGAGAGGTTGCCCCGCAATGTCCAACGTGAACGAGGCCCTACCACATATGACTGTGAGCCGTTATGCATCTAGTGGATGTGGGAGCACAAACACAAAACCATCTGAGGAAATCTCAAATTCAAACAAACTACCAACATATGTCATCGAGCTCACGGAAAGAATTTTTTCCTTATTTGAGGCCCAAAAAAATTGGCTAGCTGGACAATTGGGCAAAGCTATTCCCCCACACTTGGATGCCCGCAATTTCCTTGCTACATATTCCACCCCCACAAATAAGGAAAACCGGGTATTCATTCCTTCAGCATCTGGATGTAGTGACCCACAAGGAACCATAGCGGATGACAAGGTATTCCATACCATGAACCACATCGTTAGATCCTTTCTTGCTCTGTGATTGTTAGTTTCTGGATTTCAATTTCTTGTAAAAAATATTTTGTGGGGATACATTTACTACTAACACGTTCATTTTGGATGTTTGTAGTTTTGGCCTAGTTATATCTTCATCTTGTTCTTTCCCCCGTAAACTGAGAAAATGTCTGTTTGACAAAATATTTTTATTTGAGAGACAGTTCCTGGTAGATGAACATTGAAAGCTGCAGCGCGATCTAGCTCTCAGTCTCAGCTGAAAACTGAAAACTGAAAGCTGCAGCGCGCTGCAGCCTTCAGCAGCTACATGTAGAATTCATTTCTTGTTATAATCTATCGATTGCACTTATGAAATTATTTAATTTTCTTTACTTAATAACACTTACTTATTTTTCAACCAATGTACTTCCCCAATCTCTAAATTTATTTCTCAGATAGGAAAAAAGTGCTGCCTATATGTTTTAAACCATAATGGAGAAAGGGATGTAGCTGCATTTGGTATCTTGTTTCCAAAGGACAAGAAAATGAACTTACCCATCAAGTGGGAGCAAGTAAAGCTTTGTGATCATTCCCAAGGAACCTTTGCCGAGTGAACACAAAGAATTTGAGTTTGTCACTGAAGCCATTGGATATAACGTTCTATGGTCGGGAAAGCTGAAGTGTCATTGGGCAACAGGATGATGAGGTGTGATAATTGTATTCTTCTTCTTATCGAATCATATATATCTTTCTAGATATTACTAAAACATAATATGTTGTTTATCTGCTTACGTAGGAGAATGAGCAGCTACCGCCTCCGCAAGAATTGGTAGTTGATGAAGATGGAAGTCCTCAAATAAACCTCACACCAAAATTTTCCAAGGACACTACATAGGTTAAACAAATAATCATATTAACTGGCTATGACATCTAGATACATATTATTAACACACTGCCCCTTACAAGAGGTGGTGGCTAAGAAAGATACTCCGCATGGAGAGGTGGTCGCTCGATCAGTAAAAGGAGAGGTACACACCCCCAGACTATTTCATTCTAGCCAATTTTTTCCAATGCATAACTAACATTTTACCCATTAGCAATTTGCAAAAGAAAATACTAAATCAACGGAGAATGGGCAACCAAATCCTCCCATGTCGATTTCTAACCATTACATTTTTGTGAGAACCCATTTTAGCCTTTACAATATGATCCACTTCTGAATTATATATAACATTATTAGATTCTCAGTGTAATAGGGGGCCACGGAAGACCAAGAATGCGTCGCCGTTGTTCAACAGATTAATGATGCTTTAAAGCTATCTACACAAATATGTGGACCAAACAAAGTCTTCCGCATCAATTTCAACGCGAAGGTGTTTGGATCAGAAGAAGTCTACACAACCATATTTACTGACAAGCTAAGACTGTTCATAAGCAGCTTGGACGTAGAAGATGAAATGGAGTGGATCAGTGGGTGCCAACTCTATATATGGGCATCGTAAGAATTGCATGGTTGCATTATTTATAGATAGATGTATCATTATATTTGTTTTACTTACAATATTATTTTGCCAGATACCTTTGTGATGGGGTGGTTCATGGAGGTCACGTCCATTTTATTCCGGCCTCTTCAAATTCAATGGCTTAAAAGGCAAATCAAAGGGTCAAATTGACTACGGACAAGGTTTTGGTTGTCATGTGTTGCACTCAAGCGAGGATGTACGTCTTCCCGTACAATCGAGAGTAAGTTCCATTTGTTTTCTGAGTTGCTAGACCTGGCCACATGGAAGCAATAGAAACCATATGCTGTGATTTTATTTTCAAAAAATATTTTAAGTATTTTGGTGTTTCCTTTTTTATAGGGACCATTGGTTTTTGCTCATCTTCGTACCGAAAATCGATCTAGTATATTGCATCGACTCAATGACTGGGGGAATTTTCAAACGAAATAGGGCGAGCCTTAAATTGATTCATTTGTAAGTGCAACACATTCATGTCAATCCTTCAACTTCAATGTTTTACAAAAATGTTTGTTCACGTAAATGTGTTCTTGTATGTTTCTCACTTTCTTGGCTCGATTATTTACAATTAATGTTAATTAATATATTTTCATATATTGTGTGACCCCCAATTTCTGAAAATATTTTTTTATATGCTGACATAAATATGTTTTCATCGATTGTAGGATTGCAAAAAAATATCAACGGTTCAATTCTGACCAAAATAGCTCCTACCCTTCGAACTGTACGTGGAATGTCACAAACACGTATTATCCCATAATGTCATATTTCATCTGTCATTTTCATGTTCGTAATCGTTTCAACAAATTCTCTTTTACATCAGCACAAGATACAAAGTAGTACTTGGGAACGTGGATACCATTGCATGTATTACATGGAAAACATTGTTAGGCATGTGCATGACATTGACATTATTCCGGTACATTTTCCAACATTGCTTTTATGTATTTGTTATTCTCTCACATATGTATCCATTTCTAACATGTGATTTAATACATTGTTTCAGTCATTTCCAGAAGATTATACTCCTCTCGGGAGCGATGAACTGCCGAGAATTGCTCTGAAATGGGTTTGTATTTTTGTAAAATGTACTCGGCCAAAATGCATAGCTCAATTGAATGTCATACAGGGACTTGCCTCCATCATTGGATAGTGGTTTATATTATCTCTTATGAGAAAGGTAATTGACCTTCACATTTGATACATGTCATCTTCGTGATGAGGGGGGTTCTAGTATCTTAGGCCACTAAGAAACACGACATGCTCTTGTTTTGCTAGTCAAAAATTATAGTTGATCGAATTCAATACTTTTTTCAACCTACTTCTTGTCTATGCATCATGGTTGCTCAGAATTTGTTCTATTTTTATTCGTGCACTGATTTACATTGCTACGCACAAAAAATAATCGGTACCATCCTTGACAAAGAACACACCGGGTTGGAAAACAAGCGTGAAAAAGAAACTGGCTGCGTGAAGATGAACTAAAAGAGCGGCAGCGTACTGCAGCTTACAGTGACCACAATAGTTAGTTACGCATTTAACACCGGTTTCTTCCGATTACAAAATCGGTGCTAAAAATAACCGGTGCAAAATTTACGATTTTAGCATCGGTTTCAAAACCGGTGCTAAAAAATAAACCGGTGAAAATATACACTGTTATCACCGGTTAAAAAACCAGTGTAAAAAAATAACCGGTCCTAAATTTACACTTATAGGACCGGTTTTTAAACCGGTGCTAAAAACAACCTGTGCAATATATACACCTCTAGCACCGGTTCAAAAAACGGTGCTAAAATTAACCGGTGCAACATACACACTTTTAACACCGATTTAAAAATCGGTGCAAAACAATAACCGGTGCAAATAAAAAATTTTATCAGTGGTTTAAAAACCGGTGCTAAATATACAAATTTAGAATCGGTTTTATAACCGGTACTAAAAATAACCGATGCAAAATATACAATTTTAGCACCAGTTTACAAAAAGTGGTGCTACAAAATAATATTTAGCACCGGTTTTAAAACCGGTGTTACAAGGACAAATTTAACACCGGTTTTACATAGCACCGGTTACAAAAAAACACTTGTGCTAATTTGGTACATTATAGCACCAGTTTTTTAAACCGGTGCTAATAGAAGAAATTTAGCACCGGTTTTTTTCAAACCGGTGCAACCGTATCATCGGTTACTTAGAAACCGATTTTGTTACCAACCAATAACCGGTGCTACGAAGCAAAAAAAACCGGTGCTACAAGTGTGTTCCTGTGGTAGTGGAAAATACACTACCACAGCAACCCACCTCTAGCACCGGTTTTTTTATGTTCTAGCACCAGTTTTTTCGTAAAAAAAACCGGTGCCTAAGTAATCGGTGCTAAATTAGCACCGGTTTTTTTTCAACCAGTGCTAAACTAGCACCGGTTTTTTTGTTAGCACCGGTTTTTTTTGTTAGCACCGGTTTTTCAACCGGTGTAGCACCGGTTTTTTTGTTAGCACCGGTTAAAAAACCGGTGCTAATTTATTAACGACGTTGAAAAAAAATCCCTTCCTCTGAAAGCTGCAGCGCACTGCCGCTTTCAGAGAAAGGGAAAAAGACTCAAAATTAACAATTTTATTCCAAATTAATTTAATAATAAAATCAACTTCACAAAATTAATAATTTATTTCCACATTAACGTAATTTATTTCGATCTATTCGGTTCGGGTCATTCAATTGTTTTACTAAAAAATCAAAAACCAAATCCGACCCGAATTATTCAATTAACCCAAATTATCCAAACCGAATTCAAAATTTGAATTCGATTTGAAACTGAATTCTACCGAATAAACCAAATTGTTTCCAATCTTATTTGAATTCGGTTTGAAACCGAATTCTACCGAATAAACCAAATTGTTTCCAATCTTAATCAAATTGAATTCAATTCTATCTTTTTTTTGGCCCACAATAATTATGGGCCAAACTAAAAAACAAATAAGCATGTTAAAATTTTAACTTTAAATTAACAATTACAGCCCAAAAATTCAAGGCCAAGTAATTTGTCATTTATGGCCCAATTGCATCTAATGCTTTGCCTTAGAAAGAATGGAGGAGTTCCCTAGTATTTATAGTTGAAATTTGAAGGCTAAGTCTCCACTATTTCCAATGTGGGACTAATGTAGTAAGGCTAAGTCTAAAGCCTTTGCTGCCTTGCTTCTTGACTTCATCTCTACGGCTTCAATTTCATGTTCCATTTTCCACTTTTTCTTCCATTATTATTATTTATTTGTTGAATTTATTATGAGTCTGTCTCTTGAAAGACGTTATTTCCATAAGTCATGAAAATATTATGGTTTAAAATGCAAATTAGAATAAATGAAGATAAAATTTATGGGTTGAATGAATCGGGTTATAAACTTTATAACTACTACACGTTGCATAATAAAATTTTGATATTGCAACTAAGATATTTTACTTTGTATTATTATAATTAAACCATATTTTTCCATAAGCCTACGGAATAATGGAAAGATGGTATTTCCAAAAAAATTCCATTTATTATTACATTATTTAATTTGAGGAGTATTTTGTGACTGAGCATTATTTAATACCGTTTGATCTCAAATCCTTTTTAATTATTATTATTACCCTATTAATTTGACTTATGTTTTTACCTTTTCCATACATGATGAATGTGTTTATAATATATTTTTATGATTTATTTCTCTTCTATTTATATAAGTAATTTAAATACATTTAGAGGGTGAAACAAAAATTCCACTATTAAATTAACCAATGCTAGATTTAAAGGCTCCGGCAGCGGAGGGTGGCAGCGCCAGTGGTAGAGGATCCTCCTCAACCCATTCAACTCGACAACGAGCAAGGACCTGCTAATAACAATAAAAAAATCAATTAAACGGTGAAGAGATGACGGAACCATCACGTCGAGACCGCAAATCAAAGATTAAAATTAGAAAATGAGAAAAAAAACAAGTAAAGAGACGAACCTAGGGTTTCATAGAAGAGTGAAGAAATGGATGGAGTAAATCGGAGCACAGAAGAGCATATCTGAGCAGATTGGAGTGGGGTGGACCGTGGAAGAGAAAATGAAGGAGGAGCGGAGCTGCGGAGGAGAAACGGCAGAGGAAAAATGGAGGAAGAGCAAAGGACGAATAGAGAACGGTTGGTGAATTGGGCAAGAAAGATGTATTATTATTCTAATATAATTACATAGAAGTCCCTACCCCTTTTCTTATTTTAATATAGACCTCACTCTCACCATAATTTTGGGTGAGACCGTTTCACCCAAGTCTTTGTAATTTATTATATACTAGTTAAAGTAAGGCTTGACCATTGATTAGTTAAAGTCAACTTTGTTATTAGTGTTTATATATTGAAAGTCAAGTAAAGTTTGACCGTTGATTAGTTAAAGTCAGCTTAGTCACTAGTTTTTATATATAGAAAGTCAAGTAAGGTTTAACCGTTAATTAGACAAAGTCAAACATTTTTATTAGTATTTATTATATACTAATTCAAATAAAGTTTGACCGTTAATTAGTTAAAGTCAACTTTATTATTAGTGTTTATATATTGAAAGTCAAGTATAGTTTGACCGTTGATTAGTTAAAGTCGGCTTAGTCACAGGTTTTTATATATAGAAAGTCAACTAAGGTTTAACCATTAATTAGACAAAGTCAGACATTTTTATTAGTATTTATTATATACTAATTCAAATAAAGTTTGACCGTTAATTAGTTAAAGTCAACTTTGTTATTAGTGTTTATATATTGAAAGTCAAGTATAGTTTGACCGTTGATTAGTCAATTATAGTTTGACCGTTGATTAGTCAAAGTTAGCCTAGTTATTAGTGTTGGGAAAGTCTCAGGAAAGGTGGCCTTTCCATGAGCTTATGGACAGTCCTCAAAAATACTTGCCTAAAATGTTGTAATTTTTTTATAAAATTTAAATATTTCATTTTATAAGTTAAAACAAATAATAATATGTATTTGAAGGTGAAAATATAAAAATATATAATCTAACAAAATTTCAAAATTTTTAAATTTTGTATGTAATTTAAGAAATGCAGTGTATAAGGTAAGAAATAAGTGACGTGTCCATATCATGGACAAATACCAAGATGGATACATGCAGAAGACACTGGGATTGAAGCGCTAAATAACTAGAGGACCATGGCATTTCGACTGGTATGGCAGTTCAAGTGCTGGAGGCTTTCGAGAGCTCGAGCAGGCACTCGAGTCCTGGAGGCATTCGAGTCCTCGAGGGGTATGGTAGAGGTTCGAGGGGTTGGGTGGTGGTTTTATAGGGGAAAAATGACTCGAGGGCCATGGCAGTTCAAGGGGAGATTTCGAGTGGTGGAGGTCTCCGAGTGCTCGAGGAGGCTTTCAATTTCTCGAGGCTTTCCCGTTCTCGAGGCATTCGAGTCTTCGAGGCATTCGAGTACTGGAGGTATTTGAGTCCTGGAGGCATTCGAGTCATGGAGGTGTCTGAGTCATGCGGTCGTCCGAGTCCTCGAGGAGGCCTCCGATTTCTGGAGTCCTCGAGGAAATTTTTTTTTGGCAATTTCTTTGGCGGGAAAATTCCAAACCGGTGTTATTTTTTCCAAAACCGGTGCTAAATTTTCCAAAACCGGTGCTAAATTTTCCAAACCGGTGCTAAATTTTTTCCTTGAAGGCTAATTCTTCTTGGATCGTTCTCACACTCAAGCAAAACTCATCGGACCATGACTCACTATTTCTTCCTTGGCTGCTTTGAACTCCAATGCCGCCTATCTTTGGATTTATCCTTCTAATACTACTATTTGATGTCCATGGCCTTCATCTTCTACCATTCTGTAGGTGAATGGCCTTCGATCTCTTCTACCATCCTTGCGAACGGTCTTCAATATCTTCTACCGCTCTTAAGAACGACCTTCACATAGAATGTAAACAAAGAGTACCCACGAGCGACCGACAATAGATCCTCACAAGGAAGATCAAGGGATTTAGCCTTCAAGGCTGATTCCATTCAATTTTTGTAGACTGGTGGTCTTTAATTAAGATGTCCCCTAGTACCAATTAAGTCTACAAAATGCGAGATTTAAACAAGAAAACCAAACATGACCGTCTAAACCCCTTGTCACGTAAACACAACTAATATTAGAAATCCACCAAATAAAACTAACTAAAAATTATGCCAAATGCATCGGTTAATGCACACACAATGAAGCAAATCAAAGCAGAAGAGAGATAGGGGTGATGGATCTTCAGGAAATTCACTTCCCCCTTCAAAAACAGGCATGTTAACAAATCTAGTTCACAAACTTTGGTGCAAACTGAGAGTGAGTCCATTGGCAATGGGGATGGTATCTAATATCCTTTCCAACCTGTCTTTACCTGATACCATTGGCTGTGGCATGTATGCAACTGAACTTTAGTGATCTTCTATATATTTTGATCCCTCAATTATAAAATTGACTAACTTCATCTCGTGTGTTTTTGTCTTTTAAGGCCGGTGAAAGCCTTTTGCTCGCGAGTGAGCATCTTTCCAAGTTTTCTTCTCTTGAGGAATCACTGTTAGAAAATTATGAGGCACGAGAAGCTAAATGCATAGCTCTCACTTAAAGCTTCTCAGGAAAGGGCTGATGCTGCTATGGAAATGGAAAACCAGTTGAGAAGCATGCCAGGCTCATGGGGACAGAGGCAACTCGGCTTCGTGCTGAGTTAAAGGAGATGCAAACCAATGGCCCTGCTTCTACTCAATACCCTCAAATTTTGGTCAATCGACTCTGCAAGACCAAGTCATTCTATAAATTTTTTGAGGATGTTTCCAGTGATGCTCACACCGTTGGCTATTGCGAGGCTGTGAAGAATCAATGCAAACGGACCCCACTTACTTGCTGAAGAGTTTTCCTTTTATGAAGAAGTGTGTTGAGACCCTGGAGAAGATGAATGTGAAGCTGAACAAAGATTTTCTAGAAAAGATTGTTGATGGGGGGACATCCATACGCTTTGCTCTTGCATCTTTCCATCCTTCTCAATCTTTCCTATTCGGCTGATTAAAGGAGTGCAAGTTAGATTACCTGGACAATCTTCCATTTAAACCTAGCACTGATATTCCAACTCGTAATCTTGATGCCGGTGTGGGTAGTGAGGTTAATACGAGCATTGAAAAACCTGTTCAATAGCCAAACAAGGAGAATCCCACTCAATAACCAAGCAGCTGCTATCATTGTTCAGCCTCCGCCAACCTCCAAAGTTAGTTGATCTGTAGTGTACTAGATTTTTTTGGATTATTAATTGTAAACTTAAGACAATATTTTGATGTATGCATGTACTATTTATGTAACTTCCATTATGAATGTTTATTTCTTCTTCCTTCTTTACGTTTTCTCGCTGCCCTTACTTTTGTGTAGGGCTTCAATAATATGGTTGATCAGAAATACTTGAAAATAATTGTCTTTATGGGATGTGGAGATTTTTTTAAAAACCCATTAACTTGGTTCATGCCACTCAATCTTTCACCAAATATTGTGAGGTGGTTGTTTCTTTTTATCGTTTTTTGCGCAGAGAACCGCTTCCCTTATGTATTGGGTGGAAACTTTGTATTTTGTCTTCATCTCTCTGTTTGTCTACAAGTTATCCTTGAAGTAAGTTCATTCCTGATAGGTATAATTTTGAATCGCTTGGCAAAGACATCGTCCGTGATTTAGTTGGTCTTGAATTTGCTGACAAGTATATACGGCCGTTTAACCTCAATGTTCGTGTTGAAGAGTGGGCATTATGTTTAGGTATTTGTTGGGAGTATATGCTTCTTGGTATTGATTATCTTGAAAATAAGTGGAATACAACTGTAAAGGACACCCAGGATGCTTTGCGCAATTTGCGTAGGATTGTAAGCGAGCAGAACAGTCTGATTCATCGTTAACAATTGAACATGGTGAAGATGCTCCAGTAACAAGTAGAGGCTAAGGATTATGGAGCAAGAAAGACTTGTGAGACCCATCAGAAGACGTTAATTATTAATAAACAATGTGCCTGTAATAATGATGAAGAAAATAAGAATGAGTGTGATCACTTTTCAACTTTTGCTCTTGTTTAGCAAAGTAAGTTTGACGAGCAGTTTTCCCTAAACATATAAATGCGAAGTGAAAATGAGAAACTTCGAGCTGAATGTAACCATCTAGATTTTTCTGTTCACCAATTGTAGCAAACTTGTGTTGAGTACATAGGCTTCAAACTCTCAATTTGTCATCTCACAGACCTACTAGCAGTGGGGATCAGACTGTGGGAATCGGCAGGTAGAGGATTAATTTGTCTGAGGCTGTCCGCTTGCATATCCACATCCTAGAAGATGAAATACATAATTTAAAGGCTAAAATGAAGTGGTATGAAGAAACTGTTAACATGATAAGTATGCACCTAGACCGTGAGGAGTTTGGTCTTATAACCGACTTCAAGGAATATATGCTAGGTATCTTGGTCATATGGAGCGAAGGGGTTTGGCATGTCATTGTGCTTATTTACACATGAAATGGCGATATGAACATATAATTAGCAAAGAGTGTGAAACTGAGGAAAGCCATCGTAGGGCTGAGTATCTTCCTCTCGAGGCTGAGCACAGTTGTCGTCGTGGTGATTCATATTCATCCGGATCATCACGAGCCTCTAGGCATAGATAGTATGCAGTGACCATCTTTTCTTGAACGATAATGTTGTTTTTGTTGCTACTTTTGGATAATGTGGTTGTTTCTTTTTGTCTTTAAACTTTTATGTGCTTTTTGACTTTATGACTCTCTTTTACTCATACGTGGTCTCATATGATTCTATTCTAGTGGTTTTGAACATTGAAAATCTATTTATTGCAAAGCTGCAAGATCTATAGCTTGCTTTAGTCATCGTTTTGTTGGCATATCTACCATGTAGCAAGATCTATTGCCTGCTTTATTGAGAATATGTATTGTGCGAAGCCACAAGATCTATAACTTGCTTTTATCGTTGTTTTAGAGGAAGGTTTTCCAAATAGAAAGATCTATAGATTGCATTTTATTGAGAGTGCAAAGTTGCGAGATCTATTGCCCGCACTTGCTTCGTTGTGGGCATATCTGCCCTTTAGTCGAGTTCATGACTTGCTTTGTTGTACGTTATCCAAAAAAGTGAGTTTAGTGGAATTTATAATTGATGCTTATACCACTAACTCCATGTGTTGGGAATTTTCAACTTAGGGAAGTGAATGTAAAGTATAGAAGTTTGAAAAGGAAAGATTGTACTTCAAAAGATTCATACTGCGATAATATCGCCTTCAACACAAACATAGGGAGCGAAAACCACCAATGATTATATCATGGTTTTATACATGAAAGCTAGATTTTCTTCCCACTTCATTGATTCTACATGTGCCAAGTGTTAGGAACACTGCTCTCGTCCATTCTTTCTAGTTCGTAGTAGTTTGATCGGTGTGCCTTCATTATCTTGTACGGCCCTTCTCACTTTGGGCATAATATCCCTCTTTCTTCAGCTAAGCTAGCTTCATTTTTCCTTAGCACCAAGTTGCCAATTTGGAACTGTGTTTCCTTGACTTTCTGGTTGTAAGCTCTGGCTATCTTTTCCTTGTATTTGGTCTACTTGATTTAAGCATGCTCTATCTTTTCTTTGAGTTCTTACAAATTCAACCTCACCTTTTCTGGGTTAACGCGCTCCTTATAATGCTCAACTTGAATGCTTGATTTTCTTATTTCAACTAGAATTACCACTTCATAGCCATAAACCAGACTATACGGCATTTCTCCAGTTGGTTCTCGCACATATGTTCTGTATGACCACAAAGTATTGGGTATCTCATCAACCCAGCCTACTTGCTTTCCTTCAAATCTTTTCTAGATACCTTGAACGATCGTTCTATTTGTTACTTCTACCTGACCGTTCACTTTAGGGTGTGCTACATAAGTGAATTTCTGCATGAATCCTAGTTTTAGACACCATTGTGTAAAAACCCCACTTGTAAACTAAGTGCCATTGTCGGTGCCGATGGTCTGTGGTACTCCGAAGTGACAAACTATGTTCTGTCATACAAATTTTCTTGTTGCTTCAACTATCACTCGCCCTAGGGCCTTTTCTTCTACCCACTTCATGAATTAGTTGATCGCCATAATCAAAACTGCCAGCACTTCTCGAAAAATGTCCAATGAGATCAATACCCCAATTATCAAAAGGCCAAGTTCTGTGTATTGTTGTTAACGCCTACGATGGCTTGTGAGATATTGGAGCGTTCATCTGGAAGGTAGTATGGATTGTGAAACATGGTCGGCTAGTAATATACAGCTCGAATGATCTTTTTTGCTATCATTCGTGATCCCAGGTGTAAACTGCACATTCCTTTGTGTACCTCTTTTAAGATTTCGCTTTCCTGCAATAGGCCTATACAATTTATCCATGGAGATAAATAACCTTTCTTGTACAAGGTTCTGTCTTCATAGACATAATTGTGGGATCGTATTTCTAGCTTCCTGGTTTTCACCTTATCAGTCGATAGCTTTCCCTTGTTAAAGTATTCAACCAATGGTGTCATCCAATTTGCTCCTTGTTCTTGAACTGCTGCCACAGTTATCCAAGATGTGCTTCTGACTGGAATGACTTCCACTTTCACATCTTTGTGTTTGTATAATGACTCAAAACTTGTTGTTACTAGATTTCTTAAGTCATCTACCTTGGTATTTTCACTTCTTGGGACGTGTTGGATGTTGGAGTACTCAAGGTTAGCAATAAGTTGACGAATCCTGGTTAAGTATTTCATCAATTGCTCTTCCCGCACTTCGTAATCTCCATGTACTTGTTGGACCATTATGTGTGAATCGATAAATGACCGAACGCTCTTCACATTCATGTTAACTATGAGATCTAGGCTACATATTAATGCTTCATACTCAGTTTCGTTATTGGTGAGTGAGAAATCAAAGCGATGCGAATATCTGTATTCCTTTCCATTTGGGTTAATCAAGAACAGTCATGCTATGCATCTTTCCTTGCTAGATGCCTCGTCTACAAACAACTTCCATGTGATGTCATCCCATTTAGCCTTTCCTTTGTCCTCATCAAAAAATGTTATGTTTTTGTCTGCTGCACCCCCACACTTGTCATTTTGGCGATGAAATCTTCTAAAGCATGTGCTTTGATTGAGGTTTGAAGTTGAAAATGAATTTTGAATTATCCCAATTCAAGAGCCCACTTAGTCATTCTCCCAAATGACTTGGTCTTGTTCAATATGTTCTTCATTGGGCAGTCGATATAAATAACAATCGTATGATTCTGGAAATAGGTTTGCAGTTTTTTTGCCGAAAATATCAAGGCTAAGGTCAATTTTTCAATCAGAATATATGTTTTCTCGGTCTGTTGCAATATTCTACTGGTGTAGAACACTGGTATCTATTTCTGGCTTTCTTGCCTTACCAGGACTGAGCTTACCGCATTTACTGAAACTGCCAAATACAAGCATAGCGTTTCTCATTGGAATTGGTGCTTTAACATTGGAAGTGTCTGAAGTTGATCCTTCAGTGACTCGTATATGGATTGGCACTCTTCATCTCAGATAAACTTCCTAGCATTTTTAGGATTTCAAAAAGCGGGAAGTGTCTCTCTACTACTTTCAAGAAAAACCTATTGAGTGTGGCGAGTGATTCCATTAAGATTGGGACTTCCTTTGTTGTTCGTGGTTGGGGGAATTGAACAATTGTTTGTATCTTCTGGATCTACCTCAATCCCCTTTGAGGAAACCTTGTATCCCATAAATTTACCTGCCCCAACCTTAATTGTGCATTTCTTAGGATTTAGCTTCATTCCAATTACACTCAATGCATCTAGGGTGTCTTTGAAGTCGTTCGCGAAGTCGCATGTTTTCCTACTCTTAATGACCATATCATCTACACATGCCTCTATATTGCGTCCAATTTGGCTGCGGAACGTGTTATCAACCACTCATTGATATGTTGCCCTTGAATTTGTTAATCCCAATGGCATCTTCTCTAGCAGAATATCCCAAAACTTTCTATGATGGCTATTTTTCTACATCTACGGGATCCATCAATATTTGATGATACCCTTTGTAGGAATCCAAGAACACGAGGACTTTATACCCTGAGATTGCTTCTACTAGTTTATCGATCTTTGGTAAGGGGTAACAATCCTTTGGGCACGCTTTGTTTGGATTAGTGAAATCTACACACATTCTCCATCCTAAGTCTACCTTTTTTACCATCACTGGGTTCGCTAGCCATGTTGGGTATATCATCTTCTTTATTATCCCAGCCTGCAATAGTGCCTTCACTTCATCCTCAATTGCCTTTTATTTATCACTGGCAAAACTTCTTTATTTTTGTTTGACCGGCTTGATCGAATCAACCATGTTCAAAGAATAGGTTTCTATACTTGGGTCAACTCCTCCCATGTTTCGTACACTCCATGCAAACATATCCTTATGATCTCTCGGGATTTGTATTACTCTCTGTTTTTCTTGCTCTGGAAGATACTTCCCTATCTTGACACACTTGGACTCATCATTGTCATTTAAAATGACATCTTCAGTTTCTTCTCCCATTTCTACTAGATAATCCACCTGATTGAGTGAGTCACCATTGGTGATAGTACTAACCATCTTTGGTTGTTCCATTGTTTGTCTCACTTTCATAGCAATGACCATGCATTGCCTAGCGGTCTACTGGTTTCCACTCACCGTTGTGACCCCTGTTGGGGTGGGGAATTTCATTACTAAATGGTACATAGACCATATTACTTTTTCTATATTCATTCATGACCTGCCAATAATAGTATTGAATAAACTTGGAGCATCAATGACTACGAAGTCACAAATTATAGTGCAACTCCTCTCATTTTCCTGAATTGTTACAAGCAATTGAATGTTTCCAAGTGGTGTTTCTTCTCTTCCTGTGAACCCCACGAGCGCAGATGTGGATTTTTTCAAGTCAGTTCTCTTGAATCCAAGTTTGTCGAAGTAATCCACAAAGTGGATTTCTAGCGTACATCCACCATCCAAGAACACTCTATGAACACTTGCGTTCCTAATTTTAACAATAATAACCAAGGGATCATTGTGTGGTGAGGCATTAGGAACAATGTCCTCTATGCTAAACATGATAGTTTCATCGATACACAATATTTTTTCCAGGGGCTCATGCAGAGGTCAATACATGGCCTTAGCTCTCTAGGCAATATTTGATAATGATTCTGTTGATCCATGTATAGAGAAGAACTTTTTTTCTAGAGCTTCGTTAGACACATCTTCTTCATAATCTACCTTAGCCGTCATCTTTTGGTTTCTACTCAGAATGTTTGTTGTGGCCTATGTTTTAGCCATGGAGCTTCCTTCTTTGCTCGGTTTGTTGTATCTGCTACCGCCATCCTCCTTCCTATGTTGTCCAAGATAACCATTTCTCAGATTTTCCTCTATATGCCTTCATAAATCTTTGCAATACTCGATATCGTGACCGTGATCCTTATGGAAGACACAACAGTATTCTCTTGATCTATTCTCTGGGGACACTTCTATTGGCGTTAGTTTACAGAATAGATCTTTGTTTGCCTCTCAGGTCTCTCTTCACAATTTTGTTAGCGGTATCTCTTAGGAAGAAATGCCTTGTGCTCCTGTTTCCCTTCCTTTGAAAAAGGAAGTTTCCTTTCCCTTTCTTTGCCAAGTCTGCAGGTGTGGGATCCATCATTCCAATCATCTTTAGGTGTATTCACGGGAGGTATGCGATTGGGAGAGTTCTATAAGTAACTAACAAAGAACATGCCAGAGAACCCAAGAGACCTACAAAAAATGATATTATACCAAACTTTCATCGCTTCATTAACCTAGATTGTTCAGATATGTAATTGTCTAGGTGAACTTCTATTTCTAGTAGAAACAACCCAAAATCAAGCCTCATAGTTGTGCCCAAGACGTGATGCTTCCACTTGGTAAATCTTCATACCATGTGATAGTTGTTCCTAATAAAAATATGGGGAATGCCTTACATACCAACTAAATTTCAGCATCACAGAACCTCATGATAGTATGATAGGAATGAAAGAATTCCTTTGGGTCAGTTGTCCCATCGTAGATTTTGACATGCAATGGTAATTTTATGTCTTTTAGCATCTTGAAGTTGCGAAGATGTGGTGCAAGTAGTAAATTGTTTGCATTATCTTCTGCAACTATGTCTCTAAATTAGTCCCCATAATAAGGCCATCGTTGTTTTGAACAACATTTTGACTAACCTTTAGCGACTTTGGTTTAAGAGTAGCCAGGAACTGATTATACAATTTCTCTTTGTTCACTTCCAAAAATGATGCAAATGTTGTTTCTCTTTTTCCTTGTCCATGTTAGGAGACTTTGTTTCTTCTTCCTCTTTTGTGTTATCCCTGATGTGTTCGTGCTCTCTGTTGGGGATGTGTTCCTGATCTTGGTTAGGATGTACATTTCTATTTCTCCCGGTTATTGCTCTTGAGTGTGGTAGGTTTGACTTCTATGGAAATCAAACCATTATCAACTCCGTTGGGAATGAACGACTGAAAATAATTATCCCCACAGTCGGCGCCAAATGTTGTGGTATTGTCCAATCCCGCTAGTTGATCGTGGCTTACCAAAGTATACCTGCAAAAGATATCCTAGAAGTCGTTCCAGGGAAACAGCTCCGACATTCAAGTCAGTAATCTCCTTTCTAGAATTAAGTTACTTTAGTCTAGTTGCACCTACCTGGATTCTACCCTTCTTCTTCCTTTTATAGTACATTACGAATGTGGCTTCAATTTATAAAGAATGGACATTGTGTGTCTGATCGTGGGTCTAAGAAACACGATTTGTGGGTTGACTCCACTTGCTCTACGTTTGTCTGGCCCAGATCACTTCGCTAGTTCGCTTCAAGCCAGCTTGTGGTTTTTGGCTTACTACTTATTGGGGCTAGGTTGGGCTAGGTATGCACCATGACCTTATATGAAAAACAAAAACAGAATAAACAAACAAAAAAAGAAGCATCAACAAAGCAAAAACTAAAACATATAAGACTTATGACACTCAGCAACATTTTTAGAAAGAAAAATTTTATCATTAACAACAAGCACAACAACCTCATAAGTAGAAAAAATCACATTAACATCAGAAAAACATTATAAACCTCATTACCAGTACCACTAACATCACCGCTAGCCAAATTAACCTCATTAGGAATTACAACACTTCCGATCACAAATAAACCTATAACAGAAATCAACAAATACACAAGGTAACATCAACACAAGAAAAACAAAAGCCTGGCATATGAAATACCAATGATGAGACATCAAATACATGTATTTTCCAAAGCATTTAACATCTCTTTTGTCATCTTTTTGTTGTAAGATTGCTAGATTAGGTAGGTTTACATCATAAGGGGTTTAGATGACCATTTTTGGTTTTCATATCTAAATCCTTCATTTTGTTTAACCTATGTTTAGTCTAATTGATTTTTGGTCCTTACGAGAATATAGATTCCATTTTGTGAGCTTAATTTGTAGATTTCTCGTAAGCACTTCAGAGTGGTTTAGTGAAGGACATTCACAAGAATGGTATAAGATGGAAGGCCACTCCCAAAGTGGTAGAAGATAAAGTGAAGAAGAAGAGCAAGGTAGAGGTTGAAGAATGATCTATGTTTTGAAGCAGATTTCTGAGAATGATTCAAGAAGAACCAGCCTCCAAGGGTGGTACCATTGGATTCGTCTTCTCGCGTACTGATGTGCCCATTTTATATGGTTATACTAGGACTTTTATGATTCACTTTTTTACACTTTTGTGCTCTAGATGTGGCATTTTTCCTTGAAATTCTCTAAGAAGAGTTAAAAGTGAGTTTTACACTTCTATTACTTTTCTAGAGAATTTTGTGTGACAAGGCAAATTGTTTAAAGAATTTGAAGACTTTGAAGATTACCTTGGAAGATTTGAAGATTCAAAGATTTGCATTTCAGCTTTTGAAGACTTGAACAATTGAAGATAAGTGAAGTGGAGAGGAGGACTTGAAATAAAAAGAAGAAAGAAATCAAGATGCTAAAACTGGGCTCAGTCACAACTCACGATGGATTGGCCATGAGTCGCAATGGACAGGTGTCCAGAAACTTTCTTACTTTTTTGTACTATAAATACTTAATCATATCCTCTCCTCTTCATAGCCCTTCTCCTTCCTGCAATTTACTGGGTTCAAACCCTAGTTTTCCCTTCTTTCTTTTCTTAGTTTTTTTTAGATTAATCATGTATTTTCATTATCTATGTTAGTTTAATATAGGGAGCAACTGATTGAAGTTTCCATATCTATGTAGTAAGAACCTATATTTCACTCTATCTTGAAGAATTTGTTATTTAGCATTCATGCATTTTAATGTGATGTTTTACTTCTTTTTATCATGGGTTGTTTGATAATAGGAAGTGTTTATATGATTGAAGTGTTAGGGTGTTAGGAAAGTTGCAAATTTCTTAACTCATTTGGCATGAAAATCCAAGAACATGGACTTAGAACTTCTAGTGTATAATGTGTTGTAATTCTTGCTATATAAGTATATTAATGTGCATTGTTCTCATATTTATCCTATAGATGCAATGAAAGGTTGAATCTTGAATGTGGTTTGTTCTAGGTTTAGCCTAATGAATGCTATGTTTGGTTAAAAGGTTATGTCTTTGGTAGAAGGCTTGTTGTTATCAATTCTATGGTTCTTCATTCATAATGTCATTGATAAAATACCTTTATGGTGTGGTTTGCCTAAAGTTATTATCGATGAGGTTTGCAAATTGTTGTTGTTTGTCTTTGCAAATTACTATTAAGAAGGAATGAATGTTGATCTTCGAATGGGAAGGTTTGGCATTCCCCACAGGTAACGAATGTGATAGAATGAGTGAATGGTTCGATGATCCACATTTGGTCTGGAAGTGGATATTAATTGCCCCCAAGGTTTTGTCTTTGGTAGTTTTTACCCTTTTTCTTAGTTCATTTGATGATTAGCATAGTTACTTGAATTTGCTAGTTGTTTTCTTTTTTACTTTCATAACTTAGGAAAACCAACCAACCAACCCCCCCCCCTCATTTACTTATTTTTTTATATCTATATATTTACATCTAGCATAATATCAACCTTATATGTTTAAACGCTTAAGAACATCTCTCTTCTTCGTGGACGGCCCCGATTTGCCACTATCTACTTAGTTGTAGTTAGTAAGCATTTAGGGCTTATAAATATTAACTTTCAGAGGTACATCAACGACTTCCCAAATTTTGGCACCACTGTCGGGGAAGAGGCATTTATTTTTAAGTGTTTGGGCATATTTGGTTGCATATTAGCTAGTTGTTTTATTTTCCACTCCTTGGTGGTTGTTTTTGTTCAGAGTAGGTATTGCTTGAGTTCTTGGTGAATTTTTATCAAGATTCCTTGCGTTATGATTTTGGAATTTTGAAAAAGAAAAAAAATGGAATGTATCACCTTGAGGAAACTCATGATGAGAAGAGAGGCTCAACAAGAAAGGTTTTGTAGGATGTGTCATTCCGACCATCCTACCGAGCCTTGCTATCTTTTGAGGGAGGAGCACTATGGGGGGGAAAGAACCCTTGGTTTCCAAAACCAAGGGTACTATGAAGAGTGCTACCAAGAGGTATGAGATGTTGGTTTTCAAGGGCAAGAAACCCAAGAATGGTATCCATACCACAATTCTTACAATTCGAAATAGAGTGGTAATCCGGACTGCTGGTATGAGAATGAGCCAGAAAACCAACAATACAAGAAAAATAGTTAGTCATCACCACCTTATACCATACCCCCACAACCAAGCCCAACAAGGAAGTTCAAGTTTGACACATGAGGAAGTCATAAATGCATTAGCAAACTTGAACAACTTGACTAGTGAGGAACCGGACACTCGGCTATCCTCTAGTGTTGAGGCTATTAAGTGGCATGCGAGGAGTATATTAGAAGCGTTGACCCGAATGGAAGCTAGTGATTCTGAAAATACACCATCCCAAGTCAAACTCAATGATTCGGCGAGTGAGGTCACCATGGGAAATGAGATTGAGTTTGAAGGGGATGAGGAGTTGGTTGTTGAGGATGAAAAAATGGAGTAAGAGGTGATTGTGCTACATTCATTAGCATCGTCACCCATACCCCATCTAGTGAACCAACTCCACCATTTTCGGAAGTTTTGAGGGAGACAAGAGAGGAGCCAAAAGACAATCCCAAGCCTCCTAACCACCCAACTCCCTTCAAACCATCTCCACATCCACAAGACTTTCCTCTTAAAAGTCTTGTACCCCCCACCTCTCTACTTTTGGATGCTCATAGTGAAGGGGTTCAAGTCTTCACCATATGGATAACATTAGGGTCGTACCGACAACCTTAAATATATGGAGCTATGTCGTTTTGACAACTTAAATAAATTCGTTGGTTTTTGTTGTTTAGTTTCTGTTATTTTGTCTTGTTCTTTTTACGATGTGATTTTCTGTGATTTTATAGCAAAGTGAAGTGCATTGCATTGGCGGTGATGAAGTAATGAGGTCAATGAGAAAGGGAAGAAAGCTTGGAAAGTTGGTAAGAAGAAAATTTTCTTTCTAAGTGCTAGGAAACCCTGTCTGTCGCAAGTCGCTGCGAACATGGGAGAAAAAATTAACTCCCAGCACCAGCTTTTTGTGAGTCGTAACATGGCCATCGTGAGTCACGACATGGACATCGCGAGTCGCGACCGAATCAAAAACATTCTGGAAGAATTGAGCTCACAGACCTAAGATATCACGAGTCGCGATGGCTTGATCGCAAGTCATGATAAGGCATCGCGAGTTGCGATTAGTACTGTCGCGAGTTGCGATGTAGAAATCAGTTTTTCAATTGTGCTTAAACACTGCATAATCATTTCTTCTTCTCCACCAAATACTCCTGAGAACCACCATACCCCAAATCAATCCTCCACCATCTTACATATATTAACATATGAAGATTCTTCCATCTTTATAATACATTTGTTGATTGTAGTATGCAGACTACATCATTGTGACTATAATTGCTATATTCTATAATGATGCTTGGATATGTGTCGATATATGTTGGATATTTTTATTGGACAATTTTATAGTGGTGATTGCATGATGAATTGGTTGTTCTTTGAGAATACTATGGTTATTAACTTTTGATGCTAAACCTAGTATACAAATCCTTATGTACTTGTGAGTTTGATGTTGTTCTCTGCGGTGTTAGTCTTGATCAAACGGTGTCAAGGAGACAACGTTCAGTTCGAGGGGTGAGTTCTTCTACGGCACTTTTGCTCCCCCTTCCAGCTTTGAAACCAATTTTGAGGCCGATTCTATATAAATACATGGGATGGCACCATATCATCGGTGACTATGCGGAGAAACGGGTGTCACTCTACCTCTTGCCTTGAGTTTTATTGTACTTGCCTTACATGTTTACATTGAGGGCAATGTAATGTTTTAAGTGCGGGGAGGGGTTAGAGGACTCACATGCATGCTAGCTTGATTTGGAATGATTTTTACTACGTTTGATAGAAAAAACATGAGAAAAAGGAGAAAATTTTGAAAATAAATAGAAAATGAAAAAGAAAAAATTTATTTAAAAAGAAAACCAGCTAAGTTGAAAACCCAAAAGGGCGACTTAGGCAACATTAGGAACCCGGATAGGTCAAAAACACAAAAGGGCAACCTAGCCAAAAATGAGAGGCTAAATGTGCGGAAAAAGATGAGATGTGAGCCAAAGAAACATGATGTGTAGCTAGGTGAAAACCCAAAAGGGCTCCTAGGCAAAATGAGAGAAAGAGAGTAAAAAAAAAGGAAAATGCTATGATTTCACTCATTTGTCGGTATTGGAGTCATAAGGTTGCGGTTATCATATGGATAGATCGGGTAGCTCAACATCTTGAGACCTCTTAGGATTGGGTAACTTAGCGGGTTGAAAAACAAAGTATGGTTATAAAATTCGTGATTCTTTTATACTTCATTTTGGTTCATATATTGGCATTGGGTGAAGTATGTGTTTGAACCTCCTATATGATTTTAACTTCATTTTTTGTCATTGGACTTTGGGATTATCAATTCGGGACTTTGAAACGTTATTATGGGTAGTAAATTGATAAGTGGTAGGTTTGGTTAGATTTAGGAATTGGGGTTATGTGTGTGAAAATTCTCATTTGAACTTTGATTTTGGGATTTACGATATTGAGAGTTTTTGTGAGGTTTTGATTGGGGGAATATGAGTTTAGGATGTGGACATATGAATTCCTTTGTGTGCTTGAATCTTTTCTTACTCGAGCGCGAGTAAGGTTTAAGTGTGGGAAGGTTTGATGTGCCCATTTTATATGGTTATATTAGGACTTTTAGAAATTACTTTTGTGCTCTAGATGTGGCATTTTCCCTTGAAATTCTCTATGAAAAGTTGAAAGTGACTTTTACACTTTTATTACTTTTATAGAGGATTTTGTGTGACAAGGCAAATTGTTTGAAGACTTTGAAGATTACCTCTGAAGATTTAAAGGTTCAAAGATTTGCATTTCAGATTTTGAAGACTTGAAGAATTGAAGATAAGTGAAGTGGAGTGGAGGACTTGAAATAAAAAGAAGAAAGAAATCAAGATGCTGAAACTGGGCTCGGTCGCGACTCGCGATGGATTGGCTGTGAGTCACGACAGACGGTTGGCTAGAAACTTTCTTACTTTTTTGTACTATAAATACTAAATCATATCCTCTCCTCTCCATAGCTCTTCTCTTTCCTGCAATTTTCTGAGTTCAAACCCTAGTTTTCTTTTCTTTCTTTTCTTAGTTTTTTTAGGTTAATCATTATTATCTAAGTTATTTTAATCTTGGGAGCAATTGATTAAAGCTTCCATATCTATGTAGTAATAACCTCTATTTCACTCTATCTTGAAGAATTTGTTATTTAGCATTCATGTGTTTTAATGTGATGTTTTACTTCATTTATATCATGGGTTTTTTTAGAATAGGAAGTGTTGGTATGATTAAAGTGTTAGGGTGTTAGGAAAGTTGCAAATTTCTTAAATCATTTGGCATGGAAATCCAAGAACATAGACTTAGAACTTCTAGTGTATAATGTGTTGTAATTCTTACTACATAAATATGTTAATGTGGATTGTTCTCATGTTTATCCTATAGATGCAATGAAAGGTTGAATCTTGAATTTGGTTTGTTCTAGGTTTAGCCTAATGAATGATATGTTTGGTTAAATGGCTATGTCTTTGGTACAAGACTTGTTATCAAATCTATGGTTTTTCGTGTATAATGTCGTTGATGGAATACCTTTATGGTGTGGTTTGCCTAAAGTGATTATCAATGAGGTTTGCAAATTGTCGTTGTTTGTCTTTGCAAATTACTATTAAGAAAGAATGAATATTGATCTTCGAATGGGATGTTTTAGCATTCCCCACAGGTAACGAATGTGACAGAATGAGTGAATGGTTCAATGATCTACATTAGTTTTGGAAGTGGATATTAATTGCCCACAAGGTTTTGTCTTTTGTAGTTTTTACCTTTTTTCTTAGTTTGTTTGATGATTAGCATAGTTACTTAACTTTGCTAGTTGTTTTATCTTTTACTTTCATAACTTAGGAATACCAACCAACCAACCCCCGCCCCCTCCCCCCCCCCCACTTACTTGCTTTTATATATCTAGATATATTTATTTCTTGCATAATATCAACCTTATATGTTTAAACGCTTAAAAAATCCCTCTTCTTCATAGACGACCCCGATTTACCACTATCTACTTAGTTGTAGTTAGTAAGCATTAAGGGCTTATAAATATTAACTTTGATAGGTACGTCGATGACTTCCCATGTACTATAAAAATGATTACAAGAACTCCCAAAACGGATCAACATTTCACCCATAGGAAGCAAAATAAAACTGAACTATTTTGTGTTGCAACTCCCGAAAAGTGTGTTGCGACCTGGGAATTGTGTGACCTGGGAGCTCTCAATTTTCTTGATCTATTTGCACATCGCAAAGAAAAGTTTGCACGTCGTGAAAACTGCCCACCAACTTGCTTTTTACTCCCCTTTTTTTGTACTATAAATAGCATTTCATCCTCTTCTTCCCCATTTCTCTAAGCCCGGCTTGGGGGCTCCAAAACCATATTTTTTCCCCATTTTCTTCCATTTCTTCTTCTTTCTTTGTAGAATTATTTTCTATGCTGTGGATATTGATTATCTAGGCTAGTTTTGTACTTGGGAGCAATTGATTAAGGCTTTCAAGTCAATGTCTTGAGAACTCTACTTATCTATTTGGTACTTTTGCTATTGTGCATTTATGGAGCTTTTAATGTTGGTATTTGATATCTTTAATGGTGTTGGAAGTTTGAGTATATGAATTTCTTGTATGATTGCTTGTTAGGATTGGGAAAAAGTAGCTAAGTTTCCCCTCTTTTGATATGGAATCCAAGAGCATGAATTAGAGCTTTTAATGATGTTGATGTATTGATGATTGCTAGATGAATATGACGATGTTGAACTCTTTGTCATATTTGTTTAATGTAGCAAAAAGGAGAGTTCTATGAACGATGAACGTTCTTGACTAATCTTGTGTAAATGCATGAATTGGTTCAATACTTAGACAAGGTGTAGTGTTTGTAAGTATTACCAAGCTTGTTAATTCTTTGTGCTCAATGCCCTTAATGGGATACTTTTATCTATTTCTCAACTAAAGGAGTCACTAGTATGGTTTGACAAGAGATGTCGAATTCACTCTTGCAAACTACTATCTAATAATGATATAAGATTTATTTTCACAACAAGTAGTAGATTCAAGGATAGGTAAGAGGTTTGGAAGTGGAGATCAAATGCCCCCAAGACTCTGTCTTTTGTAGTTTTAAACCTCTTTTCTTAATTTGTTTGATGATTAGCATAGTTACTTGACTTTGCTAGTTAGCTTGTCTTTAATTTCATAACTTAGGACAAAATCAACCAACCCCACCCCCTTTACTTGCTTATATATATATATATATATATATATATATATATATATATATCTAGCCTAATATCCACCTTATATGTTTAAACCCTTAAGAAAATCCCCCTTCTTCGTGAACGGCCCCGATTCGCCACTATCTACTAAATTATATTTAGTAAGCATTTAGGGCTTATAAATTGTAACTTTGAGAGGTACGGAAATGACCTCTCAACCAACCACCCTCATCATTACTCTTCTCACGAGTAATTACAAAAGCCTCATTCAGGATTAAAAATATCATCATGGACAACATCAACCTCACCAAAACCTATCTTATCCTTACCACCACCATTTGAGCCCACTATAGGATTTGCAGTGGAACTTGTATCAAAAATAAAATAAAATTATCAACAAAATGCAAAAGATAACGTCAAAAAAACAAAAACCAACAAATGAAAAATAAAGAACTTACAACCAACATCCACATTTTCAGAAGATGCAGCCTTCAGCAACAGATCCAAATCACCACCTATATCTTCGAAAATTTTCTTCACTCTCTAAGACTTCATGATTCTGGACATAGAACACACTATCTCTTCCAAATGTCTTCTTTTACCGGCTGCCTTTCTCTTCACTTTTCGGCGCACAACCGGCAAATAATCATCAACCTGTACAATATTGGACAAAGTAGTCGGAGGTAAATTCAATTTACCGATCCGATTTTGCATTGTATCAAGTTGTGTACCTATGCATGTAGAGCATCGACGTATAAGAATAGCTTTCTCAGACAGCGCTGCAAAAAAAAATGAACATCAAATTACAAAAATGTAGATACACATGTAATACCAACCAATAAAACAAAACCTCATAAAAACTTGTCATAACTCGAACCTCCATACGTTTAGCATAAACCATATTGGACTTTCATACGGAATCATGAAGGTCAATAAGTACACATAATATCAACCAATAAAGGAAAAACCTCATCAAAACTTTACCATAATTCACACCTGAATACATTAGGCATACACCTCATCAAACATACATACAACAAACAGGTTCAACAACTACACATAAAATGTCAACCAAAAAAACATGAAGCTCATCTCAAATTTACCATAACTCAAATTTCAATCCATTTTGTATAAACCTCATCAAACATTCATACAACAATAATTTTTAGCTGCTACACATGTAATGTCAACTAATAATGCATAAATCTCATCACTAAATTACCGAAACTCAAACCTCAATACATTTCACATCATTCATACATCAATGAGTCCAACAACTGCACATGTAATGTCAACCAATAAAGTATATACCTCATCACAAAATTGCAGTAACTCAAACCTCAATACATTTCGCATAAAGCTCATCATATTAAAAAACTTAAGTAATACATTCAAACCACAATAAAAATTGCCAAAAATACACACAACAACAATCACACAACATCAACAATAAAGCAAGAAACCTCAACGAATATAACCTCAAAATATTAAACTGAAACACTCAAACAATAAAAAATAGAGAATAAGTCTCTGTTTCAACATGAAAGAGACTTTGTACTTTTCATTCATTGTCTTCAACAACACAGAAATCACAATAAAAAACATCAACACAATATCTAACAACAGAAAAGAAAAACATCAAATAAACCCTAGCATACACACAACAAACAAAAAAATTTGATCGCACACACATAAAAAAACGTCTACACAATATCAATGAACCTATAACTTTTTCAGATTATGAATTTCGTACACCTCCCTACGATCCAGTTGACGAACATTTTTCTCCGTAACCTTGAGATGAAAATTCACATTTAGGACGCCCCATCCGGTGCAAAACAACACAAATTAGGGCAAAATCAAACATCAAAATCAGAAAATGAAATCAAAATCACAAAAATAGAGAAAAAGAACAACTAAGATCAAATATGTAGCATGCACGTAAATAATTGAGGTTTCCGGAAAATTCGAGGTGGTTTCCGGCGGTTTGAAGGCAGGTACGATTGATCGGAGAAAAGTATGGAAAACGTAGGGAGAAAGGAATTTAATGAAATAAGAATTATGAAACTATCTATAGGGAACCTAAAGTTTCTAAATTTACACAAAAAGACCTCCACCTTTTTCAGCTTATATAAAAAAGAACCTCACCCTAATTGAAAACCATAATAAGTGCATAATGCACCATGCCTAAAGTTTTGGCTATCTAAAATAAAATTTTGTGTTTTATTTGATGTTTAAATATGTTAATTTCATTTTTTTAGTATTTTTTATGTTTAAATATTTTAATTTAATGTTCTATTATTTCAAATTGACTTTTAATTTTTTTTTCCAGCAAAATGATGTTTTATTGTTAGATTTGAATTTCAGGACAAATCCCAAAAACATGGTAAGGCCCAAACCCTATTTCAGCCCGATTGTAAGCTGGACTTATATCCTCACCGACGGGATCAATAATTTGATGTGTAATCAGACGGGATCGTTGATAAAATAACCCCGCTGGCAAACGCGACACTCGTGTTCAAACTGAGAATTGCCGTCACAACGTTAAGAAGATTTAATGCCATAGTTCGAAACTCGAAAGATTTCTGTTAAGGAAATAGAAACTCTTTCCTTGTAGGAAAGGTTATAAATGGTAGTTACCTTATATAATTAGTTTCCTTATGTAATTAGTTATAGATGGTAGTTTCCTTATATACTTAGAATAGTATTTCTGTTAGACTTTGGTTTGTTGTAGCCCTATATATTGTAATCTTCATAATTGATGAGGTGTGTCATCGATGTGATATCAATGCACCATAATAAAGTTCTTTATATTTTTTCAATTTTGCGTTCAGAAGATTTGCAATTCTGCTTCTATTTGATTTGCACCATTGAGTGCCATAGCAGCGATACTGAGAATCGTGTGATGCTGATCAAGAGCGGGGAAAGGCTCTATAAGGCAGTGGCACGGTGGACGTTATGCAACTATTGAGTAGGCACAATGCGCTGTCCATCAAAGAATCTCTCAAAGTAACAATAAGAACCATAACAACCTTGCAGAGACGTTGGCGTTGGCGCTGCTGATGAACTCCACCGTGAAACCCAAAAGAACCTAAAGAACACAGCCGCAAAGGGGAGCTCCAACGAATGGGGAACACTCTCGTTCCAGAGCTCTTGGAATCGCTGGCGAGGGTTTCAGTTTTCTGACGCGGTGGCGGATTCCCCGTGTTTTGGTGTATTTGCTAGAAGGTCCATGGATTTCAGCGTCTTTTAAAAACAATATATATATATATATATATATATATATATATATATATATATATATATATATATCAAATAAAAAATAATTTGGTTTTAACCATTAAAATAAGGAGTTCGTCTCTTGAAAGACGATTTTTTAATAAGCTATGGAAAGACCAAAGTTTAAAGTACAAATACTTTTTAAAATGAAGATAAAATTTTTGAGTTGTATAAATCAGGTTATAAACTTTATAACTACTACACATTATATGATAAATATTTAATATTTCTACTAAGACTTTTTACTTTTTATTATTCTAATTAAAATCCATTTTTTCATAAGTATATGAAAAGATATTTTTTTCCAAGATTTTATTTAAAATTATAAACATCATATTTTATATATTTATTTGTCTGCTTGTACCCTCTGTTCTTACTATAAGATGGTTTTGTAAAATACAAGCTCATATGAAAGTCGTTACATTATATGCAACCTTGTGAACAGGTCGGATAGGATTTAAGGTGATTGCAGTTCGGATTAGATTTAGGTGAATAGGTCGGATAAGGTTTAAGGTGACTATAGTTCGAATTAGATTTAAGGTGGTTGCAATTTTTTGTCGGATCCAGTTAGGTCGTGACTTGAAATTGATCCATATATCTTCTACATTTTAAAAATATTTTTTTGAAATATATATATAATTTATTTTATTTTTTTAACTTTGAATCAGGTTGATAGAATGTTAAATACCATGATGGAATGTAAAATATATGACATTAGTTCCCATTTGAACATATTTGTGGAAGTCAAAACTCAAAATCACATTCTTAATCCACTATTTCAAATTGTAGTAGTACCATCATAGTTTAAGGGTATGGGCAGTGGTGGTCTCTTAAAATTAAAAGATCGCTTAAGAGACCGAAAACCACAACAGTGGTGGTCTCTTAAGTAGTCTCTTAACAAGAGACCACTTAAGAGTCTCTTACTAAGGCCATGGGCAGTGGTAGAGACCGCTACCGGTCTCTTACCAATTAAATATATTATTTTTCTCCCTCTCTCTCTTCCACCTCAGCTTAAGAGACCACTTAAGAGACACCCCCTTTTTTTCTCCACAATGGTTAAGAGACCACTGTACATTATTCATGGAACCCACTTGATTTTCTCTATCCTACTCATTAATTTGACCATTACATATTATTTTAAATAAATTTGTCCACCAAAATAAGATTAAATATTTAAATTTAAATTCGTTTTTAAATTTAAATTCGTTACAAAATTTAAATTCGTTTTTAAATTTAAATTTGTTTTTAAATTTAAATTCGTTTTTAAATTTAAATTCGTTTTAAAATTTAAATTTTGTAACTTTTTTGAATTTAAATTCGTTTCCATATTATTTTAATGTAATGTTTAAATATTTAAATATAAAATCATTTTTTAAAAATATGTTAAATAATTTGTTTTTCTTGTTCTTGTCAATACCATGCTTTAGTGTAAAAAAATCAAATGAATTTCATTTTTTTAAGAAACTATTAAAACGAAATTATACAAAATAAATACTATGAGAATTCATTTTTTCTATAAAATAATATGGAAACCATAAAAAGTGCACAAAACCAAATATAACAATAATTAATTTGACCATTAAATATTATTTTAAATAAGTTTGTCCAACAAAAATAAGTTGAATGTAAAATTTAATATAATTATTAAAATGAAATAAAAAAAATAAATAATAAGATAATTCCATGTTTTTAAAATTATATAAAAACCATTAAAATTGAAAAAATCAATTTCAACAACTATAAAAATTACAGACAATACTAAATAAAATATTGATCTAGTCCGACCAATTATTACAATTTGAAAATTAAAAATATATTAAATTTGGAATTCTGAAAAAAAATTTAAAAAATTGAAAAAAAATTTAGAAAAAACACGATTGGGACACGTGTCGCCACCAGAATGGGACACGTGTCCCATTAAAAAATTGCAGCCTTGCAACTGAAAATTACCTTTTTGCGGACACGTGGCCCAACCAATGGGCGACACGTGTCCGAAACAAAAAATAAAAAAAAAGAAATCGGATGAGTGGGACACGTGTCCCACTCAGGTGGCGACACGTGTCCCACCGTTGAAAGATCAACAATTGCGGCCCAACCCCATGTGCCATGGCCAGGCTGCGTTGAAAATTTTGGCAAGAGACCGGGCTCTTAGCAAGAGCCCGGTCAGCGGTCTCTTAACAAGAGACCGCTTAAAAGACCACCACTGTGGTGGTTTTTGGTCTCTTAAGCGGTCTTTTAATTTTAAGAGACCACCACTGCCCATGCCCTAAGAGAGCGGTTAAGAATTCGCACATGAGCCATTGCCACTGACACCGCACATGGGCCATTTTGTGCGCCTGTTTTTTTTACCAAGTGGGACACGTGTCGCCCGCTGATTGGGCCACGTGTCCCACTCAGCCGCACTATCTTTTTTGAATTTTTTTGCGGACACGTGTCACCCAGGGATTGGGCCACGTGTCCGCAACAGTTTTTTGTATTGTGGACGTTCGATTTTTTTTCAATGGGACACGTGTCCCATTCTGGTGGTGACACGTGTCCCAATCATATTTTTAAAAAAAGTTTTCCGATTTTTTTTTATTTTTTAAGAATTCCAATTTTAATATAATTTTGATTAATAATTGGTCGGACTAGATCAATATTTTATTTAGTGTTTTCTGTAATTTTTATAGTTGTTATAATTGATTTTTGCAATTTTAATGATTTTTATATAATTTTAAAAACATAGAATTATTTTATTATTTATTTTAAATTTCAGTTTAGTAATTATATTAAATTTTATATTCAACTTATTTTTTGTGGATAAATTTATTTAAAATAATATTTAATGGTCAAATTAATGAGTAGGATAGAGAAAATCAAGTGGGTTCCATGAATAGTATATAGTGGTCTCTTAACCATTGTGGAGAAAAAATTGGGTTGTCTCTTAAGTGGTCTCTTAAGCTGAGGTGGAAGAGAGAGAAGAAAAATAATAATATATTTAATTGGTAAGAGACCGATAGCGGTTTCTACCACTGCCCATGGCCTAACGATGTAAAAATATTTGAACTCACAGAAACGGTACGCCCTCTGTCCTGGGAAACCTGTAGAGAGAGAGTTTTGAACTTTTAATATTAGTTACGTAAAAAGTCTAAGGGCATGGGTAGTGGTGGTCTCTTAAAATTAAAAGACCGCTCAAGAGACAGAAAACCACCACCGTTGATGGGGTCAAAAACTGATGCACCCATGTGCTGCTAGGGCAATGCGGCCCTTTTTTTTGGTCCAAATGGGACACGTGTCGCCCCCTCATTGGGTCACGTGTCCCACTAAGCTCATGCAATTTTTTTTGTGGATTGCTATTTCACGCCCTGTATTTTACTTGTTTACGCCCTATATTTATACTATGTAATGTACAATATGTATTTTTAATTTAATTTTAATAATGTATATAATTTAAATAAATTAATATTAAATGATTGCAATTTATTATGGCAGATCGCTGCCGCCGCCGCCGGACGGTAACCGCAGCCGGAAGTCCGCCGCAGCCGCCGAAAGTCCGCTGCCGGCCGGTCGCCGCCGGTTCTCCACTCCGACTCTCCATGGCCAAAAGGCTCCAAAGGGCCCTCCGGTTCTCCACTCCGGCTCTCCACGGCCAAGTGGCTCCGAAGGGCCTTTCGGTTCTCCACGGGCTAGTGGCTCCAAAGGGCCTTCCGGTTCTCCACGGCCAAGTGCCGCCGAAGGGCCTTCCGGTTCTCCACGGCCAAGTGCCTCCAAAGGGCCTTCCGGTTCTCCACGGCCAAGTGCCTCCAAACGGCCTTCCGGTTCTCCACGGCCAAGCGCCTCCAAAGGGCCTTCCGGTTCTCCACGGCCAAGTGCCTCCAAAGGGTCTTCCGGTTCTCTACGGCCAAGTGCCTCCAAAGGGCCTTCTGGTTCTCCACGGCCAAGTGCCTCCAAAGGGCCTTCCGGTTCTCCACGGGCTAGTGGCGAACCGGGCATGCTCCGGTTTTCCACGGGCTAGTGGCGAACTGGGCATGCTCCGGCTCTCCGCGGCCAAGTCGCTCCAATTGGCCTTCCGGTTCTCCTCGGCCAGTGGAGAACCGGGTCTCCAAGATGTGTTTTTAATTTAATTTTAATAATGTATATAATTTAAATAATGTAATCTTAAATTAATTTAATTTAGTATGGCAGATCGCCGCTGTCGGAAGTCCGCCACCGGTCGGTCACCGCAGCCGGAAGTCGCCGCCGCCGCTCGCCGGAAGTCCACCGCTGCCGCTCGCCGCTACCGAAAGTCCGTCGCCGCCGCTCACCGGAAGTCCGCAGTCGGCCGGTCGCTGCCTCCGGCTGGTTGCCGCCGGTTCTCCACTCCGACTCTCCACGGCCAAAAGGCTCCAAAGGGCCCTCCGGTTCTCCACTCCGGCTCTCCACGACCAAGTGGCTCTAAAGGGCCTTCCGGTTCTCCACGGGCTAGTGGCTCCAAAGGGCCTTCCGGTTCTCCACGAGCAAGTGGCTCCAAAGGGCCTTCCGGTTCTCAACGGGCAAGTGGCTCCAAAGGGCCTTCCGGTTCTCCATGGCCAAGTGGCGAACCGGGCATGCTCCGGCTCTCCGCGGCCAATAGGCTCCAATTGGCCTTCCGGTTCTCCTCGGCCAGTGGAGAACCGGGCCTCCCTTTGATTTTTTCAGCTTTCTCCCACAACTATCATCTACCCACATTTAATGTCATTTACTCCTTTTTATCCGAAAAAGTCTTATTTTTTTCTATAAATTGGGTAAAAATCTCCATTGGGTAAAAATCTCCACTCTTTTAGTCCAAACAAGGGTGTTGAAAATTCCATGTCTATGGAGGTAATTTCTCTAATTATTGTCAAGTCCATAAGTAATAGTTAAATTTATTATTTATTAGTTTTTTAATTAGAAGTTTATGTTCATCTCTTATTACTGTAATTGATTAATTGTAATCTAATAATTATTGCATATACGGTATTTGAGTATAGCAGGGATGTATTTAAATTTCAATACTGTAATGTACTGTATGTATTTATTGTATTGTAGTGTACGAATTTATTTCATGTATGTATTTTCTGTATGTATTTATGTACTGTTTTTATTTAACTCTTTTTCGGATATGAAATTATTTCACGCCTCTTTTGACTGTATTTATCTACTCCTAAGTAATGAATTGTTAGAGTTAAATTTTTCTTAATCGAACTACGCTAATTTTTTATTTTAATTTGTAGAAATGTAATTACTTTATTTTACTTTATATTATGTAAATGTAAGTATTACCGGCTAAGCTGAAACAGTTTAATGCAATTTTATTTTCAGAAGTTAATTATTAAATGTTAAAATGGAAGAATGTAATTTTAGTTTCATTAATCAATTATTAAACTTAAATCTTATAACCATAATTTTATTTCATCTAATTTAATTTTTACTTTATTATGTTTTTATATTTTAATCCATGTTTTAGACGTTAATTGAAAAATGGAGCAACGCACTTGTAATTCTGAAAGTTAATTATTGAACATTAATTTTGTAACGTTATTTTGTAATCTTGATTTGATTTCATCTAATTCAATTTTAATTTTTAACCGTTAATAAAAAATTGAACAATGCAATTTTATTTTCGAAATTTAATTATTAGACGTTAAATTTGTAGCGTTCATTTTATATTATTTTATTTGAACCTTAATTTAAAATGGAAGAATGTAATTTTAGTTTTATTAATTAAAATTTAAACGAAAATTTTGTGACTATAATTTTATTTAATCTAATCTAGTTTTTACGTTATTATTTTTTTATATTTAAATCTATGTTTTAACCGTTAATTCAAAATGGAGCAATGAGATTTTGTTTTGTAAAAGTTAATTTCGTGGCGTTAAAATTGTAAGCTTAAATTTATTTCATCTAATTTAATTCTGATTTTATGTTACTTAAATTTATTTCATCGTTGTTGTCGGCAGAATATTTTAATGAACCTAATTACTTGATGTTTATTGCTGTTTAAGGATGACAATCAGTCATGTGGAGCTGCTGCGGGGGCGAATGGATACTCAGCATTTGCAACCTCAAATCTGTTTCCAAGTCACATCGAAGCTTATTCCTACCTGCAACGGACGGCTCGTCATGTAGGATTTGAACTTGTCATGGGGTCCTACAAAAAAATCAGAATGGTCCCCTGAGGATATATTGCATTTGCAATCGGGGGCGAAAAGACAAGGCTGTCGATGTGAGCGATTCTGATATTATCCGACGGAGTAACACTTCGACTAGAAGTTGTGACTGCCCATTCACGATTGTCATGAAAGAGAACAGCACAGGGGAGGGTTGGAATGTAGTACTGTGCAAAGATCGTCGGCGAGGGATGCATCGGTCCCCGCACAAGCCACGTTTCATCGGTCCCCGCACAAGCCATGTTTCATCGGCTTGTCGTTTTCTCCTGTTCCTCGGTACCCTTCCAATGTCAGTCTCACCGACATTACACGATCCACCGGAAGACTGCGCAAATCGACCAGCTCTATTCCTAACTGTATGCCTAGCTCCTCCACCAGCATACCTTTCGATCCCAACCTCCACTCGCACACTCGTCCCAGGTTGGCCACACTGTCCCTGCCTACCATCGACGTCGAGTGGGCTTCATTCTACCGGCAACTCATACATCGACTGCTAACCACTATCGTCACGGATGGAATGCATTCTACCGGACGTGAGAATGTTGAGCTCCGAACCATCCCATGTAGGCATGGGATCGAATACATGATCGCGCCTTGGAGAAGGCTGCTCAACCAGTGCATTAAGCTCCTGCGAAGAAGGCGACTGTTCCTCCTCCATCACACGGCCTCTCGCCTGTCTGGCCGAAGCACTAACACCTCTCTGTCGTATAGAATGGCCATCGTCGTTGGGTTGTCCAGCAGTGCTCATCTACAATACAAGATATGTAATTATTATAATAACAATTGATTTAAACTGATATGAGAAAATAAATTAACATACGTTTTAATAATATGTAAACCGATATGACGAAACGGTGCATAATTTCAAACAACAGATGGAAACTACATATTCTCTAATGCATAGAAAAATGTGAATATAACGTAAAAAACCTCACTCTAAACAACACATTTAATTCTTTTGAAATCCCATACAACGAACTACTTATTTTTATCAATTGCAAAATATAAATTACATTACCGAATCATTGTACAATAATTAAATTGTTTACCAAGTGAAACTAATATTAACATTCAAAGAAATAATTGTTAAAACATATCATAATCATTTACTACACAATTGTTTTCATGATATTAATAAAATAGATTTTCATAATGTTAATTTAAATAATATTATATTCTATTATGTTACATATACTTTCCAAATTACTAAAATAGTTATCATTTTCAAATTTAAACTAAACAATTTCTAAAAAAAACAATTTCTTCATTTTAATTCCAAAGTTCATAAAATTCATAATATTAGATTTTTCCAATTTAATTTACTATTTAATTTCCAATTTTCTAATTAAAGAATTTAATTTAAGATTAAACCTTCCTATTTTCTAATATTTACAACCAAACCCCTCATCTTCCTCATCCCTCCAAATCCAACCTAAACACTAAACAACCTACAACCGCGGGCCGCCGGCGTCCTCCTCCGCCGCCGGCCTACTCCGCCGCCAGCCTCCTCCGCCTCCGGCCTCCTCCACCACCGGACGCCACCCCAGCACCTCCGCCCGAAGCCAGCTCCTCCCCTCTCCTTCTCCTATCCTTCTCCTTCTCCTATCCTTCTCCTTCTCCTTCTCCTCTACTGCTCCTTCTCTTCCTCTGCGACGCCACCTTCCCTCCGCCGCCGGCGTCACCGCTCTTCCTCACCTCGGCCCGATGCGCGCCGCCCAAGGCCCGACACGCGCATCCTTCCGCCTCGCCACGCGCTGCTCGCCGCCGCGCCAAACTTCGCTCCGCCGCGGGCCAACGCCCAACCCTGTTTGTCTCCTCCAGCCCAACACCACCTCCGGCCATTAAGCACCACCAACCCCACATTCATCCCAGATTTACTAAATTTCTAACAAACCCCAATTCTAACAATTCTAACAAGTTCAAATAAATTCTAATAGATGGGCAACATTCAGGCAAGATTCATGCAAACCCCACGAAAATTAAATTTTTTTCCCCAAAAACTTACATTTTCCGGCGAGCGGCGGTCGGCGGCGAGCGGCGGTCGGCGGCGGTCGGCGGTTGGCGGTGGCCGTGGTCGTCGGCGGCGGGCGGCGGAATCTGGCGACTGGAGCTGCTGCTTGGTGGAAGAAATGGAGTGAGGCAATGTTGGGCAAATTATTTTGGATGAAAACCCAAGACCAAGACCACTTTTATACTACTTTCTCCAAATGTAATTTTTTATTTTAAAATATAAATACATGTATTTATACGTATTAGGGCGTGGATAGTAAAATACAGGGCGTGATATAGCAATGCCCTTTTTTTATTTTGAATGGGACACGTGTCCCATCTTGGGGGAGACACGTGTCCCACTAATTTTTTGCTCTTTTTAAAAATTTTGAATGGGACAAGTGTCCCATTCTGGTGGCGACATGTGTCCCCATTGTATTTTTTGGAAAAATTTTCCATATTTTTTATTTTTTTCAGAATTTTAATTTTTTATTCCATCTTCCTCCACTTTTTGCCTATAAATATAGATGATTTCGACTCATTGCATCACACTACTTCCAATTCCAGTACTTCTACCTCACTAATTCATCTTCTACATCACTAATTCATCTTCTACATTGTAATCCATTTTTTGTGATGGATCTACGAAGAACGTTGAAGGGCAAAGATATGGTAATTCCAAATTCTTTCAATTTGGAAAATTCTTCGCAAAATTCGAATTACCGTCCATTTTCAAATTCAGAATTCAATATGTTCTGTAATTTTTATAATTGTTATAATTGATTTTTGCAATTTTAATGTTTTTGTATAATTTTTTAAAATTTTGAATTCTCTTATTATTTATTTTTTAATTTCGTTTTAATAATTTCTTTTAAAAAATTGAAATTAATTTTATTTTTTTACACCGAAGCATGCTATTGACAAGAACGAGAAAAATAAATTATTTAACATATTTTGAAAAAAACGAAATTATATTTTAAATATTAAAACATATCATTAAATTTCACATTCAACTTATTTTGGGTGGACAAATTTATTTAAAATAAAATTTAATGATCAAATTAACGAGTGCGTCTCTTGAAAGACGGTCTTTCCATAAGTCATGGAAAGACCAAGGTTTAAAGTGTAAATTAGAAGAAATTAAGATAAAATTTTCGGGTTGCATGAACCGGGTTATAAATTTTATAACTACTACATGTTGCATACTAAATTTTTAATGTTGCAACTAAGACCTTTTACCTTTTATTATTCGAATTAAACCCCGTCTTTCCATAAGCATATGGAAAGACCGTCTTTCCCAAGACTTTGCCTCAAATTAATGAGTAGGATAGAGAAAATCAAGTGGTATCCATAACCATTGTGGAGAAAAAAATGATTATCTCTTAAGTTGAGGTGAAAAAAAGAGAAAAAAAAATAATATATTTAATTAATAAGAGACTGCTAGGATCTCTACCACTGCCCATGGTCTAAAACACCCATGTCCTCTTCTTTCTTCGTCAATTATCTCTATCGCCATCTATGTACAGATCTGTATCTGCTTCTTCGTTCATCTTGCTTTATCGAACCCACGCACCCCCTCCACCTTTTTCAACCTACCTACCATTAACCTCTGACATTGAGAACTTGAATTCTGAACGTGAACTAGAAACTTGAACAACGAGATTTGGGTCTTATTCGAATGGCGAACAACGCCTCCTCTAATGGCGAACAACGCCTCCTCTAATGGCGAACATCGCTTCTCCGAGCTTGAAATTTCGGATGACAGCGAGGAACTCGAAATATAAATCCGAACAAGGATCTCAAAATAGAAATTCTAACGGCGAGGAACTCGAACTAGAAACTTGAACAGTGAGGAACTCGAATTGCGAACGACGAACGACGAGGAACTAGAAGCAGTCCGGTGTTGAAGGCAGAAGGGATTGATTCAGAAAACTGATTAACATGGGAAGATTAAGCTCTGTTTGAACCTCTTGATTTTGATGGTAAGGATTTTTTTTGGATTTTTATGAGGTGTTGGATCTGTGAAATTTTGAAAAAGAAAGGAAGAGAAACTGTGAAGAAAGAGAAAATGTGAAAAGGAAGAGAAAAAATTGTGAACAGAAAGAGGGAAAAAAAGGTGAGAAAGGAAATTGGATTTTTTTTAAAAAAAATTGAAGGGTATTTATGTCTTATAGCATGATGATTTTTTTTCTAAAATTGAAAGTGTACGGATTTGCCTGGGACATACAACAAAAGAAAATGTGAAGATTCGATTGGGACAGAAGGAGTACACATTATAGCCGGATCACTTACTCGTGTATAATCATCATCAGAGCATATAACTCTGCAAACATTAACAAGAAAAAAGGGGAATACAATAAATGGAAAAATATAAAGGCAAAGTCTTGGGAAAGACGGTCTTTCCATAACCTTATGGAAAGACGGGGTTTCATTAGAATAATAAAAGGTAAAAGGTCTTAGTTGCAATCTTAAAATTTTAGTATGCAACATGTAGTAGTTATAAAATTTATAACCCGGTTCATGCAACCCGAAAATTTTATCTTAATTTCTTCTAATTTTTACTTTAAACCTTGGTCTTTCTATGTCTTATGGAAAGACCGTCTTTCAAGAACGGACTCAAATATAAAACTAACCTTATTATTTTCTGAAAGTTTCAGTCTAAAACCTGTAAAATCTTAAAGTGCAATTTTAACCAAAAGATATTCAACAAATGTGGCGATATAACCTTTCTAAATTATTTCGGGGTTGACTTGGCATTTTCTGGTGTTGACATAACCTAGAAAGACTAAAATACCCCTAGTTTTAAAACTAAAAATTTAATGATAAAAATACCCCTAAGATTCATCTTCTTTTTCACCTCCAAAATCACTGCCACTGCTCCACTATTGCCGCAACTGCTCCACCACTGATGTTTTGCCGGAATCTGGAGTTTCGCAATGCCTTTCCTTGCTATTAAAAATTGTGCCTTTAATAGACTTGTTAGCCAATTCTAGCGTCGGCAACGAACTGGCCGACTTTGATCTTACAAACCCAGAAGTATAATTGGCCAAGTTTGATCTTACAAACCAGAAGTATTACACTTAATATTATGACTTTGAATTTGATTGTGATTATCAATCACATCAGTATTTTGACAACATTATCATTACTATTACCGGCGAACGACTCGTGGAAACCGCTGGTGTCGAAGATGGCCGAGGAAGAGGGGCAATGGCAGGCGAGGGATGGATCCTAGCTGAGGCCCATATGACGGAGGAGGCAGAGCTGCTGTTCATGGACGAAGGACAGCGGAGAGATCAAGACGTCATAGTTAAGGGCGGAACCCGGGTTGGGAAATGAGTTAGGATTCTCCGATTCGGTCAAATGACTCATGCAAAAACTCTTCTTCTTAATCTCCTCCTCCGGGGGTGACTCTGCTTATCGTCTCCGGCGGCAGTGAAAACTCTTCTTCTCCTCCTCCGATGACGGCTCTACTCATTGTCTCCGGTGACGGTGGTCGGCGCTCCGCCTTTTCTAATTATTATTTTTGGATATCGTGGACTGTGAGTGTAGGACTGTCAAAATAGATTAATATAGTAGTAATTTTTAAATTTTTATTTTTTAAACAAGGGTATAATAGTTAATTTGTAGAATTCCACCAGAATTAAAGTTCCCACGGTTAGATTGGCAAGTTCGACCAAATAATAGGATTAGAATTGTACTTTCATATTCTTATTGGTTAGATTGACACTTTCGACCAAATCATAGGGTTATTTTAGCAGTTAACTATATAATAAATACAAAGACTTGGTAAGACGGTCTCACCTAATATTATAGTGAGACGGAGGGTTTAAATACAATTACTTAAAGATCTAGCTGACATGGGGTAATTTCTGTAATTTGTAAAACTTTAGTTTGTACCTTGTCTCACCATAAGTTATAGTGAGACGGTCTAATGTGATTCTTTCTCTATAATAAATGTAGCTCTTAGTCACTGAACATACGAATAACCACCACCCTTTTGCAGCAAACTCTCTTGGGCTTACCTTCACAATTTGTGTGATTGTGAATGACCCCCGCAAACTCTTTATTGGAATCAAGGGAGTACCGTATAAGATTTATAAATCAGAAGCTAGTTCAACTTTCAAGACTGTTGGTTTTTCCGGGAATTATCAACTGGGTTCTTCGGACTATAAGCACGTGCTTATCAGGTTTGATTAGATTAACGACTACCAGAGATGCTGGATCAAGGGCATATGGAGTTTCAATGGAATCCAACTAAAAATGCTCAAATGGTCACTCGACTTCTCCACCCATAGGGAATCTCCAATTGTCCCAATTTGGTGCATTATCAGGGAAGTTCCTCTTTACTATTACAATACTTCGTCTATTGAGGCTATTGGAAATAGTATAGGAAGTTTCATTAAGAATGACCTATCTACTGAAATGCTTACTAGGTCTTCTGCAATTAAGCTGTGTGTGGAAATTGACTTACAGAAACCTTTGAACAATTTCATCAGACTTGGTTCAGTCACTAATAACATAAAATACCCAATTGAATATGAAGATGTTCCTCTATACTATGATCACTATGCTAAGCTAGGCCATTTTCTTAACCAGTGTAGAGCCATCTCCCAAAATCAAATACAACCTCAGTGGCAAGCTACTGGAAATAAGTTTAATAAGGCCCCTATTATGTTTATGGAAAATTAGGCTCCTAACATCCCTCCTAGTAATGGCCACCTAGCCCATCAGATGGCCACAACCAACCTCTCTTTGAACCCATCCTCCTATTTACCTCAGCTGTCAAACGAAGAGCCCGAAAGAATTACCCATTAGCCACCTAAAATCACTCCAGCTCAGACCCCTTACAACTCACCCCCTGCTAACTCTCAGTCTCCCCTCACAAAACTATTAAATGCAACAGCTCTTACTAATCCTCCTCCCTTAATCTATCCAAAGGATGATATTCACATTGGTTCCCACGGGCTAACCCTGCATCAGTCTTCTCCTACTCACCCCACTTTCTCAATAGAGAAAGATGGAAAACAGGTTCTCTTTATTGCAGGACATGGACCCCCTTCCTCAACCACAATAACTCATTGATCTGGAAGTGCAGGACATTATGGAGGAGGGCAGTACACTATTAAACAGTCACCACTCACACTCAGTAATATTGCCTGACAAACTAACAGGTAACACTGACCACCAAGGTAAGTCTAAACATAAAAAGAGCAATTATCTTAGCCAGCTGAATAAGATGATGTTAAGATCAACTACTAAAAGTCATAAATCATGTGAACAATGACACACACCTTAACCATTAATTTTTTAGTCTGGAACCTTAGGGGTATGGAATCTTCAATGCTCCGATTAAAACATCTAGTTAATCAAAAGAAAATACAACTGCTTTGTATCATTGAACCTATACATGATAATAGCCCGTGTCAATCCTATATGGAAAAGCTCAATTTCTCACATAATCTTCCTCTACATAATGGCAAAATCTGGCTAACGTGGAATGATTTTATATCTGTTTCCCTAATTTCCCATCATAACCAATTTCTGTATGTCAAAATAACCCACCTAATTTCAGCCTCTGATATGGAAGTTGTATTTGTTTATGCCCTCAGGACTAGGGATGGTAGAAAGTCTTTATGGAATGATCTGAGTCTCCTACCCAACAATGAAACTATTTTCATAGGATATTTTAACACAATCACTTCACTTACAGAGTACAAGGGCCCTAGCTCCCCTTCTTTAGGTAGTATCAGAGACTTTAATAATTGGATTAATTCTACTGGAACTCAGGAAATTAATACTGTAGGAAATTTATTCACTTGGACAAACTCTAGGCTAAGGAATCCCACCTCTAAGAGATTAGATAGAGGTCTATGTACTATTCAGTGGAACACAAAATTTCCAGCATCTTCTATCCAAATCCTGAATAGACAATCCTCAGATCATTCTCCTCTTCTCTTACAGATATCATCAATAGTTATCTCTCACCCTAAACCTTTTAGGTTTATAAATACCTAGTTTAATAGACTAGAATTTATAAACCTAGTCAAAGAAAATTGGCCCTCCCCTATTCCTCAGTCAGGAATGTTAGGCTTTTATCTAAAACTGATTAGACTTTAAAAATGACAAAGATTTGGAATAGGAATTGCTTTGGTAACATAGATGCTAATGTAACTACTGCAGAGGAAAACCTTAGATTACAGGAATCTACTTATGACTCCACCCTCTCGGATTCAGAATTAATCAAACTAAATGAGAAGAGGGCATTATTACTTAGAGCTTTAAAGGAAAAAGAAAAATTTTGGAAACAGAAAGTAAGATCAAAATGGTTTAAACTTGGTGATAATAATACTCAGTTTTTTCATAAAACTGTACAGGAAAAAAACTGTCGGTTACATATTTCAAAAATTAAAAACAGACATGGACAATGGCTTAATTCTCAATTAGATATCCAAAAAGAAGCCTCTAAATATAGCTCTTATATGAGCCTAACCAATTGGTTAATAACACTTACTAGCCTCATTTTCTTAGCCAAATACCCACTATCCTTACTGAACAAGACAATCTATCTCTATCCAAACCAGTTTCAGAAGTGGAACTCAAATTAGTGATTATGAGTTTGAACAAAAACAGTAGCCCAGGTCCAAACGGGTTCTCCTGTAAATTCTATACCAAATGCTGGATTTTTTTAAGGAATATCTTATATCTACTGTAAATGATTTTATCTTAGGATCAGATATGCCAAGGGGTATCTCTAGCACCTGGATAACTTTAATTCCAAAGAAAACAACACCCTCCTCCTTTGATGATTTCAGACCTATTAGCCTTTCAAATGTTGTAAATAAAATATGTTCGAAGGTACTGATGGAAAGACTGAAACCTTATATGGAGATTTTAATTTCACCTAATCAAACTGCTTTCATGAAAAACAGAGATATTTCTGATAACATACTTTATCTTCAGGAAATGATAAGATTTTTAGACAAAAAGAATAGAGTGCCTAATTGTATTCTTAAGCTGGACCTCCGGAAAGCTTTTGATAGGGTTAATTGGAACTTTTTAAAAAACATACTTTATCGATTTGGTTTTACTGGAAATTTCTTGACTGCAGTGATGAATAATCTCTCCCAGACACATTTCTCTGTGCTCATAAATGGTAATCCGGTTGGTTTTTTTAAAGCTACCCGAGGCATCAAACAAGGTGATCCCTTATCCCCCTTTCTCTTTAACATTTTTTCAGAAGCTTTCTCTAGGAGTCTCTCCTTCATTTTTCTGAACAACAGTCTTACATGTTATCACTTGCCCTCTGCCATCACACCAGTCTCCCATTTAATGTATGATGATAACACCATCATTTTCATGCAGGCCTCAAACCTAACCTAATTAAGATCAAAGCTTTCCTAGAAATCGTTGATCACTGGTTTTTTAACTGTTTGTAGGTGCGATACTGGTGCGATTGTGTGTGCAATTGTGCGATACTACATCCCTCTCTCTGTCTTAACCCTACTTCTTCTTTCCCTTTCTGATCAAACCTTATACCCTTGGTCTTAGCCGGAATCCTTTTGCCGATAACGGTTAATTTAGCCGTTAGCGGTTCCCGCGATGTCTGGTTCATCTATTCCGGCCGTTTTGGACATCAACCAGGGTACACAAACTACTCCTCCTCCTATCACCTTCGCTGCGATCCTAAAAAACAAAGCCCCACCACTAGCCAAACTCTTACCGAGTAATCCTGAGCTTATTCCCAAATCACAGCACCTCGGTGAGGCAGCTTGTCTATATTCTGATGAGCAAATTGCAAAATTATCGTCTCATTATGCAAATGCCCTAGTCGGCAAGTTCACCAAGGGTAGATGCTCAATGGAGCAACTGGAACAATTTTTCAAAACGGTGGGCTTCACAGGTAAGTACCAACTTGGTTCCCTTGATTACAAACACGTGCTCATTAGGTTTGAATTGTTAAATGATTATCAACGAGCATGGATGAAAGGAATTTGGAATTTCAATGGGATACTTCTAAAAATGTTAAAATGGACTCCTGATTTTTCAATTCATAAAGAATCACCAATAGTTCCAGTTTGGTGTACAATTAGAGAAGTCCCGTTGTATTATTATAACTCAGCTGCAATTGAAGCCATTGGCAATAGCATTGGTAGTTTTATTAAAACTAATCTTGCTACTGATATGCTTACAAAACCTTCTGCCATTAAATTATGCATAGAAATTGATCTTCAAAAACCAATTTGTAATCATATCAGGCTTGGTTCTGTGACTAATAATAGAAAATACCAAGTTGAATATGAGGATATCCCCCTTTACTGTGATCACTGTGCCAAATTAGGGCATTCCAAAACTCAATGCAGAGTTATACCACTAAATGCTAATGTCAAAACGTTTGAACACATTATAAGTCAAGCCCAGCCTCAGTGGCAGGCTACTGGGAAAAATTTGATGTCCCTCCAATGATCTCCTCTGATGATCAGATTGACTTAGCAGTTTCTGTGACCTCAAAGGAACTCAATCCTGAACCCATACCTACATCTCCTCTTAATCTGGAAACTAACACTGACCTAGAGACTACTGTAATACCTGCAATTGATAGGAACAATCCATCAGTTAGTCTCTCTAGTCCTACTACTCAGGTTCCATTAAAAAACTCTATCTCTGAACTGCTTGAAGGAACTGCATTAAATAGTTTTACTCCAGTAGCCTATGCCTCTGATGATATTCAGGTAGGGACCTCTTTCTCCAGTCTGAATAGAAATAATGAGGTCACCCCTTTTATTCTAGACAGAATGGGGAATAGGTTCTCTATTTTGCAGGTGGACTTAGATGACACTGCCCAACAATAGGATGATACTTTAAATCCTCATACTAGTTCGAGCTCAACACCAATACTGGGGCAGAATCCTCTGTCAGGTAAGGCAAAAGGTAAAAAGTCAAATTACTTCAGTCAAATCAATAAAATGATGCTTAGATCATCAACTAAAAGTCATAAGTCTAGTGAACAATGATAGGATCTCTATCTTTAAATTTCTTGGTTTGGAATATCAGAGGTATGGAAACATCAATGCTAAGATTAATAAACCTAATCAGGATTAAAAAGATCCAATTCCCATGCATTATTGAACCAATGCATGATAATTCTAAATTTCAATCCTATATGGATATACTTAAATTTGCTAATGGCCTGACCCTGCACAATGGAAAAATATGGCTAATGTGGTCTAACTATTTTTCAGTAACTCTTCTCTCATCTCATGAACAGTATCTTCATGTGCATATATCTCATGGAACTATTGCTTTACATATGGATGCTATTTTCATATATGCCCTTAGAAATAGGGAAGGTAGAAAAACATTATGGAAAGATTTAGCAACTATAAATCAGGGTGACACTATTTTTATAGGAGATTTCAATACCATTACCTCCCTTTCGGAATATAGAGGCCCTAGCTCTCCCTCTTTTGGAAGTATTAGAGATTTTAATACTTGGGTAAGTACCTCCGGAATTCAGGAAATTAACACTGTTGGGAATTTATTTACTTGGTGTAACTCTAGACTTAGGAACCCTACCTCAAAAAGGCTTGATAGAGGTCTTAGTACCATCTCTTGGAACTACAGGTTTCCCTCTTCTTCCATTCAGATTTTGAATAGACAGACTTCGGACCACTCCCCCCTGCTTTTAAATATTTCTAACTTATCTAATCTTAACCCAAGGCCATTTAGATTCCTTAATGTTTGGTTTAATTGTCCTGATTTCACCACCCTAATTCAGAAAAGCTGGGATAAACAAATGGTAGAAACTGGCTTGCTTGGTTTCTTCCTCAAACTAATTAGGCTAAAAAAGGAGATAAAAATTTGGAATAAGGAATGTTTTGGTAACATTGACATTAATGTAATCAATGCTGAAGAATCTCTAAGAGTTCAGGAATCGGTTTATGATCTAAATTCTGACTCTGAACTCATTAAATTAAATCAGAAAAAAACTTTATTACTAAGAGCTCAGAAAGAGAAAGAAAAATTTTGGAAACAAAAGGCAAGATTAAAATGGCATAAACTGGGAGACAATAATACACAATTTTTCCATAAAGTAGTACAAGAGAAAAATTGTAGATTGCAGATCTCAAAAATTAAAAATAAAGATGGTCAGTGGCTAAATTCTCAAGTAGACATCCAGAAAGAGGCCATATCATATTACTCAGATCTGTTATCTGAACCTACCCAGGGATCTAATCATACCTACTATTTGCATTTTCTGAGTCAAATCCCCACAATGATTACTGCTCAAGATAACATAGATTTAGCTAAACCAGCCTCCGAATTTGAGGTTGAGGCAGTAATAAAAGGGTTAAGCAAAAATAGTAGTCCAGGCCCTGATGGATTTACTAGTAAGTTCTATTCTAAATGATGGTCCATTATAAAACATGATCTAGTGAAGGAAGTAAATGATTTTATTGGGGGCTCTCCCTTACCTAAAGGAATATCTAGCACATGGATCACTTTAATACCAAAGAAAAAAACCCCATGCTCATTTGATGATTTTAGGCCTATTAGTCTTTCTAATACTCTTAATAAAATCTGCTCTAAAGTATTAATGGAAAGACTAAGACCTTACATGGATAACTTGATCTCCCAAAATCAATCGACTTTTATGAAAAATAGAGATATTTCTGATAATATTCTCTATCTTCAGGAAATTGTGAGATTTTTGGATAAAAAGGTCAGAATTCCAAACTGTCTTCTTAAACTAGACTTACAAAAGGCATTTGATCGAGTTAATTGGGACTTCTTAGAATGTGTGCTTAGGAAGTTTGGTTTTGATGGTCTTTTTTTAAGTGCTGTAATGTCTAACCTCTCACAAGCCTATTTTTCTGTCCTCGTTAATGGAAATCCAGTGGGTTTTTTCAAAGCCACTAGAGAATTAAACAAGGTGATCCCCTCTCTCCTTTTCTTTTTAACATTTTTTCAGAAGCTTTTTCTAGAAGTTTATCATTCATCTTCCATACTGGCAAACTCTCATACTATCATATGCCATCTTCAATTTCACCAATTTCTCATCTTATGTATGCTGATGATACTATCATATTAATGCAAGCCTCGAAATCTAATTTAACTAAAATCAAGGCTTTCTTGGACATTTTTGAACTCACTTCGGGCCAAAAGTTTAACTTCCATAAATCTGATTTCTACATTAGCAAAAGGGCTTCCAATATAAAATTAAATCAGATGAGGTTGATTCTGAAGATGAAACAGGGATCTTTTCCTTTTCAATACCTAGGTTGCCCTATTTTTAAGGGTCGAACTTTGAATAGATATTATCAACCTCTGATGGAAAAGCTAGATGTGAAGTTGAAAAACTGGAAAAATAAGTAGTTAAGCACAGGGGGCAAATTAGTTTTGATTAAAAGCTGCTTATACTCTCTGCCATAGAATTTATGGGCTGTGACTAATCCCCCAAAATATATTATCAAACTATTTGAGAAAAAGCTGGCCAGATTTTTTTGGGGTGAAACTGATGGGAAAAGGAATAAGATATGGAAAAATGGCTGGACTTAGCCAAACCAATAACTCATAATGGTCTAGGGCTTAGATCCATCAAAGGTATAGTTGATGCACTTTCCCTCAAACTGTGGTGGAAAAGCCAGTTAGGTATAGCCCTATGGTCCAAATTACTTTGGTCTTTGCCAGACTCTTATAAGAAATCAGTCACATGGAAACGAATTTGTTCAGTGAATTCCATAGCTGAAGAAAATTCTATGATTATTCATGGTAAAGGGGCTTGCAATGCTTGGACTGCAAATTGGTGCCTAAACGGCCCCCTGATTAATAAAATCCCGAGTGATATCCATGAAACATTACAGCTGTACTCTGTATCTGATTTCATTACGAATAAATCTTTTATTCTAGCTCAGATATCACCCTACCTGGAAAATGATACTTTGCTTTTTTTGCAGGATGCAGTGGTGGTGGAAGATAGAGATGATAGAATCATATGGAAACCGGACATCTCAGGTGCATTTTCTTTCAAAAGTGCATATCATACCATCACAGACTCTACAGGTAATTTTTTGGTTTCTAAAAAGGTGTGGAACGTATTGCTGCAAAAAAAGATATCGATTTTTACTTGGAAATTGCTTCATTCATTCCTCCCTTTCGATGATGTACTGATAACCTGTGGTTATAGTTTGGCTTCTAAATGCCCTGTTTGCTGTCACGCTGATTCAATAGATCACTTTTTTCATATCGTGTACACTAGCAAAAGCGATATGGAGTAAAATGGCTTCTCTGATTGACTTCCACCTTTCTGATTATCAATCCATCTCTCAGAGATTCTTTTCCTTTTGGCACTGTTTGGACTTACCAAAAAGCTATCAACTGATTTGTACAGTACTTGGAAGGCTCGAAATAGGCATATATATGACCAGGTTCCCTACTCTGCTGATTTCATTTGTAGGGAGATATTTGAACTCATCAAATTATCATTATACTGCTGCCCTGCTAACATGAGTTCTACTACTGCATTTCCACAACCACTTAGGCATCTATTACCCCTTCTTAGGCCACCCCCTAAGCCAATCTTTAGGTCTGTCTGGTGGGAAAAACCTGGCATTAATTCTATCAAAATTAACACGGATGTATCATAGTTCTCACATACGGCTGCTGCTGGGATAATAGTTAGGGATAGCTCTGACATGCCTCTTCTCATTAACTCAATCACTATCGATGCTGTATCTCCTCTTTATGCCAAACTGTTAGCCATACTTGTTGCTTGTCAATCTCTCCAACATAGAGACATTCCTTTAATCATTGAATCAGACTCTCTCTCAGCCATTAACATGATTGAAAATCCATACTCTGCAAATTGGAACTTCTTCAATTTGGCCTATAGAGTTAGGGGTCTACTATGTGGAGCAGTGCTTAAACATGTGTACAGAGAATGTAATGTTGTAGCTAACGCTATTGCAAAATATCATACTTCACAAAATCAAGCACTACATTTGTATAATTTGCATGTTCATATCAAAGGTCTCATTGACTTAGATAGGGAGCAATTTCCTCATGGTCGAATTCAGAAATATGCACATACTAGGAGTTGATACTGCTGATTGGGATTTTATTTACTTGCAGGTATGTTTCAAATCAGGAGGATTTTTTGGAACTCCTGATATCTTGCCTTTCTGGCCCAACTTGGTGATCTGGGTGAACTTGGAAGAAAGACTACATACTGCTGAATTCAGATTAATCTGCAACATATGACGAGGAAATGGAGATCAGGCTCATCCCACGGCTCCTTTCGCAGCTCATCTCCACATTAAAGGACTCCATCAGATGCTGCTAATACTTCTCTTGTGCAACTCATGTCCTCCAATCTTTCTTTTGGTATTGGAAATTTTCAAGCCTAAAAAAAAAGAAATCTTTGAATCTACCTCTGGCCAGAAATTTAACTTTGAAAAATCTAATTTCTATATTAGCAAACGAGCTACACCTGCTAGGATAAATCAGGTTAGGATGATCTTAAAAATGAAAAAAGGATCTTTTCCTTTTAAATACCTTGGTTGCCCAATTTTTAAAGGTAGAACACTTAACATATATTTCCAACCTCTATTAGAACTCTTAGATAAAAAACTGATGAATTGGAAAAATAAATGGTTAAGTTCAGGATGTAAACTGACCCTAATTCAATCCTGACTATACTCCTTACCAAAACATATATGGACTGTCCTTAAGCCACCTATTCATATAGTTAAGACACTAGAGAGAAGGATGTCCATATTTTTTTGGGGAGAAACTGAGGGTAAAAGGAATAAGGTTTGGAAAAAATGGTCTGATCTAGCTACCCATAGGTCTCAGAATGGTTTAGGATTCAGATCGGTTCAGGCAATAGTTGACTCTTGTTCACTTAAACTATGGTGGAAAAGCCAACTGGGTACTACTATGTGGGCGAAAATGATTTGGTCTCTGCCCCAAACACACAGAAAATCCCAGACTTGGAAGAGAATCTGCTATGTTAATTCTTTTGCTGAAAATAATACTCTGATTATTCATGGGAAAGGAAACTGTAATCTCTGGACTGCTAACTGGTGCCCAAATGGGCCACTTTTAAATCATGTACTTTCCTCTATCATTTCTCCACTCTCCTCTTCCTCAGTTGCTCATTTTATCTGCAACAAAGACTCTATCCTACCTTAGATTTCTCCTTTTTTAGAACATGATACTCTCATTGTTTTGCAGTTGGCAGAAATCAATAAAGACACAGAGGATTGACTTATCTGGAAACCATAGGTGACAGGAGCTTTTACCTTTAGATCTGCCTACAAAGCTCTCACTTTCTCCTCAGGTACTTTTCCTGCTACTAATCTTATATGGAATCCCAGGCTGCAGAAAAAAATCTCTATTTTCACAAGGAAACTGCTACACTCTTTTTGCCTTTTGATGATGTTTTAATGAAATGTGGTTTTAGTCTAGCTTCAAAATGCCCTGCATGTAACCATTCTGATTCTCTCCAACACCTTTTCATCTCTTGTCCCCTGGCTCGATCAATATGGAATGAGATGGCTGCTTTATTGGGTTTTAACCTCCATAGTCTAGACTCTATAACTGATAGGTTCTTTGTATATTGGAATTGTAATTACCTTCCCAGAATGCACCAACTGATTTGTAAAATTCTTCCCTCTCTGATTTGCTGGTCCCTATGGAAAGCCAGAAATGGTTTCTATTTTGATAGCAAAAATTTCTCTCCAGTACATATATGCAACGAAATACGTGACCTTATCTTCCTATCCTTCTCTGCCAAACCTTGTCCCTCTATTTCACACCATTCTATGAGCCTTAGCATCTCTCTACTAATCCCCTCCCCTAGACCACCACCAAAACCTACCATCTCTATTGTCTACTGGGAAAGGCCGAAACCAAACAACATAAAAATCAATGTAGATGCCTCCTGGCCCTCTACTAACTCCACTCTTGGCCTTATTGCCAGAAACTGTAATGGTATACCGTGCCTCATAAAATCCACTAACATTTCAGCTAATTCATCACTTGAAGCAGAAATCAAGGCTATTTTATTTGCCTGTCAGGCCTATCCATCTTTGGACAATACTTTCATCATTGAATTAGACTCTTTGCTTGCAGTGAAAATGATCAAGAATCCATGTTCTGCAAATTAGTCACTATACCCTTTAGCTTTTAAGGTGCACTCCCTATTAAAAAATGGCAACCTTAAACATATTTTTAGGGAATGTAACTCTATTGCAGATGCAATTGCTAAGGACCACCCTGCCCACAATAGTGACCTCTCTCTGAACCATTCCAATATCCCTATACACATCAGAGGACTTATCAAACTGGATAGGGATCACACACCTACATTAGAATACATAGGCATGACACTAAGAAGGATTGATACTGCTGATGTTTCCGTTGGTTTTTTACAGGTACCCGTGCAGGTTTCTCCATCTCCAGTAATCCAACACTACTTCACAATCTCCTCGGCTGCTCTTCACCTCAGGATGTGAAGTTGCTCAATACCATACTACTGCTCTTCTGCTACTCATACAGTGAAGCTTCAGTTTTTAGGTTCCAATTTTGATATGCCTGAATGAAGTTGCCTGGCCAAAGGAAAGAATTAGCACACGGGGTGGAGATTCTTTTCTTTGGAATCGCAACTACCATTCCTACCATTTCTCTTATCTTTAGTTCTAAAAAACTCTCTAATATCAATAGATGCTAGGTATTCTTTTGGAGGCAACTATGTTGCCACAATGAACAATCTGTACAAATGTCTACTTTCATGTATTCGCTTTTACAAAGGTCTGGGAACCCTTATATATAATCCCCCACCCTAAGGTGTTTCCATTTAAAAAAAATTAGAAGCTAGTTCCACGTAAACAACTAGATATAAAAGTTGCTTAAAAATAAACAAATAGGGAGCAGTGAGTGATTTCTTTTTCTGGGGTTATTGAATTTGACCTGGATGCAAATAGGGTAAAATTTTAACCGGATGCATATTGGGAACTATTTTAATTTGCTTTTTTTTAACGTGAATGAAGAGGACGCATTCAGGTTCTTTTTCTTTTTATTTTTAATATGTATTAGAATAAAAGAAAAAAAACAATTGAAGATAACGTAATCAACGGATTTTATCAAATATAGTTTACATGTGTAAAACTTTTAATGGAATTTCGATATGATGTAAATTAAATTGGTTTGATGGTTACACTCGGTAGAATTTTGGTCACCAATGTTAACTAATTAAATCAAACTTGCACATGGCGTGGCGATTATTAGTTTTATAATATTGGACAATATATATTATTAAAGTAATATTTAACTATTTTATTATTAAAATAATATTAGATAGAATTTGAGTACTTAAGAGATCGAAGATATTTTACTATATATAATATATTAAGTTTAGAATCATATAATATTTTAAAAAAAATAATACATAGAATAATATATTACTATGCAATTCGAGTTTATGTTTAAAATCATAACTAACTTTATTTAACTTTATCTTCAATATTTCTATTTACAAATTTTAAATAACTAAAAAAAATTTACTAACACAGAATATAATATATTTATTTTACATGACATCTATCAATTTCTTAAAATAAATATTATTTGCTAAATATTTTTGTGGCTATATATTTTATAATTTATGGATGAGAAATTTACCTTTTCTGTTATTTGTACTGCAAAGAGAGGTTTGAAAAAATTAATGAGTTTTATCATTTGTAGATGTTGTATTATATGATGTGTTTAAAATTAATAGTGGTGATGAGATATTTGGTTGTTGTGTGTACATTTATTTACCATTTATTCTTATGCATCCAATTTTCAAACTTCTTTTTTTCTTTTCCAAAATATAATTAACTACTGCGACGGATGAAGTTGGAATAAATTTAGGGTAATTGAATTCTTGAAAAAAAATGATGATGACGCATTTACTAAATACAGAATCCCTCCCATGAAATGTTCTCTCAACAGTTATTTCTTCTTCTCATCACATTCATCATCCTCATCAGTTCATCCTACTTCTCTTCATATTCATGAAAATCAGCGAGCTTATCCATTGAATCCAACCATTCAAATGCCTTCTCGATTGCATCTTCAACCATTTTTATCAGAAGAATTCATACACTCAGACTCCATCTGCATCTCCTCACTCATCTCACAAGCGCACCTCTCAAAGGCATGTCCTTGCTTCATTCTTCTTTTTGTACTCTTTATTATCGGCCTTAAACCTGTTAGCTTGCTCTATCATCATCTCAATTTCATCTCATGATAATCATTCGCTGTTGATAGTCATGTTGCTTTTGCTGGAAAATGATTGTAAAACAAGTTGAATTTCATCAACTTTTGGGCTTCGTTTTGAGTTGGGCTCGAACTGATTTATAGTCAGTGGACATCTTTTTTGGATTCTCCTCTGCGAGTACTATAAAATCGACTGTTTAAACTCTCAAAACGGATAAAGGATGAATGAGATATGGATGCTCAAAGTCACTCTTAGAATGGAAACTTAGGCAGAAATTCATTTGCACGTAATAAGTATTCTGTAATTTGTTACTGTCTAAAATACGTTTGGATCGTGTGTTTGGATCGTGTGGAAGCCTCTAGAAAGCCCAAACCGCGTCACAAATATTCTTAGAATCACGTGTGGAATACATGAGATTTGATACGCGATTAATCATGATAAGGAATATGATATTCTTATCTTTCCTGAATCTATTCAAATATTTGTAAAATATTTGGTGGTTAGAGAATATTTTCTCTGATTACGTGAATCAGATCTCCCGCGTATCTTTCCATAGGGTTTCTTAGACATCTATAAATATAGTTTCTATGTCAGACAAAAACCTCGCATCATTCTCAAGTCCCTCCCTACTTCTAAACTTGAGTCTTATCTTCTTTCTCTGTCTTTGTCGGTGATAGTCCTTCGGGCTTTGTGTGACTCCAAGGTAATTTTAGTTGTAAAATTACCTTCGATGGTTTTATCCTAGGGAACGATGTCCACGCCGAGACTCATTCGTTTCAAGGACAGTGAGTTTACTCGTGACCCTATGAATATGTTATATATGTTGTGTGATATAATTGATTGCTTGAAACGTGCTTATTAATTGTATTTTAAGCTTTCCAATTGTACGCATGAATAATTAATAAAATTTTATTATTCTTTCTTATATTAAATTGCTCATGTAATTTCATTATTTAATTTCCACATGTTTTATCAATATAAGTTCAAAGTTTTGAAACGAATGATATTTTGTAAATTATATTGATTAAATTTAGTCGAAAAATTACACACCGAAATTATTGGGAGGCCGTCGCCGTGCCTCTCAAAGTTAATATTATAAGCTCTTTTTGCTTACTATTTACAACTAAGTAGATAGCGGCAAGTCAGGGTCGTCCATAAAGAAGGGAGATTTTCTCAAGCGTTTAAGCATAAATGGTTGCTACTAGGCTAGAAGTATATATATATATATACATATAAAAGCATGCAAATGGGGAGGGGGGGGTTGGTTGTTTGGTGGTCCTAAGTTATGAAAGTTAAAAGACAAGACAACTAGCAAAGTCAAGCAACTATGCTAAATCATCAAACAAAACTAAGAAAAAGGGTTTTAAAACTACAAAGATAAAGTATTGGGGGCAATTGATATCCACTTCCAAATCTAATGTAGATCATTGAACCATTCACCCATCCTATCACAATTGTTATCTATGGGGAATGCCGATGAAAGATCAACATTCATTCCTTCTTAAGAGTAATTTGCAAAGACAAACAATGACCATTTGCAAACCTCGTTATTGATCAACCTAGACAAACAACGACCATAGGGGTATTTCATCAATGGAATTAGACACAAAGGACCATAGATTTGACAATGACAAGCCTTCTACCAAAGACATAGCCGTTTAACCAAACATAGCATTCATTATGCTAAACCTAGTACAAACCACATTCAAGGTTCAACCTTTCCTTGCGTCTATAGGATAAATATGAGAACAATCCACATTAACATACTTATCTAGCAAGAATCACAACACATTATGCACAAGAAGTTCTAAGTTCATGTTTCTAGATTTTCATGCAAAGGAGCTAAGGAATTCGTCACTTTCCTAACTTCCTAACACTTAAATCATACAAACACTTCATATTCTCAAACAACACATGCCATAAATGAAGTGAAACATAGCATTAAGAACACATGAATGCTAAATGACAAAGACTTCAAGAACGAATGGCAAAATCTATTCACTACTTCCACTAATCATGCATTTACACAAGATTAGCTAAGAACAATCGACATTCATTGACTTCTCTCATTTACTACCTAAAACAAACATGACAAAGAATTCAACATCATCACATTCATCTAGCAATAATCAACACATCAACATCATTAAGAAGCTCTAACTCATGCTCTTGGATTCCACATTAAAAGAGGGGAGAATTAGCTACTTTCTCCCAACCCTAACAAGTAATCATACAAGCAAATCACATACTCAAGCTTCCAAAAACATCAAAGCAACTAACAATCCACATTCAAAGCTCAATAAATGTACAATAGCAAAAACGCCAAATAGATATATATATATATATATATATATATATATATGTATGTATATATATGTATGTATATATATGTATGTATATATATGTGTGGTTCTTACTACATAGAAATGGAAGCTTCAATCCATTGCTCCCAAGATAAAACTAAGCTAGATAATGAAAAGACATGATTAACCTACAAAAACTAAGAAAAGAAAGAAAAAAAAACTAGGGTTTGAACCCACAAAAATTCAGGAAGAAGAGAGTAGATTTGTGTTCTTGAAGAGGAGAGGATAAGGTGATTATTTATAGTACAAAAAGCAAGAAGAGTTTCTGACCACTCGTCCATCGCGAGTCGCGATGTGCTCGCGACGGCCTCCACTTCCAGCACCATTTCTTCTTTCTCCTTTTTGTTTCATATCCTCTTCTTCTCTTCACTTCTTCAATTCTTCAAATCTTCCAAAACTCAAATACATGTCTATAAGTCTTCAAATCTTCAAAGGTATTCTTCAAAGTCTTCAAACAAATTACCTTGTCACATAAAATTCTCTAGAAAAGTAATAAAAGCGTAAAAATTGCTTTTAACTCTCCTTAGAGAATTTCAAGGAAAAATGTCACATTTAGAGCACAAAAGTGTACAAAAGTGAATCCTAAAAGTCCTATTAAAATTATATGAAATGGGCACATCAATTATTGCCTATGTCGATGAAATCACATGTCTTATATGCCATAATAGGCAATACATGTCGTATGCGAATTATATGCCTTTGCGAATTATATGTCATGTATGCGTAGTTTGGAATTGCAAATCATATGCCATGCATGCGACTTATATGCCTAGTGAATTACGCCTGGTTTGGAATTGGAAATTATATGCTGCAATATGCATGTCATATCTATATACCTATTTTGGATTAATCGTATGAAGTATACTTTATAATTAATTAAAAGTTGCATGTGATAATATTCGACTAAATAGTTAATCGAAATATATTATGCATGCCAAAATGAAAATATGCATGTCGATTAAATTGTTGTACAAATAACGCATGTCCGAGTTACAGTGGAATATAGCATTGCTAGTATACATGCTCTGATTGAGAAAAAAAATTTCATGCCACAATTTTTTGTGATCGAAATTGCTTACTGTGGAATTATGCATAATGAATGCTCGAGTATTATTGAAATTGTATGGTACGTACGGCATAAACCGAATCTTGTTTGCATCTTTAAGTAAGAAAATTTGGTTCGCTAATTTGCATGCATCATATTAATCACGCTGCACACTTTATATACTTCAATTGCATGCTAACAACTGGATGTCGGATTAATACTTAATTTTCCTGCCAGTTTGAGACAATTGGATGTTGAATTTGAGGCCATTAAAGTGCAATATGTTCCGATTGCAAATTTAAAATTTGGAATAGTCAAAATATTACATAAATATTTGCATGTGAAATTATATAACAATTTGCATGCTTAATTACTTTCGAGTATTTATGGTTTGAATATTTAATTTTGAATTTTCGTAATTCACGGTTTGAAATATTATACATAATATTTATATGCGATACATAAATTTAACAATTTGTTTTTGGTAAGTATGCATGGGTGATTCTGAGTATATATGTATATATATCTCTGAGAAACATGCTTAGATGGAGGGAAGTTGAACTATGACTTCGCCAAAATCGAATGTTTGCTTGTCTATAAATGGGCGGATTGAAATAGTCTTGTTAGAAAATACAAGTATGCCACCAAAACTTACATGTCGGTTGGATTATCTTCTAAATGCAAAAAAAAAGTTTCTTTACCTATATGTATGTTGATGCTATGATGGTACAAAAGTATTACATGCATGGGATTTTTTTTTCATACTTCCGAATTTTAATTCAAAGGTGCAATGTACATGAAAAATATATGATATACTTACGAATTTAAATTCGAATGTCTAATGCACATGAATAATATATGGTATGGTGGTATGCATATAATTACGTATATGATTGGAAAACCTCTGTAAATTATGCAAATTGAGTTTCCTTGTCTTGAAATATAGTTTTTATTTCTTGGAAATCAATTTGTTGATTTATGGTGTGGCTCGAGTAATATGCAAGCATTTTATTTTGAATGGAACTAATGTATTTCAAAGCATCTGGATGTGGTTAAAGATAATATGTTGTTGCTTTTTTGTTGATATTAAATAAAGTGAAGTGGGTAATGATCCACATATTTGCCAATTTACAATGATTTGATTAAGGCTTTGGCGTGATTAATGTTATGGTAATTGGCTTTGCTTAATTGATCAACCGAGATTGATGCAATTCTTGTTAAATGGTTGGTTCCAAAAATTATATGAAAATAAAGTGCACAATCATTTTATGTGATTTTGAATATGTGCATGGGATTAAGTGGCTTAGTAGATTGACGGAAAGCTACAGAGATCGACTTAGTTGACTAATGGAAAACTGTAAAGATTGGACTTCGTTAACCATTCAGATTATAACTCGGGAAAGTTGTACATTGATTGAGCGTTCGACATATTCTGGTTATTATGTATGACCTAGAAAATATGAACGTGAAGACACTAGTTTATAACAATGTCTAGGGTATTGGTTTTATGAACCATGACGATAAACCCTTAAGCATGGGTTTTCGTGACTATGCTGAGAATTCTTATTACTTGTAATCTAAGAATTGTTGGGAAAACTCTAGAATTTGGTTAAGAAACCTAAGAATCTCGAGATTGGGAATCCCAAGACTTTTGGTCAAATATCTAGTTTCTGATTGGAAAACCTAAGAACTGTGAGATTGGAAGTCTCTAGACATTTGGTCAAATCTCTAGATTTTGGTTGGAAAACCTAAGAATTCTGAGATAAGAGAGTTCTAAGACATTTGGTCTAGGAACCCCAAGACACGAGGCTCTAAGGAACTTGACACGTGTGGGGATGTTGAATGAAATCAACCCAATGTAGGGGAAGATGAAAACCTAAAAATTCAATGATAATATGAATTTTGATAGGAATAACTCAAGATGAAAAATTTCCATGCGAGACTTAGATGCGAGTGGATTGAGTTGGGAATATAAGAACTCGAACTCAAGTTGAGCAATTGACCCGAATGTGTTTTGAGCACAAAAGCACTCAAACTGGATTTGAGAAGTCTAGAAGTCAAGTGCATTTGTATTTAAATTGACTTGAATATGAGTATGATATTTGTGTGGAGTTAGTAAACTCACATTGTACCTATAGAATTGGAAAAATCTGCGCCATAAGCGATATCAGAGAAATCCCTAAATTGGATAGTTAACCGAATCATTGATTACTTGATACTACACTGTTGTGATAGTAATCATGATGGGATGAATGGTTAATTGAGATTAGGAAGTTTAGTCATCTCTAATTCTAAGAATGTTGGATGAATAAGAGAGACTTTCGTAGTAAAATATACGATAGTGTTATGATTTTGAAAAAAACTATCCCTAAAAGAAATTTATGGGAAAGAACCCGGTGTTTGATTTTAAATTTGAACAAACAAGACTTTTACAAGTCATTGAGGTGGACAAAATAATGTTGTCAAAAGTGGTAGACGTAACATTAACGAAACCACTTACGTAATGCATTAAAACCATTTGTGGTTATAAGTGGCCACGAAGGCAGGTACGTAGAATCCTTCGGTGAATGCGATTCACAATGTAGCAGTTCACTAGATCATTCTTATGTACTTACACCAACTAAATGTGGTGGTTGAAAAAAATTGCTAGAAATGATCAAAGCGATGTGGGGGAGCCTCTACGTTGGTTGGATATCTTTTAAATAAGATACCCCGGGAAGGAGGAAAATAAAACTCCTAAGAGCAATCCTACAAGTTCTTTCGAACGTGGGGGTTGACATATTGCGAATGTAGTAAAAAGAATGCTTAAACAGTATCTTTACTAGATATGCACATTGTTAAAGTGCTATTAATTTCTTGAGATTCACAAGAAATACACGAAAATTAGAAATACATCTTGATGGAAAGTGTATTTTGTGGAAATTTCATATAGAGATCCTGTATCATCTTAAATGAACTTAAGAGTTTATAGATGGAATCATTAAGGATTGTGGATAAACCAACAAAGGAAACGAGATTCCACGAAACGATGTTTGTGGAAAACAATTATCAGTAGAGAGATTAATCTACCACATGAGTGAAAATCACTAGAGCACTAGTTGATTTCAATGATTAGTAAGTATATTTGTGTACTTGATGGGTGTTCTATGAATGCAATAATGAGTCCAAAGGTGATGATACTTGCTATCGAGGCTTTGTGAAAGCTAGAAGTACATTGAATGGACCTAAATGGTAAGTTGGAGATTTAGATAGTAAAATCTGAATAGAGCAATATGAAAAGCTCAATGCTCCTAAATGACCCATCATTTGACTAAACTAATTGTTGTTCAGCCAATGATATTGAATCAGGGAGTTCGATGATGGCATATACGCTAAGGGACACAAAAAATGACCGTGTCATTTATGTCGTTGTATTGATGATTTTCTCATTGATATGAATATTAATACGATGATTGAGTCTCTAAGAGATGTGTCGTATTCAATGTAATAACTCTAACATTATGAGTTGCCTTTGTAAATGTGAGTTGTCTCTTAAGAAGAGTACTAAGAGTCATTAGTACCTATTAAAGTGTACATCAGAGATTGCTTACAATGGAAAGTAAGACGATACACGAGTAATCCATAACGATCACTGGAAACAAGCACTGTGTGAGACTCATGGATATGGCTTGAATTGTGTAGAGAAATGATTCTATCTTGCTAGATTCAAAAAGGAGTCTAAGTCCGTTGTGTTGGACAAAATTGGGAAAAGAATGATTGTCCATGCCCTATAGTGGAGGATATCCTAGGATGACCAAAGCATGTGAATGCATATTGGTGTACCGTAAAGTATATCAATGGTGGTGCATCTCGATATAGACACTATACCATTAGACAACTACTCTCTGCGAGAATAATCAATGTTGACTACGTAAGGTTAATGTGATAAGGGTTGTGATTCCTTCACAAAAGGAATGAACCGATTTCTTGACGAAGAAATTGAATCGAGAGTTAGTTGAGAACTCATAAAAAGAAATATGACTAAGTCCAATAAGTGATGGGTTACGTACGTGGACACCTAACCTATGTGACTGGAGATCCCAAGATATAGGTTCAAAGGGACAACTAAACTTCAAAGACCCATCGCGATCACTGTGGGGTGTTCATACCTCCTGTCTTATTCCTATCATGAACAAACAGTGAAGTGAATGGAGGTTAAGAATTAAATCGCTTTTAATGATTCACGTCATCGAGTGTATGATACTTGAAAGAGCGCATAGGTTACATAAATGGTCTTACGCTAAGAATCACCTATGTAAGTAAGAATTGTGGCCGCTTCTAAAGGGAATTGTTGGGACGTGATTCCTTAGAAACCTTACAGAACTAGGGGTATGCCATGGCCTGATTAATGGACACAACCGAGGAAAGCACAAAGGCTAGGAAAGATGTCTGTGGGAAGTGCATTGTCGTTCACACAAGCGGTTGGGTGAGTTCAAGGATATTGCGTCTACTTCCTAACCAGTGGGCTAAGTGTAATCTCTTAAGGGAAGGTTCAAAGGGTGACACTTACTTATCCTATACAACATCTATGCCATCAAAATGAATCTATCACCAAGTCAAACTCCGTGTCTAGCGTGATTGTTCTGATTCCACATCAATATTTATTCATGTGGGGATTGTTGGAAAATGATTGTAAAACAAGTTGAATTTCGTCAACTTTTGGGCTTCGTTTTGAGTTTGGCTCGAACTGAATTAGAGTCAGTGGGCATAGTTTTTGGATTCTCCTCTGTGAGTACTATAAAATAGATTGTTTAAACTCTCAAAACGGATAAAGGGTGAATGAGATATGGATGCTCAAAGAGTCACTCTTAGAATGGAAACTTAGGCGGAAATTCATTCGCACGTAATAAGTTTTCTGTAATTGTTTACTGTCTAAAATATGTTTGGATCATGTGGAAGTCTCTACAAAGGCCAAACCGAGTAACAAATATTCTTAGAATCACGTGTGGAATATATGAGATTTGATGCGCTGTTAATCATGATAAGGAATATGATATTCTTATCTTTCCAGAATCTATTTAAATATTTGTAAAATACTTGGTGGTTAGAGAATATTTTCTCTGATTACGGGAATCCGATCTTCCGCGTATCTTTCCATAGGGTTTCTTAGACATCTATAAATAGAGCCTCCATGTCAGACAGAAACCTCGCACCATTCTCAAGTTCCTCCCTACTTTTAAACTTGAGTCTTATTTTCTTTCTCTGTTCCTGTCGGTGATAGTCCTTCAAGCTTTGTGTGACTCTAAGGTAATTTTACTTTTTAAATTACCTTCGATGGTTTTATCCTAGGAAAAGATGTCCACGACGGGACTCAGACGTTTCAAGGACAACGAGTTTACTCGTGACTCCATCAATATGTGATATATGCTATGTGACATATGTGATTGCTTGAAACGTGCTTATTAATTGTATTTTAAGCTTTCCAATTGTACACATAAATAATTAATAAAATTTTATTATTTTTGCTTATAGTAAATTGCTCGTGTAATTTTGTTATTTAATTTCCACATGTTTTATCGATTTACGTTCAATAGCTTTTGGCACCTGTAACTCTGGCAACTGCAAACACATTCAAAATACCATTGGCTTGCAAATCAAAGATGACATCGATCATTGGGACTTCTCTAAGGCCAGGGGTGGAACTACCATGGTCCGTGGTAGGGCTCCAGCCCTAGCTGAGATTCCGGCGCCATGGTAGTAGTGGTTAAAAGCGCTTCCCAGCAGTGGAGCGAACTTTTCCGGTGATTTCCACGTTTTTCGGCATAAGCAATTGGGGAAGAAGACCACTGAAGGCCTTTTTTTGGCCCATAATACATCAAAACAACGTCGTTTTGGCTCAAGTCAAATCGTTTTGATTAGTGCAGAATAAAAAAAATCAAAATTTGGGTATTTGTATTGAGACAACATCCAAAAACGGATGACCCAAATACAAAACACTTGCCAAATTTTGCCACAAACCCAAAATGCCAAAACACTCTCAGCCAGCATGCCTAGCATTCCAAGCTTCCAGCCTCCAGCTCCGGTCGACACCGCCGTCCTGCCACCGGCCGGAGACTCTTGGTTGATCAGCCCCACCTGAAAAAAAATCCTGGTTCCGCCACTACCTAGGGCCCTGTTGAATGCCTTTCACCACAAGTTCACCCAACCGTCTGTTGTCAGTTGATCTACCCCTCTCACCCTTAAACATTGGAAAAAGGCGATCTATTTCGGTAATCTCACCCTCAAACACCGGGACGGGGGGGTTATTTGGGATCAAAACATTCATGACTTGAATATAATTTCAACACCTATAAATAATAGGGGTAACCTTAACAACCACAACGGTGTTGAAGTTTTTCACTTTCTTGGCTGCTCAAGAATGCAGCTACACCATAAGCAACAACTTCATCTAGATTAATGCTCTTACAAAGCTCCTTTCATTTACCTACGACAACAAATGAAGATAATCTTGAAAAATTCATCCTAACCACTGAAGAAAATGTACAATTTCATTATTTTTAGTGTTTTAAGTTCAAATTGGTGTGAACCATACTTTCTTTATTTTATGTAGAATTAACACTTGTGCGAGCTTTTCATTGATAGCCGACGATATTTTACTTGAATTGATGCAACATTATCACTTGATTCCAATTGCAACTGGAATTGCTTGAATATTGTTGGAGATACCACTAGTGCTCAAAGAAAAACTTTGTTCAAGATGGTGAATACAAGAGAGTGGGACCTAACCATGGAATGTTACTTCTTTGGCCAAGGTTTCTAATGTAAGCTGATCCAATAAAAGATGGCCCTTTGAAAGTCAACTGACCAATGAAAGTCAACTCCTCATCGGATAGCCACCAGAACTATGGATGCTTGCGGTTATCCTCGATCTTTCTCCAATTGTGAGGTATGGATGCCTTAGTTGCTCAGACCGAGTGACAAGATTATCGTGCATTACTTTGTGATCCTCGTTGGGTTTCAGCCACGGATCAAGAAATGAATGTGCTTCGTCATCAACACACTTAGGATTTGGTACCTCTCCCTTTAAATGTTATAGTGGTTAGATCCAAATGGGTTTTTCTTTGTCTTAAGTAACGGTCTCATGGTAGTCTTGATCGCTACAAGGATCGTCTGGTTGCTCAAGGATTCTTCTAAATTTCATAATTTGACCTTGATCTTACCTTTAACCCCATGGAGAAGGCATCAATTGTTCACATTGTTCTTTGTTTTACCACCATGCATCGATGACCTCTCTGTCAGCTGGATGTCAAGAATCCTTATCCCATCGGTTACATCGGTTACAAGGACGATACTCATCAGGCATCATGTTTGTGTCTTGTGGAAATATGTTTTTGGCATTAATCAAGATCCTCATGCTTGGTTCTAGAGGTTCAACACTTATCGCCGTCAGCTTTTGTTTCTTTGCAGTCCAGCTGACACATCCTTGTTTGTCTTCTCTCGAGGTACTATGTTGTTATATATTTTGGTTTAGGTTGACAATATCCACTATGAATCCCCTTGCGAAGAATCTAGATTGCGGAATTAAGATCTTTGACAAAATAAGGGAACTTGCAAACCCTGCAATGCCGCACGAAATTCAAGGTCTAGCCCTCGGGGTACACTCAATTTCGACTCGCTCTCTAACTAACCCTCAGGATCAGATTACAAGGTTTATTGACATTTAACTAGCCCTTGGGGTTAAGAAACAATGGAATAGCTCGCAAACAAAGAGTATGAACTAAAAATGTTGTATTTTGATTGATATAAATGGTGTACAAATAATTTTGAAAACCAGCCCTATTTATAGTACATAGGTATGATCTCCAAAAATACAAATAAGAAACTGAAAAAGGATTATGACAGCTTTAAGAAGCTAAAACCATATTTAACTATACTACATAAAATAAATGACTACATTCTTCAAGATCAATCTTGAAAGAATATTTTCTTATCTAATCTTACAAAATCTAATTCTAATCAAATCAGAACTGAATATTCTAACCGCTAAAATAAATGCATGACCGAAACATTAAATCTTCCAAGGCTGAATAAATGGGCCTTATTCTAAAATAAAATAAATGATCACACTACCTCAATAAAAAAATCCAGTGGAAAAAAGAGTATAGTGTTATCTTCTAAAAACTCGAATAAATAAAACCTAATTCGTATCAATATCATCCTATTGGAAATTACTCCTCTGCCATCCGTCAGTTCATTGCTTGGACTAATCAGGAGTTTTCCAATAAGGTCTTGGGCTCTACTTCCTCAAGTTTGTTCTTGGGTCAGGCAAAGTATGCTCGTGATATCCTTAGTCGGACTGAAATGTATGATTCTTCCACTTTTTCTTCGTCGTTTCTCCAGCAATCACAGCTTCAAAGTATTACTTGTGGAAAGTTTTCTAGTCCCACTCTGTATCGATTCTTAGTTGGTGCTCTACAATATCTCATCACCACTTGTCTGGATCTTGATTTTAAAGTTAATTCTATCAGTTAGTGCCTTCAGAATCCTCGTGCTAATCACTTTGCAGTTTTTACTCGCATTTTATGCTATGTTCACAGCACTCTACACTAGGGTCTTTCTTTTCATCCAGCTCTCTCTTCCGAGGTCTTTGACTACTCCATTTCATTTCTACACTCTCTGTGCACACAGTTGTCAGTGATCCCGATTGACTGCACATCAAATCCCTTCAATATCCTTTAAAACTAGATTTTGAAGTTGAACATTATCTTTCGCAGCTTGCCGATGATTTTTTTTGACCTTTCTAAGCATCGAAATTCACATTCTTGCAACTTGGCTAACCATCGGAATCAAAGGACGGGCTTTTGCATCTAGAGAAAAACTATAATTTGGCTGTACCTGGTTTCTGAACTGAAGAGAAGCAAAATAAAAAGATCATCCATCAAGTTATCTTCATCGTATACCTCATCTACATCTCCAAAGTATGCATCTTCGTCATCTCTTAAATCTATCAAATTAGCAAGCCAATGAATTGTGGCTCCTACTGCACTACGTACGCATGGCATATAAGGGTCGTAAATTTGTTAAGAAGCTATGGTGAAGATCATCACCATATGATTGTTTTGTTCTTTTGTTTATTGTGTGCTGATTAAAAGTTAAAGGTGATTGTGCGTACTTCTTGAAGAAATATTTTCATAATTAATTCGGATTTGCACAAAAGTGGCACATTGTAGTGAATTAAAAACCCTAATTCTGAATTTATTTCTACTCAGCTAAAAGAATTACTACCATGTTAAATTTATTAACTAAGAAGAAACTTAATATACAAATGGGAAAAAAATTGGGATTGTGATAAGAACTTAAACAGTTATCCCACCAAAGAGAGAGATGCTGAAGTCAAAGGGAAAAATTCACGCTGCTCATTTGGTACGTGATTCTTAGTTTTGGTGACAATTTTCCAAATTCTTATGAGATATATACATAAATATGCATTATACACTGTTACAAAATAGAGCTAACGTAACACTTTTCTAGCAACACTAATTAAAATGCTACAATACCTTAAAAAATGTTACTTTTACCTTTAAAAAAATGTTACTTCATTCTTGAAAAATGTTACATTTAATCTAATGCAACTTAAGTTAAGGTAATACTATTTTAAATGTTTTAATATATCCAGCATAATATTTTAAGTGACTAGAGTAACACTTTTAAAATGTTACATTAGCCTTAGTTTATGATTTTGGTTTCACGTGATGTACCAGTAGAGTGGCAGCTTATCTAGAACTCGATATTTCATTTCTAAGTGGTCCTTATACCCGATAATCGAGTAATCCAAATATCTTCATTAAAGTTAGGCAACCAAATTAAGTTAATTAAATAAAATATTTTCAAACGGTTTGCTGAAGAACCAAATGAAAATATGGAAAAGATTAGTAAAGATGGATTCCATTCTAGTTCACTAGATGGCTTCTCTTTTTTTCCATCTTTCCTTTTGGGGGCGACTGTCCAACATGGTAATCAGTGGCAGAACTGGGGGAAAAAATTTAGAGGAGGCTAAAAAAATTTTAGACGGTGGTGAGCCATCAGCTGCGAAGGGGGGACGGCAGCAGGAGGAGGAGCCGGAGCCAGGAGAGAACTGAGCTTTGGCCACTGCTTCTTCAGCTTCTTCCATATTGGAGAGAACTGATTTTGGGACAAGTGGTATGGGATTGGGAAATTGGCCTAGCCCAGCCCAATTCAATACTTCTTAAAACCCATACTTTGTTTATTTTTTTTTTGTCCTGACAAATGAAACGACGTCGTTTCACTAACGTGAAAATGATGTCGTTTTATTTGTTCAGTTGCAAAAAAGAAGAAGGCCGCTTTCGCGGCCTTCTTCTCCGGCTTCATCTCGCCGTCGCCGGAAGATGCGGAAGCAACGCCGAAAGATGCGAATTTCACCGGAAATTGATTCCTACAACCTACGGTCGGCGATTGAGGTAGGGTTGGAGCCCTACCTCGCGTACCACTAGTTCCGCCCCTGATGGTAACTGCACTTTCAATTGAAATTCCTAGTTTGGTACCATGTTTTAAAATTTGTGCTTAACAGGTAGCCACCATTTTCATTTGAAATTATGCTCATTTTTTTTTTGCTGAAATGTACTTTCTTTGGAAATAAATAAAAAGTTGGGTACCTTTAAAAAAAAGTGTATGGAACTCAAAATTTCGTTTAGAAGCGGGTACTGTTTTGTATATTTTTTCTTTCTTTTAGTAAATGTTTTTTAGTACTGTTAAATTTTTATTTGTTTTGGTCCAGAATAATCGTGCTATTATATTATCGACAATGTCTGATTACAAGTTGTGCTAGACTGTGCGCATTTAGAATTACAGATCTATGCACTTTCATGAAGTGCACATTATGAAAAATCATAGCTAGCATTATGATATTCCTAATCAAAGCTTTAAGATCTGGTGGGACCGAGGGGAATTTGCTGGTATGTGTAAGGACCAATTCACAGTCCGTACGGATACAGATGCGAGGGATACCCAGAAAGCTAGCATGTGACATTGCTTCGTATATGGCTCTAAGCTCCGCTTGGGTTGGTGATGTCGCCTGTAGTGAACGAAAACTATGGAAGGTTGTACTTGTTGAACCCGGGACCGCACACCAAGCCGCAACTGCCTTGCCATCCTCTTTCTGAAAAGCCGCATCTGTGTTGATACACAACCAGTCCTCATAAACCCGATTGATGTGATTATCCACTGTATACCATATCAGTGTAATGTCCCCCACTTGTGCCGCCCTTGGTATGTCTGGTTGGGGCAGGGTCGTTATATGTTCTAGCGCCAATTGGGAAGAGTTGGGATTTGCTAGAACTGTCATATTTGTGTGATTTCCGACCGTGGCCCCTTCAAAAGTTTCCTGTATAGTTGCTAGAATGATGTCCACCGAAGGCGCTTGATTTTCAATTGTAGCCTTATTCCTTGCACACCAAATCGACCATATGATGATACATGATAGATTTAAATCCTCATATGTCGGCGCCGATTTGAACCATTGTCGAAGCCACGCTTCCAGATTCAAAGGGGATCCTTGATCAAAATCAAACCCGAGTCTGGACGCCCTCCAGACCTTTCTTGTGATGTCACATTCGAGAATGATGTGAGACGATGTTTCCATATGTTTATGGCACATTTGGCAAAACGATGACACCTCCATATTTCTCTTTCTTAGAGCCGGTCCTGTTGGTGCTGCATTCCGAACCAATCTCCAGACAAGGAACTTAACCTTCTCCGGTATATTCAAATGCCAAAGTGTCTTCCACAGTTGTTGATATTCCACTGAGTATGGTTGATAGTTGGAAGATGATGGGCTATGATTGTTAGCCAAGTTGCATGCTTCATGATAGCCACTCTTAACTGTATAATTTCCTAGCCAATCCTTATCCCAAAATTGGAAATCCTTTAAACCTATGGGGTCGGATGGAATATATATTCCGGCAATATGATTGACTGTAGATTGGTTGAAAAAGAGTCCCAAAAGTGGCTTTCGCCACTGCTTGTTACTGTCAATCATATCACTGACTTTGAAGCGCAGTTGGGGTAGAATTTGTGATTCAAACCTGATTGGATTTCTGTGATTAGGAATCCACTCCTCTTGGATATCAATATCTTGGCCGGTAACTACTTGCCATTTAACCCCGCTTCGGATAAGATCCCTTCCCCACAATATGCCCCTCCAACCCCACGACGATCCTTGTTTGATCTTGACTTTGAGAAAAGCCTCTTTGCTACAGTATTTACCGAGAAAAAATCTTGAGAAAAAAGATTCTTTGTCTGTAATAAGCTTCCATGCAAGTTTGCCTAACAAAGCCTGATTCATGTGTCTTGTGGATCTCATTCCCAGACACCCCCACCACTTAGATTGGCACATTGATTTCCACGACATCCAGTGGATTCCTCTCCCATCAATATCCCCTGCCCAAATAAATCTTGCAAGATGACTATCGATTTTCTTTGCAACCGTAGCTGGAATTCGGAAGGTACTAAGAGTATACTGAGTTGTTGTAGCCAGAACGTGTTTGGCGAGGGTAATCCTTCCCATGACTGAGATATCTCCCATTTTCCAAATGGAAGTTTTAGCCTTTACCCTTTGAATTAACTTGCTGAACATGCCCACCCTGGGCCCGGTGAAATCCATGTCATGGCCAAGAAAGTTTTCCTTTAATAGGTCAGCAAAGATTCTGAAAGTCTGACTGAGTCGATCCTTTGTGATTGGAAGTGTATTTGGGCTGACTAGAAGGGCAGACTTTTGGAAATTTATTCTTTGGCCCGAGTAAGCTGCAAAGAGATTCAGTGTTTGTGCAAGTTTTGTTGAACCTCTTTCCGAAATATTGAAGAAGAGAATACAATCATCCGTAAACATCAAATGTGATACGGGTAGGACCGATCTTTCAATTTTAACCCTTGGACAAACACTTTGGATGAAAACGCTATCATGGATGCTATCATGGATGAAAACGCTATTATGTGATGCTATCATGGATGAAAACGCTTCCTGACAAAGGATGAATAGAAATGGGGATAGAGGGCAACCTTGTCGTAGACCTTGTATTGGTTGGAAAGTCTGTGAAAACCTTCCATTAATCTTAATGGTGTAAGAGACGGTAGTAACACAAGCCATAATCCACCCAATCCATTTCCGAGGAAAGCCCATATGTTCCATCATTTTCTCTAGAAAAGTCCAAGAGACCCGATCATATGCTTTGCTCATATCCAATTTCATAGCCGCCACAGGTTGTTTGCCTGACTTCTTCTTACGTATGAATTCAATGAGTTCATGCGCTAGAAGAGAATTTTCAACAATGGATCTTCCCTGTACAAAAGCTGATTGGTTTCCAGAGATGAGGTAACCCATGACCTTTTTGATTCTGTTAGCAAAGATCTTGGCAATAATTTTGTATGTGACATTGCATAGGCTTATTGGCCTTAAGTCAGCAGGTTCCTTTGGACATCTCGTTTTTGGGATAAGGACCAATGTAGTGTGATTCCACTGTGTTGGCATAGAGGAGGAAGAGAAAAACCTCTTAATCACAGTTGTGACGTCCTCCCCTACCTCAGACCAGTAATGTTGAAAAAACCCCGGAGGTAGGCCATCTGGCCCTGGTGCTTTCCATTTGGCCATCTGAAAGATAGCCATTTTTATTTCCTGCGAGGATACTGGTTCCACCAGTGCCATCTGTTGACTCCGATTAACCCCTTTGGTAATTAGGTTAAGGATGTCCTGCATAGTTGATTGGCCAAAAGCATCATCTGGCATGATAGAGTGCGAGAGATAAACCGAGGTGACATGATCATAGACCAGCTATTGAATATCTTCTTGCTTTGAAATCCATGCTCCTGCTTTATCCTTAAGATGGGTTATGTAATTCCTTCCTTTCCTTTTTTGGACCCATTGATGAAAGACTTTAGTATTCTTATCCCCTTCTTTAAGCCATAGTGATTTTGCTCTCTGCTTCCAGTAATCATTCTGCAATGTGAGGAGACCCTCCAATTCTGCCGTCTTAGTATGCATACCATCCGCATTCAACTGTCTTTGCATTGCACCAAGTTGTTGTTTCACTCTTCTGATTTTGAAGTCCATCTTGCCCACGCTCTCCTTAGCCCAATTGTGAAGTCTAGTTGTAGTTTCTTGCAACTTCCGATTGAAACCAGTTGTGGTGTTGGCCATGTGAGGATTTGATACATGTTGGATTCCGGTACGATGAACAGGCAACCATACTCGCTTCACTAACTCCTTTGTGTGTGCAAATCTAACCCAGAAAGACTCAAACTTCCTTGCATGCTGATGGTCTGAAGATCTATCCGAATGATGTGTGTTGATGGTGAGAGCTCCGTGGTCAGATCTCATAATCGTATGGTTCGTTAGGCAATGATCCTGATAAAGAGCCAACCACTTGTCATTTGCGAAACCTCTGTCTAATCGTTCCAAAATCAGATCATCCCCTCCTCTTCCATTAGACCATGTATACCATTGCCCTTTATGCAAGAGTTCACTTAAGTTAGCCTCCTTAAGTAGGCCATTGAGATCCTTTGTCTCATGTTTTTTAACTGGGCGACCACCGTATTTGTCTTCCCTGTCTAGGATTTGATTAAAATCGCCTGTGATTAGAACCGGTAAATGGGTGGCCTGTAGGATGAAATGTAGGGAGTCCCACACTTGTTTCCTTTGTGGTCGATCTAAATGCCCATACACAAGGATCAACATCCATTCCTCGCCATTGGTGGCCGTGATTTTACAACAACAAAATTTGGGCAGCTTCTTACTACCGATACAATGATCTCTGAAGACCATGCTACACAGAGACCACCACTTGAACCTATGGAATCTACAACTTCCCAGCTAGTGAAATAAGTACTACCTAGCCACCTCCTAACTTTCCTATACCCACACTTAGTTTCCATTAGAAACACTATATTAGGTTTAAACTGATTGATGGAGTTGTTTAAGAAATGTACTGTCAGAGGATGCGACAGTCCCCTGCAGTTCCAAGAGAGTAGATTCATGTACCTCTGGGTGGTTGTTCTGGACCAACCACCGAAATACCGCAGTTTTGTTCCCCCTCCCTTGTCAACACTGAATGTGTAACTGAATCAAAGATTCTTGCTGTGACTATAACTTGCTTGCTCTGGTCCTCCCCAATTGAAGAGTCAAGTTCCGGGAATTGAGCGATCGTTCGAATCAGAAGCTCCTCCTGATGTTCCTCCATACACCTTCTCTTGGTAAACGTAATATCTCCCAACTCATCCCGAAGTGCTCTCTTCCGCTTGGCACCCAAAACCTCTGCCAGTGGCATATATTCTGCCATTGCCCATAAAATTGCCTTACTCTATGTGTTGATCCGACTCAAATCCATATTGACGTCGTGGTTCACAACAGCCTGACCTGAGATAGATTTAGGCCAGATATTTGGTGCCCGACTTGAACCCGCTAGGCCTTATAGCTCGTCATCCGTTATTGTCAACCTCTGAACTCCATCCATATTGAAATTGAAGAGGGATCTAGTATCAATTGAAGAAGGAAATGATGGAAAACCGACTACCCCACGTCTGCCTGGATTGATAATACAAGATCGAAACTTTCTTTTCCAACAAACATTTTGGAAGAGAGAATTGGACTCATTTGGGCACACATTTGAAACTTGTGGGTGTCCCAAAACCAAGGATAAATCCGAATCCAAATGACTAGTATTAGTAACACCTCCCAATGAAATGTCCACCCTCATGGTCACATTTTCTTCATTGCTGAAATGAAGATCACCCAGTTGACCAATATGTTGGCTTTCACCCTTCGTGGCTCGGCTTTCCTCCACCTTTCCTTCCCCATCGAGAAAAGTGTACAAGCCCGTTGCTCCCGGAGATTCTTCCTCACCCGCAAACCGTTCTGGATTTAGGTTGAGGATCGTAGGTTCCTCCCGATCCGGAATTGGGGCAACATCTTCACCTCTCCGGAACAGTTCATCCTCACCACCAAACCGTACCCGAGGTCGACTAGGCGGAGAACTCACGTTGATCTGTTCAGTTGGTGTCATCGGCATGAAGTTCGTGGGTTCCTCCAGCTCTGGAGTTTGGGCACCTAGCCGGATCGGTTCACTCGCCAACAATGGATATAAGATCGGATGCTCTCCCACCAAAGGTACGTAGTTGTTTTCCAAAACAATACTTACATCCTCACCCATTGTATTAGAATCCCCAATTCAAAAAACCTTGTTCTTGAAATTTACTCGTTGAAATGATTGAATAGCAACTCCAGCTTCTCCACCTTCCCGGCAGCTAGCATCCTCATCATCACCAATAGAACATTCTCCGGTGCTGTTCGAAGATTCAGCTCTACCATCAGAATGAGAACAGTCCCCAGTGTTGCCAATGTGTGTTTCTTGGACAACGTTAGGTACTGTTACCAGATTGATTGGGCTTTGTATTTGAAAGGTTTTGTCGTTTGTGGGATTATGGCCTGTGATCTTAGGTTGAAGAGTTCGTACAATTTTTTTTTGTTTTCCTTCTTATTGGGCTTTTGGTGAAGGTGGTGGCAAGATGAACTTGTTTAACAAAAGGGGTGGGGATGGGTTGTAATGACAAATATGGGCTTTAGTTTGTGGGCTGGAATGGATGCCTATGAAACCAGCTGACCCAGAAGTGGAAGGCAATAAAAAATTTAAATTACCTGGGTCCATTTGGGTGGCTGAAATGGAATCCGCAGCTGAGTTAATAAATACTCCATCAGCTGATACCAAACTGTCAGTACATCCCCTCTCCAACTCTATCTGATCTTCTTGATCCATCCCATCCCCTTTCAAATCCAACCTTTTCCTTCCATCCATTCCACTTAACTCTACAGCCCTTTTCCTGCCACCTGTACCTATCTTGTCAACAGTATACCCGAAATGTGGGTGTAATAGCATTCCAGAAGCACTTGATTCTCCAAGTTGAGTAGGCTGTGACTTCTTGATGTCAAAGATCTCATGCTCTGGTTCCGGCTCTGGATCTGGCTCTGAATCAGAACTTAGGTCCAGAAGATGGTAAGTGTTACTAGGTTCATTAATACGAACCCCAGTGTTACCACTTCTTTGTACCCTTCCTCCACCTGCTTTCTGGAATTGGTTAACCATCTTTAGCTTCCCTTTTCCCCTATTACCCACTGTTCCCATATCTTCAGAATTGATTGTGGTTGGTATACTTTCTTTGAATGAGCTTTGGAGACTCATGATGACATCTGTCTCATCACCTAGATCACCAAAATTGATGGTAAGATCCATATCAAATTCAAGCTTATCACTTAGTTGGTCAGAGGGGACCCCAAAACTTTGATCTTCCGAAAATGCCCCGTTGGTGAGAAATGGTGCAGTAACCGTTCCGTCTGACAAGGTAAATATTTTTAACTCCACCTTATTGGTCTGATTGCACTGTTTCGGACATGTGGCTCCGAAAACATATATTCTCCCACCGATGACTGTATATTCTTCAGTAAAAATATCTCCATCATCCCCTTCCACATGTCTTGTACGTATCAACAAACTGTCCGGAGAGGGAAGTTGGTGTTGTAAGAACTGTTGAGGGACTGATGCTGGGGTGAACTCCGGCATTTCCTCATCAGAACTATGATGCTGCGAGGGAACCTCTGGCCTGAATTCCGGTACTTCCAGAAGATTGAGAATCCTTTCACGTGCTTCTGCGAGACCTTGAAGATAAAGTTGATTAACTTCATACCTTCGAACCTCCTCCTCCGGGGTTAACTCCAACGGTTCTTCTTCCGGATCCTCCTCCGGGTCTTCGCCTGTGCCATCCTCCGCCAGGTTTAGCGCTTGAAAGTTTTCTGGATTATATTCCTCCGTCTCCCTCAGTTCTTGTGGCGTAGGATAAATTTCTTCGACATACTTAAACCCATCCAGAAAAGCATCGTCTTGCATATGCAGGAAAAGATGTTCATTTGTAAAGAAATAAGTTGGTGGGAACCTGGTGAACCGGTCTTGCTGGCATGTGCCTATGAACCCGGACAGCTGGTGGGTAGAGTTCCTCCGAAAGATCTCTGTAAATCTCCAACTGTAAGTCAGATCCAAGGGTAGCAAATCTTTCATCAATATGCCGTTCCAGATCCTCCACATTTTCCCAATGACACCGTGGATAGGTATGACCCAAAGCTCCACAACGCCGACACATTTTATGAACTCTTTCATAACCAATAGTTATCCAAACCATTCCACCTCGTCTCAATCTTAACCAGAATCCGGATACTAGTGGTTTATTGACCAACGTCCACACCCGGACGCTGACATACTCAGCGTGTTGCAGCAATCTTCCCCCGAAATCCACTTCCTCAGTATCTCCAACCACCAAAGCAAACTTTTGGATTGTACTTCTTCCAAAATATTCCAAAGTGAGGCCATAAATTCGAATCCAAAGTAGGACCTTGGTGACTGTCATATGGGAAAGAGCCATTTCAGGAACTAATTTGTTGAGAGCCAACAGACCACCAGCTATACTGACAGGACCATTGTAAAGTACTGCTAGGAGCTTGGATCTCTGTTGAAATTGGATAACAAAAAATTTCCCATTCTTTGCAATGACATGCACACCGTCCCCCCAGTAGTCTGATATGAGGAGCTGCATTCTAGTAAGGGCAAACTGACGATAGTCAAGAAAATACCCGACTAGACAGTCCTCGAGAAGGCTCATTCCTCTGTGATATTCCTCCTCCTCCGGTAAAAAAATAACTCCCCTTCTGGGTGGCATTTGAGTCGCTCGGTTAAGTGTATCTCTGAAGAGGACATCTCTTCTTTCCTCTGAGTTGTCGGATCCATCACGAGATCCTTCTGACCATTGTTCTTCCCTTACTGGATTAGCCATACGTCGTAACACCTGAAACTCTTTTGTGTGATGCAGGTATGAAGTTAGGTGGTGAAAAGATGAGGGTGAAGACTGGATATGAAAAGATATTTGAGTCTGCTGGTACTGCGAAACAAACTTGGCTGGAATTGTGATGTTTGTTATTTCTTTTTGCTAAGAACAAGAAAGGAACTTTGTTTCCTTACTTTGTTTCCTTACAAAGCGCTAGCATTTATGTCACAATAAACTAACCACATTCTAAGTTCATTGTTTTTTTGTTGTCAAACAAATTTGGTAGAAGCATTGACGCCCTAGTCTTATGGATCCTCTATTATTGATTAAGTGAAAATTCTTCCCTCATCTTTTAAATTTGATGTTTAAAGATTCATCATATTAAAAAAACTATTCCCTTAACTTGCCTCAGGACCTCCAATTTTGATTTTGGTGGTATTCTCAGAGCTTGGGTGCCATTAAATGAATAATCCATAAAGCGATAAGGATGAAACTCATCTAACCACCATGAATGATCCATATAACTAAATTTCATAACATACCTTAACTAAACAGATCATGTTAATTATTTACAAAATGGACAAGTGACATGCCCCCTTTGCACTCCATCCACACAAACATGGCATATAGGGTAAATAATGTTTTTATGTCATGAATCCTATGCTCGTGTTCATTGTATGAAAAAAGGTTAAACCCATCACTTAGAAGCACCAATCTAACACTGCTGGGTCTTTAACAAATTTTGGGTGAAGCTCATCAAAGTGATTCCAAGTTTCACCATCCACTGGACGCCTTAGCAAATCATCCAATGTACGACCCATTTTGTGCCATCTCATATCTTCAGCTAATTTCGTACAACTATAAATCTTTTCTTCAATATATGAATAAGTGGAAAATACCGCAACCCCTTGGCTGCCTTTTTACATCTATAATTATACTTTCATATCTACCATTTTCATTTTCATGCTAATCTTAGCATTCTCCTCAAACATCGGTCTAAAAGAACCACACATGAGGCAATTATTCTCAAAAGCCTTCAATCATTTGGAGATTGGCAACTGTGAATCTTCTCGTACCCAACTTCAAAGTCATAGCATAAATTCTAAGCTTCATACACCGAAGTAGGTAATGATGTCAAAAATGGAAATACATCCTTAAAAAACCCTAAGAACTCAGTAAAACTATGCTTAGAATGCTCTCATGCACTTGATGTAAAAGAGATTTATATTAAAGGATGCAAGGTAATACTTCTAACCAGGTTATAACTCTCTTTATCGTAACCATCTAATGTTTTATGATATTTTGGATCATGGTCGCTATGTGAATCATCATGAAATAACTATGAATCTGATGCAGAATGAAAGTCTTCGACACTCTCATAAATATTACCCATGTTAGGATACTCTGATATTGATTGGGCTCGCTGCCTAGAGACTCGGTGCTCGACTTATGGCAACGTTGTTTTTCTTGGGGGTAATCTCATTTTTTGGAGTTCCAAAAAGCAGCCTACTGTGTCCCGCTCCAGTTGAGAGTCTGAGCATCATGCTTTGGCCAACACTGCAGCAGAGGTTGTCTGGCTTTCTCACTTGCTTCGTGATCTTCGCTTTCCGCTTTCTGAGTCGCCCATCCTGTTGTGTGACAACAACAGCATCATTTTTCTTGCTCAGCATCCGGTGACTTGATGTGTGTTATTTTGTATTCATATTTTGTGGGATTATTATGATTTTATTAAGATATAATTTGCACTTTAAGGTGTTTTTGGTGCAGGAATTCATTGATAGCGGAGAATTGAGAGGGAGCTATACATTGTACTCTTTTTCCCTTAACCAACGGTTTTTTCCCACTGGGTTTTCCAGGTTAAGGTTTTTAATGAGGCGATGTGCTTCAATGAAAAATGTTCTTATTTTATAAGACATTTTTCCAGGGATGAAGGAGAGAGGCAAAAGATGGATTGTTGAAGTTATGGGGTGAAAAGTGAATTATTGAAGAGATGTGGATTTGAAGAAAATAAATATATTCACTGCCCATATTGATAAAGATTGTATTATCTCCTTCCACTTGAAATTCCTTAATTGTAGGAATTAGTTATTTAGAATTAGAATAGATATTATTTTATTTCCTTATTTCTTTCATAAGAAGAAAAGTAATTAGAAATTGATTTGGATTTGGTTTTGGTTTGGTGTATATAAATACACGGCCGAATGGTTGGGAGAGGAGATTATTATTGGGGGACGTACATATTAATATGAGACGTTCACCAAATTTTATTCTTCGCAGACTTGAAGAAAACATGAGGTTGCGTGCATGAAACCAATGTCCTGGTTTGTTATTTGTTTTTCGTTAGTCATTAATTTATTATTTTGATTATGAATTATTATTATATTGTTTATTTGTTTAGTTTAATTATTATGAGTAGCTAATTTATATATTGGTATGGAATAACAAGCATTAGTTTATGAATCGTGAAGCCTAATTGTTTTATAATTGATTCTTATGTGTTCTTGATTGTTCTTGGTTTATTTTATTCTTGATAGATTTAAGCCTGATCAACTTGAATATTATTGGGATAATGCTATCTAATTCCACCAATACGTAATCGTTGGACAGGGTTAGTAAGTAGCGAGTTCTTGTGAAAAACAGCTAACTAGCTAAGACTGTAATAGCAAGATGGGGAACAATTAAGTGTGTGTTACTACTTGCGAATACTTGGGTAATTGCTATGTCGGGTTCTTTTCATTCTTAATGGTATCGAGGTGTGTATCTGGTTCAGCGAATACTTTCCGGGGCATCTTGGTAAGAGAAACAATTAATTAATTATAATTGGTTAATTGTCGATAAAGTACGAAAGAATTGAGGAGGTTAAGCGTACCTACTTTCCTATAACTGATAGATGCATATGAATTGATTTATGTTTGCGCCTATGATCGATGTTTAACTAATGTGAGTTATTCTGAGCCGATTACCTTATTCATATATTTTATAGACATTTATATCTGTTAGTTTCATTATTATTTTATATTTTATAGTTGCATCATTAGTTGTTAGATAAATCTGAAAATTAAGGCGTGGTGGCTACACCAAAAGAGTTTTAATATTAGTAGGTATTTTATTATAGATTTTGCTCCGTTCCTCGTGGGATCGACTCTGCTTACTACTGTACTAATCTCATCTATAGAGTTTGCAGATTATTTTGGTGAGTTAAACGACGTTCACCATGACTCACAAGTGCGCCAAGCATATTGATATCAACTATCACTTCGTTCAGGAGCTGGTTGCCTCAGGGAAGCTGCGTGTTCGTCATATGCCGACATCTCTCCAAGTTGCTGACATATTCACCAAGGGCCTTTCTCGCCCTTTGTTTAAGTTTTTCAGGTACAAACTTTGCGTCTCATCTAACTCGACGCTTTGCTTGGGGGGGGGGGAGTGTTAGGACAAGATAAGATATGATTGAGATTTGATAGGGATCTTATGTCTAGATACATTGGATGTCTAGGGCTAGTGTCTCTACATGCATTCAATTATTCACAAGCATTAATCTATGGAGAATTACCTTATTCACAACCCACACTAGACTCACCCATTTCATAATTGAGTAATAATATTCAGAATGAAAATTAGTGAAACATCATAGTGAATAATGTGGCATTAAAGAAAAGACTAATATGTCCATGTTTATTTACACCTGTCAAGGAATGTGATTAGTGATTTATTTTTTTCATTATTAGCACATTTTTCTGATATTTCAATGTGATGTTTCACTAAAAAATATCATTGATCTTTGACAATTATCTTGGCCTGCCTTTAAATTTGCATCTATTGTATATCATGGACCATATCTTTTACAGTACCGGTTTGACCTATAAAACGTGTCATACCCATGCTTTTCTAAAAAATTTCACGTGGTGCTGCCATGCAAAAACCATAAAACAATATGTTGCGAAACACCTTTTAAGTTGAGAATATTTGTTCCATTACACGAATTAAAGCAGGGAAATAATATAGTTCCTTGTACTTCAACATTTTAGCAAAATTTATAAAGTACTATCATGCAACCTCATCAGAATCAGTAACCCTGGCTGAATTGATCCAACTCTCGTCCGTAATAAAACTAACGCTAGACGTAAAAATATAAGCCTGGAAGGAGTTGTCTATCAGAGCACGTGAAAGGCTCAATAGAAGACCTGGAAAAAAACAAGCAATTTGCAAGTTCATGAGGATTTTAAAACTCTGTTGCTTAATGTCTTCCTGATTTAGGCACAATAGCAAACCATAGAAAAAACTAGGAGAAATTATTTAAATTACATAAAAACAATTAAGTGACAACACTTTTAACATATGCAATGTAGATGATGCTCCATAACTTGTTAAAGATAAATTCAAAGTTAATAGAAATAGATAAGAATTTCATATCTCTATTATCATCCTCATGAGTTAATAGATAAATTCAGAGTTAATAGATAAATTCAAAGTCAAGAGTTATTTTTTGTATCTATTATCATCCTCAAACTAGTTAAATATGTATTAATACTTGTTTAAATGTGAAAATACGGAAAATATTGCATAAAAATGTACAATATTTAAGGTGAATAATATAGTATCTAAATTTAAAAAGTACAATGGTTGGTCCATAGTTTAAAAAATGCCTTTGTTCAGGGAGACCTTCTCACTCAATATAATGCGTTAATTTTGTGCTAACTACATCTATATCCGTTTTGAGTGTATTGTCAAAATTATGCTTATGTTCAATTAGAAGTCATATTTTGGTAGTTTATCTTTTAATGGTATGTATCCTTTTATTTATATTGTGCAAAACATTTTAATTATCAAATGAAAATTTTCAGTACTTACAGTATTTTGGTGAAAAGATTCAAAGATATTACTAGCAAAATTTTTTTAATATTCCATTTAATAATTAAAATTTTAATTCTTAGAGAGCTAATATTTCATGAAGAGTTATTGCATGGGTTAAATGCATTCAATACAATCATTGCGAATTAGTATTGTTGATATAATTTTGTTTTTTTGTTAAGAATAGTTATTGCCGATTAGCATGCTTTACATTTTTCAAATAGCCACCCTTATTTATGGAGAATCTCCTATATGTATTTTATTAGTATTTAATAAATTTAGTATGAAACATGAGTGGGATGATAGAAAATGCCCAATTGCACCGAGCCGTGTTCAAAAGGAAGCAAAATAATTTTTTTATGAAAGCGAAGTAATTTTTCATGATTTCGGTGCAAAGGTTGTCACGATCGCATCGATTGATCAAACCACTGGAAAAGGTTTCCACATATAGTCATCCAAGTTTCAAATATCTCATCTCGAATATTGCACGTTATTAGACATTTATTTTTATTAGTTTTGTAAGGATAGAAGATATTTTATTGATATTTGATTGATTCTGATTAGTGTTAGTGATAAGATCATAGTTGTCATTGTGATAAGATCATAGTTGTACATTCCTTTTATACACCTCATTGTACTCTATATATTGAGATTAATACAGAGGCTAAATCATTAAGCCTTTCACATTTTCATGGTATCAGAGCATTGATTCATCTCTCTTCTTTTTTTTCGCAGCACTACTGCTGCTACACCTTTTCTTTTCATTTCGCAGCACTACCTCCCCATCACCATGTCAACTTCCAAGCTTGCTGTTTCTGATGAAAAGCTACCATATAATACCCTAATCCACATGCTCAACATCAAACTATCATCTGGGAATTTCATAATTTGGAAAACCCAGGTTCGCCACATACTCAGATCACAGAATCTCTTCCGTTTTTTTTACGGATCCCATCCATGTCCGCCCGTGCCATCACCACCTTCTTCTGCCGCCTCTTCGTCACCAGGTGATGCCGCTGAAAAGGCAACCTATGATACTGCCATTGCTGCCCATGAATCATGGATCAACGAAGACCAGAAGCTTTGCGGTCTTCTTTTCTCGTCTTTTTCCGAGGAAGCCATGGCGGAGGTCCTCGGCTGTGAAACTTCCCAGAAAATTTGGGATACTGTTTCTGCAGTATATCAGAACAAGAGCAAGTCCAGCATTCTCAAGCTTCGTGTTCAAGTACTTAATCTCCGCCGCACCGGCTCGGTGCACGACCTGCATCTCAAGTTCAAGGCCATCTTCGACCAACTCGCCGCCATAGAAGCTGCCCCTTCCAATGATGATCAGGTGTTGTGGTTCGTCACTGCTCTCGGCCCAGTATACAGAGATTTCAGCGCCCCCATTATGAATCTTTCACCGACGCCGAATTACGTCGATATTGTTTCCCGGGCCGAAAACCATGAAGTTTTTCTCTCCACTCTCTCAGGAGATGGCAACAATAGTGTTCAGACTCAATCTGCAGCCCAGTCCGCCATTTTTCTGGCGGCCGATCGTCCAGCAGGTGGCCGCGCGTGGGATCACGCGCCGGTGCATCTGGCACACGAGCCGCCCGTGGAGGCTGTTTCGGTGGCCGTGGACGTGGTGGACTCTCTGGTGGTGATCGTGGACATGGTGGAGGTCTGGTCTGTCAGAGGTGCAGGAAACCAGGTCATTCAGCAAATTCGTGCTATCGTTTGGTTCCTCGTCCCGTAGAATCTACTCAGCTTGTCGAGTCCTCATTCCAACTTGAACCAGCTGCTCGTGCCTCTGATTGGTACATCGACTCAGGTGCGACCAGTCATATGGCATCTTCCTCCTCTGTTTTAGAAAGTGTCACTCCTTATACTGGTAATTCTCAAGTTCTTGTTGGAAATAGCTCTCATATTTCTATTACACATCATGGTGATTATAAGCTTACACCATCTTTGCGATTAACTGATGTGCTCATTGTGCCCCATATTACCAAAAATTTACTGTCTATTAGCAAGTTAACCCGTGATCTTGGTGTTCTGATCATTTTTTATGACAAATCCTTTATTATTCAGAACAAGGTAACCAGGTCAGTCGTGGGAAGGGGCCGCAGTGAGAATGGGCTCTACGTGCTGGATCGTGGAGAGGCAGCATTGATTACTTTTATTCAGAATACTAAAAGTTGGGCATCTTTTGAATTGTGGCATGCCCGCCTCGGACATGTGTCCCATAATATTATTTCCCTTTTAGATAAAGCTGGGGTATTATCTGTTTCTTCTGTGTTGCCTACTCCCCACACCTGCGCCCCTTGTGTCATGGCAAAAGGTCAAAGGCTTTCATTTGTTGAGAATAATAAAAGAGCTCTGCATGTGCTTGATTTAGTCCACTGTGACTTATGGGGACCTTCTCCTGTATTGTCTGGAAACTGTTTTGCCTATTATGCCATATTTGTTGATGATCACTCACGCTTTACCTGGTTTTACCCTCTCCGCTGCAAATCAGATTTTGTAGATATCTATCTCCAGTTTTAGGCATTCGTAGAGAATCAACTCTCTGCCCGCATCAAGGTCTTTCAAAGCGATGGAGGAACGGAATTTATTAATAATCGCCTACGAGCTCATTTTGCTAAAAAGGGAATTCATCATCAAATCTCTTGTCCACATACACCTCAGCAGAACGAGCGGGCCGAACGTAAACATCGACATGTCACTGAGATGGGGCTTACTATGCTATTCCATTCCCATTTACCACTATCGTATTGGGATGACGCTTTTGGAGCAGCAGTTCATAATATCAATCGACTGCCAACACCAGTTCTTGATGGGGCATCTCCGTATGAACTACTATATGATCGCAAACCAGTATACTCCAACTTTCACCCTTTTGGCTGCAGAGTTTATCCTTTTGTCTGTCCCTATGCAGAGCACAAGCTTTCTCCCCGAAGCATCCCTTGTGTTTTCATTGGCTACAGCTCTCAATACAAAGGTTTCCGGTGCCTGGATCAAGCCACCAGACGTGTCTACATCACTCGCCATGCTAGGTTTGATGAGACTTGCTTCCCTCTTGCTCCAGCCGATCGTTCAGAATCATCCTTTTCTTCCTTAGATGTTTCTGCTTTTGTTGATGCTGACTTACCAGTTGTTAAGTCTGTGGTTTCTCCAGCAGAGCAGACTGTGCCTCCTCCTCCTTGTTTGCTGTACTCTCCTGGTTCGATAACTGTCCCTCCTCCAGCACCGATTTCGAACACCATTTTGAATACTCCGCCTCCGTCTCCTACCACTCCGATGTTCTCTAGTTCATCGTCGTCTGACTCCGATTCAGATGATCTGCAGTCTGCACGAAGGCATCATATGGTCACTCGCCATCAAGATGGTACTCGTCGAACCAAAGATCTGCCTCCAGATTTTGTTGCCACCGGTCTCCTTTCGGTCTTGCTTGCCCAAACAGAGCCTCGCGACTACTGCACTTCGTAATCCACAATGGGTTGCTGCCATGAATGAGGAAATGACTGCCCTTCGTCAACAAAATACATGGGAGTTAGTTCCTCGTCAATATTGTTGGATCGAAATGGGTGTTCCGTCTGAAGTACCGGCCTGACGGTACTGTTGATCGTCATAAAGCCCGCCTTGTTGCTAAGGGATATTCGCAGGTTCCTGGATTCAATTTTGAGCACACCTTCAGTTCTGTGATCAAGGCCGCATCAGCTCGCACTGTCCTTGCCATTGCTACCATGCGCAGATGGCCTCTTCATCAGCTCGACGTTAAAAATGCCTTCCTAAATGGTGTTCTTGATATGCCAGTTTACATGGCTCAACCTGTTGGCTACAAAGATCCGACTCGTCCTGATTATGTTTGCCGCTTGCGAAAGGTCATCTATGGCCTCAAACAGGCTCCTCGTGCATGGTTTCAGCGCTTCAGTACCTATCTCTGCACTCTTGGTTTTCGGTGTAGTTCCGCTGACACGTCATTATTTGTCTACTCCTAGGGTACCACCTTGCTTTACCTTCTGCTCTACATTGATGATATCATCCTCACAGGCAATGATCCAGCTCTCATTAGCCAGTTCATTGCCCGCACTGATCGGGAGTTTTCCATCAAGGATTTGGGCCATGCTCACTATTTCCTTGGCTTAGAGGTTTCTTCGTCCCGGTCTGGCTTGTTCTTGAGTCAGACCAAGTATGCTCGGGATATCCTGCGTCGAGCTGGTATGACTGATGCTGCTGCAGTTTTCACCCCTTTTCTGCCACAGTGTTAGCTTCATAGCAGTACCAGTGGGAAGTTTGCCAATCCCACCTTATACCGCTCGCTCGACGGTGCTCTTTAGTACCTAACCATCACTCGTCCTGATCTGACTTTTGTAGTTAATTCAGTTAGTCAGTTTCTTCAGGATCCCCGGGACGATCACTTTGCTGCTGTGATTTGCATTCTTCGTTATGTTCGTGGAACTATGCATCTTGGTCTCTCTTTTAGCTCTGTGTCATCTACTGAGGTGATGGGGTATTCAGACGCTGATTGGGCACGTTGCCTCGCGACTCGGCGTTCTGCCTATGGTTATGCAGTGTTTCTTGGTGGGAACCTTGTATCCTGGAGCGCCAAGAAATAACCTACAGTCTCACGATCCAGTTCTGAATCGGAATATCATGCCTTGGCCAACACCGCTGCAGAGGTTGTCTGGCTGACTCATCTACTTCATGATCTCCATTTTCCGTTGTCTCATGCGCCTCTTTTGTTATGTGACAACAATAGTGCAATCTTTCTGGCTCAAAACCCTGTTGCTCACAAACAGGCGAAGCACATTGACATTGACTACCACTTTGTTCGGGAACTCGTTGCATCTGGAAAGCTTCGGGTTAGTCATGTGCCTACTTCATTTCAAGTTGCTGATATCTTCACTAAAGGTCTCTCTCGATCGTTATTCGAGTTTTTCAGATCCAAGCTTGCCGTCTTGGTTCATCTGATGCTTCGCTTGAGGGGGGGTGTAAGGATAGAAGATATTTGATTGATATTTGATTGATTCTGATTAGTGTTAGTGATAAGATCATAGTTGTCATTGTGATAAGATCATAGTTGTACATTCCTTTTATACACCTCATTGTACTCTATATATTGAGATTAATACAGAGGCTAAATCATTAAGCCTTTCACATTTTCAAGTTTTATTTCTCGCATTTGTTTCACTTGAGTCACCGGTGGAGCCTCATTGGATGGACCCAACGGCTGCCGAACAACTGGAACTACATTCTTACTGTCCCCGACAAAATTAACCATAGGCACATTACACAAGGGTGGATTCTTCGCTCATAGAGCAGATGCATTACTCGCATGAGGCTGGGATCGATAGAGATTATTCCTGTCAATGGTCGAAAATGTCCAATTGCGCCGAATCGTTCTATAAAGGAAGAAAAAAGAAAATTTTCGGAGAGTGAAGTAATTTTTCCAAGATTTCGCTGCAATGGTTGCCATAACATCGATTGATCCAACCACACACAAAGATTACAAATTTGGTTATCCAAGTTTCAAATATTCTTGCTCGAATATTGCACATTATTAGACATTTATTTTTATTAGATTTATTTTTCTCTCTTAATAACAAACACTTGTTTGGATTTTTAGGTTAAGAAGATATTCCTCTAGCTATAAATTATTTTTGAAAAAAATTGGTATTTGGGCGGAAACGATGAATATATAATATGTGCATTGTTTGAGCTTAATTAGGCACAACATAACAGGCATTATATGATCCAACTAACGTGAACCTCGACTCAAAACTATTGGTTCCATCGTGTACTCAATCTCCCTTAGTAACCGACAAATTTTTGTGGATTTTTGGTGGGGTTGATTTTTCAAATAATTAGCTGCTCTTTTTTATGGAGTTGCTCCTATACGTATTTTATATGTATTTGATAAATTTAGTTTGAAGCATGAACGCGATGATAGAAAATTTCCAATTGCACTGAGCTTTGTTTAAAAGCAAGCAAAACTCCATTTTTTAAAGTGAAGTAATTTTCTGTGATTTTGGTGCAAAGGTTGTCACGATAGCGTCAATTGATCAAACCACAGGCAAAGGTTTGCACACTTAGTTATCCAAGTTTCAAATATCATAGCTCGAATGTTGCACGTTATTAGATATTTGTTTTTATTAGTTAATTTTTTCTCGCATTTGTTTCACTTGAATCACTGGTGGAGTCCCATTGGATGGACCTAACGGCTGCCAAAAAACTGGAACAACATTCCCTCTTTCCCCGACAGAACTAACCACAAGGACATCACACAAGGATGAACTTTTCGCTCGTGGAGCAAATGCATTACCCGGTTGAGGCTAGGATTGGTAGAGATCATTCCCGCCCATGGTCGAAAATGCCCGATTGCACCGAGTTGTTTTACAAAGGAAGTGAAAAGAATTTTTTTAAAGAGTGAAGTATTTTTACCGCGATTTCGCTGTAATTGTTGCCATAACATCGATTGATTCAACCACACGCAAAGTTTACAAATTTGGTTATCCAAGTTTCAAATATCCTCGCTCAAATATTGCTCTTTATTAGACTTTTTTTTTATTAATTGTCTTTTTCTCTATTAATAAAAAATACTTATTTTTATTTTAAGGTTCAAAAAATATTCCTCTAGTTATAAATTATTTATTTAAAAATAGGTAATAGGGCGGAACCGATGAATTTATAATAATGTGCATTTTTTAGCATAATTAGGCACAACATAACGTGCATTATTTGAGCCAACTAACGTGAACCTAAACCCAGAACCATTGGTTCCATCATGTGAACCTCACCTCCCTAAGTAACTTACAAATTTTTGTAGATTTAATGGGGCTAATTTTTTAAAATAATTAGCTGCTCTTATTTATTGAGGTGCTCTTATTTATTGAGATGCTCCTATATGTATTTTATTAGTATTTAATAAATTTAGTATGGAATATGAATGCGATGATTGAAAATGTCCAATTGCACCGAGCCGTGTTTAAAAGGAAGCCAAACATATTTTTTCTTAAAGCGAAGTAATTTTTCATGATTTTGCTACATAGGTTGTCAATATTGCATCTATTGATCAAACCACAGGCAGAGGTTTGAACACTTAGTTATCTAAATTTCAAATATCCCAGCTCAAATGTTGCACGTTATTAGACATTTTTTTTATTAGTTAATTTTTTCTCGCACTTGTTTCACTTGAATCACCGGTGGAGCCCCATTGGATGGACCTAACGGGTGCCGAAAACCTAGAACAAAATTCCCTCTATCCCCGACAAAACTAACCACCAGGACATCACACAAGGATGAACTTTTCGCTCGTGGAGCTGATGCATTATCCTGTTGAGGATGCGATCGATAAAGATCATTCCTGTTTATGGTCGAAAAAGCCCAATTTCTCCGAGTTGTTTCAAAAAGGAAGTGAAAAGAAACTTTTCGGAGAGTGAAATAACTTTTTCAAGATTTCTGTGCAATGGTTGCCCTGACATTGATCGATCCATCCACATGCAAAGTTTACAAATTTGGTTATCTAAGTTTCAAATATCCTCGCACCAATATTTTCCTTTATTAGACTTTTTTATAATTAATTATCTTTTTCTCTCTCAATAACAAACACTTATTTGGATTTTAAGGTTCAAAAAATATTCCTCTTGTTTTACATTATTTTAAAAAAATTATGTAAGTGGGCGGAAACGATGAATATATAATAATGTGCATAGTTTGAGCATAATTAGGCACAACATAACGTGCATTTTTCGAGCCAACTCACGTGAACTTCAACTCAGAACCATTGGTTCCATCATGTGAACCTCACCTCCCTTAGTAACCGTTGAATTTGTGGATTTTTGGTAGGGTTGTTTTTTCAAATAATTAGCTGCTCTTATTTATAGAGCTGGTACAATATAAAATTTATTAGTATTTAATAAATTTAGTATGGAACATGAATTCGATGATCAAAATGTCCAATTGCACCGAGCCGTGTTCAAAAGAAAGCAAAACATCATTTTTTTGAAAGTGAAGTAATTTTCCGTGATTTCGGTGCAAAGTTGTCACGATCGCATCTATTGATCAAACCACGGGGAAAGGTTTCCACACTTAGTCATCCAAGTTTCAAATATCCCAGCTCGAATGTTGCACGTTATTAGACATTTATTTTTAGTAGTTAATTTTTTCTTGCATTTGTTACACTTGAATCACCGGTGGAGCCCCATTGGATTCACCTAACGGCTGCCAAAAAACTAGAACAACATTCCCCATGTCTCACAGAGAACTAACCACAGGGACATCACACAAGAATGAACTTTTTGCTCGTGGAGTAGATGCATTACCCGGTTGAGGCTGGGATCGATAGAGATCATTCCCATCCATGGTCGAAAACGCTCAATTGCACCAAGCTGTTTTACAAAGGAAGTGAAAAGAAATTTTTTAGAGAGTGAATTATTTTTTTCGCTGCATTTGTTGCCATAACATCGATTAATCCAACCACACGCAAAGTTTACATATTTGGTTATCCAAGTTTCGAATATCCTCGCACGAATATTTCTCTTTATTAGACATTTTTTTATTAATTATCTTTTTCTCTCTTAAAATAAACACTTATTTTTAGTTTATAATTCAAAAAATATTCATCTAGTTATAAATTATTTATTAAAAAATAGTTAATTGGGCGGAAACATTGAATGTATAATAATGTGCCTTTTTTGAGCATAATTAGGCACAACATAACCTGCATTATTTGAGCCAACTCACATGAACCTCAATTCAGAACCATTGGTCCCATCATGTCAACCTCACCTCCCTTAGTAACCGACGAATATTTTTAGATTTTTTGTAGGGTTGATTTTTGAAATAACTAGTTATCTTATTTGTGGAGCTGCTCCTATATGAATTTTATTAGTATTTAATAAATTTAGTATCGAACATAAATGCGATGATTGAAAATGTCCAATTGCACAGAGCCATGTCAAAAGGAAGCAAAAAATAATTTAATTTTCCATAATTCCGGTGCATAGGTTGTCACAATCGCATCCATTGATCAAACCACAGGCAAGGTTTGAACACTTAGTTATCTAATTTTCAAATATCCCAGCTTGAATGTTGCAGGTTATTAGACATTTGTTTTTATTAATTAATTTGTTCTCGTATTTGTTTCACTTGAATTACCGGTGGAGCCCCATTGGATGGACCTAATGGCTGCCAAAAAACTGGAACAACATTCCCTCTGTCCCCGACAGAACTAACCACATGGACATCACACAAGGATGAAATTTTCGCTCATGGAGCAGATGCATTACTTGCATGAGGCTAGATTGATAGAGATCATTCTTGCCACTGGTAAAAAAATGCCTGATTGCGCCAAATCGTTTTAAAAAGTAAGCACAAAGAAAGTTTTCGGAGAGTGAAGTAATTTTTCCAAGATTTTGCTGCAATGGTTGCCATAACATTGATTGATCTAACCAGACGCAAAGATTACAAATTTGGTTATCCAAGTTTCAAATATCCTTGCTCGAATATTGCACATTATTAGACATTTAATTTTATTAGTTATATTTTTCTCTCTTAATAACAAACACTTATTTGGATTTTGAGGTTCAGAAAATATTCCTATAGCTATAAATTAATTTTGAAAATGTTGTTATGGGCAGAAATGATGAATGTATAATAATGTGCATTGTTTGAGCATAATTAGGCATAACATAACATGCATTATTTGATCCAACTCACGTGAACCTAAAATAAGAACTATAGGTTCCATCATGTACTCAATCTCCCTTAGTAAACCGACAAAATTTTGTGGATTTTGGGTGGGGTAGATTTTTAAATAATTAGCTGCTCCTATATTTATTTTATTAGTGTTTAATAAATTTAGTATGGAACATGAATGCGATGATCAAAAATGTCCAATTGCACCGAGTTGTGTACAAAAGGAAGAAAAACACTTTTTTTAAAGCGAAGTAATTTCCGTGATTTCGATGCAAAGGTTGTCAGATCGCATCTATTGATCAAATCACGAGCAATGGTTTGCACACTTAGCTATCCAAGTTTCAAATATCCCAGCTCGAATGTTGCACGTTATTAGACATTTGTTTTTATTAGTTAATTTTTCTCGCATTTGTTTCACTTGAATCACCGGTGGAGCTCCATTGGTCAGACCTAACAGCTGCTAAAAAATAGGAACAACATTCCCTCTGTCCTCGACATAACTAACCACAGGGACATCACACAAGGATGAACTTTTTGCTTGTGGAGCATCTGCATTACTCAGTTGAGGCTGGAATCGATAGAGATCATTCACATTCATGGTCGAAAATGCCCAATTGCGCCGAGCTGGTTTACAAAGGAAGTGAAAAGAAATTTTTTTGGAGAGTGGAGTATTTTTTTTTTTGTGATTTCACTACAATTGTTGTCATAACATCGATTGATCCAACCACAAACAAAGTTTACAAATTTGGTTATCCAAGTTTCAAATATCCTTGCTCGAATACTACACATTATTAGACATTGTATTTATTAGTTATGTTTTTCTCTCTTAATAAAAAAAACTTATTTGTATTTTGAGGATAAAAAATATATTCCTCTAGTTATCATTATTTTTGAAAAAATTGATGATTGGGCGGAAACGATGAATGTATAATAATGTGCATTGTTTGATCATATTTAGGCACAACACAATGTGCATTATTTGAGCCAACTCACGTGAACCTCAACTCGAAACCATTGGTTCCATCATGTGAACCTCACCTCCATTAGTAACCGACTAAGTTTTGTGGATTTTTGGTGGGGTTGATTTTTCAAATAATTAGCTGCTCTTATTTATTGAGTTTCTCTTATATGTATTTTATTTTTATTTCATAAATTTAGTATGGAACATGAATGTGATTGTCAAAAATGTCGAATTGCACCAAGCCGTGTTCAAAAGGAAGCAAAACACAATTTTTTGAAAGCGATGTAATTTTCTGTGATTTCGGTGCAAAGGTTGTCACGATCGCATCTATTGATCAAACCCCTGGCCAAAGTTTGCACACTTAATTATCCAAGTTTCAAATATTCCAGCTCGAATGTTGCAAGTTATAGACATTTATTTTTATTAGTTAATTTTTTATTGCATTTGTTTCACTTGAATCACCCGGTGGATCCCCATTTGATGGACCCAACGGCTGCCAAAAAACTGGAACTACATTCCCTTTGTCCTCGATAGAACTAACCACAGGGACATCACACAAGGCCTAACTTTTCGCTCGAGGAGCAAATGCATTACCTGCTTGAGGCTGTGATCGATAGAGATCATTCTTGTGCATGGTAAAAAAGGCCAAATTGCACCGAGTTGTATTTAAAAGGAAGCAAAAATAATTTTTTTGGAGAGTGAAGTAATTTATTCGTGATTTCGCTGCAAGGATTGCGATAACATTGATTGGTCCATCCACACGCAAAGTTTACAACTTTTGTTATCCAAGTTTCAAATTTCCTCGCTCGAATATTGCACGTCATTAAAATTTTGTTTTTATTAGTTATCTTTGAGAAAAAACACTTTTTAGGATTTTAAGGTTTAGAGTTTATTCCTCTTGTTATAAATTATTTTTGAAAAAATAGGTAATTGGGCAGAAACGATGAGTGCATAATAATGTGCATTGTTTGAGCATAATTAGGCATAATATAACGTGCATTATTTGAGCCAACTCATATGAACCTCAACTCAGAACCATTGGTTCTAACATGTACTCAACCTCCCTTAGCAACCGACAATTTTCTGTGGATCTTTGGTGGGGTTGGTTTTTAAATATCATCTTAATGTATTCATGAGATTTAGTGGATTTACCTCGACTTGTTTTGGTGCGAGCTGATATGAGGTCGTCAGTGAGCCACCAGTGCAAGAATGCATTCGATTTAATCCTTTGGCAGGGATAGTTATATTTGTGTGTGTGCGCGTGTATGTTTTTGGGGGGTTTTAACAAAGGAGATGACTATAAAAGGAAATATACTGCATAAAAGAAAAGCTTAAGATTTTTAAAAAAATGAATTAACTGCACATCTTGATGTATTAGTTTAGTTTATTTTTATAGTATATTTTTTATTCATATATACTTCCTCTTTCCTATAAAAATGTTCCCAATTTTCATTCTTGTTCGTCCAAACCAAAAGTTCCTATTTTGACTAGGGCGAACGACTTGGAAGACCCTAGAACTCCCTTCATCGTTCACCTTTTGCCCTCATTTTTTTTTTTGAACTTTTATACCCCTAAACTAATAGAACTACTGAGTCATGACCCTTCAGTCCGGTCCAAGAATTAAGTGTTAGTCAAAACATCAATTTTAAGGGTAAAATAGTAATTTCTCTTTTTCACTTTTTTCCCCTTTTCTTTTCTCTTTTCCATTTTTCCACTACCCCTTATGCGTTCAGGGGAAATAGGAATCCACGTTATCCACTGTTTCTCATTGCTTCAGTGTCAACTCTACCAAAATGGGTTTTTGCTAGTTAAGCTCTCGTCGATAGGTTTTATATGGTAAATTGGATGGAGATTTTTTATCAGTGGCCGAACTTGGTTTCTCGGCCTAGTGGATTCTGGGGTTTTTAATGGTGTAAAGAAAAGAATGAGGTGGGATGATCGAAAAGCAATTGTGGCGGCGTGGCAGAAGACAAATATGGGATGGTTAGAGAAGAAGAACTCGGGGGGGGGGGGGGAGCTGCGGAAGGTGGGGGAGGGATGGTCGGAGAAGGAGGAGCCCAAACCAAATCCCACCATCATTGTCTTTATCTGTTTCTCGGTGAGGAAAGAGTAAATGATACGTTCTGCGCGAGTTAGAGCTAGGGTTTATACCAATAATCAATCACCTCAAAAATGGACAATGCTTTGAGGCTCAGGTCACTATAACCCTCGGCCGCAATGGCCAGGTAAACATAGTTTCATGGTTTTCATACATTTTGAGCTGTTTGTGTAAGGAAATTTATGATTTTTTACTATTTTTTCAGGTGGTGAAGAGAGTGGCGGAGAATGGCGGAAGGTGGAGATGGGATTGTTGGAGTAGAAGAAGAAGATGGGGGGGGGGCGAGGGGCGGCGCAGGTGCAGTGCAGGTGGGAATTGGGATGGTCAAAGAAGAAGAAGCCTGGGGGTTGGGTTTTAATTAAGAAAAAGATTAGTGGCTGGGTTTTTATTATTAAACGATGGGGAGGGGCTGGTTGTAATTAGTATAGATAGGAGTTGGGTTGTAATTAAAAAAGATACAAGGGATTGAGTTTGCAAATGAAATAGATGAAAAATCACATTTGCCCTCAACTAACGGACGAAACTGTAGAGCTAAAGCTTTGACCAGACAGAACTCAACAATTTCATTAGTTGAGGAGCCAAAAGTCTTTATAAAATATAAGGGGAGAAAGGTGAACGATGTAGGGAGTTCAGGGACCTCCCAAGTCGTTCGCCCTTTTGACTATTCTCTTGTCTAGGCTGAAATTAGGCTAGGTCATTCCAATCTCCCACTTCCCGTGCTAAGTGGCCGCACATAAATGTGTGTGTGAAACCTTTTGCCGGGGGTATACAAATTATGTGCTCATATTCTTCCAATGGAAGATCAAAGGGACTTTAAATTTCAATAAGTGAAGAAATGACAAGTTAGATATAGTGTGGCAGAAAAACATAACTTATCAAATTCAAGTTAAATAGAATTTTAAAATTATTTTCTCAAATGTTTACAAGTATGACCTATCCATTATTTTAGCATAATTTTCCCATAATTATAGTAATAAATTATGTGTTTTGAGATTTGCTAATGACAATATTTATCAATTAGTCTTGCAACATCTTTATATCATCTTGCCTTTCAACTAATTTAGGAGCGGTTCAACGAACCTTTTCCTCTGCATTTTCTCTAAACACTTCCCCTGCCTTTCTCACTAAACCCTAGTCAGCCTCTTCAGTAGGGGAGCCATCGTCGGAAACATCCACCTCAGGTGGATCCCCCTTCCCCAATCTTACCCTGTCAATACCCCTACCCTTTTTCCAGCCATCTCCGGTCAACCACCTTTAGATCCGGCCACCAGAGGTAGAGCACCGGTCTCGCCTCTGGAGTGCCGGGTCCACGAATGGCGTTTGAAGCAGTGGTCAAACGATTTGACTCTCCTACCCCGTCGGTACTCCAAGTGATGCAGCATCTTGCTCTGGTTTTCTCCTGCCCCGACGGTTCTCCTGCCCCGACGTACTCCAAGCCTTGCGATGCTGCTCCGATTGACCACCGCTGCTTCGATTGCTTCGGGCATCCACGTGACGATGGTGGTTCTCCAAGCGATGCGGTGGTGATCTTCCAAGCGATGCGGCTAATCGACGAGGCCTCGGCGCTCCATGAGAAGCAGCGGCGATGCTCCACGGTGGAGGTTCAAAACTGAGAAGTCCTATATTTTTTTTCAAGCGACACCGACGTCGGTGTCGTCCATGCCCACCGTGACTAGCCAGAGGTTTTTCGAGTCTACTCAGATCTGAGTCGGTCAACTCAGATCCAGTAGTGGCCAACTCGGTTCAAGTCAGTGCGGGTCAACTCAGTGCGAGTCAACACGGGTCAACTCCTTTTCTAATTGTTTTTTCAACAAGAGCTGAGTATAGATCCGGAGAGATAAGGTTAAGAAGGGTTCTTCTCCATTTTTATTTTTATTCTTCTTCTTTTCATTTTTCTTTTCAGGTTAGAGACTTTTAATAATTTCCTGTTTTGTGTTAGGGTTTCTGCACTGGTTTTATTTTTTGTGTTTTACACTTTTTTTTTCTTTTCAGTTTATCTTTTAAAAGGGCTTGAAATTAAAATGGTTATTTTTTATTTAAGTATTAGTAGGAATTATATCTGTCAACATTAATTTTTCGGACAGCCTGAGTCCAATAAATTTTGTTTGACTTTAAATTTGATATCCAAAGAGATGGTTAGGAGATATCCAAGTCAATTTGGTCTATTAGATGGTTAGGTCAATTTTATTATTCATTTGATTTATTTGGTCTTTCTAATCTTTTGGATTCGAGTTAGAGATAATTCCGCATTCTAAGTAGTTTCTGTACACAGATGAAAAAGATATTTTGGCAATGAAAATGACTGGGTTCATTGCCTTAAATATTTTGATTAGAAGTGTGGATGGAACATTTAGTGTATGTCTATTGGATACTTCATTGTATTTGCTCCTGCTGATAGTCTCGGGTCGTACTTATGTGACTACTCTAAAGGCTTCACAATGATAACCACCTATCCCTATTTGCCCTAGTTTGTTGCAACAACATAGACTTTTGCTTAGTATTGTAATTTTATTTCTTATAGCCATTTTGAGATCTTAGACTATAATTATAATATCTACTTAGCATCTCAAATGTAAGCTTGTGGGCACCACTTGATGTAAGCCTTCGGGCATCCCATGTAAGCCAATTTTGGCAATAACTGCTCTTTAATAGAAAAGGGTCAGAACCCTATAAACTCGAATTTAAAAAAATCAATTGGTCTTGCAAACCTCCAAACAAGGGACGATACTGGCGATTTCGTTCCTTCAATTTGGCCGGTAACAGAAACGAAGCCGTCGTCTTCAGTACCAGCTTTAATCATGCCAAAGGTGAAGACAAACCGAGTTAAATATCCTCAGGGTTGGGAACTAATTGAACCTACCCTTAGTGAGCTACAAGCAAAGATGAGAGAAGCTGAGAATGACCCAAATGATAATAGAAGAAAATGTGAGGCATTGTGGCCCATTTTCAAGATAGTCCATCAGAAGAGTCGATACATTTTTTACCTTTATCACAGGAGGAAAGAAATTTCCAAGGCCTTGTATGAATTTTGTTTGGACCAAGGCTATGCTGACCGTAACTTAATTGCCAAGTGGAAAAAGCCTGGATATGAGCGTCTCTGTTGTTTAAAATGCATTCAATCTCGTGATCACAACTTCCAAACAACATGTGTCTGTCGAGTGCCAAAGCATCTGCGGGAGGAAAAGGTTATAGAGTGTGTTCATTGCGGGTGTAAAGGTTGAGCTAGCGGAGATTGAGAGCCATCAAATTACTCACTAAATGTATCTTCAACCGATGCTACCTGTATACCGTATAATGTTATTTGTGGAGTTAACATATTTGTTGAGACTTCATCATGCAACTATGTTTTGAAGAGTAGTAATGATACTTGTTATGTTAATCACATGTATTATACGCTTGCTTATCTTGGTGGTCAAAAAAAAAAAAAAAATTGGTCTTGCAAAAGAAAAAAGCAATCGCAATACAAAATGGAAGAACATGTTGCACGTGCAGTTTAAGTTGAAGAAAATTCGGAAAGAAAGTGAGGAGGGTTTTGGGTTTTTGTGTTTTTTTTTGTTAATTTGCATAAAGGCCCTACAGTTTTGGAGACATTTTTTAATTAAAAAAACTCTGAAAAAAAGTGTTTTTACCCATAAATTTACAAAAATGAGCTTTTCCAGATCGCTTGTCTAATTGTTTATCGGTCTAATAAGATAATTTCTCTTTTACTATCTCTGTGTCGTTGGGTATGACATCATAACTTTAAGTGTTTGGATTTATGTGAATGAAATAAGTGGATGAAATTGAGTTTAGAAAGAAAAAAAAAAAGTAGAATGGAGGAATGAAATTAAAAAAATGAAAGTATACCATACCTATATAAACAGTTCAAAACAGAAAAGTTTATCAAAGCCAACAGTGGGTTTACCAAACATTTAAAATTTGTTAATTGACAAGTGAAACAACATATAATTTTGACCACACACTCCAAGGTTGAGTAAAAGTGGAAGCTTATTGAACTCCGTCATTTGTTGGCGCGAGTACCAATGATTGCGCGGATATAGAAATGCTAAGGAGACGGTGGAGAAGCCTCAGGCAAAACCATGTCGTATTGAGGTGTTCGGTGAGGCAAAACCACGTTGTATTGAGGTGTTCGGTGAGTCAAAACCACGTTGTATTGAGGCGAAACCACATCAAAGGGCATCCATTATCATTCGGTGAAACAACAAGAGACGGCAGATTGAACTATTTCAAGGATATTTTGGTGTTTTTGAGGCGAACACTAGCGGTGGAGCTTGGGCCCGCCGCCGAGTGGAAGGTGGAAGAGAAGAAGTCCAACGACAATAGGCGTAGAAGGTGGAGGAGAAGAAAGAAGAAGAATAGGGTTTTGGGGGTTATAATTTTATTTTCATTTGTTTTTAAAAATATTTTGTTCAGTGGAGTAAAATTGTCTTATCAATCAAATATGACCTTTGATACGAATCAGGGTTTCTAAATTCATTTATTAAATTATGGTTTTTAGGATGATATCACTATACTTTTTTTTCCATTGAATTTTTTAATGAAGTTGTGTGATCATTTGTAAGTTATTTTATTTTAGAATAAAGCCTATTAACTCAGCCATGTTGGCTTAGAAGAGTTTCAGTATATTTTAATTAGTTTTTAGAATATTTAGTTCTTATTTGATTAGAATTAGATTTTGTAAGATTCGATAAGGCAATATCCATTTATTTTATATATTCTAGTTAGATATGGTTTTAGTTTCTTAAAACTGGCATAAGTTATTCCAGTGTCTATTTGTACTGGCCGAATTATACCCTATAAATAGGGGAGGTCAATCATAATTTTATAACAACACTTTTATCAATCAAATATCCAACCTTTTGAGTTCATACTTTTTGCTTACGAGTCATTCCATTGTTCCTTAACCCCGAGGGCTAGTTAAGTATCAATAAACCTTGTAATCTGTTCTGAGAGCTAGTTAGAGAGCAAGTTGAGATTAATCGTACCCCGAGGGCTAGACACCTGAATTTTGTGCGAGATAGTGAGGGTTTTGCAGATCCCTTCACTAGATCAAAGATATTAATTCCGTAAATCGTGAGTCTTCGCAAGGAGATTCATATCAGTCTTAAACTGCCAGAATTGGTAAAATTGTTCTTACATCAACTACCTAGGGTATTATTTACACTTTCAATTATCAAAAGATAATATTGTCACTTATATGAATTAGGTAGGGTTATAAAATACTTTCTCAAATAATTTTTAGGAAAAGTAACAAAACTTCGATCATATATTCTAATGATATATACGTAACATTATCATTGTTAGATTGATCATAAATATGTAATTTCTAAATATAGACTTTTAATATACAATTTTATACGTAATTATAGATACTCAGAATTAAACATACTACATAGTCTTATTATAGACCTACTAACCATTAAACGAGATCATTTTACAATTGCTGTAACTAATAGGGTGATTCGACGTTTTTTTTTTCATTTTTTTTGCAACGAATACCTTTAATTGTTTTTTAAATGTATCACAGTGTATAATTAATTATAATTTGATCCTAAAATTTATCGTAACAATTTTTTCAATAATTGATCTAACCGCTAGTCGGTCTAGCAAAATACTTTATCTAAATATGTTTTAATTAATACTAGATTATGTGCAATTTTAATTTTAGATGGAGCGGTATTATACTTTTTTGATTTCCGTATCTATTAGCGTTTTTTTGGAAGAAAATAGGCAACATTCAAAATATAGTCTGTCTCTTGAAAGACTATATTTTCCTAAGTTATGGAAATATCAAATTTTAAAGTGTAAATTATAAGAAATAGAGATACAATTTTTGGATTGCATATATCGGTTATAAACTTTATAACTATTACATGTTGCATAATAAAATTTTCATAGTGTAACTAAGACCTTTTGCCTTATATAATTATAATTAAACATTGTTTTCATTAACTTATGGAAAGACGGTATTTCCCAAAACTTTTCCTTTAAAATATACTAAAAAATAATTTTTAAGGCATGGGTCACATGAGTCTCGCTGATTCTTTGGACAATATTCGGTAGCCTCATGAAACATGATTCACTGAACGACTATAATGATTAATATATATAAGTTTTTGGTTTTTTTTCCTCTTCTCATAATTAATAAGCATTGTACACCATCATCAATTCATATAAAGACAAGACTCCTAGCTATAGACAGACAGCTACATGTCAATGGCAATAAGAATAGCATTGGTTACATCCTTCACTTCCACAGCCTGATGTTCATCTTCCAGAATCGCTTCCATGAAAAAGAAATGCTTGCATGAGGTTTCAGCTTGCAAAATCATCAGATCCAACTTCTCAAACGCCTCAATGATTGAAACCAGCAAATGTTCCCCTTTCTTCCAGGTCACCCTCACCAAGAATCTGCTCCCAATTTTCTCCACCTTCACTTCCTGTGTGTGTTACAGGAAATTAGGAAACTTTCCTTTATAGCACACAAGCATTAAAAAAAATCTTGGGTTTTGACTTACTTGGACATGGGCCATTAGCTCTTTGTACTCTCTGGTGATGGCTTCTATCTGGAGCTTCAGTTTCAAGATGTAGAGAAGAGCATCTCTGATGATTGAGCTTGTTTTCACCTTCAAAAAGTAGAAAAAACCATTAGTATATATCATAAAACTTAGTTGAAATTAAGTAAATAGCAAAGTTGATGAGTTACTGATTTGGATTTGGTGATTGTTTTGAGGGTATGGAGCTTTTTCCACAGGGCTATTCTTTTCTGCTCCCTCCATGAATTGGATGACACCATTTTTCACTGTGTGTTTACTATGAAATGATGAGGGGAGACGAGGGCGAAAGTATTTATAGGACAATATATGGGGAAAAGAAAGATGCATGATATTCATGGGGGTGTTGTTGGGACCCACAACGAATGTAAAGCTGAAACCGACTTGTGCTCTATAGCGTGATTTGAATTCGCCATATTGTGCAAAACATGTGAACTACGACGTTGGGATGTCTTATTTGACTAATTTAAGGATAAAAATACGCCAGCAACAGCAAAAGTGAAGCGTGCTCAAACCATTCATCCTTTTCTGCCCTCATTTTAAAATCCAATTTCTGCCCACTGTATTGTTTATTGGAAGGACTACATGAACTCTTGAGAAAAGTCATTTTATAGATTAAACATTGGCGCCCAATCAATTTTGTGCCAAACTAATTTTTTTTTATATTGGTACACATGCTTTTCCACATGAATTTATGGTGAATTAAATGAGTTAGAAAATTATGTCAAAAAAAAAGTAAGAACAGAAGGAGTCGATAAATTGATCAAAGTTACCATAAAGAGAATGTTGCAATATTAGAAAACAACTAAAAATTATATGTGCTGCAGTAAGGACACAGGGGAAAGCCTCACGAAAGACGGTCTGTCCATAAGCTTATGGACATGCCAGAGACTTAATTGCAAAATGGGGTACATTTTGTAATTAACAAAAAAATGGAGTATTTAATAGAAGAAAAGAAAGACAAAACGTCGATCTGCAAACAATCCTTGACATCAACTGCAAACAATCCTTGGATGCCGTCAGCACTAGGGCTGAGCTCCACCATCATCCCTCAATTCAATCCTTCATCGTCGTCATGCTCGAGCTCAATTCAATATTTCCTCGCGCACCACCAGGCTTCACAGGCTTCACCTGAGATTCGCTCCTCCGAGGTTGAAGATTCAGCATCACCGCTGCACTGCAATGGTGTCCTCAATTCACCTGGTGAAGGATCGCATCCACTTGACGCCAAAGGAGAAGCAAAATTTTGAGTGCCTGGTTGAAGTCGTTTGCCATTTCAGCCTCCAAACTTAATTGCGAGTCACCGGTGGTTGGGGTCGGAGATAAAGTACTTGAAAAATCTGTCTTGATTAGTTGATGACTTGTGAAATTGATTGCCCATAAAAAATTATCATCTACTATGGCGATAGGCGCTCCAATCTTCTTTTCCTCTTGTGTGATGATCGCATCAGGAGGTAATTTTTACTGTCTGTTTTGTTCTTTTAATCTTGATTGGGAATATGGAAATTTTTTGTGATGAATTGATTTGTGATGGTTGCAGAACTTTCCGTACATGTATTCATATCTTCATCCACTGCAGCTCTGTCTGCCTGGACTTTGCAAATACCGATGACCGTGCTACTCTGATTGTTAGTCTAAGCTTGATAGTTTTGTCTGGGATTTCTGCTTTCAGTCTTTTCCGATTGTATGGAGAGAATAAGGCGAAGAACAAATCCAGATAGTAAGCAGAAAATGGCGTATGTGAAGTTTTTGAGATCGATAATATGATGGATGTGATTCTGTAGCTTGTGTTCTTGTACAAATAAAACATTGTACAAATAAAACATTGTACAAATAAAACAGCAGAGATGAGATGACTACTTTTTCTTTGTAGTGGTGTTAAAAAAATTCATTTCCATCCAATGCTGGCGATGCATCTAGTGTTAGGGTCATTAAAATTCCTGTATGAATCTTACCTAATTAATAGATGATACCTATTGTTTTTATCATTCGAAACAAATCTCACACTATAAGCTTCGTTGGCGTGTTGGTTGGGATTACTTATCTATACTTGCATGTGTCTTGTAATCAGTGCCCTTATAGTGTATTCTTATGGCATGTAGGTTTTGATGTTTCCATTCTTGTGAGACGATCACCTTTTGGCCAATGAATTTGAAGAAAATGTTATTGATTTTTTTTTCGGTGGTCACTATTGTTTGGTGTTTTGTATGATTTTTTTAAAAGAAAATGTTGTTGGTTGTTCATTTTGAATTATGAACTGCACATATTTAATTATATATTGCATATGTTATATTCTAGCATGTGCTTGTAAGTTTTATTACGAGGTGCATTTGTTTGCTTATATGTTGCTGTTGTTATTATCCAACGTGTACCTGTTAGTTATGAATGACCTTTTTTTCCTTCTCTTTTTAGCTGATTATTCATTTTGAATTACGAGCTACATCTGTTTACTTATGTTGCATGTGTTAGTATTTAATGTGTACTTGTTAGTTGTTAGTCTATGACCTTTTGTTTTCATTTGTTGTTAGTTGTACGTTATGAATAACGAGTTACATCTGTTTATTTATATGTTGTATCTAGTAGTATCTCGTGTGTATTTGTTAGTTGTGTTGTGTGTAAGGATAGAAGATATTTGATTGATATTTGATTGATTCTGATTAGTGTTGATTGATACTAGATTGATTCTGATTAGTGTTAGTGATAAGATCATAGTTGTACATTCCTTTTATACATCTCATTGTACCCTATATATTGAGATTAATACAGAGGCTAAATCATCAAGCCTTTCACACTTTTCATGGTATCAGAGCATTGATCCATATCTCCTCTTTCTTCTCTTTCGCAGTAGCCATATCTCTTCTTTCTTTTCTTTCGCAGCACTGCTGCTCTTCATTTTTTTTGGACTGCTGCTCGACTTCCGAACAAGAGCCAATCCAAGCTTGTCAACTTCTCCTCATCACCATGTCAACTTCCGGCCAATCCAACCTTGTTGTTTCTGATGAAAAGCTACCATACAATATCCTAATCCACATGCTCAACATCAAACTATCATCTGGGAATTTCATGCTTTGGAAAACCCAAGTTCGCCACATTCTTCGATCACAGAATCTCTTCCATTTTTTGGACGGATCCCATCCTTGTCCGCCCGTGCCATCGCCACCTTCTTCTGCCACCTCTTCATCACCTGGTGATGCCACTGAAAAGGCAACCTATGATACTGTCGTTGCTGCCCGTGAATCATGGATCAACGAAGACCAGAAGCTTTGCGGTCTTCTTTTCTCGTCGCTTTCCGAGGAAGCCATGGCGGAGGTCTTCGGCTGTGAAACTTCCCAGCAAATATGGGATACTGTTTCCACGGTATATCAGAACAAGAGCAAGTCCAGCGTTCTCAAACTTCGTGTTCAAGTCCTTAATCTCCGCCGCACCGGTTCGGTGCACGACTTGCATCTCAAATTCAAAGCTATCTTCGATCAACTCGCCGCCATGGATGCTGCCCCTTCCAATGATGATCAGGTGTTGTGGTTCGTCGCTGCTCTCGGCCCATAATTCAGAGATTTCAGCACCCCCATTATGAATCTTTCGCCGACGCCGAATTATGTCGACGTTGTTGCCCGGGCCGAAAATCATGAAGTTTTTCTCTCCACTCTCTCAGGAGATGGAAACAATAGTGTTCAGACTCTATCTGCAGTTCAAAACGCCATTTTTCTGGCGGCCGATCGTCCAGCAGGTGGCCGCGTGAGGGACCATGCACCGGTGCGTGGTGGCGGCGCGTCTGGCACACGCGCTGCCCGTGGAGGCCGTTTCGGTGGCCATGGACGTGGTGGACGCTCTGGTGGTGATCGTGGATGTGGTGGAGGTCTGGTCTGTCAGTGGTGCAGGAAACCAGGTCATTCAGCCAATTCGTGTTATCGTTTGGTTCCTCGTCCCGTAGAATCTGCTCAGCTTGCAGAGTCCTCATTTGAACCAGCTGCTCGTGCCTCTGATTGGTACATCGACTCAGGTGCGACAAATCAAATGGCATCCTCCTCCTCTGTTTTAGATAGTGTCACTCCTTATACTGGTAATTCTCAAGTTCTTGTTGGAAGCGGCTCTCATATTTCTATTACACATCATGGTGATTCTAAGCTTACACCATCTTTGCGATTAACTGATGTGCTTGTTGTGCCCCATATTACCAAAAATTTACTGTCTATTAGCAAGTTAACCCATGATCTTGGTGTTCTGATTACTTTTGATGACAAATCCTTTATTATTCAGAACAAGGTAACCAAGTCAGTCATGGGAAGGGGCCGCAGTGAGAATGGGCTCTACGTGCTGGATTGTGGAGAGGCAGCATTGATTACTTTTATTCAGAATACTAAGAGTCGGGCATCTTTTGAATTGTGGCATGCCCGCCTCGGACATATGTCCCATAATATTATTTCCCTTTTAGATAAAGCAGGGGTATTATCTGTTTCTTCTGTGTTGCCTACTCCCCACACCTGCGCCCCTTGTATTATGGCAAAAGGTCAAAGGCTTTCATTTGTTGAGAATAATAAAAGAGCTCTGCATGTTCTTGATTTAGTCCACTGTGACCTATGGGGACCTTCTCCTGTATTGTCTGGAAACGGTTTTGCCTATTATGCCATATTTGTTGATGATCACTCGCGCTTTACCTGGTTTTACCCTCTCCGCCGCAAATCAGACTTTGTGGATATCCATCTCCAGTTTGAGGCTTTCGTAGAGAATCAACTCTCTGCCCGCATTAAGGTTTTTCAAAGCGATGGGGGAACAGAATTTATTAATAATCGCCTACGGGCTCATTTTGCTAGAAAGGGAATTCATCATGAAATCTCTTGTCCACATACACCTCAGCAGAACGGACGGGCCGAACGTAAACATCGACATGTCACTGAGATGGGGCTCACTATGCTATTCCATTCCCATTTACCACTATCTTATTGGGATGACGCTTTTGGAGCAGCAGTTCATACTATCAATCGACTGCCAACACCAGTCCTCGATGGGGCATCTCCGTATGAACTACTATATGATCGCAAACCAGTATACTCCAACTTTCACCCCTTTGGCTGCAGAGTTTATCCTTTTTTTCGTCCCTATGCAGAGCACAAGCTTTCTCCCCGAAGCATCCCTTGTGTTTTCATTGGCTATAGCTCTCAATACAAAGGTTTCCGGTGGCTGGATCAAGCCACCAGACGTGTCTACATCACTCGTCATGCTAGGTTTGATGAGACTTGCTTCCCTCTTGCTTTAGCAGATCGTTCAGAATCATCTTTTTCTTCCTTAGATGTTTCTGCTTTTGTTGATGCTGACTTACCAGTTGTCCAGTATGTGGTTTCTCCGGTAGAGCAGACTGTGCCTACTTCTCCTTGTTTACTGTGCTCTCCTGGTTCGACACCTGTCCCGCCTCCAGCACCGGTTTCGAACACCATTTTGGATACTCCGCCTCAGTCTCCTACCTCTCCGATGTTCTCTAGTTCATCGTCGTCTGACTCTGATTCTGATGATCTGCAGTCTGCCCGAACGCATCATATGGTCACTCGCCATCAAGATGGTACTCGTAGAACCAAAGACCTGCCTCCTGATTTTGTTGCCACCGGTCTCCTTTCGGTCTTGCTTGCCCAAACAGAGCCTCGCGACTATCGAGCTGCACTTCGTGATCCACAATGGGTTGCTGCCATGAATGAGGAAATGACTGCCCTTTGTCAGCAACATACATGGGAATTAGTTCCTCGTCCACCCGGTGTCAATATTGTTGGATCGAAGTGGGTGTTCCGTCTGAAGTACCGGCCTGACGGTATTGTTGATCGTCATAAAGCCTGCCTTGTTGCTAAGGGATATTCGCAGGTTCCTGGATTCGATTTTGAGCACACCTTCAGTCCTGTGATCAAGGCCGTATCAGTTCGCACTGTCCTTGCCATTGCTACCATGCGCAGATGGCCCCTTCATCAGCTCGACATTAAAAATGCCTTCCTAAATGGTGTTCTTGATACGCCAGTTTACATGGCTCAACCTGTTGGCTACAAAGATCCGACTCGTCCTGATTATGTTTGCCGCTTGCGAAAGGCCATCTATGGCCTCAAACAGGCTCCTTGTGCATGGTTTTAGCGCTTCAGTACCTATCTCTGCACTCTTGGTTTTCGGTGTAGTTCCGCTGACACGTCGTTATTTGTCTACTCCCGGGGTACCACTTTGCTTTACCTTCTGCTCTACGTTGATGATATTATCCTCGCAGGCAATGATCCAGCTCTCATCAGCCAGTTCATTGCTCGCATTGATCGGGAGTTTTCCATCAAGAATTTGGGACATGCTCACTATTTCCTTGGCTTAGAGGTTTCTTCGGCACGGTCTGGCTTGTTCTTGAGTCAGGCCAAGTATGCTCGGGATATCCTGCGTCGAGCTAGTATGACTGATGCTGCTGCAGTTTCCACCCCTTTTCTGCCACAGTCTCAGCTTCATAGCAGTACCAGTGGGAAGTTTGCCAATCCCACCTTATACCGCTCGCTCGTCGGTGCTCTTCAGTACCTAACCATCACTCGTCCTGACCTGACCTTTGCAGTTAATTCAGTTAGTCAGTTTCTTCAGGATCCCCGGGACAATCACTTTGCTGCTGTGATTCGCATCCTTCGTTATGTTCATGGAACTATGCATCTTGGTCTCTCTTTCAGCTTTGTGTCATCTACTGAGGTGATGGGGTATTCAGACGCTGCGTTGCCTCGAGACTCGGCGTTCCACCTATGGTTATGCAGTGTTTCTTGGTGGGAACCTTGTATCCTGGAGCGCCAAGAAACAACCTACAGTCTCACGATCCAGTTCTGAATCGGAATATCGTGCCTTGGCCAACACTGCTGCAGAGGTTGTCTGGCTGACTCATCTACTGCGTGATCTCCATTTTCTGTTGTCTCGTGCGCCTCTTTTGTTATGTGACAACAATAGCGCAATCTTTCTGGCTCAAAACCCTGTTGCTCATAAATGGGCAAAGCACATTGACATTAACTACCACTTTGTTCGGGAACTCGTTGCCTCTGGAAAGCTTCGGGTTAGTCATGTGCCTACTTCGCTTCAGGTTGCTGATATCTTCACTAAAGGTCTCTCTCGATCGTTATTCGAGTTTTTTAGATCCAAGCTTACCGTCTCGGTTCATCCGACGCTTCGCTTGAGGGGGGGGTGTAAGGATAGAAGATATTTGATTGATATTAGATTGATTCTGATTAGTGTTGATTGATACTAGATTGATTCTGATTAGTGTTAGTGATAAGATCATAGTTGGACATTCCTTTTATACATCTCATTGTACCCTATATATTGAGATTAATACAGAGGCTAAATTATCAAGCCTTTCACACTTTTCATTGTGTATGGCTATTTTTTTTAAAAAAATTTTTTTGTTGGTTGTTCATTTTGAATTAAGAACTACATATGTTTACTTATATATTACAGTTGTTATTATCCAACATGTACATGTTAGTTGTATTCTGAATGGCCTTTTTCTTTCTTCTCTTTTTTACTGATTGTTCATTTTGAATTACGAGATTCATCTGTTTACTTGTGTATTGCATATATTTGTATTTAATGTGTACTTGTTAGTTGTACTGTCTATGACCTTCTGTTTTCATATGTTGTTAGTTGTACATTTTGAATAATGAGTTGCATCTGTTAGTATCTCGTGTGTACCTGTAGTTGTGTTCTGTATGACTTACTTTTTAAAAATATGTTGTTGGTTGTTCAATTGGAATTAGGAACCGCATATGTTTACTTATATATTGCATCTGTTAGAATCTAATATGCACTTGTTAGTTTTATTGCGAGGTGCATTATTTTGCTTATATGTTGCAGCTGTTATTATCCAACGTATACCTGTTAGTTGTACTATGAATGACATTTTTTTCTTTTTTTTGCTGATCGTTCATTTTGAATTACGAGTTGCGTCTGTTTACTTATATGTTGCATCTGTTAGTATTTCATGTGTAGTTATTAGTTGTACTGTCCATGAATAATCAGTTGTATCTATTTACTTATATGTTGCATCTGTTAGTATCTCGTGTGTACTTGTTAGTTGAGTCCGTATAACTTTTTTTATAAAAAATCTGTTGTTGGTTGTTCATTTTGAATTAGGAACTGCATATGTTTACTTATATATTACATATGTTAGAATCCAGTATATACATGTTAGTTTTATTACGAGGTGCATTAGTTTGCTTATATGTTGCAGTTGTTATTATCCAACGTGTACCTGTTAAATGTAATATAAATGACCTTTTTTTCTTCTTTTTGTTGCTAATTGCTTGTTTTGAATTACGAGCTACATCTGTTAGTATTTAATCTGTACTTTTTACCTATACTGCCTAAGATCTTTTGTTTTTATTTGTTGTTAGTTGTACGTTTTGAATAATGAGTTGCATCTAATTATTTATATGTTGCATCTATTAGGTAAGGAAATGTATCTGGCCATATAGTGCTAACCGAATATAGTACACGTATTATTAGCTATGTAGCTGGTGTAGTAAAACACATGAAGAAATATTACAGAGAGAGCTAATATTACTACAAATATCATCTGTATTCCACAAGTCATTAACTCAACGTATTATAACCAAGATATTCTTTGGCAATAGCAAAGAACTTCAAGATAAGGATACGAGATGACAATGAACCACGACCAAGTTTCTTGTTTGGGTCATCTGCAGACACTGTGAGCAATTTTACAGGTTGAGACTCCAACCTTCTGGGAAAAAAAATTAGCTTTAGAACCTACATTATCTATCAATTTATGACATGGAAAAAACAAAAAAAAAAAAAAGTACTTGGAAATTCTAGGACTCTCATCCATTGAAGTAGAACCATCTTCTTGCAGAGTAAAAAAGAAGCTCCATCTTCCTGCAGAGTAAAAAAGAAGCTCGTGAGAAAAGGCAATATGATTCGAATATTTGTATCATATGAGCTATCTAACTTACAAGGTTACCAATATTGGCATACAATGACTCAGCGTCCATAACTTCGTTGATGCTGCAAGGGATATCCATGGGAAAGAGTCTCGCAAAAGAAAAACCACACATAAATAAAGAAGCCATTAGAATCTAGAACCTTACCTTCGCTTCAATAGTATCTCATCCTCTCTGTCAATAGCAGATTTCACTCCATTACCCCTTCCACAAAGCTTGGCTCCTAGCAAATGTTTTTCTCCATTTCTTTAAGAGAAACCTTGCTCTGTTCGAGAAATCTAATCTTCATATCAGATGAAAGAGAACTAAATCATCAACCAAACATAGATCTTCATCCATAAACCAATCAGAGCATGTGCTGCATAATTTTTAGCAAGTAGAAGTAAAAACTGCTAAGGATGTGAATGTTTATCAACCTTTCCTACCAAAAATGAGTTCATTAGTTTTAACGACTATCACTTAGTCCTTCGAATGTTCTCACTGTAAAGTAGGGGGAAAGGAGAAAAATACTCTTTTAGAGACCAAAAGAGCATGTAATTTGAAACTAGGTTGTGATGAAAACAAGCTCACAATAGCGAAACTAGTCGTTCAATTTAAAGCTATCATTGGAATTTCATTAGATTAGTGAATAAGTGAAAACAATAATGCATACAATGAACTCCAGACAAAAATCTGAAGAGCAGCCTCACTAAAGCAAACATCACCTATATTTAAAATTTGATGCAAACTAGCCGCTTGCTTCACTTCATGAGTAAATGTCCTGACAAGAATACGAAATGCCCTTTCCAATCCAAAATCTGCAAACTTCAGCACATTGGTACACCTATCAATCAGAAAGTTCTGTAGCTTCAAATCTCTATAAAGAACTTTTCATCATTCTTAGATATAGGATCGCTTCTCACCTCGGAAGCCACCAGAATCATCTTCTCCCAGTCAGGCAGCTGTTGATGAAGATAGCCAGAAATTACGCCGGTGAATTTGCCAATCCCATCGACGTTCCCGCTGGGTTGGAATTGTAAAACTGCCAATCATACCTCGCTGATGCCTACAGTAAACATTGCAAAAGCGACGGCTTTTGATCAATGCTCGCCATGGTTTGCACACGCATTTGCATGTCGTCAGTGGTTTTCCGGGAACCTGCGTCAGAATTTTGACCGCCAAATCCTCCGGCTGCGCCATCACAAATACGACTACCGGCACACACAATATAAAGATCTTCCTTGATGAGAGTAACATGAGACTACAAGATGAGGGTTCTGTAGGTGACGATGTACCCTTCATCCTCGAGCTTTGTCACAATGAATGCTTCATAATATGAGCCCTCGAAACAGGGAGTACAAATCGGTAATTTAGACAAGAAGAATGAAGAAAGCGAGGGTTTCAAACCCATTTTTGGGTGACCCATTCCTGTCTTATAATCCAGCCTGTTAATTTCTTCAATTTTTTTTTAATTTGCAAATTTATCCCTGGCCTGTCCATAAGCTTATGGACAAGCTGCTTGTCAGATAACCTACTAAAGACAGAGGGTATTAATATTACAGTATCGTATATCTCTACATGGAAAATTCCTGTTCCAGCGACAAATGTTGTAGTCCCTCTGTCGCAACTCTATTTGCACTCTTACTTCTTTTATAGTATTCCCTAACAAAGTTTGACCTTATATTTGAATACACACACACACACACACACACACACACACACATATATATATATATATATATATATATAAATGAACAACAATATTATTATTTATGATATTGTTCAAATTCATCGTAACAAGTAGTTTTAAATATCAATTTTTTATTTGCCATTATTATCCATAGGTAAACATATTAACAATCAAACATGCTTTTTGAATAACGTGATAATGATTGTTGTACAAATAGAGGTGGGATAGTGAGAGTAGTAAAAATCTGAATATTCATTATAAATGGGCTTTTTACAAGAGTTGCATCTCCCATTAATTGTACGGGGCAGTTATTTTTTTTCCTGAAGACCACACATATATTTAGCCAGGTAAAACATTACATATTGTTTTCCCCAGTTTATGAGCTACATCATGATCTGTTGAAATTAAACTATGATTCACCTTAATACACTTAAAGCTAAAAAGATGCAAGGTTTTGTGCAATATTTGTTGCACCGTTCCCTTAATCTCCCAAGGAGCTAAAACTGGAGATGACAAGGAATTAGCTAAGACTGTAGAATCTGTAAAAACCAAAATATCCGTTGGATTACTTCTTAATGCTGCTTGAATTGCTCTTAAGTAAGCTTTGGGTTCATCCTAAATTGGTGAATTTGTTACGAAGAAATCTGAACCTAAATATACCTGTCTTTCATTTGTTATTTCTCCGTCCTATTGCCGACCATGTGATATTCTTCAAGAAGCTGTGCCAAGATTCCTTTGTTTTTTAAAGGAAGCATCTAAATTAATGATATGGACGTGATTCCGCACTCCCTGGTTGTGTAAATTTGCTTATGGTCCTGGCTCATCCATTCTATCGTGTTCTTCCTGATTAGGTACCTTTAAGCTATCCTTATGTGGTTGATTTATGACCATAAAATTGTTGCTAGCATTCTTCCAACAAAATAATATATCTTTGTCTTCATTGTTCATAGATTATGAGTTCCTTTGTTTCCAAATCTCCCATAAGATGCATATTGATAGCATAATTGCATCTTGTTCTGGAGCTACATCAACCCAATCTAGAAACCATTTTAAACTTCTTTTGGAGGTGTCAGATTGAAATTAAAGCCTAGAGATTAAAGCCTCCATATTCTTTTAGAGTCATCACAACCTAAGAAAATATGTGTGTCATCTTCTTCACAATTAGAGCATCTGGCACACCCATGATGATCTATTATGCTTCTTCGTGCTAGATTCTTTGCTGTAGGAAGAGCCAAGTTGATAATCCTCCATATAAAAACTTGTAACTGATAAGGAATTTTCAAATTCCATAGGAATTTTCAAAACTTCCTCATATTCTGGGATACCTGATGCAGACTCGGCCATATCTCTTTGAAGATCAAATGATAGGCTTTTTAACTGAATAATGTCCATCTTGGTTTTGTCTCCATTAATGCACATCCAAATGAGCCAACTAACGTGAACCTAAACCCAGAACCATTGGTTCCATCATGTGAACCTCACCTCCCTAAGTAACTTACAAATTTTTGTAGATTTAATGGGGCTAATTTTTTAAAATAATTAGCTGCTCTTATTTATTGAGGTGCTCTTATTTATTGAGATGCTCCTATATGTATTTTATTAGTATTTAATAAATTTAGTATGGAATATGAATGCGATGATTGAAAATGTCCAATTGCACCGAGCCGTGTTTAAAAGGAAGCCAAACATATTTTTTCTTAAAGCGAAGTAATTTTTCATGATTTTGCTACATAGGTTGTCAATATTGCATCTATTGATCAAACCACAGGCAGAGGTTTGAACACTTAGTTATCTAAATTTCAAATATCCCAGCTCAAATGTTGCACGTTATTAGACATTTTTTTTATTAGTTAATTTTTTCTCGCACTTGTTTCACTTGAATCACCGGTGGAGCCCCATTGGATGGACCTAACGGGTGCCGAAAACCTAGAACAAAATTCCCTCTATCCCCGACAAAACTAACCACCAGGACATCACACAAGGATGAACTTTTCGCTCGTGGAGCTGATGCATTATCCTGTTGAGGATGCGATCGATAAAGATCATTCCTGTTTATGGTCGAAAAAGCCCAATTTCTCCGAGTTGTTTCAAAAAGGAAGTGAAAAGAAACTTTTCGGAGAGTGAAATAACTTTTTCAAGATTTCTGTGCAATGGTTGCCCTGACATTGATCGATCCATCCACATGCAAAGTTTACAAATTTGGTTATCTAAGTTTCAAATATCCTCGCACCAATATTTTCCTTTATTAGACTTTTTTATAATTAATTATCTTTTTCTCTCTCAATAACAAACACTTATTTGGATTTTAAGGTTCAAAAAATATTCCTCTTGTTTTACATTATTTTAAAAAAATTATGTAAGTGGGCGGAAACGATGAATATATAATAATGTGCATAGTTTGAGCATAATTAGGCACAACATAACGTGCATTTTTCGAGCCAACTCACGTGAACTTCAACTCAGAACCATTGGTTCCATCATGTGAACCTCACCTCCCTTAGTAACCGTTGAATTTGTGGATTTTTGGTAGGGTTGTTTTTTCAAATAATTAGCTGCTCTTATTTATAGAGCTGGTACAATATAAAATTTATTAGTATTTAATAAATTTAGTATGGAACATGAATTCGATGATCAAAATGTCCAATTGCACCGAGCCGTGTTCAAAAGAAAGCAAAACATCATTTTTTTGAAAGTGAAGTAATTTTCCGTGATTTCGGTGCAAAGTTGTCACGATCGCATCTATTGATCAAACCACGGGGAAAGGTTTCCACACTTAGTCATCCAAGTTTCAAATATCCCAGCTCGAATGTTGCACGTTATTAGACATTTATTTTTAGTAGTTAATTTTTTCTTGCATTTGTTACACTTGAATCACCGGTGGAGCCCCATTGGATTCACCTAACGGCTGCCAAAAAACTAGAACAACATTCCCCATGTCTCACAGAGAACTAACCACAGGGACATCACACAAGAATGAACTTTTTGCTCGTGGAGTAGATGCATTACCCGGTTGAGGCTGGGATCGATAGAGATCATTCCCATCCATGGTCGAAAACGCTCAATTGCACCAAGCTGTTTTACAAAGGAAGTGAAAAGAAATTTTTTAGAGAGTGAATTATTTTTTTCGCTGCATTTGTTGCCATAACATCGATTAATCCAACCACACGCAAAGTTTACATATTTGGTTATCCAAGTTTCGAATATCCTCGCACGAATATTTCTCTTTATTAGACATTTTTTTATTAATTATCTTTTTCTCTCTTAAAATAAACACTTATTTTTAGTTTATAATTCAAAAAATATTCATCTAGTTATAAATTATTTATTAAAAAATAGTTAATTGGGCGGAAACATTGAATGTATAATAATGTGCCTTTTTTGAGCATAATTAGGCACAACATAACCTGCATTATTTGAGCCAACTCACATGAACCTCAATTCAGAACCATTGGTCCCATCATGTCAACCTCACCTCCCTTAGTAACCGACGAATATTTTTAGATTTTTTGTAGGGTTGATTTTTGAAATAACTAGTTATCTTATTTGTGGAGCTGCTCCTATATGAATTTTATTAGTATTTAATAAATTTAGTATCGAACATAAATGCGATGATTGAAAATGTCCAATTGCACAGAGCCATGTCAAAAGGAAGCAAAAAATAATTTAATTTTCCATAATTCCGGTGCATAGGTTGTCACAATCGCATCCATTGATCAAACCACAGGCAAGGTTTGAACACTTAGTTATCTAATTTTCAAATATCCCAGCTTGAATGTTGCAGGTTATTAGACATTTGTTTTTATTAATTAATTTGTTCTCGTATTTGTTTCACTTGAATTACCGGTGGAGCCCCATTGGATGGACCTAATGGCTGCCAAAAAACTGGAACAACATTCCCTCTGTCCCCGACAGAACTAACCACATGGACATCACACAAGGATGAAATTTTCGCTCATGGAGCAGATGCATTACTTGCATGAGGCTAGATTGATAGAGATCATTCTTGCCACTGGTAAAAAAATGCCTGATTGCGCCAAATCGTTTTAAAAAGTAAGCACAAAGAAAGTTTTCGGAGAGTGAAGTAATTTTTCCAAGATTTTGCTGCAATGGTTGCCATAACATTGATTGATCTAACCAGACGCAAAGATTACAAATTTGGTTATCCAAGTTTCAAATATCCTTGCTCGAATATTGCACATTATTAGACATTTAATTTTATTAGTTATATTTTTCTCTCTTAATAACAAACACTTATTTGGATTTTGAGGTTCAGAAAATATTCCTATAGCTATAAATTAATTTTGAAAATGTTGTTATGGGCAGAAATGATGAATGTATAATAATGTGCATTGTTTGAGCATAATTAGGCATAACATAACATGCATTATTTGATCCAACTCACGTGAACCTAAAATAAGAACTATAGGTTCCATCATGTACTCAATCTCCCTTAGTAAACCGACAAAATTTTGTGGATTTTGGGTGGGGTAGATTTTTAAATAATTAGCTGCTCCTATATTTATTTTATTAGTGTTTAATAAATTTAGTATGGAACATGAATGCGATGATCAAAAATGTCCAATTGCACCGAGTTGTGTACAAAAGGAAGAAAAACACTTTTTTTAAAGCGAAGTAATTTCCGTGATTTCGATGCAAAGGTTGTCAGATCGCATCTATTGATCAAATCACGAGCAATGGTTTGCACACTTAGCTATCCAAGTTTCAAATATCCCAGCTCGAATGTTGCACGTTATTAGACATTTGTTTTTATTAGTTAATTTTTCTCGCATTTGTTTCACTTGAATCACCGGTGGAGCTCCATTGGTCAGACCTAACAGCTGCTAAAAAATAGGAACAACATTCCCTCTGTCCTCGACATAACTAACCACAGGGACATCACACAAGGATGAACTTTTTGCTTGTGGAGCATCTGCATTACTCAGTTGAGGCTGGAATCGATAGAGATCATTCACATTCATGGTCGAAAATGCCCAATTGCGCCGAGCTGGTTTACAAAGGAAGTGAAAAGAAATTTTTTTGGAGAGTGGAGTATTTTTTTTTTTGTGATTTCACTACAATTGTTGTCATAACATCGATTGATCCAACCACAAACAAAGTTTACAAATTTGGTTATCCAAGTTTCAAATATCCTTGCTCGAATACTACACATTATTAGACATTGTATTTATTAGTTATGTTTTTCTCTCTTAATAAAAAAAACTTATTTGTATTTTGAGGATAAAAAATATATTCCTCTAGTTATCATTATTTTTGAAAAAATTGATGATTGGGCGGAAACGATGAATGTATAATAATGTGCATTGTTTGATCATATTTAGGCACAACACAATGTGCATTATTTGAGCCAACTCACGTGAACCTCAACTCGAAACCATTGGTTCCATCATGTGAACCTCACCTCCATTAGTAACCGACTAAGTTTTGTGGATTTTTGGTGGGGTTGATTTTTCAAATAATTAGCTGCTCTTATTTATTGAGTTTCTCTTATATGTATTTTATTTTTATTTCATAAATTTAGTATGGAACATGAATGTGATTGTCAAAAATGTCGAATTGCACCAAGCCGTGTTCAAAAGGAAGCAAAACACAATTTTTTGAAAGCGATGTAATTTTCTGTGATTTCGGTGCAAAGGTTGTCACGATCGCATCTATTGATCAAACCCCTGGCCAAAGTTTGCACACTTAATTATCCAAGTTTCAAATATTCCAGCTCGAATGTTGCAAGTTATAGACATTTATTTTTATTAGTTAATTTTTTATTGCATTTGTTTCACTTGAATCACCCGGTGGATCCCCATTTGATGGACCCAACGGCTGCCAAAAAACTGGAACTACATTCCCTTTGTCCTCGATAGAACTAACCACAGGGACATCACACAAGGCCTAACTTTTCGCTCGAGGAGCAAATGCATTACCTGCTTGAGGCTGTGATCGATAGAGATCATTCTTGTGCATGGTAAAAAAGGCCAAATTGCACCGAGTTGTATTTAAAAGGAAGCAAAAATAATTTTTTTGGAGAGTGAAGTAATTTATTCGTGATTTCGCTGCAAGGATTGCGATAACATTGATTGGTCCATCCACACGCAAAGTTTACAACTTTTGTTATCCAAGTTTCAAATTTCCTCGCTCGAATATTGCACGTCATTAAAATTTTGTTTTTATTAGTTATCTTTGAGAAAAAACACTTTTTAGGATTTTAAGGTTTAGAGTTTATTCCTCTTGTTATAAATTATTTTTGAAAAAATAGGTAATTGGGCAGAAACGATGAGTGCATAATAATGTGCATTGTTTGAGCATAATTAGGCATAATATAACGTGCATTATTTGAGCCAACTCATATGAACCTCAACTCAGAACCATTGGTTCTAACATGTACTCAACCTCCCTTAGCAACCGACAATTTTCTGTGGATCTTTGGTGGGGTTGGTTTTTAAATATCATCTTAATGTATTCATGAGATTTAGTGGATTTACCTCGACTTGTTTTGGTGCGAGCTGATATGAGGTCGTCAGTGAGCCACCAGTGCAAGAATGCATTCGATTTAATCCTTTGGCAGGGATAGTTATATTTGTGTGTGTGCGCGTGTATGTTTTTGGGGGGTTTTAACAAAGGAGATGACTATAAAAGGAAATATACTGCATAAAAGAAAAGCTTAAGATTTTTAAAAAAATGAATTAACTGCACATCTTGATGTATTAGTTTAGTTTATTTTTATAGTATATTTTTTATTCATATATACTTCCTCTTTCCTATAAAAATGTTCCCAATTTTCATTCTTGTTCGTCCAAACCAAAAGTTCCTATTTTGACTAGGGCGAACGACTTGGAAGACCCTAGAACTCCCTTCATCGTTCACCTTTTGCCCTCATTTTTTTTTTTGAACTTTTATACCCCTAAACTAATAGAACTACTGAGTCATGACCCTTCAGTCCGGTCCAAGAATTAAGTGTTAGTCAAAACATCAATTTTAAGGGTAAAATAGTAATTTCTCTTTTTCACTTTTTTCCCCTTTTCTTTTCTCTTTTCCATTTTTCCACTACCCCTTATGCGTTCAGGGGAAATAGGAATCCACGTTATCCACTGTTTCTCATTGCTTCAGTGTCAACTCTACCAAAATGGGTTTTTGCTAGTTAAGCTCTCGTCGATAGGTTTTATATGGTAAATTGGATGGAGATTTTTTATCAGTGGCCGAACTTGGTTTCTCGGCCTAGTGGATTCTGGGGTTTTTAATGGTGTAAAGAAAAGAATGAGGTGGGATGATCGAAAAGCAATTGTGGCGGCGTGGCAGAAGACAAATATGGGATGGTTAGAGAAGAAGAACTCGGGGGGGGGGGGGAGCTGCGGAAGGTGGGGGAGGGATGGTCGGAGAAGGAGGAGCCCAAACCAAATCCCACCATCATTGTCTTTATCTGTTTCTCGGTGAGGAAAGAGTAAATGATACGTTCTGCGCGAGTTAGAGCTAGGGTTTATACCAATAATCAATCACCTCAAAAATGGACAATGCTTTGAGGCTCAGGTCACTATAACCCTCGGCCGCAATGGCCAGGTAAACATAGTTTCATGGTTTTCATACATTTTGAGCTGTTTGTGTAAGGAAATTTATGATTTTTTACTATTTTTTCAGGTGGTGAAGAGAGTGGCGGAGAATGGCGGAAGGTGGAGATGGGATTGTTGGAGTAGAAGAAGAAGATGGGGGGGGGGGCGAGGGGCGGCGCAGGTGCAGTGCAGGTGGGAATTGGGATGGTCAAAGAAGAAGAAGCCTGGGGGTTGGGTTTTAATTAAGAAAAAGATTAGTGGCTGGGTTTTTATTATTAAACGATGGGGAGGGGCTGGTTGTAATTAGTATAGATAGGAGTTGGGTTGTAATTAAAAAAGATACAAGGGATTGAGTTTGCAAATGAAATAGATGAAAAATCACATTTGCCCTCAACTAACGGACGAAACTGTAGAGCTAAAGCTTTGACCAGACAGAACTCAACAATTTCATTAGTTGAGGAGCCAAAAGTCTTTATAAAATATAAGGGGAGAAAGGTGAACGATGTAGGGAGTTCAGGGACCTCCCAAGTCGTTCGCCCTTTTGACTATTCTCTTGTCTAGGCTGAAATTAGGCTAGGTCATTCCAATCTCCCACTTCCCGTGCTAAGTGGCCGCACATAAATGTGTGTGTGAAACCTTTTGCCGGGGGTATACAAATTATGTGCTCATATTCTTCCAATGGAAGATCAAAGGGACTTTAAATTTCAATAAGTGAAGAAATGACAAGTTAGATATAGTGTGGCAGAAAAACATAACTTATCAAATTCAAGTTAAATAGAATTTTAAAATTATTTTCTCAAATGTTTACAAGTATGACCTATCCATTATTTTAGCATAATTTTCCCATAATTATAGTAATAAATTATGTGTTTTGAGATTTGCTAATGACAATATTTATCAATTAGTCTTGCAACATCTTTATATCATCTTGCCTTTCAACTAATTTAGGAGCGGTTCAACGAACCTTTTCCTCTGCATTTTCTCTAAACACTTCCCCTGCCTTTCTCACTAAACCCTAGTCAGCCTCTTCAGTAGGGGAGCCATCGTCGGAAACATCCACCTCAGGTGGATCCCCCTTCCCCAATCTTACCCTGTCAATACCCCTACCCTTTTTCCAGCCATCTCCGGTCAACCACCTTTAGATCCGGCCACCAGAGGTAGAGCACCGGTCTCGCCTCTGGAGTGCCGGGTCCACGAATGGCGTTTGAAGCAGTGGTCAAACGATTTGACTCTCCTACCCCGTCGGTACTCCAAGTGATGCAGCATCTTGCTCTGGTTTTCTCCTGCCCCGACGGTTCTCCTGCCCCGACGTACTCCAAGCCTTGCGATGCTGCTCCGATTGACCACCGCTGCTTCGATTGCTTCGGGCATCCACGTGACGATGGTGGTTCTCCAAGCGATGCGGTGGTGATCTTCCAAGCGATGCGGCTAATCGACGAGGCCTCGGCGCTCCATGAGAAGCAGCGGCGATGCTCCACGGTGGAGGTTCAAAACTGAGAAGTCCTATATTTTTTTTCAAGCGACACCGACGTCGGTGTCGTCCATGCCCACCGTGACTAGCCAGAGGTTTTTCGAGTCTACTCAGATCTGAGTCGGTCAACTCAGATCCAGTAGTGGCCAACTCGGTTCAAGTCAGTGCGGGTCAACTCAGTGCGAGTCAACACGGGTCAACTCCTTTTCTAATTGTTTTTTCAACAAGAGCTGAGTATAGATCCGGAGAGATAAGGTTAAGAAGGGTTCTTCTCCATTTTTATTTTTATTCTTCTTCTTTTCATTTTTCTTTTCAGGTTAGAGACTTTTAATAATTTCCTGTTTTGTGTTAGGGTTTCTGCACTGGTTTTATTTTTTGTGTTTTACACTTTTTTTTTCTTTTCAGTTTATCTTTTAAAAGGGCTTGAAATTAAAATGGTTATTTTTTATTTAAGTATTAGTAGGAATTATATCTGTCAACATTAATTTTTCGGACAGCCTGAGTCCAATAAATTTTGTTTGACTTTAAATTTGATATCCAAAGAGATGGTTAGGAGATATCCAAGTCAATTTGGTCTATTAGATGGTTAGGTCAATTTTATTATTCATTTGATTTATTTGGTCTTTCTAATCTTTTGGATTCGAGTTAGAGATAATTCCGCATTCTAAGTAGTTTCTGTACACAGATGAAAAAGATATTTTGGCAATGAAAATGACTGGGTTCATTGCCTTAAATATTTTGATTAGAAGTGTGGATGGAACATTTAGTGTATGTCTATTGGATACTTCATTGTATTTGCTCCTGCTGATAGTCTCGGGTCGTACTTATGTGACTACTCTAAAGGCTTCACAATGATAACCACCTATCCCTATTTGCCCTAGTTTGTTGCAACAACATAGACTTTTGCTTAGTATTGTAATTTTATTTCTTATAGCCATTTTGAGATCTTAGACTATAATTATAATATCTACTTAGCATCTCAAATGTAAGCTTGTGGGCACCACTTGATGTAAGCCTTCGGGCATCCCATGTAAGCCAATTTTGGCAATAACTGCTCTTTAATAGAAAAGGGTCAGAACCCTATAAACTCGAATTTAAAAAAATCAATTGGTCTTGCAAACCTCCAAACAAGGGACGATACTGGCGATTTCGTTCCTTCAATTTGGCCGGTAACAGAAACGAAGCCGTCGTCTTCAGTACCAGCTTTAATCATGCCAAAGGTGAAGACAAACCGAGTTAAATATCCTCAGGGTTGGGAACTAATTGAACCTACCCTTAGTGAGCTACAAGCAAAGATGAGAGAAGCTGAGAATGACCCAAATGATAATAGAAGAAAATGTGAGGCATTGTGGCCCATTTTCAAGATAGTCCATCAGAAGAGTCGATACATTTTTTACCTTTATCACAGGAGGAAAGAAATTTCCAAGGCCTTGTATGAATTTTGTTTGGACCAAGGCTATGCTGACCGTAACTTAATTGCCAAGTGGAAAAAGCCTGGATATGAGCGTCTCTGTTGTTTAAAATGCATTCAATCTCGTGATCACAACTTCCAAACAACATGTGTCTGTCGAGTGCCAAAGCATCTGCGGGAGGAAAAGGTTATAGAGTGTGTTCATTGCGGGTGTAAAGGTTGTGCTAGCGGAGATTGAGAGCCATCAAATTACTCACTAAATGTATCTTCAACCGATGCTACCTGTATACCGTATAATGTTATTTGTGGAGTTAACATATTTGTTGAGACTTCATCATGCAACTATGTTTTGAAGAGTAGTAATGATACTTGTTATGTTAATCACATGTATTATACGCTTGCTTATCTTGGTGGTCAAAAAAAAAAAAAAAATTGGTCTTGCAAAAGAAAAAAGCAATCGCAATACAAAATGGAAGAACATGTTGCACGTGCAGTTTAAGTTGAAGAAAATTCGGAAAGAAAGTGAGGAGGGTTTTGGGTTTTTGTGTTTTTTTTTGTTAATTTGCATAAAGGCCCTACAGTTTTGGAGACATTTTTTAATTAAAAAAACTCTGAAAAAAAGTGTTTTTACCCATAAATTTACAAAAATGAGCTTTTCCAGATCGCTTGTCTAATTGTTTATCGGTCTAATAAGATAATTTCTCTTTTACTATCTCTGTGTCGTTGGGTATGACATCATAACTTTAAGTGTTTGGATTTATGTGAATGAAATAAGTGGATGAAATTGAGTTTAGAAAGAAAAAAAAAAAGTAGAATGGAGGAATGAAATTAAAAAAATGAAAGTATACCATACCTATATAAACAGTTCAAAACAGAAAAGTTTATCAAAGCCAACAGTGGGTTTACCAAACATTTAAAATTTGTTAATTGACAAGTGAAACAACATATAATTTTGACCACACACTCCAAGGTTGAGTAAAAGTGGAAGCTTATTGAACTCCGTCATTTGTTGGCGCGAGTACCAATGATTGCGCGGATATAGAAATGCTAAGGAGACGGTGGAGAAGCCTCAGGCAAAACCATGTCGTATTGAGGTGTTCGGTGAGGCAAAACCACGTTGTATTGAGGTGTTCGGTGAGTCAAAACCACGTTGTATTGAGGCGAAACCACATCAAAGGGCATCCATTATCATTCGGTGAAACAACAAGAGACGGCAGATTGAACTATTTCAAGGATATTTTGGTGTTTTTGAGGCGAACACTAGCGGTGGAGCTTGGGCCCGCCGCCGAGTGGAAGGTGGAAGAGAAGAAGTCCAACGACAATAGGCGTAGAAGGTGGAGGAGAAGAAAGAAGAAGAATAGGGTTTTGGGGGTTATAATTTTATTTTCATTTGTTTTTAAAAATATTTTGTTCAGTGGAGTAAAATTGTCTTATCAATCAAATATGACCTTTGATACGAATCAGGGTTTCTAAATTCATTTATTAAATTATGGTTTTTAGGATGATATCACTATACTTTTTTTTCCATTGAATTTTTTAATGAAGTTGTGTGATCATTTGTAAGTTATTTTATTTTAGAATAAAGCCTATTAACTCAGCCATGTTGGCTTAGAAGAGTTTCAGTATATTTTAATTAGTTTTTAGAATATTTAGTTCTTATTTGATTAGAATTAGATTTTGTAAGATTCGATAAGGCAATATCCATTTATTTTATATATTCTAGTTAGATATGGTTTTAGTTTCTTAAAACTGGCATAAGTTATTCCAGTGTCTATTTGTACTGGCCGAATTATACCCTATAAATAGGGGAGGTCAATCATAATTTTATAACAACACTTTTATCAATCAAATATCCAACCTTTTGAGTTCATACTTTTTGCTTACGAGTCATTCCATTGTTCCTTAACCCCGAGGGCTAGTTAAGTATCAATAAACCTTGTAATCTGTTCTGAGAGCTAGTTAGAGAGCAAGTTGAGATTAATCGTACCCCGAGGGCTAGACACCTGAATTTTGTGCGAGATAGTGAGGGTTTTGCAGATCCCTTCACTAGATCAAAGATATTAATTCCGTAAATCGTGAGTCTTCGCAAGGAGATTCATATCAGTCTTAAACTGCCAGAATTGGTAAAATTGTTCTTACATCAACTACCTAGGGTATTATTTACACTTTCAATTATCAAAAGATAATATTGTCACTTATATGAATTAGGTAGGGTTATAAAATACTTTCTCAAATAATTTTTAGGAAAAGTAACAAAACTTCGATCATATATTCTAATGATATATACGTAACATTATCATTGTTAGATTGATCATAAATATGTAATTTCTAAATATAGACTTTTAATATACAATTTTATACGTAATTATAGATACTCAGAATTAAACATACTACATAGTCTTATTATAGACCTACTAACCATTAAACGAGATCATTTTACAATTGCTGTAACTAATAGGGTGATTCGACGTTTTTTTTTTCATTTTTTTTGCAACGAATACCTTTAATTGTTTTTTAAATGTATCACAGTGTATAATTAATTATAATTTGATCCTAAAATTTATCGTAACAATTTTTTCAATAATTGATCTAACCGCTAGTCGGTCTAGCAAAATACTTTATCTAAATATGTTTTAATTAATACTAGATTATGTGCAATTTTAATTTTAGATGGAGCGGTATTATACTTTTTTGATTTCCGTATCTATTAGCGTTTTTTTGGAAGAAAATAGGCAACATTCAAAATATAGTCTGTCTCTTGAAAGACTATATTTTCCTAAGTTATGGAAATATCAAATTTTAAAGTGTAAATTATAAGAAATAGAGATACAATTTTTGGATTGCATATATCGGTTATAAACTTTATAACTATTACATGTTGCATAATAAAATTTTCATAGTGTAACTAAGACCTTTTGCCTTATATAATTATAATTAAACATTGTTTTCATTAACTTATGGAAAGACGGTATTTCCCAAAACTTTTCCTTTAAAATATACTAAAAAATAATTTTTAAGGCATGGGTCACATGAGTCTCGCTGATTCTTTGGACAATATTCGGTAGCCTCATGAAACATGATTCACTGAACGACTATAATGATTAATATATATAAGTTTTTGGTTTTTTTTCCTCTTCTCATAATTAATAAGCATTGTACACCATCATCAATTCATATAAAGACAAGACTCCTAGCTATAGACAGACAGCTACATGTCAATGGCAATAAGAATAGCATTGGTTACATCCTTCACTTCCACAGCCTGATGTTCATCTTCCAGAATCGCTTCCATGAAAAAGAAATGCTTGCATGAGGTTTCAGCTTGCAAAATCATCAGATCCAACTTCTCAAACGCCTCAATGATTGAAACCAGCAAATGTTCCCCTTTCTTCCAGGTCACCCTCACCAAGAATCTGCTCCCAATTTTCTCCACCTTCACTTCCTGTGTGTGTTACAGGAAATTAGGAAACTTTCCTTTATAGCACACAAGCATTAAAAAAAATCTTGGGTTTTGACTTACTTGGACATGGGCCATTAGCTCTTTGTACTCTCTGGTGATGGCTTCTATCTGGAGCTTCAGTTTCAAGATGTAGAGAAGAGCATCTCTGATGATTGAGCTTGTTTTCACCTTCAAAAAGTAGAAAAAACCATTAGTATATATCATAAAACTTAGTTGAAATTAAGTAAATAGCAAAGTTGATGAGTTACTGATTTGGATTTGGTGATTGTTTTGAGGGTATGGAGCTTTTTCCACAGGGCTATTCTTTTCTGCTCCCTCCATGAATTGGATGACACCATTTTTCACTGTGTGTTTACTATGAAATGATGAGGGGAGACGAGGGCGAAAGTATTTATAGGACAATATATGGGGAAAAGAAAGATGCATGATATTCATGGGGGTGTTGTTGGGACCCACAACGAATGTAAAGCTGAAACCGACTTGTGCTCTATAGCGTGATTTGAATTCGCCATATTGTGCAAAACATGTGAACTACGACGTTGGGATGTCTTATTTGACTAATTTAAGGATAAAAATACGCCAGCAACAGCAAAAGTGAAGCGTGCTCAAACCATTCATCCTTTTCTGCCCTCATTTTAAAATCCAATTTCTGCCCACTGTATTGTTTATTGGAAGGACTACATGAACTCTTGAGAAAAGTCATTTTATAGATTAAACATTGGCGCCCAATCAATTTTGTGCCAAACTAATTTTTTTTTATATTGGTACACATGCTTTTCCACATGAATTTATGGTGAATTAAATGAGTTAGAAAATTATGTCAAAAAAAAAGTAAGAACAGAAGGAGTCGATAAATTGATCAAAGTTACCATAAAGAGAATGTTGCAATATTAGAAAACAACTAAAAATTATATGTGCTGCAGTAAGGACACAGGGGAAAGCCTCACGAAAGACGGTCTGTCCATAAGCTTATGGACATGCCAGAGACTTAATTGCAAAATGGGGTACATTTTGTAATTAACAAAAAAATGGAGTATTTAATAGAAGAAAAGAAAGACAAAACGTCGATCTGCAAACAATCCTTGACATCAACTGCAAACAATCCTTGGATGCCGTCAGCACTAGGGCTGAGCTCCACCATCATCCCTCAATTCAATCCTTCATCGTCGTCATGCTCGAGCTCAATTCAATATTTCCTCGCGCACCACCAGGCTTCACAGGCTTCACCTGAGATTCGCTCCTCCGAGGTTGAAGATTCAGCATCACCGCTGCACTGCAATGGTGTCCTCAATTCACCTGGTGAAGGATCGCATCCACTTGACGCCAAAGGAGAAGCAAAATTTTGAGTGCCTGGTTGAAGTCGTTTGCCATTTCAGCCTCCAAACTTAATTGCGAGTCACCGGTGGTTGGGGTCGGAGATAAAGTACTTGAAAAATCTGTCTTGATTAGTTGATGACTTGTGAAATTGATTGCCCATAAAAAATTATCATCTACTATGGCGATAGGCGCTCCAATCTTCTTTTCCTCTTGTGTGATGATCGCATCAGGAGGTAATTTTTACTGTCTGTTTTGTTCTTTTAATCTTGATTGGGAATATGGAAATTTTTTGTGATGAATTGATTTGTGATGGTTGCAGAACTTTCCGTACATGTATTCATATCTTCATCCACTGCAGCTCTGTCTGCCTGGACTTTGCAAATACCGATGACCGTGCTACTCTGATTGTTAGTCTAAGCTTGATAGTTTTGTCTGGGATTTCTGCTTTCAGTCTTTTCCGATTGTATGGAGAGAATAAGGCGAAGAACAAATCCAGATAGTAAGCAGAAAATGGCGTATGTGAAGTTTTTGAGATCGATAATATGATGGATGTGATTCTGTAGCTTGTGTTCTTGTACAAATAAAACATTGTACAAATAAAACATTGTACAAATAAAACAGCAGAGATGAGATGACTACTTTTTCTTTGTAGTGGTGTTAAAAAAATTCATTTCCATCCAATGCTGGCGATGCATCTAGTGTTAGGGTCATTAAAATTCCTGTATGAATCTTACCTAATTAATAGATGATACCTATTGTTTTTATCATTCGAAACAAATCTCACACTATAAGCTTCGTTGGCGTGTTGGTTGGGATTACTTATCTATACTTGCATGTGTCTTGTAATCAGTGCCCTTATAGTGTATTCTTATGGCATGTAGGTTTTGATGTTTCCATTCTTGTGAGACGATCACCTTTTGGCCAATGAATTTGAAGAAAATGTTATTGATTTTTTTTTCGGTGGTCACTATTGTTTGGTGTTTTGTATGATTTTTTTAAAAGAAAATGTTGTTGGTTGTTCATTTTGAATTATGAACTGCACATATTTAATTATATATTGCATATGTTATATTCTAGCATGTGCTTGTAAGTTTTATTACGAGGTGCATTTGTTTGCTTATATGTTGCTGTTGTTATTATCCAACGTGTACCTGTTAGTTATGAATGACCTTTTTTTCCTTCTCTTTTTAGCTGATTATTCATTTTGAATTACGAGCTACATCTGTTTACTTATGTTGCATGTGTTAGTATTTAATGTGTACTTGTTAGTTGTTAGTCTATGACCTTTTGTTTTCATTTGTTGTTAGTTGTACGTTATGAATAACGAGTTACATCTGTTTATTTATATGTTGTATCTAGTAGTATCTCGTGTGTATTTGTTAGTTGTGTTGTGTGTAAGGATAGAAGATATTTGATTGATATTTGATTGATTCTGATTAGTGTTGATTGATACTAGATTGATTCTGATTAGTGTTAGTGATAAGATCATAGTTGTACATTCCTTTTATACATCTCATTGTACCCTATATATTGAGATTAATACAGAGGCTAAATCATCAAGCCTTTCACACTTTTCATGGTATCAGAGCATTGATCCATATCTCCTCTTTCTTCTCTTTCGCAGTAGCCATATCTCTTCTTTCTTTTCTTTCGCAGCACTGCTGCTCTTCATTTTTTTTGGACTGCTGCTCGACTTCCGAACAAGAGCCAATCCAAGCTTGTCAACTTCTCCTCATCACCATGTCAACTTCCGGCCAATCCAACCTTGTTGTTTCTGATGAAAAGCTACCATACAATATCCTAATCCACATGCTCAACATCAAACTATCATCTGGGAATTTCATGCTTTGGAAAACCCAAGTTCGCCACATTCTTCGATCACAGAATCTCTTCCATTTTTTGGACGGATCCCATCCTTGTCCGCCCGTGCCATCGCCACCTTCTTCTGCCACCTCTTCATCACCTGGTGATGCCACTGAAAAGGCAACCTATGATACTGTCGTTGCTGCCCGTGAATCATGGATCAACGAAGACCAGAAGCTTTGCGGTCTTCTTTTCTCGTCGCTTTCCGAGGAAGCCATGGCGGAGGTCTTCGGCTGTGAAACTTCCCAGCAAATATGGGATACTGTTTCCACGGTATATCAGAACAAGAGCAAGTCCAGCGTTCTCAAACTTCGTGTTCAAGTCCTTAATCTCCGCCGCACCGGTTCGGTGCACGACTTGCATCTCAAATTCAAAGCTATCTTCGATCAACTCGCCGCCATGGATGCTGCCCCTTCCAATGATGATCAGGTGTTGTGGTTCGTCGCTGCTCTCGGCCCATAATTCAGAGATTTCAGCACCCCCATTATGAATCTTTCGCCGACGCCGAATTATGTCGACGTTGTTGCCCGGGCCGAAAATCATGAAGTTTTTCTCTCCACTCTCTCAGGAGATGGAAACAATAGTGTTCAGACTCTATCTGCAGTTCAAAACGCCATTTTTCTGGCGGCCGATCGTCCAGCAGGTGGCCGCGTGAGGGACCATGCACCGGTGCGTGGTGGCGGCGCGTCTGGCACACGCGCTGCCCGTGGAGGCCGTTTCGGTGGCCATGGACGTGGTGGACGCTCTGGTGGTGATCGTGGATGTGGTGGAGGTCTGGTCTGTCAGTGGTGCAGGAAACCAGGTCATTCAGCCAATTCGTGTTATCGTTTGGTTCCTCGTCCCGTAGAATCTGCTCAGCTTGCAGAGTCCTCATTTGAACCAGCTGCTCGTGCCTCTGATTGGTACATCGACTCAGGTGCGACAAATCAAATGGCATCCTCCTCCTCTGTTTTAGATAGTGTCACTCCTTATACTGGTAATTCTCAAGTTCTTGTTGGAAGCGGCTCTCATATTTCTATTACACATCATGGTGATTCTAAGCTTACACCATCTTTGCGATTAACTGATGTGCTTGTTGTGCCCCATATTACCAAAAATTTACTGTCTATTAGCAAGTTAACCCATGATCTTGGTGTTCTGATTACTTTTGATGACAAATCCTTTATTATTCAGAACAAGGTAACCAAGTCAGTCATGGGAAGGGGCCGCAGTGAGAATGGGCTCTACGTGCTGGATTGTGGAGAGGCAGCATTGATTACTTTTATTCAGAATACTAAGAGTCGGGCATCTTTTGAATTGTGGCATGCCCGCCTCGGACATATGTCCCATAATATTATTTCCCTTTTAGATAAAGCAGGGGTATTATCTGTTTCTTCTGTGTTGCCTACTCCCCACACCTGCGCCCCTTGTATTATGGCAAAAGGTCAAAGGCTTTCATTTGTTGAGAATAATAAAAGAGCTCTGCATGTTCTTGATTTAGTCCACTGTGACCTATGGGGACCTTCTCCTGTATTGTCTGGAAACGGTTTTGCCTATTATGCCATATTTGTTGATGATCACTCGCGCTTTACCTGGTTTTACCCTCTCCGCCGCAAATCAGACTTTGTGGATATCCATCTCCAGTTTGAGGCTTTCGTAGAGAATCAACTCTCTGCCCGCATTAAGGTTTTTCAAAGCGATGGGGGAACAGAATTTATTAATAATCGCCTACGGGCTCATTTTGCTAGAAAGGGAATTCATCATGAAATCTCTTGTCCACATACACCTCAGCAGAACGGACGGGCCGAACGTAAACATCGACATGTCACTGAGATGGGGCTCACTATGCTATTCCATTCCCATTTACCACTATCTTATTGGGATGACGCTTTTGGAGCAGCAGTTCATACTATCAATCGACTGCCAACACCAGTCCTCGATGGGGCATCTCCGTATGAACTACTATATGATCGCAAACCAGTATACTCCAACTTTCACCCCTTTGGCTGCAGAGTTTATCCTTTTTTTCGTCCCTATGCAGAGCACAAGCTTTCTCCCCGAAGCATCCCTTGTGTTTTCATTGGCTATAGCTCTCAATACAAAGGTTTCCGGTGGCTGGATCAAGCCACCAGACGTGTCTACATCACTCGTCATGCTAGGTTTGATGAGACTTGCTTCCCTCTTGCTTTAGCAGATCGTTCAGAATCATCTTTTTCTTCCTTAGATGTTTCTGCTTTTGTTGATGCTGACTTACCAGTTGTCCAGTATGTGGTTTCTCCGGTAGAGCAGACTGTGCCTACTTCTCCTTGTTTACTGTGCTCTCCTGGTTCGACACCTGTCCCGCCTCCAGCACCGGTTTCGAACACCATTTTGGATACTCCGCCTCAGTCTCCTACCTCTCCGATGTTCTCTAGTTCATCGTCGTCTGACTCTGATTCTGATGATCTGCAGTCTGCCCGAACGCATCATATGGTCACTCGCCATCAAGATGGTACTCGTAGAACCAAAGACCTGCCTCCTGATTTTGTTGCCACCGGTCTCCTTTCGGTCTTGCTTGCCCAAACAGAGCCTCGCGACTATCGAGCTGCACTTCGTGATCCACAATGGGTTGCTGCCATGAATGAGGAAATGACTGCCCTTTGTCAGCAACATACATGGGAATTAGTTCCTCGTCCACCCGGTGTCAATATTGTTGGATCGAAGTGGGTGTTCCGTCTGAAGTACCGGCCTGACGGTATTGTTGATCGTCATAAAGCCTGCCTTGTTGCTAAGGGATATTCGCAGGTTCCTGGATTCGATTTTGAGCACACCTTCAGTCCTGTGATCAAGGCCGTATCAGTTCGCACTGTCCTTGCCATTGCTACCATGCGCAGATGGCCCCTTCATCAGCTCGACATTAAAAATGCCTTCCTAAATGGTGTTCTTGATACGCCAGTTTACATGGCTCAACCTGTTGGCTACAAAGATCCGACTCGTCCTGATTATGTTTGCCGCTTGCGAAAGGCCATCTATGGCCTCAAACAGGCTCCTTGTGCATGGTTTTAGCGCTTCAGTACCTATCTCTGCACTCTTGGTTTTCGGTGTAGTTCCGCTGACACGTCGTTATTTGTCTACTCCCGGGGTACCACTTTGCTTTACCTTCTGCTCTACGTTGATGATATTATCCTCGCAGGCAATGATCCAGCTCTCATCAGCCAGTTCATTGCTCGCATTGATCGGGAGTTTTCCATCAAGAATTTGGGACATGCTCACTATTTCCTTGGCTTAGAGGTTTCTTCGGCACGGTCTGGCTTGTTCTTGAGTCAGGCCAAGTATGCTCGGGATATCCTGCGTCGAGCTAGTATGACTGATGCTGCTGCAGTTTCCACCCCTTTTCTGCCACAGTCTCAGCTTCATAGCAGTACCAGTGGGAAGTTTGCCAATCCCACCTTATACCGCTCGCTCGTCGGTGCTCTTCAGTACCTAACCATCACTCGTCCTGACCTGACCTTTGCAGTTAATTCAGTTAGTCAGTTTCTTCAGGATCCCCGGGACAATCACTTTGCTGCTGTGATTCGCATCCTTCGTTATGTTCATGGAACTATGCATCTTGGTCTCTCTTTCAGCTTTGTGTCATCTACTGAGGTGATGGGGTATTCAGACGCTGCGTTGCCTCGAGACTCGGCGTTCCACCTATGGTTATGCAGTGTTTCTTGGTGGGAACCTTGTATCCTGGAGCGCCAAGAAACAACCTACAGTCTCACGATCCAGTTCTGAATCGGAATATCGTGCCTTGGCCAACACTGCTGCAGAGGTTGTCTGGCTGACTCATCTACTGCGTGATCTCCATTTTCTGTTGTCTCGTGCGCCTCTTTTGTTATGTGACAACAATAGCGCAATCTTTCTGGCTCAAAACCCTGTTGCTCATAAATGGGCAAAGCACATTGACATTAACTACCACTTTGTTCGGGAACTCGTTGCCTCTGGAAAGCTTCGGGTTAGTCATGTGCCTACTTCGCTTCAGGTTGCTGATATCTTCACTAAAGGTCTCTCTCGATCGTTATTCGAGTTTTTTAGATCCAAGCTTACCGTCTCGGTTCATCCGACGCTTCGCTTGAGGGGGGGGTGTAAGGATAGAAGATATTTGATTGATATTAGATTGATTCTGATTAGTGTTGATTGATACTAGATTGATTCTGATTAGTGTTAGTGATAAGATCATAGTTGGACATTCCTTTTATACATCTCATTGTACCCTATATATTGAGATTAATACAGAGGCTAAATTATCAAGCCTTTCACACTTTTCATTGTGTATGGCTATTTTTTTTAAAAAAATTTTTTTGTTGGTTGTTCATTTTGAATTAAGAACTACATATGTTTACTTATATATTACAGTTGTTATTATCCAACATGTACATGTTAGTTGTATTCTGAATGGCCTTTTTCTTTCTTCTCTTTTTTACTGATTGTTCATTTTGAATTACGAGATTCATCTGTTTACTTGTGTATTGCATATATTTGTATTTAATGTGTACTTGTTAGTTGTACTGTCTATGACCTTCTGTTTTCATATGTTGTTAGTTGTACATTTTGAATAATGAGTTGCATCTGTTAGTATCTCGTGTGTACCTGTAGTTGTGTTCTGTATGACTTACTTTTTAAAAATATGTTGTTGGTTGTTCAATTGGAATTAGGAACCGCATATGTTTACTTATATATTGCATCTGTTAGAATCTAATATGCACTTGTTAGTTTTATTGCGAGGTGCATTATTTTGCTTATATGTTGCAGCTGTTATTATCCAACGTATACCTGTTAGTTGTACTATGAATGACATTTTTTTCTTTTTTTTGCTGATCGTTCATTTTGAATTACGAGTTGCGTCTGTTTACTTATATGTTGCATCTGTTAGTATTTCATGTGTAGTTATTAGTTGTACTGTCCATGAATAATCAGTTGTATCTATTTACTTATATGTTGCATCTGTTAGTATCTCGTGTGTACTTGTTAGTTGAGTCCGTATAACTTTTTTTATAAAAAATCTGTTGTTGGTTGTTCATTTTGAATTAGGAACTGCATATGTTTACTTATATATTACATATGTTAGAATCCAGTATATACATGTTAGTTTTATTACGAGGTGCATTAGTTTGCTTATATGTTGCAGTTGTTATTATCCAACGTGTACCTGTTAAATGTAATATAAATGACCTTTTTTTCTTCTTTTTGTTGCTAATTGCTTGTTTTGAATTACGAGCTACATCTGTTAGTATTTAATCTGTACTTTTTACCTATACTGCCTAAGATCTTTTGTTTTTATTTGTTGTTAGTTGTACGTTTTGAATAATGAGTTGCATCTAATTATTTATATGTTGCATCTATTAGGTAAGGAAATGTATCTGGCCATATAGTGCTAACCGAATATAGTACACGTATTATTAGCTATGTAGCTGGTGTAGTAAAACACATGAAGAAATATTACAGAGAGAGCTAATATTACTACAAATATCATCTGTATTCCACAAGTCATTAACTCAACGTATTATAACCAAGATATTCTTTGGCAATAGCAAAGAACTTCAAGATAAGGATACGAGATGACAATGAACCACGACCAAGTTTCTTGTTTGGGTCATCTGCAGACACTGTGAGCAATTTTACAGGTTGAGACTCCAACCTTCTGGGAAAAAAAATTAGCTTTAGAACCTACATTATCTATCAATTTATGACATGGAAAAAACAAAAAAAAAAAAAAGTACTTGGAAATTCTAGGACTCTCATCCATTGAAGTAGAACCATCTTCTTGCAGAGTAAAAAAGAAGCTCCATCTTCCTGCAGAGTAAAAAAGAAGCTCGTGAGAAAAGGCAATATGATTCGAATATTTGTATCATATGAGCTATCTAACTTACAAGGTTACCAATATTGGCATACAATGACTCAGCGTCCATAACTTCGTTGATGCTGCAAGGGATATCCATGGGAAAGAGTCTCGCAAAAGAAAAACCACACATAAATAAAGAAGCCATTAGAATCTAGAACCTTACCTTCGCTTCAATAGTATCTCATCCTCTCTGTCAATAGCAGATTTCACTCCATTACCCCTTCCACAAAGCTTGGCTCCTAGCAAATGTTTTTCTCCATTTCTTTAAGAGAAACCTTGCTCTGTTCGAGAAATCTAATCTTCATATCAGATGAAAGAGAACTAAATCATCAACCAAACATAGATCTTCATCCATAAACCAATCAGAGCATGTGCTGCATAATTTTTAGCAAGTAGAAGTAAAAACTGCTAAGGATGTGAATGTTTATCAACCTTTCCTACCAAAAATGAGTTCATTAGTTTTAACGACTATCACTTAGTCCTTCGAATGTTCTCACTGTAAAGTAGGGGGAAAGGAGAAAAATACTCTTTTAGAGACCAAAAGAGCATGTAATTTGAAACTAGGTTGTGATGAAAACAAGCTCACAATAGCGAAACTAGTCGTTCAATTTAAAGCTATCATTGGAATTTCATTAGATTAGTGAATAAGTGAAAACAATAATGCATACAATGAACTCCAGACAAAAATCTGAAGAGCAGCCTCACTAAAGCAAACATCACCTATATTTAAAATTTGATGCAAACTAGCCGCTTGCTTCACTTCATGAGTAAATGTCCTGACAAGAATACGAAATGCCCTTTCCAATCCAAAATCTGCAAACTTCAGCACATTGGTACACCTATCAATCAGAAAGTTCTGTAGCTTCAAATCTCTATAAAGAACTTTTCATCATTCTTAGATATAGGATCGCTTCTCACCTCGGAAGCCACCAGAATCATCTTCTCCCAGTCAGGCAGCTGTTGATGAAGATAGCCAGAAATTACGCCGGTGAATTTGCCAATCCCATCGACGTTCCCGCTGGGTTGGAATTGTAAAACTGCCAATCATACCTCGCTGATGCCTACAGTAAACATTGCAAAAGCGACGGCTTTTGATCAATGCTCGCCATGGTTTGCACACGCATTTGCATGTCGTCAGTGGTTTTCCGGGAACCTGCGTCAGAATTTTGACCGCCAAATCCTCCGGCTGCGCCATCACAAATACGACTACCGGCACACACAATATAAAGATCTTCCTTGATGAGAGTAACATGAGACTACAAGATGAGGGTTCTGTAGGTGACGATGTACCCTTCATCCTCGAGCTTTGTCACAATGAATGCTTCATAATATGAGCCCTCGAAACAGGGAGTACAAATCGGTAATTTAGACAAGAAGAATGAAGAAAGCGAGGGTTTCAAACCCATTTTTGGGTGACCCATTCCTGTCTTATAATCCAGCCTGTTAATTTCTTCAATTTTTTTTTAATTTGCAAATTTATCCCTGGCCTGTCCATAAGCTTATGGACAAGCTGCTTGTCAGATAACCTACTAAAGACAGAGGGTATTAATATTACAGTATCGTATATCTCTACATGGAAAATTCCTGTTCCAGCGACAAATGTTGTAGTCCCTCTGTCGCAACTCTATTTGCACTCTTACTTCTTTTATAGTATTCCCTAACAAAGTTTGACCTTATATTTGAATACACACACACACACACACACACACACACACACATATATATATATATATATATATATATATAAATGAACAACAATATTATTATTTATGATATTGTTCAAATTCATCGTAACAAGTAGTTTTAAATATCAATTTTTTATTTGCCATTATTATCCATAGGTAAACATATTAACAATCAAACATGCTTTTTGAATAACGTGATAATGATTGTTGTACAAATAGAGGTGGGATAGTGAGAGTAGTAAAAATCTGAATATTCATTATAAATGGGCTTTTTACAAGAGTTGCATCTCCCATTAATTGTACGGGGCAGTTATTTTTTTTCCTGAAGACCACACATATATTTAGCCAGGTAAAACATTACATATTGTTTTCCCCAGTTTATGAGCTACATCATGATCTGTTGAAATTAAACTATGATTCACCTTAATACACTTAAAGCTAAAAAGATGCAAGGTTTTGTGCAATATTTGTTGCACCGTTCCCTTAATCTCCCAAGGAGCTAAAACTGGAGATGACAAGGAATTAGCTAAGACTGTAGAATCTGTAAAAACCAAAATATCCGTTGGATTACTTCTTAATGCTGCTTGAATTGCTCTTAAGTAAGCTTTGGGTTCATCCTAAATTGGTGAATTTGTTACGAAGAAATCTGAACCTAAATATACCTGTCTTTCATTTGTTATTTCTCCGTCCTATTGCCGACCATGTGATATTCTTCAAGAAGCTGTGCCAAGATTCCTTTGTTTTTTAAAGGAAGCATCTAAATTAATGATATGGACGTGATTCCGCACTCCCTGGTTGTGTAAATTTGCTTATGGTCCTGGCTCATCCATTCTATCGTGTTCTTCCTGATTAGGTACCTTTAAGCTATCCTTATGTGGTTGATTTATGACCATAAAATTGTTGCTAGCATTCTTCCAACAAAATAATATATCTTTGTCTTCATTGTTCATAGATTATGAGTTCCTTTGTTTCCAAATCTCCCATAAGATGCATATTGATAGCATAATTGCATCTTGTTCTGGAGCTACATCAACCCAATCTAGAAACCATTTTAAACTTCTTTTGGAGGTGTCAGATTGAAATTAAAGCCTAGAGATTAAAGCCTCCATATTCTTTTAGAGTCATCACAACCTAAGAAAATATGTGTGTCATCTTCTTCACAATTAGAGCATCTGGCACACCCATGATGATCTATTATGCTTCTTCGTGCTAGATTCTTTGCTGTAGGAAGAGCCAAGTTGATAATCCTCCATATAAAAACTTGTAACTGATAAGGAATTTTCAAATTCCATAGGAATTTTCAAAACTTCCTCATATTCTGGGATACCTGATGCAGACTCGGCCATATCTCTTTGAAGATCAAATGATAGGCTTTTTAACTGAATAATGTCCATCTTGGTTTTGTCTCCATTAATGCACATCCAAATGATTAGGATAGCTATTAGTGTGAATAGATGCAATTCGTAAGACTGTCTCTCATGGAAAAATGGAACGAATTAAGGAATTATCCACAGATTTTGCTCTGTGATGAGATCACTCACAATTAAGCTTGTTTGAGAACCAACCATTGACGCTTCTGATATTGGATTCTGAATGCCTGGGATCTATTGATCATAAATTTTGACATTCTTTCCATTCATAATCTACCATGTCAGGCTCTCTTTAACCACCTGTCATACCTATACAATTGATTTCCAGCCCCATGAATCAAAAGTTTTTTTTTGGGTAAGGCATTTTCATTAATCAAAATCGCGCAAAATACTGAACAAAATTTTTTGGCTATCTGTCTCACCCTATTACAATCTCTACTTCCCCTACAAATAAACATTAACCTTTCTCTGTGCCTGTGCTTTCCCTCTGTTGTACACCATTCTGCTCGCTGTTTCAAAAACTCTTCCCACCTTTCAAATTCTGTTTTGATTTGTTGTGTTAAAGTGGCTGCCTTCAACTTTTTCCCATAAAAAATCCTTCTGTTTCTTTCCTCCCAGATACCATACAAAGCTTGAATTAGCATCAACAACTTTCTACATGTCTTTTTCCTAGACATCATTAGCATATGTTTCTTCAGCCGCCTTAAATTTGTTATCACCACCATCCCCAAGGTTCTTAATAGATCTTTCCCATATTGACACTCATCAAACAGATGCTTCAGGCTTTCTTTTTTATCACAAAAACTGCATTCAAGTATATCTTTAAAATCCCAAACCCCCCTAGCCCCTTTTTTGTTGCTAGCTTCCTGTTGAGCAGTAGTGACCAGCCTCGACCTGGGGTCGTTAATTGTGGCTAATTAACCCGAGTTGGGGGTGGTGGTGAAAGATAAAATTTATAGTTCTGCACCCCGATCTCACTGCTATGCTACCAAGAGGGTAGTTAGCGGTAAGCCCTGGGTTTGTCAACAGAGATGCTAGGTCTAATGTACCAACCTAAAACCCAACCTAAAACCCAACCTCTTACGAGTGAAAGGAATAACTAGTAAAGCAAACATGCAAGGGGGGCTGATTGGATTTTCAATCTAAAAACTACAAGACATGTAAAGTAAATAACACAACTACAATAATAAGCTAGCACTTGGGGAAATAATTGAGTTACTTGGTAGCTCGAATGCTTCTATCCTCGATTCTTTCACATAAAGATCTAATCAAACCTAATAGTGTGTCCATAACATATGGTGTGGCCAATGGCATACACTTCCTCGTCCCTATCACGATGGGTGCTCTCGCAACCCTCCATCGACACCACCATCATAATTATGAGAGTACAACAAGGCCTGACTCTTGTTATAGGTATGATTCTCCCCCTTGTGATTATATCCTGAGTTTCCACCACGAATGAAAGTACTCCCCTTGCGTCCTATCATTTAGGCCCAAGGATCGTAGCCACCTTATCTGTGATACTAGGGTTTCTTGTAACCCTAGCTTGCTACTATTTAAGCTATCTCTACTTGGAACCAGTCAGACAACTTTACGAAGTCGGCTAAGGCTGGTGCGATGGTAAGTGGATCGGGGTGACCTCGAATCTCCCATGCACAAACTCACACAGACTCGTTCCCCTCTACCCATACAAACATCCAGGTTTTCCCTTCCCAGAGGGGCATCGATATGTGCACCTAGCATGAATACAGCCCAAAGTGTGTGCTTATATGTGGTGTGATATTCATGTATTCAAACTCAAAAGAAAATCACAATAATATTATAAACACAAAATTATGATGAACTATAGAATCTCAAAAAGGATATAGAAATATCCAAGTCACATAAATTTATCCCAAACTATAGAAACTACTCCCTTGACATGGAATTGAAATATAGATTTGAATTCCACAGCTTAGGATTAAAGCAAAATGAAAAGAAGAAAAAGATAAAGTTTCCTACAGAGAGAATCTCCTCTATTTTTCTAACTACAAGATAGAAATGAAGTTCCAACTCTCGAAACCTAGTAGAATAAGGTTCTATATATAGTAGTAGGAGATTGAGCTAAAAATAGGTTAAAAATAGGGTAAACTCTAGCTCAGCCACCGCCCAGAGCGGCGTCACAAATGACGCGGCCTGCGGCTGTACTTGGAATGGGATGTGAGGCTTGGTGTGGGTCGTGCCGCCTCATGGGCATGGGGAACCTGTTCATCAACGTGACTCAAATCTCCAACGTGGCGCAGGGTGCTGGGTTGGCGCTGGTTGAGTCTAGCACTGGCGCGGACCGCGTCATCTCTCGCGGGGCGCCATCAGAGTGCTAAATATTGAGTTCCTGATCTGCGCCCATGGCTGTTGGCTCGGCTATGGTCAAGCTAGATGTTTTTCTTAGAAACTTGCGCGGGCCGTGTCGTTTCCCACACCCATTGGATGGTCTTGAAAAAAGGGAATTGGAATGGCGTAGGACGCCTAAAATGGGATGTCCTGTGCCCTTACTTAGCCGCGTAGAGGGGTTCTTGATTTTGTGCTGTGAGCCATCCTATCTAGTGTGGGTTGCGTTACTGCCTCACATCGATTTCCTTGGCGTGGGGCGTCTCATCTGGTGGGGGCCATCCCCTATGGTGCAGGCTGTCTCCTCTGGCACGGGCCGTCTCCTCTAGCGCAGGCCGTTGGTGCCAAACCATGCATGGTCCGTGCAATCCCGTTGGTGCTTCGGCCGGTTGAACTAGTTTCCTTCGCTACGGGAGAACCGTTAGTCCAATTTGAGAGTTTTAGTAGTCGATTTTATAGTAATCAAGGAGACAAATCCAATGGAACAAGCCTTGAAGGCTTATTCTTCCTAGATCGTTATCAGACTAAGGCACAACACATCGGATCACAATTCCCCGTTTCTCCGTTGGCTGCTATGAACTTCGTAACCACCTATCTTTGGCTTCATTCTCCTTCTACCACGCATTAATGATTATGGCCTTTGTATAATAACATTCTAGAGGTGAATGGCATTTGTCTTTACTACCGTCCTTGCGGACGGCCATCAATATCTTATACTGCCCTTACGAACGACCTTCATATAGAACGTAAACAAAAAGTACCCATGAGCGACCTACTAAAGATGATCAAAAGGAAGATCAAGGAGCCCGTGGATACAAGATGTCCATTAGTACCAATTCAGTCTACAAAATGCAAGATTTAGACAAGAAGGCCAAACATTGCTGTCTAAACCCCTTGTCACGTAAAATCAACTAATACTAGCAATCCACCAAGAAAAAATAACTAAAAAGTATGTCAAATGCATCGGTTAGCACAAGCAAAATGAAACAGATCAGACTCTCCACACTTAACCCTTTACTCGTCCTCGAGTAAATAGAAAACAAGAAAAAGAATTAAGAAAAATGTAGCGTGCAAAGAGAAGTTAACCGAGGCATTCAACATATTCCAAAATTACCCTGTTTCCCCCAAGAAAGTAGGAATCTCACAACTCTCACACTCCCCGAAAGACATAAGTAATCAAACCACCTAAAAGTAAAGTGTGGAAAAAGGTAAGCCAAAAAGAGAAGTGTCAAGCTAGCTTACTTTTCCCGAAATCATCCCAAAAGCAATCAAAGATTAGTCTTCAAAAACAATCCACCGCGGAAGCATACATTCAACCTAGTTTTTTGTTTTCTGTCAATTTCTCTCATTTTGCCAAGGAGCCCTTTCGTGTTTTCATCCTAGCTTTAACACAAAAAGGGTAATCATTTCTCACCTTTTTCCACATGACCTCTCATTTTTGCTTAGGCACGTAAACCTAGACGGGCCTAGGCCTTTAGACCTATCCAGGCTTTTCCTAATGTTACCCAAGTCACCCTTTTGGGCTTTCGACTTGTCCAGGTTTTTGTATATATTTTTCATTTTTCAAGTTTTCCAATTTATTTTTGGCGTAGAACAAAAATGCCCCAAAAGTGGGCTTCGTACTACAAAAGATAGTCACACATAAAAAATACACCACCAATTTCCTAAAACATCATACCCCTTGCAAACTAGAAATTCCTAGCATAGCATTTCATTCCACCAAATGTTCATCCAAAATCACCCCTCAACAAAAACCAACATCATCAACAAACAACAAAAAATACCAAAACATATCTTCAAATGCACCGAGAAAATTTGAGAATGAAGACTCCTTAAGTACGCACTAATCCCTCCCCACTTTGCCCATACAAAGTGTCAAATGCACAAAAAATTATGTCAAAATATAGGTGAGGTAGGGAGAATAGTGGTACTCACTCTTGCGGCCCCAAGGGCCTTCATCCTCGTGACTTGTGAAGCTCCTATCCATGTACCTGGTTGCTTGTAGTGTGGCCCGAATGCTATCCATTTGCGAGCTAAGATCTTCCACTTGAGAGCGCATTCCCCTTATTGGTGGGACTACCTCTTGCAACACTTGAGTGGAGCTCGAAAGCTTGTTCCCAAGTGAATACAAGTGTTCAATGATGTCTGAAGATAAGGGAGAATTACTAGGGGGTGCTCTCGGAGTGGACTTGCTCTTAGGCTCCTTAATATGTATCTCCGGGTTGGCCATAACTCCATAGACTTCTCTCTCAAACTTCCGATCCGGCGTAACAAGTAGGTCATCCAAGCATGTGTCATGGTCAATGGCGGTGCGCTCCAGTTGTGGAAGAATCATGAAGCTACACGTGCTCGTTCTGCCATAGAGCCACACATATCTACCCTCCGATGTCATCAGCCCCACTATTGATGCCTTAGCTAAATTCTTAATGTTGTACCGTGTGATCTCCCCAAGTTAGCTAGAGCCTGTTGTGTGACCAGATGACCTAGATACTCCGCCAAACGACTAACCATGCCTCCCGTAGAGATTTTCCCACTTTTCCCGTTTCCTATTGCTAAGCAATCCTGCACAAAGTACCCCTCCCAATTCAGTCACTAGGCTGAGGGGGTGTGTTGAAGTCCCCTAACAAAATCCAGGGCTTGTCTCTCATCCCCAACCCTTTCAAGAACTCCCATAGCTTTTCTCTTTTTTTCCCCTGTATTATGCCCATAAGCCACTGTACAATAAAAATCTCTTCCACCAGTCCTGTTCTTGCATAACAAGTCCACCTATTATTCATCTAAACTAATCCATTTCACCTCATATATGTCAGGCCTCCATATCACCCATATTCTCCCCTTTGCTTTTCATCACTATTAGTTATTATGTTCTAGCCCAAAGTAACTCTCCTCCATGTCCCCTCCTCTTTTTCATTTCCAGTAATCCAACTAACCCAGTTTGATATTTCAGACAAACTCTTCTTATCTCAATGTGTTTAGCTCTTTTATTTAGACCTATGATATTCCATATAGCAATGCTATGCATCATCTGGTGGTTTCTCCTTTTTGTCACCCATCTCTTTTCTCTTTCCCCACCTTTTTCCCTTCCCAACTATTACTGCTACCAGCTTCATCTGATTTTACTGTTCTGTCTGCTTTCTCAGTTTGATCACTTTCAACCCTTCTCCTCACCAGCACATATACCTGTGAGTCTATCTTATGTTTTCCCTTATCTTCCCTGTTTTTGCATTCTTCCACCCAATGACCATACATTTTACAACATGTACATATTACAGGACTCCATTCAAACTCAACTTTCTGCTTTACAATAACCTGTTTCTCATTCACAAATTGAATATAATCTGGCACACTTTCCCCAATTTTTACTTCTATTTGCAGTGTAGCATAGGATAACCTTTCTTTCACTATTGTAGCTCTATCTAAACAAATAGGCCTACCTAGAGAACTAACAATTTAACAGATTGTTTTCGGTTTCCAATATGCCAGTGACAAGCCAGGCAATTGAACCCACACAGGAACTTAATCTGGTTTATTTAAGTCTAAATCTATATCTCATTTCTTCACAATTATGGAGTTCCCATCAAAGAGTAATAACCCCTTTTAAAAAATTTCAGCACAAAACATATTAGATATCAATTTTATCATAAAGACACCACAATATAATTGCTATACCTTTTCTATTTTCCCTATAGCCTGATCAAAAAGACCCCCATCACCTTGAATGGGGGATTGCACCCAATTCTTTTTCACACCACACAGTTCTCCCATAGTTACACTCCTTCTTCTATGCCATCCTCAGTTATTGCCCTCAAATCCATACCTTCAATGTTAACGGTATTGTATCAACGTACCTCCTTCTGATTGTTTTCAAACAGTGATGACTATTTGACCGCTTCCACTTCCTCCACTCATTCTCCCCATGAGAGCCTCTTTCTTTACGTTATTACATTTTTACCTGATTTTGGTTCTTCAGTTCCCATTAGGTTTTTACTCATAATGGAAATTGAGCCCCCTGAATCCGATACTGCTTTCTCTTCCACCACCGGTCTGCTCTCTGCTACCTTCACTTTTCCCTTATTCTCGATTACAGTACCCCTTTGCTCCATACTTGTTGCTTTCCATTTTCCTTCGTTTCTTCCCTCACCAACTACACAGTTTGCTTCCTTCTCCCCCTCTTGTTTCCCGATTTTCCCATGGGCAGTGTTAATGTACACGAATTAGAATCGAAGATCGGAGAAAAGTACACATTGTAATCGCCAGTATGAGAGAGAAAAATTCACAAGATAAGATATGAAAAGTATCTAAGATATGATATGTGAATCAGAAGCCTTTGTTTCTATCATGAGTTCACCAAATATTTTCCCTTGTAAACTAAGGCAAGAAGAGAATTCTTGTCAGAAATTATATTCCAAGCATGCTTGCCTAATAAAGCCTTATTCATAGTTTCCATGGGTTGTAAACCTAATCCTCCTTCCTCCTTAGATTTACAAATTTTCCACCATTCTTTCCAATGCACCTTTGTTTTCTCAGGTTCCCCTCCCCAAACGAAATCAGCAATCACACTATCAAGATTTTAAAGAATAGTATTAGGTATTCTAAAAATTCCAAGAGGATATACTGCTACTGTTGATAGGACATGTTTTGCTAATGTACTTCTTCTAGGAAGTGCTAACAATTTTGTTTTCCATGAAGATAACCTTTGCCTAAACTTGTTAATAAGGCACCTGTATACTTGCACTTTTGGTGACTAAAAACTTATATCCATTCTTAGATAATTTCCACCTAATCTACTTCCATGTTTATTCAAATTATATCTTGCATATTTCTGTAGATTCTGTGGGGGTATTTTTACTAAACATCATAGCACATTTGTCAAAATTCAGTCGTTGACCCAAGTACCTGGCAAATAGGTCTATTGGTTTTGCAATATTATCCACCGCCGTTGTGTTGCATTATGAGAATATAATGCAGCCGTCTGCATACATAAGATGACTGCTCTTCAGCCCTCTTCAGACCTAATGTGTTATTTGATTGTATCTTCTTCTCAAGCCAAGAAGATAGGAATTGCTGGCATAATATGAATAAGCATGTAGGTAAGATGTACATGGCAGTTAGAGGTTTGGACATAAATAATTCTCCCACCGACAGTGTTTTCCTGTTGTTGTTAAGCATTTACAATTAGTATATTCATTGTTGTAATTAGGTATTTATGACTGGTAAAACCACATCTACAACAACATTTTCCATCGTAAATATACAAGTATCCTACCACATTTCAACTCATTTTCTATACAAATTCTGCTGTAAACAGATTTTTACAATGACAACTTTCATTGCAAATATGAAACTTGGCAAAGAGATTTCCAACTTGGCTGCACGAATTGATTAACAATTTATGATCAACTTGAGAATTTGCTCACTAACTAGCCCGCATGATTAGTTTACGAATAAAGGGCATTGATACTTAATTAACCCGTAAGATTAAGCAACAATGAAGACGCTCGTAAGCACAGAGTATGAACTTGAAAATTTATTATTTGATTGATAACAATGGTGTAAATCTCGTCCAAGGCCTCCTCTATGTATAGGGTATAATTTGGCCAAACCCTTATCAGAAACATAATGGGATTCGGTAACTTTTGTTAGAAACTGAAAACACTTATGACATCTTTAATAAGGTAAAATCATATCTAACTACGATACCTAATTTAAATCTAAATGATGACCAAATTCATCCAAGTAAATCAAACCAAATATTGGTTGAATTCTTGAATAAATCTGGCTTATCTAAACTTATCAAATCTAATTCTAATCAAATAAAAACTGAATATTCTAAATCCTAAAATGAAGGCATGACCGAAATTAACTCTTCCAATGCCAGCATGGCTAAGTTAATAAGCCTTATTCTAAAATAAAATAAAATGCAATGATCACACTACCTCACTAGAAGAGTATAGTATTATCCTCCTAAAAATATTAAACTAAGAAAACCATAAATAAATGATATTTTGATATTGTATCACATAGTAGCATGATTAGAGGCCCACGACTAGAGGCCCTATAAATATAGGCTAAGAACACCATAAAATATTAAGTCTTTTCCACTATGAGAAATATAGAAACATTACTACACTAATTTGAGTGTCACAACTTCCTCCCTAGGAACCATTACTGGGACCTTTCCCGCAAGTACCCAAAGAGGTAGGGCTCGTTGGGCCAGTTTTGGTGTCCATCATCACTTGGAAGGAGTTCCCCACATCAGTGGCACCGTCTATGGGGACGATTTTTTTCATTTTAGGTTTTGATAGCTCACACCGAAGTCATCGCCTAATCAGCAAGCACATGGATAATGAGTCTAACATCCAACGAGGCCGACAAGCAAGAAACTAGCTAAATAGGCTATATAACATCATAGAAATGACACAACAACATCTATATCAAGCAAGGAACTAGCCTAATAAGCTATGGGAGATCGCATTAACGACACAACCGCACACTCACAAGTTTAATTTGCCTACGAAAATCATTGACAAATGTACGCTTCCACATGGAAACTAGTTCACACACACAAATGTGTGTGTGTGTATATATATATATATATATATATAGATCAAATGTTCAAAATGACACCAAATTTTACTCGAAATTCACAGTTTGATACCCAAAGTTAAATTTTGTTACATAAAGGTACCCAAATTATATATATATATATATATATATATATTCTAAAAGGTCTTGCGACTAGCAAAAGCCAGTTTTAATTAGGTCAACTATGTAGTCAACGGTTCCATCCATAATAAAATAAAGTTGAGGGGAGAAGGATAAATTACTAATAATTTAACTATCTAATGGCTAGGGAATCCTTCTTCTTTTCGTAATCAAATTAGTGGTGATCTCGACAGACACTTCCACGCGGGCAAATCCTTCTCTGTCTTCTCTTATTACCAATCCTTTCAATACACTGGCGTCCCTCCAGCATGGTCCATACACCAACATCGCTCACACAACGACCAAGAATACCCCGACGTTCACCGCTTACATTCATCGCTCCCATACACCGGTGTTGAACGTGGGAACTTTGAGGAATTCCACTAAAGGTTCTTGGTGAGGAGGACCAATTGACAGTTTTCGAGGGCGTTGTTGGTGCAAGATTCACAAAATAAACCAAAAAGTCAGTAAATATAACTTCCTAATTAAGTGTAAATTCATTTTTGCATATACAAGTACCTAATCTTATAGATAGGAGTGGGAGGAGAAATATAAGTGCATATACAGGTGCCTAATCTCAACGACAAGGTCAAAGCTACATTGAGGTAAGTTGAAGCGGGAGATACTATTGGGAACATTGAGTATAGCTTTGCAATGAGCAGAGGGAAGCTGGATCTTGGGCTGCGCTGGCAACAATTGTGGCTGTGGTGGAGGCAATAGATTGAGGGATGAGGCCATGGCAGCGGCCCCATTTTCTTAATTTTTAATTCCTATTTTTTTTTTACTTTTTCTGTTGAGGTGGTATCGATGCCGGTGTATTGAACGGAGTGGGAGTGATTGAAGAAAGAGATGAAGTCATCGGTGTGAAAGTTCCTGTCAAGGTCAGTATGATTAGTGTAAGATGAAGGAGAAGAAGAATTTAGACACTAGTGGAAGATGCCCCATTAAAGGTAGCAATAGAAGGCGGTTCTGCCATAATTATTCATAACCACCTTCTAGAAGAGGTTCCGAGTTTGGAACCTCTTTGAATCGGACCGTCCAACTTTTTTAAGGCGGTTATTGCATATTCAAAGGAGGTTTTTTTACCTCCTTTGATTGTCGGTGATGGAAGGCGGTTCTCTCTAAGTGACTTTGAACGTGACTAGTTTCGAGTTTGGAACAACGATTCGAATGTGGTTCCGGTTCCGAAACTGGTGTGTTTCCATCAAGATAGAATGTACGATTTATCTTTCAATTTTGGAAAATCTTTCAGATTTAAGTTCCATAACCGGATCACAGTCGGACAACTTTTGCCTTGACTTGACTTTATGAAGGTCAGATAGGAGTTTTGATTTAAGTTCCTGTATCGAAAATTCTAAAAACTAGCAATAAGTGCATCTGGCCAATACCTTTTTCAAATGGAGAACAAAGTTGAAAAATTAGGACACTCTTTGGAAGGAAAAGGTAAAGGTAATTCTACATGTACAAATATTTTTACGTAATTGGACTACTGATTTTATTATTGTGTTAAGTGTTGTATAGTTTTGGATTAGGATTTTGATTTGAATTCTCTTTTATTGGAATTGTTCTGCATATATGATTGAATGTGTATTCATGTAATATTCATGTAGTTAATGGATAGAAGTGGACTCATCGAGAATGACCTTAGGACATCACTCGATTACATTCGTTTTGTGGATTCATTTATTGTGGTGACCTTTGAACATACTGTCAAACGCAGGTTCGTGTGTGCACAGTGCCCTTGCAAGGATTTCAAGAACAATGCTTATTTAGGGAGGAAGAAGTTGTGTGAACATCTCATAGTTCGAGGTTTCCAAAGAAATTACACATGTTGGATATGGCACAAGGAGGTACCGACGAATATAGGTGGAGATGGTGGAATCAAGGATGAGGTTGAATTAGATTGTGATGATCAATTTGATGAGATGGCTGAGGATGTTTCCAGAGAACTCCATGGAAAACCCGAGGTCCTAGAGTCATTGCTTAATGACAAGAACCGCCCATTGTACGTTGGGTCAAAGCGTTCAGTTTATAGCGCGATGTTGAAAATCATGAATTTGAAGGCCAAATTAGGTTGGACTAAAAAGGGATAACTAAGACTTTGGAATTGGTCTGAGAATTACTTCCCGAGGAAATAAATTTCTTGAGAAATCTTGTGCCGTGAAAAGAATTCTTTGTTCTATGGGTCTAGAATTGGAAAAAATTCACTCATGTCCGAATGGTTGCATGCTATTTTGGGGGAAGGAGGATGAGAATCTTGAAACATGAAGGGTATGCGGGGAATCTCGGTACAAGTTGAAGCATGGTGAAATTGGTGTGTGTGCGGAGGTGGGGACGGTTTCAAAGAAGAAGACACCTGCTAGGATTTTATGGTATCTTTCTATAATTCCACGGTTGAAAAAATTGTTTGCGTCCAAAGACGATTCAAAGTTATAGCGATGGCATGCAGAGAGAGATTATGCGGCAGATGATGTGATAAGGCATACATCCAATTTTGAGCAATGGAAAAAAATTGACGGTATATACCCAGAGTTCAAATCGGATTCCCAACATTTGAGGTTTGGACTGTCTACCAATGGAATGAATCAATTTGGAAACATGAGCAGCGCATAAAGTTCTTTGCCCATAATGTTGATAATATACAATCTACCATTGTGGCTGATAATGAAAAAGAAAACCTTCTCTTGTCCTTGATGATTTCAGGCCCAAAGCAACCTGGCAATGATATTGATGTATATCTTTTGCCCCTAGTGGATAAATTTTTAACATTTTTCAAACATGGAGCCCGTACCTACAATGCTATCGTGGATGACATTTTCACGACGAAGGCCCTTTTGTTTTGCACCATTAATGATTTTCACGCTTCTGGAAATCTATCGGGATATTCAGTGAAAGCTTGATTGGTTTTCTACCTGAAAGACCCCATTGATCCCCGGTGGAATATTTTAGTTGACGGAAAAAGGGCTTTCGTGGAGGATTTCAAACAAGAGCATGTGATTGGTTTTGGTGAAAAAAATGGGCTTGGCTCAAACGAAGATGGTTTTCTCCTCGAAGAGGATGATACAAGTTTGCGTAAGTTTTTTGGTCGTACGGACCACAACAAAGTCGTATGAGTTGACAAGTAGGGAAAGATGACTAAGCGGTGGAAGGCACCAAAAGGCAAGATAAAAAAAGAAGAAGAAGGTAAAGGTAAATAGTTAGTCTTTTTTTTTTCAATTTAATTTGTAGTTTAACATTATCAAAGAAAGGCTTTCGAGTTCGGAAGCCAGTCTAGAGATTTGGTCATTTTTTTGGTTTTGGCAAAATTTGAGGCCAACTACAAATTTTCTTACAATATTGCCTTTATGTCCAGGATTCACACAACATATATATGGCATGCCGATTGAATTTAAATAAAATTCCAAATATTTGAATGACAATTTGAAAGGAATGAAAACATACGAGTTCACATAAATTCAACAAGCAAAAACATGATCTAGAGTAGGATGAAATTGTACATCACAAGGAATACGTTCTCTTCAGGACTGGCTTCTTGGATTCTTTCAGAGCTCTCTCGTAAGCTCTTTGCTTCAGCTCCAAGGACCATTCACGCTCCCTCAATTGGTACACTTCATCACGAACCCATTTGTAGATGTTATTCATAGCCTTTATAAATCCAGGGCCGAACTCATCTAAAAGACATCAAGTTTGTCAGAAAAAACATAAACACACAGTTATTTATTTGAACATTATAGTAATAGAATAAAATTACCTTCACTAATTGTACTCCTCTTGCTTGGTTCCGCTGCTGCCGGTGTCTTATGATGCCACTTGTTGTCGAGTAGTGCCCACTTCTTCTTTAGGAAGTACTGTTTGTCGAATTACTTGCAAGGTTTCTCCTTCCTGCTTAACTTCAATCCCTCCATAGTCTTCAAAATTGACGTAATCAAGTTCCCATATGAGAGACTCTTAATTACCTTATTCGAGGTAGTAATCGACAACATGTGTTCAAAATGGGCGGCCAAGGATTAATTTTACAGCCCTCTATTATGTAGTAGAAGATTATACGTGTAGCATAGGTAGGTTTGGTGATATGGCCGGAATTGGCCACATAATATGATCATCAGGAACAAGGTGCTCCAAAGAAAATAATTCGAGCCTTCCAAGATCATGGGCATTTCTGTGAAAATACCACACTACAATCCATGAGGTTTATCCTTGGATGTTCATCATAAAGAGGCCGCTCTTCCCTATTGTACACATCTTCTAACAGACAATTCTCTCTATGTGGATACACGTCCCTGGATCTCTCATGGGAACAGTCAACGATTTTATTCAAGATCCACAGGCTTAGCTCTACATTAAAACCATTCAGCTTTGTCTAATTTGCACCCCTCCCTCAATCTCATGCAAATTGCTAAAAAATGACAAGTTTCATCAAAATAAGATTCTCATTCATTGCCAATAGTTTAAGGACATGCTGTCCTTCTAATTTTTGCAAAGGGTCAGCTAGACCTATGGTGTAAGCAAGATTCAAATCTACCACATAGCAATCCATCAACTTCCCACTAGTTCTTAATGCATTATATCTTTATTCTAATTCAAGAGAAACAAACCTACTTGTGTCATACCCGTGGTTCGTGCCACATCAGCCACGTTCTCTTTTTGTTGGTTTTGACCTCCTTGCATAAACCACTCAATCGGCATTTGATAAGGACATGATTCACAACCAAACTAGAATATGATAGGGATTGATATTTTGGTTCCGAGTGACGTATATATGTTTAGAGTTATGAGTTTGGAACTTATGAATTCCAAGCGGGCATTTTTTTAAATAGAGGAGACTCTTCCAAGTTTAGAGCTAAATCTGGCCTTTATAATTTCAATAAAAATCTTTGATCCAAAATTGTGCAAGAGTTCGGAACTTGTGTTTTGAGCTCGGAACATCATCTGTCTTTTTCAAAAAGTAATTGAATGCAAAGAGTCAGTCACACAGATTATGGTATGAAAATAGGAAAGAAATTGGAACTCCTATTCCGTTCTCGAAACCACTTCTTGTCAACAAAAAAAATAAAATGCAGAGAAAGAGTTATTCCCACAGATCAAGCTCAAAAAATGGAAAGAAATCAGAACTCCAGTTCCAGACTCGGAACCACTTATGTTTACAAAAAAAGAAAATGTAGACAAAGAATCATTCCCACAGTGCAAGATTAGAAAAATAGAAAAATATCGGAACTATAGTTCCAGACTTAAAACCGCTTTTGGCAACACAATAAAAAAATGCAAACAAAGAGTCATTCCCACAGTTGAAGATCAAAAAATAGAAAAGAAATTGGAACTTTTGTTCCGGACTCGGGGCCGCTCCCGTCAACCCAAAAAAATGCAGCTAAAGAGTCATTCCCACTGTTCAAGATCAGAAAAACAGAGAGAAAAACTTGGAACCACTCCTGTCAACAAAAAAAATAAAATGCCACAATAAGAAAAGAACCAAAGATTGAGATAAGAAAATGGGTAAGAAATCGGAAATTCGGTTAGGAGCTCGGAACTACAATTTTCTGAAAGTATACGTTACTGAAAGAAATTGTTCCAATATCTGAACTAATTGTGTTTACAAATATTTCAAAGAGAAGACCTTGTTCCAGACTTGGAAAATGTTTGGAAACTTGGTCAAAATTGTAATGCTTTTTTTTTTGTGTAATACTAATCCACAAATTCCATGATTTAAATTACACAACTATAAAACTCCTTGGCAAAAAAACATAGCATAGCATCATAGAAAACAAAATATTCCAAACAAGTACAAATCATAGCATCATAGAAAAAAATCCAAATCATGAAACTGAGTAAATATTCCAAATCACAAAATCAAGTCTTTTGAAGATCAAATTAATAATCCTCGTCTTGACTGTTAAAATCCCTCCCACCATGCTCCGAACCTGATTGCTCATCAGCATCGCCACTCCGCTTCATCACCTCGTCCTCCTCTGCATCATTTATACTGTCCCTAGAGTACTATGGTTTGAAATTAGGCATGGAGTCAACATTGCTGAGCTCGATTTGGAGGCCTCTGGATTCAACAAACTTGGTATGATGTGCTTCTGGGACTGCCACTTTATTGGTAGCTGAACTAACATCCTTCTTTATGCATGCCAAGTATTTTTTGAATGTTTCCATCCAACTCATCTGCAATAGAAAAACAATTACACAACCATGTATTAGGGGTAATGTGTACGCCTAATTTAGTTAAATGTTTACTAATCAAAGTACTTACGTGACTTTGATCCTTCAACCTTTACCCCCATCATCAAGAGTAAGTTTTCTATCGTCAGTATACTCGCAACCTAGGGCTTCGTTTATAGTAAATTTTGTGATGGTAATCTCAGGTCCATTTACCTTTGTTAGGTCTCTATTATTCCTACTTTTACCTAGATTAGCATAAAATTGCACCACCTTGTCATAATGGACTTTCTCATCTAATTTCTCTAATTTATCAAAATGTGAGGGTTTTAGAAATTCAAGCAGATATCCTAGGCATAGCGGCCTAACATCCAAATCAGAAATTACCCATGGATTTCTACATTTCCTTTTCTGAAATTCAACATACCTACATTCGACATCGGTATTGAAGAACAACTCTGATTCCCTCATTTATTGACGTTGTTAATGACTCCTCGTTGACTCATCATCCCCTCCACCATCGGCACCTGGACCTCTATACCGTAGCATGGTTGATTATGAAGATTTTGAAGAGGAGTAATTTAGGGTTCTGAGAGGGTTTGGAAGAAGGATCTTTTTCACCTTGGGCAAATATGATTTCCCCGTTACAGATTTTTTTATATATACAGACTGAGTTCTGAGACCGGAACTCAATTTTTTCAGGAAACCATAGGCCAACTGGTTCCGAATGTAGAACCCAATTCCGAGCTTGGAACTTAATATTTGCCACATCACATTAAAGGTAATTTTCAAATGGCCATTTAATACCCATTTGATATTCCCTTCATTTTCTCCCTCAAAAAACCCTCCTCCTTCTTCGATCTTTCCTTCAATCAAAATTTCTTCACCTAATCTTGAGCTGCGAATGTAACTATATCAAACCCTACTACATGTGTGATCTACACATCCAATTCCCAAGAGTTTGTAGAAAAGTAAAGGTAATCAATGGGATAGGGTTTTCATGGCTCAAGATTGTTCTACATTCAATTGTTTAGATGAAAAGGTACAAAGTTCACCATCTCCTCTTGTTCTACTATCATAAATTTGCATAGGGTTATTGTGACTTGATATATTCATGGTGTTAGTTTATTTTTTCAATGCATATGTGATATACATAGTCTTGCATTTCATAAAAATAAAACCCTAGATTATGTATATTAGTTTATGATTTTCATGTATGTTCTTAGGTAGTATAATGTCCCGGAAGAGGACTCTCGATGAACATGGGCATCCAATAAGAGGAAATTCACAAAGCCTAGGCACTGATGACGATTAGAAGGAGGGGTCGGAGGTGGGGGGAGGGGGAGGTTTGCTAGAACACATTGTAGGACATTGGAAAGGAGGATGGCTAGGAAAGAACTAACTTTGTTGGTTTTCACCAAATCCGGAAAGTGTATATTGGAGGAATGAGCTAAATGGTCTAGTTGGGTTAGGAAAGTCGGTACAACAAGGGTAGACATCAAGTACGATAGTTGGCACGAGGCTCCTAAGGAATATAAAGATGTCTTATGGACGGAGTGCAAGGTAACTACAAGTATGTTGGCCAAATTGAGTTTATTAAAAATAAAATGTTCCTAAATAATATGCTACATTAATCTTTCAAAATAACTTTGATTTCTACCTATGTAGAGGCTGTTTGAGTTTGATGCCCCAGATATGAATGATATTAGGAAAGGGGCAATGACTATGATGGCGAAGAGTTGGAGGGAGCCCAAATATACCCTATCATGGGATTTCATATTTTCTAGTAAGAAGAGGGATCGTTCATGGTTGAATTATACACATATTCAACCCAAAAGTTGGGAGATCCACAAGAGGAGAGCTTTGGAGAATGATGAAAATGTGATCCCTAATAAACGTTGTTTATTTTTATTTCGACACTGTATATTTTATTTATTTTGAAATAAATTTTCCCTTCCAACAAATGTAGGCTACTAGGAGTGAAAAATGATGGGTTTCAAAGGATGAAAAAACTCCTCATCGTAAAAGTTGTTGTGGATATGGATTGGCGAACCTACAGTTAATTAAGAAACAATTTGAGAGGGATTTCCAAATAGAAATTTGCACGGGAAAGACCGATGAGGAGGCAAGAGTATCGGTAATAACCATTGGTGAGGAAGATATTGACTGGTGTGATGTATTCGTGATTAGGTGTCAATACAGTAAAGGTGAATATGATAATGAACCAGAGCGAGAAATTGGCAACCGAGTGGCAAGAACCTGTAATGTTATTTCTATTTTTATAGTGAAATCCAACATAATAAACTGAATTGTTTGATATAGCACTCGTGTGTAGGATAAATTAAATAAAGTACAATTGGAAGGGCGATTCATTGCCACGAGTAAGCACGACATACTCTGTGAGGCTACGGAAAAACCCGATCACCAAGGGCGTGCAAGAGGTGTTGGATCATTCTTAACACAAATGGATGCTTTTGGAATTCTGTGGTTATTCAACAAGGCTAAACCATCCAGGGTTCATGTATTGCAGATGGAAGCACTAATATGAGACAAAAAGATCGAGCAACAAGATATCTTTATCCGCAAGTTAATTGAACACACCAGGCTCCTCGTACCCAAAAAATTAGTGGATTTAACACCTGGGTTGGACTCTGCCTTCTGGAGGATTGTGCCACTCACCGGGAGATGTAGAGGTTAACCACAAACCAAGTAAACCTCTGCAAGGGGATGCAGTAAAAAATTTTGACCTCGCCGTCACACTATCTGAAAAAAGGTCATAATTCAATATTTATAATCTAATTCAATTTGATTTACCTTTATTTCTTTTACTTACTTATTGTTTTTCCAATGCAGACATCACATTTGTGTGAGTTTTACATTGATCACGTGGAGTATGGAATGCCGATCAACGTTGCCGATGGTATTTTGCACGAGTCAATGCATGAACATCTCTCTGTTCCAATTCGAGATGTGATATGTAGATTCTCACTTGAGAAGCCACCAGTGCTCAACACCCTATTTCCAATTCCTGATGTCCAATTCAAGCACTTGGGAACCACCGAAGGATTTTTTCTCCTATGGCCTCGTCGCCTAATCTAAACCAGCATCGGCATTAGTTTAAAAAACACCAAAGAATGCTAAGCCCATGCTCACAAGGGCCCAAGTTTTGAAGGAATCACCACACTTTGTTAGAGTCTTGTATCATTTGATTGGCAGACACCAAGTCAACTCAACCTACACATTTTTGGGCAATGAATGTGTATTTGGTCAAAAGAGAGAAATAATTGCCACATGGAGTGACTTCGAAGACTTTTTGAGGTTTCACTAAGTCAATCAAACCATAATGTCCTTACACGTACTGTAAGTACTATATAGTTTATTATTGGAAGGAAAAAGTTATTAGATTTAATATTTTTACAGTTAATGTTCTCTCATTCTATTTGAAAGGTACATGTATTATTTTGCAAATTAAAGGGAGAAAGGATGGATAGAGTATTTGTGCCCTGTGATGAAACAAGAAATCAGAAACATGGTCAAAGAGTGGGTCAACATCATCCACAAAAGTCTTGGACGAACAAATAAAAAAATATACTTCTCCCCATACATTGAGAGGTAATGGTCAAATATCAAATCTACTTAAAACAACATATTTTTTGGATCAATTTTAACATATCACATTCTTTTAGGGACCATTGAAGATTAATATTTATTTTCCAAGAGAAGAACTGCATTTATTGGATGAATCCTCTACATTATCTATCGTCTGGGTCATTTATTAAGATTTTGGTTGCTTCCGTCGATTTTCCCACCAAATCTACTACAAAGGGATTGGAGATAGTCGAGATCAAGGTGAACCTTTTTTTTCATGTCCACAATTCTATTTGAGTCTAGAATTATAAAGGTTTGACAAGGAACAAGTGAAGAATTGGGAGTGTGGGTATTACATAATGCTATATGCAGCGTTCAACAAATCTGTATGGATTTTCTGGAAATCAACTATGTAAGATTTTAATTTGGTCTTCGTCAATTAATTCAATGCTATATGTTTATTGCACTTATTGATAACATTCCTAAATTCACATATGCTTAAAGAGGATGAGAAGCCGTATTCACAAACTGATATCAACATGTAAAGAAATTGATTGGCAAGGTATATTGTCAATGCCCGTTCCAATTCCATTGGAAATCCCAACGTAACAGTGGTATAGGTAGGTAGTATATATGAAGACATTGTCATTGGAATAGTTTTTGTTAGATTTCTATTCCTATCTACAAATTGTTGCTGCCCTAGCATAGTCTATAGATTTTTGAAGGATAGTGTAGAAATGGCAAGTTATTCTGTTGTATATTGACCTAGTATTTGAGGCTTTCATGTAGCCGGATTATTTAGAAATTGAAACATTTTTTTTAATAAACTCCACCTGTGATGGTGGGGGGTTTGGCAAGACCCCTACCCGTTTATTAATTAAAATAAAAGATACATAGAAAGAGGGGGGCATAAAACCGTACCTCGGAAAGAACAAACTGTCGATCTTTGATAACTAATACATCGGCCTATTGCTAACCTGAAGATCGGACAGTTACAGCATGGAAAGAAAATACATCTGCAGAATTTACATGGAGTCCTAAATTACACTTTTCTGAAGTAAGGGAAGCCTTCTGCGTCAAGCTTAATCTGAGCAGTGATTAGTGGTGGTAAATCAGCTGGACCGAAGATTTTGCTTACCTGATGTCGACTAGCCATCTTCGCGAGTGAGTCTGCTGCGCCGTTTGTCTCTCTGTATACATGAGTCAGTGAGTAATTCAGTTGGCGGAGAAGGTTCCAGATCTTCCTGAGGATAGTGAGTAGTGTCCATGGGATCTTGAGTTTCCGTTGAATGATTCCAATCAGAACCAGCGAGTCAGATTCGATTTCCATTGCAGTGAAGCCTCTATCCAGAGCGAGATGCAGACCAAGTAGTAGTGCAGAAGCTTCAGCCTGCAACACAGAGTCAACAGCTATCGATTTTGACAAGGCGACAGTTACCTTTCCCATGTGATCTCTAATTATGCAGCCTGCACCAGCGCCGGAGGGGCAGAATGCACCATCTGTATTTAATTTAAAAGTTGCAGGTTTCAGCCATTTTAGAATCTTTATTGGTCTATGTCTCACTTTACTTTGGTTCAGGAGTTTCGGAGTGGGGTACAGAGACCATATGAGATCCAATTTGAAGGTCAAAGCGGTGTCGTTAAAATGGAGGAGGATCTGCTTAAAGATGGCCGGGATGTTAGGTCTGGAGCCCTCAAAAAGGAAGGTGCATCTGGCTCGCCACAGGAACCAGTGTACGACACACGGGATGGATCTGATAAGCTGTGTGGCCGGGCCGTAGGAGGGAGGGATGTTCCAGTAGAAGAAGAATCTGTCCCATATCAGTTGGAATTGATGGTTAGGCAGACTGAAAATCGAATTTACCATTTTCCAGAGTTGGCTGACCTTGGCACATGAGTTGAAGCTGTGGTGGAGTGTGTCTGATTGAAGAAAGCAGAAGCAACATCTCGATGGGAGGTGGAAATTGAAGTCTTCGAGCACATCTGGAATGGCTATGAAACGGTTTAGTAGTTTCCACTTGAAGAGACTGATTTTCTTTGGCATAAATTTGGTCCAGAGGTGAGAGAAGGATTGGATTTTGATCTTTTTGGCTCTGATCAGTTCGTATGCAGATCGGACAGTGAATAGTCCATTCGGGGTGGGTTTCCATATGAGCGAATCGCTGTAATCAGGGAAAAGTGTATGTTCCAGGTTCAGCGATTCGAAGATGTGGGCAGGAAGGCAGTTCCTAAACTGTTGATTGTAGAACTCCTTGTCTTGTATATAGGCTTCCACTGATAAGTCTTGGTTGGGGTAATCCATGGGGTTGAGCAAATGATCCGACAGTGGACCGATCGATGTCCAGTTGGAATTCCAAAAGGATATCGAGCCCGATCCGAGGATGACTGTAGAATTATTTAGAGCAATGTCATCTATTTCTTTGATTCTTTTCCAGGTTCTTGATGTTTTGTGTGTGTCACTCATAGACCACATTACAGTAGCCCATAAAGAATTCCCAGATTGGAGTTTCCACCACAATTTGATCGAGAAGGCATCAGTTAAGGTTTTCAGGTTTTTAAAATTGAGTCCGTTTTCAGTTACAGGGAAGCAGAGGTTATTGTAGGATCTCAAGATCCTATTTTTGTGATTGTTTACTGAGTTGTTCCTCCAGAAGTAACGAGCAAGAGTTTTGTGAACAAGGTTGATTATGTGTGAGGTCGGTTTAAGCACTGTGATTAGGTGTATTTGCATCGAGGACAGAACGTGTTTAATTAACGTTGCCCTACCCGCTGGAGAGATGAGTTTGTTAAGCCAGTGATTTATTTTTTTTTGGATTGAAAGAAGCATACCCTGAAAGATGGAGTTTTTAGCCCTTCCTGTGAAAATTGGACATCCTAGGTATTTAAATGGGGTTGACCCTACCAACATGTGATTCTATTTGAGGAATGCTTAGATATGAGGAAAGTAGATTTGTCAAAATTAACCTTTTGACCGGAGGCCATTTCGTAAGATTGTAGGAAGTTCATGATAGATTTCAGCCCCTGTCTGGTATATTTCAGAAAAATGGCTGTGTCATCAGCATTAGAAAGGTGTGACGATGGTTTCATCCCCCGGGGAACCTTGAAATTCTAAATGTTCCCGAATTGATATAGAAAATTGAGGTTATGGGAGAAGGCCTCGGCCATGAGAATAAAAAGCATAGGGGAGAGAGGATCCCCCTGTTTAAGACCCCTTGAAGCTGGGAAGAAGCCCACTGCTTTTCCATTTATCAGTATAGAGAAGTGAGCCGATTGGATGTTTCTTAAAATTAACTGAACGAAAGAGGGGGAAAAGCCTTGTTTCAGTAGAACATGAGTTAGGAAGGGCCACGAGACTCTATCGAAAGCTTTCATCATGTCAAGCTTGATTATCATGTTTGGGCCTTTGGTTTTTGTGTTCAGGTGATTGGTGTATTCCTGCATGAGAAGAACATTATCTGCTATTTCTCTTCCGGATACAAAAGCTGATTGTTCTGGACTTATTATGTCGTTTAGGTGGGGTTTGAGTCTGGTGGAGATAATTTTGGAAAATAATTTGTTGGTGAAGTTGCATAAACTAATTGGTCTGAAATCTTTGAAAGTGGAGCACACGTCTTTTTTAGGGATTAAGATAATCTGCGTTGAGGATATGGCTTTAGGAATCTCATTCCCAGCAAAGAAGTCATTCACAGCCAGCAATACATCATGTTTAATAATATCCCAGCATTTTTGGGAAAAGAAACCAGAGAAGCCATCCGGGCCAGGGGCTGAATGGCTATTCATGGAGAAAACTATGTTGGTCAATTCATCCATGCTGATTTCTCGGAGCAGATTTTCGTTCATGTCGTTTGTGACTTCTGATGGAACATTCTCTAAGATCCAAGCTGAATTAGCACCAGAGGGATCTGAGTCTTCAGCAGTTAGTAGGGTGGAGAAGAAATCAACTGCTTCCTTTTCAATGTCTTCAATGTTGTTTAGCCAAATTCCTTCGTTGGATTTTGATGAGTGAGATTGATTGTCTTTTATGTTTGTTAAGGATTGATTGATGGAAAAGTTTTGAATTGGCATCGCCCTCCTTGAGCCATTGCAGCCTGGATTTCTGTCTAAGGAAGGTTTCCTGGTTACTGATGGCTAGACGTAGCTTGGCTTTAGCCAGGTTTAAAGCTTGAATGTTTTCATTATTTTCCTGCTGCTGGAGGTCATTTTCAGCCCTGATTAACTGTTCTTCGCACAACTTAACAGCATCGAAAACGTTCCCAAAGACATTTTTGTTCCATGTTTTAAGTGACTGCTTTACCATTTTAAGTTTGGATACCAGTCTTTGCATACCTTGGAGGCTGTTATGGGTCGTCCATGTATCCTCGACTAGCTTAATGAATGTTGGGTGGCTTACCCAGCACTCCTGGAATTTAAAAGGTTTAGGGGAAGTGTTCGGTGGAGAGTTAGACACATATAGGATTAAGGGGGTGTGGTCCGAGCCTTCCCTAAGAAGAGTTTTGATTTTAGAGCTTGGGAAGGTAGACCACCATAGGTTGTTGGATATTCCTCTATCTAGGCGTTTCCAAACTCTCCCCTTTGTTCTCATACCGGTCCAGGTAAACAGGCTTCCAGAGGTAGGGATTTCCGTGAAGTTTTGCTCATTGAGGAAGGAATTGAAGTTCTGAATGCTGTTTTGATTAGGTATAGATTGACCTAGATATTCCTCTGTTTTCGAGATGACATTGAAATCGCCAATTAAGCTCAATGGCTCTTTGTTCAAGGTTTTTAAAAACTGCCACAGTTTATTCCGTTCTGGGATGGTATGTTTGGCGTAGATAAAGCCGATCTGGCAGAAACACTGTGAGTTGGCAGGTTTAGTTTTCGCAATGACCACCTGTTCCTTCACCTGAATTATGTCTACTGTGACGTCATTGTCCCACAGAAGCCAGATTTTATTAATAGGGTTGGAATAGGATTGGCTGAAACCAAGCTTCCAGGAGATGTGGTTAATTTGGCAGGGATCCAGCATAGGTTCAAAAAGGGCAAAGAGTTGAATCGAGTTCCTTCTTTTAATGTTTTTAGGCGAATTTGGGTGGGTTTATTTCCTATTCCTCTGATGTTCCATGCACAAATATTTATGTTAATCATGGATAAACTTTGGAGAGAGTCAATGAGGAACGGGTGAACACCGTTTTCGGGGTAGAAGAATAATCCTTTTTAGTATATTTTCTCTGAGTGTTTTTGGGTACTGGTTGGTTGGTTTTTAGGATTTTGTTTAATCTTAGGTGATCTTTGATAAGATCTGCCTTGGTTTGTTCAAGGTTGAGGGATTGGGGTTCCACCAGGAGTCCATGTTGATGGACCGATGTGTCAGTATTGATCCAGTCTAAGTTGTGGATGGGGTTATTGGTAATGTGGTGGTGTGACTTTTCTGATATGAGAGTTGGTCTTTTTTTGAGCGAATGGTTGAAACATTTTAACCATAGTCCTTTCTGATATGAGAGTTGAAACATTTTAACCATAGTTTTCGAATGGTGTTCCGAAGTCAAAACTACTATTGTTGCTCCTGTGTTTCATTTTCAAAGAACAGATTATATGTTACGAACTCGGAAAAACATGCAACAACTGTTCCGAGTGCAGAACATGAAATACAACATTCATTGATCATTACTAAAAACATGATAGACTGGGATCATAAAACACGTCCGATCTCGAAACCTAATGACTTTTTAGTTTGTAACGAACATAACCATATGATACAAATCATTACGTTCCGAGTCTGGAACCCATTGATACATCCGAGGGTTTTAGGGTCGTTCTGAGTCTGTAAGAACCCGAACGATCTGACTGTGTGCCTTATGTTACGAGATTGGAAAATGAGGCATGGTTCGGAGGCTACCAGGTTGTTCCGGACTTGGAAAAGATAGAAGGCGGTTCCACCCCATAGTTAGAAGGCAGTTTTGAACCGTCTTCCATTGATGCATTAGAAGACTATTCTAGGAACCACCTTCTATTGTCATCCATGGAAGTCACGTGCGTGGAAGTCATCCCCAAAGTGACTTACACTGTCCAAAGGAACTGTATTTAATGGAGGCGCCTCCACTAGTGAGATAATTAAATTTGTTAGTAATTCATCTCTCTCTCCCTCAACTTCTTTTCTTAAGAGTTGATCCCTTTAACTGTTGACTACATAGTTGAGCTGATTGAAATGGGATTTGCTAGTCACATTTCTATTTAAGAACATGCACAAATATTGGGTACATTCACAATACAAAATTTAACTTTAGGTACCAAACTGTAAATTTTGAGTAAAAAAAGGTACCATTATGAGCATTTTATCTTAATATATATAGTGACGCATAATAAAAGATATTATGAAAGCCCCTGTAGAGAACGAGTCATAAAAATGCTTAGCCATAGAACTAGGCACGTTAGATATTTTATTTTTGAGGTTTAGGGTAAAACCCCCCTTAGAGAACGTAGTCATAAAAACCGCTTAGCCCTAAACTAGGCACATTAGATATTGATCTAGGGAAATTTGTCAAGATCATGCCTGGAATAGCTAATTAAGTCAAGTAAAACGTGAACTAGTGAAGAAAAGGGAGAAATAAAACCCCAACGTAGAAACAACGATTTAGGGACAACATCGTGAAACACTACTCGCAAAACATATCCTAAACCCCAAGTCAAATAGCACATTTAGACTTCGTAACCAAAATAGCCTTAAAATAATTATTACTGGAAAAGAATATATGCAAGAAAAACTTTAGTAAGCAGAGTGATGTTCGCAATGTGAAGACAATATAATAAAAATATTTTGGTTGTATGAACAGTAACAGATTTGTTAATCTTAATTTCATACTAAAAATTAAGGATTACAACATAAATTTCCTTCTTAAAATACAAAAGCTTTTATGATGGAAAATTACAAATCTTGAACCTATTACACAGATAGCTACTTAAGTTCCTAGTTGCATGCTAGTGAGGCTATAAAGGCCCCAAGGGGAGAACTCAAAGTATTGACAACCTCTCCCTTCCCTCAATTTTCTGAAAAGTGCCCCCCATGATGAGGCATCAACCTTATCACTGAGTAGGGAAGGCATACCAGTGAGCTCAAATATCCCTTCGTCGGTACACCAACCATACCATCACATACCCTGGTTGGCGGACTGCAAAAACCACTCGTCGATTGCACCATCCATATTCTTCACTTGGATTTAGCCAAAAGAAGAAGTGGGGCCTAATCCCATGTTTGTTCTTCCTCCCTCCCATATTAGCATGCCTCCAAAATGATTTCATAACACCACCATTTGCCTCAACTCAACATTATCTAATTTCACTCGTGATCCTGTTTACAACCATAAAACACAAATAGTCATTAGATAAGGTAACCCAACAAAAATAAAATAATATCCAAAAAAATCACTTACGGAAAGCATTGAGATCACTAGGACATCCGACAAAGGATGTGATTCAGGCTTGAACATCCATCAATCAGAGTAATCCCTTCAAACCACCAACACAAAATGGGTGATCACATTACCAGTGATATCCCCAACCTAAACCATGAGGACAGCCGGCATCCCAAGTAAAACTACAAAAACCTATAATAACAAAAACCACCGTCTTCTCAATCATAATCTCTATGACAAGAAACTAAAAAAAACAAAAAGTTTTAAAACACTCAACAACACAGAAATACAATTGTGTAAACACTCTAATAACATCCCATTTCATAAGCATAACCTAGCTAAGTGCAAATAAATCTCTATTACTAAACACTTAAAAAGTATCGTCCCCACATTTCCCCAAAAACTATCTCAAAAACAATTGGAAAAGACCCCCCGCCCATGTGGCATACTTAACCACTCAACAGTCCACTACACCTTAGGATAAATTTCTCAGATATTATCCCATATAAACACTAACCTAAAATACAACACACAAACCCACTCATATTACAAAGAATTTCGCTTTATAGAAACACCACTTATCTCCCACCTATTGAAATAGAGAAACCATTTCCTCTTAAAACCATATTCACTTTCCGAAATGACAAAAGTAGGAAAATCACATACGGACTCTATCTGTAACAAAGACACCCATGCCCCGTGGAAGATATAGGAAGATGACCCATGGCTTCACATACACCTGGAAAAAATACCAGCCTAATGTCACAAGTTGAGATTCACTCGCCTTCTTAACATGGGGCTATAAACCTTGATTCCTCTATCTTTCTTTCGATATTAGCAACAAGATAGATAACCAACCAAAATCATTATAAGATAATTACACTTAAGGGCTCTTAGATAACACCATCCCCACCCTAACATAGTTCGAAGACCATCCCCCATCAAAAACACTAGACCTATGATTACAATCAACCACCACTACAAAACACACATCTAAAACACACCATTGGGAAAACATGATAATTTTGGAGGCACCGCCAAATAATACAATCAAATAACTCATAAAATAAATAAAAGATATCACCCAAACAATACGGTCACTCTGAATGATTATCAACATCTCGACAAAATAAACGATAAAACCTTTACTCTAGCTACACATTCAATTTGCATTAAGGCCTTAATATAAAACAATAATGATATAGAATGAGCCCTTTGGACTCCAAGGCTTCGTGAGCAGTTTTCCTTACTCCCTCAGTAGGTACACATCCATTTGGTCCACTCAGTGAGAGATGGCACCAAACCATAGGACATCAATTACCCACCCATAAATAACGAATTTAATCCACTTACTCTTCTCCTAAATTTTCTATTAAATCTACACAATCATCCAGTATCACTTCCATTCGAGTCTTACAACTATAAACTTAGATACCCTTGCACATGTTCAACAACCTATAAGTAGCCCAATTAACCCACAAAAAACTTTTTTAAAAAAGAATGCATATTTAGAACCTCCACCTTCCGACGGAGGATAAATTCCCATCATTCAACCAAAATTACATTAGAAGACACCTAGCCGCACACTACCTATCCAATACATTACTTGACCCACTAGCAAAGTTATTAGGATGATTGGCATGAGCCTTATGGTCTGTCTCGTTTCACTAGTATAATCAAAGGTGCTACCCAGTTGAAACAACTTCAATATCAGCTCTACCCCTACCTCTATTATCCTCCTCTACATTGTACCGGTTAACCATGCATTTCATTGAGGCCTTGGACCTCATCTTCCCCAACTTTTCGATGAGAGGGAAACAATGACCATCACTCGTGACCTTCCACGAAAAAGCCTCGTCCAATGCTCAATTTGCATTGTCTACTTCCCCCACTACTGTGTCAGAGTTCTCCAACCTAAGAATATATAAGTCTTTATTCTTGGAACATGTGCTCTCCCAAGCACTACACCACCTCACGTCTATACGTTTTGCATATATGTCATCGAATAAATTATAGAACCCTCTAGTCTTTACTAACTTGTTCACTAAAACATGAAAGTATTTTGGATGAGTTGGGCCCTCCTTCTTTAGTTCCAAAACCTTCACACAAATACCCCGTTCACCTTATCCATATCTTCACAAAGGCTCCGTGCCTACACCATATTTATCTCTAGCTTCCCATGCGCCTTTTTTGCATCGTGTCAACTCCAACTTTAACTCAGCCACCCACTTGAGTAACACATTTACCACCTCATAATAACCAACCATACGTTGATACAAACAAATAATAGTTTTTCCCACGTGAAAATAATAAACTCCACTTTAATGACCTAACAAATGATATGCAGGTAAACCAAATATATTCGACATACCGCAAGTATTAAATCAAACAAGTCAGTGAGATTCTTGGATCCACCACCACTCAAGACTAAGCAGGCACACATACAACTTTCATAGATTTGGCCTCCTTAGAAACATACACAATGGTCTTTTGCTCTTTTGGGTCACCACTAGTCTCCTCCTCTTTTTCCGTCATTCTGCTTGGAAGCTGTTGTGTCAGAGAATATGACTGTAGGATAACGACCTAAATTAATCTCATTTCGTTCAACCACTGACTCACCTTCTCCAATTTTTCACTTACAACAACGATGATATAATTGAGTAGCCTCATCATAATGACCCTCAGATCCACCACAACCAGTAACTGGTGTTATCACGCCAATATTCGACAGTGTCATCCCTGCAAATAACGCTACACTTCATTAAATAATATACACGAAGCACATAAGAGAAAGACTTACTCAAAAAAATAAAGAGTAACAACCTCACTCCCCCTTAGGCCTTCCTATCTCAAAAAATTAGGGAGCCAACTCCCTCACAATCCTACTCTATTTCTTTAACTTCCCTAGATTATCCGATTGCATATCAAAAGTCACAACAAAATTTGTAAACCCAATATATTCGACATACCTCATGTGCTAAATCAAACAAGACGGTAGGATTCTTAGATCCACCACCACACCAGACTGAGCAGGCACACCTCCATCTTTCACAAAACCAGCCTCCTTGGAAACATGCACAATGGTCCTTTGCACTTTCGAGGGACCACTAGTTGCCTCCTTTTCCCCCTTCATTTGGCTTAGAAGCCGCAGTGCCAAAGACTACCACGGTAGACTGGGGACCTATATTAACCTCACTTCCTTCCATCATCGACTCATCCTTGTCCATTTTGTCTCTTGCCATAACGATGATATAACTGAGTGGCCTCATCTTAATGACCCTCGGCTCCACCATAACCAGTAATTGGTACTATCAAACCTATATTTGACAGCGTTATCTTTGCAAATACAATACGTTAAATAACAAACATGAAACACATAATGGAAGCACTAGCTCAAACAAATAAAGAGTAACAACCTCTCCGTCTCTTATGCCTTCCTATCTCAATTGAATAAGGAGCCAACTCTCTCATAATCCTACTCTTTTTATTTAACCTCCTAAAATTATCTGACTGCTTATTAAAAGGCACAACAATATTTGACAAAGGCATTTCCTTGTTGCATGCACACTTAACGAAAACCTGCTTTTCCTTCCAAACCCTGTAGTAACTAGGAAATATTTTGGACTAGGTGAACCATAGGGACACTAGAGTAAATAGTGAACCCCTCTCTTTCCCTCCCCACCCATCGCAGTTGAAAGAGTGCATTAAAAACATCAACTTTCAACTCCTTACCAGTATCGCTACACACTTTCATGAAACCACTCGTTTTGTCTACACCACAAGGATAAAGCTAGGTGGGAGTAACTATGTAATTCTCCAGCACACCCATTATGAAATCCAAGATGAGTAGAATAAACCATAAGCACATGATGCTCATACACAACAAATTAGCCGGCAGGTGAATTCCACACTCTCTCGCTGTAACAGATATCTTAATCTCACATCCATTCACAATCACATGATTCCTTTTCAAGGCCACCAAATCATTCTATGATGTAATACTATCTCTATCTCGAAGAGTTTGACTACCACCATCTTCTCTACTTCACCCTCCTCGGCGACTACCTCACCACCCATAATAACATCATTATAAACCTTCTCATCACCACCCAAATTAGGGTGGGTAGTGGATGAAGAAGACTCAAATCCCACAACCACCATGTTCTAAAAATAGTAGGAGAGAGAAAAAAATACTTTATGTTAATTATACCTATAAAAGACAATCGTCCAAAAATATTTATGCGTTTGAAAACACATGAAGCAAGGTAAGTCCTTCTAACATGGTTTGAGTTTTTATAAGCTACCATTTCGAAAATGAACCTTTTCAAGGCAATCAATAACTTTTGTTAGTTATGAATTGGAGCTGGCACTTGTTAAAAACGCTCTGAAATGATTACACATTTCATTTCGCTTACAAGTAAAATAACTTCTTGATGTAAGGAATTTATTCCAGGCCACCATATATAATTCCTAGGGTAAGTGCAAGACGACTGGATCATTTTATACAAGTGAAAAAGGTCACAGGATTTCTCGGGACTATGTGGCATCACTAAAGTCAGTCTAAGCTTCTGGCCATTATTTGTCCTGAGAAAAATGCAACTACCTATTTTCTTATCCTTGGTATCCATTTATGACTAATGAACCACGTGATCATGGTCCATGTTAGCTGATCAATCGTAAGATCATGGTCCACATCGAGCTCCTTTTATTGCTGGATTGTGGTATTGTTAAGATGATCGTAGGTAATTAATCATCTTCCTTCTAAAGATTTGGTGTGCTTTGCACTCTGCGAGCTGCTCTTTGTGTTTGTTTCTTCGATCCGGAAGTGCGAGATGTTACCTTTTTATTTAGACTTCAATTGGTTTGGAATGGTGTAAACGATACTCTCCCCCTATGCCAAGGAGTCGTGGCAAGCTAATATGCCATGCTTTTTTTTAGAACGACAAAATTATAATCATGAGCTGGTTTAATAAAGCAAGTTTAATTGCTTTGTGAAGTTGAAATGAAAAGGCATCGATGTGAGTATCGACTTCTTGAGTAAATATATATGGTGGTAGCAATCGAGCCTTTAGTTTATCTATTAATTTCGAGCAGAAGTTGTTAGTTGCCCGAGAATTTAGGGGTAAATTTGAAATATTAAAAGAGAGGTAACAATGCGGTTAACAAGAGTATTTAATGGTCATCAAAGAATTTCTATAATTAACTGGCTTAGTTTCTAAATAATTGAAGGAGAATATTGATAAACTCACATATTTTCTACTTCGTTATCTATAAGGTTCTAGGATGGCAAGAATAGGTTATGGTAGTATAGTGACTGTAATCGATGTAGCTTTGTTGGAGGATTATTGTCCCAGTTTATCTAATTTTGAGATCATTATTACTTGGTATGTTAAGAGTGAATGAATGCAATTGTAGTATGGAATGATCCCTGCCGGTCAAGATTAATTTTTTAGTGTGTCGGAGGTTTATGGGGTTGCGCTTGCTCATTTTCATCCTCGGGTGGTGGAAATACTAGTTGGCTTTGAGCAAGTGTGTTGTCAGGTCAAGAAAGGTTTTAGTGTGGAATTATTTGTACTATTAATTGTATTCACAAGGTAGACATGACTGAATACATCTTGGGTAACGTTTAAACCTGTAATGTCAAAGGTTGACCTCATGTAGGGGGTTCCTGACAACTGTGATTAATGGGGGGATACGCTTGTGTATGTTAAGTGGCTTGGAAATGAATTAATACCACTATGGAATGACAATGTACCCATTAGTAGGTAAAATCAAAATGGAAGAAGGACATGAATTATATGAGGGAGGTGATTGCCCATGCGGTAAATTCTAATGTGTGTCCCTATATTTTGTAGTAGTAAAGTTTTACAGCCTCTAAGTAGAGGGCTGCTCCCTAATGACTCGGATGCAAGCTCATCAAGCGATCATCATGACGTCAAAGATATGGGGGCTATTGTTTTGTGCATATATCGTTGTTTGGATGAAGCTAAAAAGGGAAGTGTTGGTTCCACAAAGAGCAAGGCTAGTGGAGATGAGGGACGCAATGAAGGTCTTTAAAATATAATGAGATCAGAGGTAGTGCAACATTCGCAAGCACCGGAAGGTCATTGCGGGAGTGTGTGGTTGACTTTCAAAAGTTTGCTAGTGTGATTGGATCCGTTAAAGAGGTATTTTTCTTTCCTAATTTTTTAATGTAATTTTATTCCCTAAAATCCTAATATTAGTGTAATTATATGGGCGGGTGATTGGAGTATACCTAGTTTACAAATTAGAGATTGTTGGTCTTTAGTCCAAACCCAAGACTAAGAGATGAGTAGGATTAACCAGAGCTGTAACCAAGAGCTCAGCAACAAACTGAGAAAGGTGGAGTCTTTCCTGAAGGATTCAACCACGAACCGATAAACGTGGAACCACAATTCAAGGTTAGCCACAAATCGAGATTGTAGGAGCCATGATGCAACCCACGATCTCAGACAATGACATCTATAAATACAAAGGAAGCAACACCAGCTCAGGTAAGCGATACTGAACTGAGAAATACAAACTCTCTTAAGGAAGGAACCGACTTGATCATCAGAGCTCTTTCCACGAAATTACTTTCGGGACCATTCTTTCAGGTTTATGATAACCATGCGGTGAAGATCAACCATTTGACCTGACTAGAATACCAAATCATTGGAGCCATCTGTGGGGATGAAAGTTTTTTTAAGGTCATTTATTCCATTCAGGATAAGCATGGTCTTCACTAGAAGTGAGAGAAGTCACAATAATCATACGCAAGAATGAATAACTAAGAATAACAAAAGTATGCATCCAAGTCAAGATCAAGAACAAGCTCTCAGTAAAGAACAGGAGCACAACAACGAAGATATAGAGGATAATGAAGAAGAAGTTAAATCTCCTTAGGCAAATCAAGAAAAGGAGAGGAGAGCTTTTTCATCCTTCTTAGAAGCCAATAAAGAGTATTTATACAACCAGTTCATAACCACCATCAAGCCAAAATCCCCAAAAAGAAAAAAAAAGTAAGTAAACGACATGAAAGCCTTAATTACGAAGACAAACTGAGGGATATAGTGGCAGAAGATGATGCAGACCAATCACCGTTAGCACCGTATCTTCACTATTTCAGAATGCAAAAAGATTTTAAGCTACCATTGCGTGTAGAACTTTACGATGGGACAACGGACCCAAGGGAATTCTTACACTCCTATCGCAACAGTATGCTATTTTGTGATGCCGAAATTGAGCTCACCTATAAGGCTTTCCTTATTTTTTTATCTTTAACAATGATTTTCTGGTACAATGACCTACCAAGGGAGAGTATTTAGTCTTGGGCACAATTATCAGACTTGTTTTAGGGCCCTTCTATCAGAAAAATAAATTCACCGAAACTATGGTGGATCTAAACAACATTGCCCAACGAAGTGATGAAAGTCTTGTAGATTACAAAAATAGGTTGGTTATTGAAAACTTGCAAGTTTGTGATCTGTTGTTCCATTCCTTGTTAGACGCATTCACGAGTGGCATGCGATTAGGGGAATTTTACAAGGAACTCACAAAAAACATGCCTGAAGAGAATTACAGAAAATGACTGAAAAATACGTGTGAACTAAAGAAGCGAACAACCGCAAGATAGAGCGTGAGTGAGGTGAGAAAAGGATAATGAAAGAGTCACACAGAGGTTTTGTCAAAATAGGGAAAAGGAAATATTCCTTTCAAAGGAAAATATTTGGGGGCGCAAATAACACCATTTCCAAAAACTCCTTTGACAAAATCACGAAAGGAGATTTCCCAAGCGTGAGCAAACAGTCTAGGGAATACTATTGTACCTTTCACAAGGACCGTGGCATTATATTTAATTATACCGAGACTTAAAAGGGAAAAGAGAGGAGAATTTGAGAAATGGGTATTTAGACCAATACAGAAAGGAGGATGGAGCAAATAGGTATAATGAAGCCAACAAAGTAGGAAAGTCTTTGGCAAACCTGACAAATGTAGTGAATGTTCAGAGCAAAAGTAAAAAAATGATAGCAGCGGTGGATTATGAAGAAAACCTGACAAATGAAGCCCCAAAGAAAGTAATCCTATCAATCCATGAAGCAATTGAGTTCGTGTCTAACAACATCGAAAAGCCAAGGCTAGATACTCTCAACCACAAGAACCTACTGATTAAAGGTTTCGCTGTAGTAAGATGATAACATTTAGCAAAGAAGACATGGTTCTCAACGCTGCACCTCATAATGACCCTAAAATCATTATCACTAAGATTTGAAATACCACAGTTCACATGGTTTTTCTAGAAGATAAGAGTGTAGTCTAAATTCTATTCGTTGATTGCTTTGATAAATTGGGATTCAAGCAAACTCACTTGAAGAAGTCTACATCTTCTCTCGTGGGCTTTACATGATGAGGGGAGACATTGTTGGGTAATATACAACTACCTGTTACCATAGAGGAGAATGACAAAAATTGCACCATCATGTGTGACTTTGTTGTCAGGAATGCACCAAGCCCATTCAACACTATCATTGGAAGACCTTGGATGAATACAACAAAAGCGATATGGTCTCTATATCACCTGGTGATGAAATCCCCAACTCTAGCAGGAATCACAGTGACTAGAGGAAATTAGCAACAACTAGATAATGCATGGATATCGCGATGAAAGTATTAAAAGTGCTAGACAAACAAAAACGGTCAGCACAATCTCAAACATTGAATTGTTCAAGAAAGCGGAATCTCAAGTGGATCTAGGAGAAGAAACTGAAGTTGTCATTTCGGATGAAGAAGACACTTCCAAGAATGCTATGATAGGAAAGTGTATTCTAATTGAAGTGAAAGAAAAGGTAATGGAAATCCTACGAAGTCACAAAGACACATTCGCATGGACTGTGTACAACATGGGAGGAGTCAATCGGAAAATTTCTACCACTCTCTGAATATCAACAATTCGATCAAGCCTGTCAAGAAAAAGCAATGAAGCTTCACTAGCGATAGACAGAAAGCGATCAGATAGGAGATTAAATCATAGATTTCAATCTTGAAAGAACTGATTTACCTAATGTGGTTAGCGAACCTGGAACCGGTAAAAAAAGTGAAAGATATGCATAGACTCCACTGATTTTAAAAAAACATTTCCAAAATATTTTGATCCGTTACCTAAAATCGATCAGTTGGTGGAAGCGATATCAGGATACGAAGTTCTAGAACTCTTGGACGTGTACAAAGGATACTACCAAATACTAATGAACCCGGAAGATGCAGAAAATACAGCTTTTATAACAGGCTTCAGAGTATTATTATATGAGAAGATGTCATTTGGCCGTAAGATAAAACCAATAAAATACATAAATTAATTCAATACAATGAAAATACTAGAGGAGTTAAATCAATCAAAAAACAATGATGGATGTCTGGCAAAAAGAACTACAAGAAACATGATCTTTTACCTCAGTTCTGCAGGACTTTTTAGCTCGGTTTTTAGTCAAGAAAAAACCGAGGTAAATGCATCCAGAGTAAAAAGTATATTTTTTACCTCGGTTAAGAACGGAGGTAAAAAGTATCTTTTACCTCGGTTTTCAACCAACGTAAAAAGTATCTTTTACCTTGGTTTTCAACTGACTTTGGTAGGTTTTGTCAGTGACATCGGTTAAAGATAGAAGGCCGACCATAGGACACCATAGCTGTAACATCATTAGAATCGACATCGGTTTCCACTGGCATGCGACGTTGTCCAACGAAAGAAGGCAGTCGATGGGAGATGAAACATTGTGACATCGTTCCAACTGACGTTGGTCCAAATAAGAGCCATATCGCACGCTGTGAGGTACACATATTGTGTGGCTGCTGACGTAGAATGCTGACAAAAATGACGTCATTTTGCTTGGCTGACAACACCTAAAAAAATTGACGCCGGTTAATGCGACATCGATCATATGTCGTCTGGACACCAGTTTGAGCGACGCCGCCAACCAATCGATAACACTTCTTTTTTGGTATAATATTTAATATTGAATGATACAACAAAGCGTTCATTGATAGACATGATGTATTATTTTAAATGAGATAAATCGTGAAATGGTTAAACGTCATCGTGAAAGAATGACATGTTCAAATTAACAAAACTATAACATATTATACAAATACATGTTACAACATATTGAAATATACACGGTTAATTTGAAATTGACTAATTAATTGTATTGAACCACCATTTTTTTTACGTTGCACGCCATTAAGAATGTCAGGATGATGAGTGAAATGACAAGTCATTCCATCTAAATGCTGAAAGTCCATCGATGACTCTCCTTGGTCCTATTATTACAAATACATAGGATACACAATTTATGTTAGAATTGGGCAGTCCTTAAATGAAATACACATAATGTAACAAAAGGTAGAAGATATTAAACCCAAGATGGAAAAGTAACAAAACCGATTTAAAGAGATATCACATAAGTGAAATAGTGACATCGCAAATACTGACACATCAGCAATGTCAGACATTCATAGACACGTCGACTATCCCGAGTTCTATGTGACGTCGGTCTTCGTTCGGGATCATTTGCATAAGCTGATGGAATGCCACCAAGGTCGCACATTCAAACTATGTTCATACAAATCTAAGCATCCTTCCTCATAATCGAGACGAACATGGCACTATCTTGGAAAGAAAAACAACAAACAATTATAACATGTAACTCAAGCATCATACCTCATGAAATGTAAGAATCTTTGATCAATTATTGATGAAAAAAACATATAGTAGGATTATCACATAATTGTTAATTGAACATGGAATAGATGGAAAACTACCTCAATTAATTTGAAGTTGGAGATACTCCATCCTTGGAAACTTGTTGATGTTTGAGAAAAGCAACTTGATTAGATCTTTAAATGTTGTAAAGTTGTAAAAGGAATGGATGGTGTGGAGTTTGGGTTGTATGATTGGTGTTGGAGATGGGAAATTGGTCTTAGTGCTGAGATTTGTTGGCTTGAAATAGTGTTGGGGGAAATTTAAGGTTCAAATTTTTGGCTTAAATGTTTAGTTCCCACTTGAAATTTCAGATTGAGCGACATCGACTTACCATTGGTTTTAGTTTCATCATAAGCGACACAAATGCGACGTCGCACGTAATTTAATTTTTGGGGGTAAAATACTATGTTTCAAGATTGCAGCCCGTCCATTACCCGTTCATGCGGAAAGCTGAACTACATTGTTGTCAAAATTTGAATAAAATTATTTTATCTCTAGTTTTGCATTTCGCTCTCTCCCACTTTCTTGGAGGGAGTCGAGTCTTAAAATTAAAAAGATCGCCGGTTGTCCCAGCCCCGATTCCTATCTTCCCAAAAATGAACTTTGTCACTCCCTAGATGAACTTATAATAATGGAGAGTAATAAATAAACTGGTCTTATTCAACATAGATTTCCACAAATTATTTACGAATGACCCTTAATCATCTACAATTTACTCTAGACAATGTACTTACGCTTTTTAAAATTTGATGGACGGAATTTTATTAGCTTTTAATTTCATAAAAAATGAAGAATATTAAATTTCATGTGACTCTATGTGGTGAAAACTAAAATAATATCAACAAAAATGACAAACTATTACCCCAGTTTGTGGACGGGACCCTTGCAATCCCCAGTCAAACTTATGAACACCGTTAGTGATAAAGAAACTGGCATGATCTCGTGGAGACTTGCACGAGTTCTTCATGATTGACCCTTGTATATTTATAAGTAATCATCTACAATTTACTCTAGACAATGTACTCGCGCTTTTGAAAATTTGATGGAGAGAATTTTACAAGATTTTAATTTTATAAAAAACCTTGAATATTAAATTTCATGTGATCCTATGTGGTGGAAATTATCATTCTTATAACATTTATAAGTAAGGGTATTAATGGAATAATAACAGAAATGACAGATGATAACCCCGGTTTGCACATGGGACCCGTGCAATCCCCAGTCACACTTATGACAATGCGATTTAAATATTGGGTAGCTCTAATTTTGCATTTCGTCCTTCCCCACCATCTTTGGGGGACCTAAGTGTGAAAACAGAATAGTTCATCGGCTATGTTAAAATTGATTCCGATCGAACCGGACGTTAATAAAGTTCATGGACAGCTATTAATTTAAATTAGTGGTATCAATTACTCGTTATTTAGGTCAATATTTTCGTCTTGGTCAAATACGCGCATAGTTGATATGCTAGTGGGTTGAAATGGTGAGGCCCAATTCCAAAAAAGCCAACGTCGGTCATATATCGGTCACATGTTGCAGAACTAGAATTACATGCGATGTCGCACATGCATCGGTCGAACACAAGCCCATTCCCATGGTAGTGGGCTGAAATGGTAAGACCCACATTTGGATTAGCCAACGTTGCTCTCAGGTTGGTCATGGTTCGATAACTACGACTTGTATGCGAAGCCGTAAAGCCCTAGGTGGAAGCCACAACTCTTCTTAATGAATATATAAATGAAGCTTACCTCTCTTACATCACTTAAAACTTTCACCTTTCCCTCGAATGTCAATAGTGCCACATGCCAATCTTCTCAAAGGTATGGTTTTCACATGTGGTTACATTACTTTTGTTTTAGTATTTATCCTTGAAATTGTTATGTATATGGGTTAGAGTGTGAATGTGTTAATTGTTTTAAATTTTGAAGTTTCTATGAATTGGGGTGTTACAATATGGTTTTGGGGTGTTAGTATTTGGTTTTTATGTCCTCTAGCTATGGAGTGGTTCAGTTGTTCGGTTTAGAATTAAAATTTCTGCCGATTTTCTTTTGTTATTACCATAATCCATCTGCTTAAATGCGATGTCGGTGGCTTGTCAATCTTCCATCTGTTTCACCGATCCTTATGTGATGTCGTATGTTACCTTTTTTTGTAGTTGACCAAGTCAATGTGACGTCGGCCCCTGCTCGGTTAACCAATCGGTTATACCAAAGGTTGAGCGACATCGTGCTGAATAGTTTGACTAAATAGATTATTTTTTTCTTTCACCATTTACTGTCTATTATTGCATTTAACACCCCTGACAATATGAATTTCAACAATTATGGCTAACAATGTTGGTTCCAACCGTGACCCAATTAAGGTGAGCAATTTTTGGTTGTGCTGTAAACATTCCTTCTATTGTATTACTAATACCCTAATTCAATTTTTAATAATTTCATTGACCAATATAGATCTATACTAATTCGGATGATGCGTCGTATATTCGACAGTAGATATCCGCATTCCATACATACTATGATCCAAACAAACTTTGGGTCAATTTAAATTCTTGTAAGTCCTCATTCTTTCATACAACTTGAATTTTCAATTGCCTTTTTCTATAGATTACTTCCATATGTACTAACAAAGGTTTTTTGCTTATCATTCAGTATATGCTTAGCCAGCTTTTTGAGTTCCTACCGCCGTACAAGTTGGATGTTGTGATCAGGTGCAAAAGGAGGGAGTATCACATGCACTACTCGGGGAGCAGGAGGCTCACGGACCTGACCCCGAAGGGTTTTTGCAAGTTTCTTTCTGCAGAGGAACTCGAGGTTGAGGACACCCTCTATATCGAGCTTCTAATTGCTTCTGGGCCAGTAGTTTTCCTTGTTATCATTCATACCCTCAAACATTAGATGTTTAGCTTAGACTTCACATGACTATTTATTTTATACAAACAGATTCGTATTAGGAAGATTATATATTTGGACTTATTTTATATCTGAAATCTTTATTAATATTTTAATGTTTTGAATGTTTAATATTGAACATAACGTAACAGATTGGTGGGATGAAATTGTTAGGCCCATATACACATGCGACATCGGTCAATGATCAACATAATTTCGGATTAACTGACTTACATGTGATGTTGCACTATGCGAGGCAGACTTCACAACGTGTCTAAAACGATGTCGTTCTAGAACATGTATAAATATGAGAACCCTAACAAAGAGTTCAAGCTTCTCTTCACAAGTTTCCCACAAATTCCAACGGTCCCCCCCTCCCTTCTCTTCTCTCTTAAAAAAAGGTATAGTTTCTCTAACCTTCTAACACCTAATGTTAGTGATTCCCAAAAATCATATCAATCAAATTTCACAAATCATAGAAAATCTCATTCAATAACTTCAAGGCATATTAGATTTACAAAGTTTGTTACAATGAAGTTTACAACCGGCAGGGTACTTTTATCAAGAGCCACTAGAATTTTCTCATGTCAAATTATCGACTCAAACAACACAAAAACACATGTTTGACTGTAAAAAAAACCTGAAATAAATAAAAATATATTTTTAATTTTTTTTAAAAATACAAAACAAAGCACACAAGAAATCTCCTCACACTTAAACTTTGCTTGACCTCAAGCAAATAATGCAAAGCTCTTATGAGAAAAGGTTTAACACATAGTCAACATCATAAAAAATGACAAAGGGAAAGAGGGAACTTATAGTGGTGGGTTTCGGAGAAATTTCCTAATCAAGCAGAGAGCATTTGATCAAAATCAAGTTCAGCCGTTGGCCTCCCGTTTGGCCAAACGGAACCCTGCGAGTCCAGCTTTCCAAATGTGTGAATTCTCCATGGTGAAAATTCAAGTACTTCAAATCTATAGATCAAGAATTGAGATTAGATGAGACATTGAAATTCCTGAAAGATAAAAAATAAAAACTTAAAAGAAGAAAGAAAACAAAAACTAAAAAAATTGGGTTGCCTTCCAACTAGCGCTTTTGTTTATAGTCTTTGGCTAGACTTTTGGATGCCTTTAATGAATATTTGTTGGGCACAATGAAATTTCTTCCATTAATGCCACCTGAGAAGTATCATAGTACGGCATAAGGCGATGACCATCGACGAGGAATGCCCTTTTTGCGTCCATGCTTATAATCTCTACCATCCCATCAGGCCAAACATAAGCCACTTCGAATGGTCTAGTCCATTTAGACTTGAATTTCCATGACATATGTTGAAAGTTTGACTCAGATATAAGAACTATCTGCCCAACCACAAATTTCTTAGGTTTCAAATCTCTGTCATGCCACAACTTATTGCGCTCCTTGTACCGAATAGCTTCATCAAACCCATTCAATCTTAGATCTCTCAATTCTTGGAGTTGGAACTTTGTTTCTTCCTCACACTTGAGCGACTCCATACTCACTGGAAGAGTATCATCATCTTCTTGATAATCAATTGAAATTTGAACATTTTCCTCTTCTGGACTTGTAGGCATTTGAATTCCCAACTTGTCCTGCAAAACTTTAGTCTCAAGAGAATCTTGGACAAATGGGTCAGTATGATAAATTGCATTTACATTCTCAGCATCTATAGATTTCTGCATGGGTTTATCAATGTTGAGTGTGTAGTTATCACCAAAATAATCAAGTGAAATAGTTCCATTCCCAACATTAATAATGGTGTTTGCAGTTTTCAAGAATGGACGACCCAAAAATACCCCTTGTGTTCCCTTATCATTGGTATGATTCATTTTTACCACATAAAAATCTGCTGGGTACACAAAGTTATTGACTCGCACAAGCACATTTTCCAACAACCCTTCAGGACATACACAAGATTTATCTGCCAATTGAATTACCACTCTAGTGTCTACCATTTCAGCTCCATTCAAAGTTTGATACACAGATAATGGCATGACATTAATTGAAGCTCCTAAATCACACATGGCAGCATTGATCTTCTTATCTCCTATATAACAAGGTAAGGAAAACATACCTGGGTCCTTGCACTTTTGAGGCATTTTCTTTTGGATCACAGCTGACACAGATTCACTCATTATGACCTTGCTTGAATCCTTTGGCTTTCCTGCAATAAAATCTTTCAAAAACTTGCTCACAGGCAGGAGCCTTATAGCCTGCAAGAAAGGTAGGTTAATCTCCATTTTTCCAAAGATAGATAGGAAATCAACAGAATCCTCTTTCTTTCTAGCTAAACTACGTGGAAAAGGAGGAAGAATTTTAATTGGAGGATCATTCTGACCCAACCTTGGATTTGACTCATTGGTTTGATCAAAATGCCCTTGTACCTCACTTTCTGTTTCTGTCGTCAGCCCCTGTTTGGCCAAATTGGGGTCTGCGACAGACTGCTCTGGCCGCTTCTTAGCTCCTTTTGCTGCGGTCTTAGGAGGTAGTGGCTCAAGCTCCTTTCCACTTCTTAACGTGATCTGATTGGCCGTCTCTCTGGGGTTGAGTTGCACTTGAGATGGTAATCCAGGTTGCTTCATTCGGAGCTCATTCATCGAGTTTGACAGCTGTGAAATCTATCGTGTGTGCTCCTCCAAGGTGGCCTCAGTCTTTTTCGAATTTTGGATCTGGTTTTGAAGCATGCCCATCATCATGTCTAACTTTTCATCCATAGACTTCCCTTGAGGAGGTGGTGGATTCTGAGCATATGGAGGGGGAGGAGCTCGATGGGGTGGAATATATGGTTGTTGTACTGGATTTTCCAGATCTCGCCATCGAAAGTTGGGATGATCTTTCCATCCCGGATTATAGGTAGCTGAGTACGGGTCCCTCCTTGGCTGCCTATCATTCCAATTCCCCATGGCATTAGCTTGTTCATCCATTGCAAGAGGGCATTGTAAAGTGACATGGTTTGGACTGCAGCAGATGTCACAAGGTTTTTCTTGAGGACCAACTGAGGTGCTAGCAACGGTGACCTTATCCACCAACTTGGATAGTACCCTCTCCATCCTGTCCATCCTCTCCTTAAAATCATCTTGGCTTGAGGGCTCTGTTTGTGCCACTCTTTTCAGGATTCGGATCTCATCAGTGTCATACTCCTTCTTGGAATTGATCAACTTCTTTACTATCTCCTTTACTTCATTGACTCTGATTTCCGAAAATCCACCATTGCTTGTGGTATTCAGCAAATCCTTGTTTGTAGCTTTGGATCCTTGGTAGAAATACTGTAGTAGTTGCCCCTCCGTGTATCGATGGTTAGGGAAACGATCTACCAATCGTCTGAACCTCAGCCAAAATGTACTCAGCGGCTCATCATACTCCTGCTTGATGCTCAAAATTTGTTTCCTTAGTGCATCCGTCTTAGTGGCTGGAAAGAAATAGTCCAAAAATAGCTTCTTGAGCGCATTCCAGGAAGTGACGGAGTTAGGAGCCAAGCTTGAAAACCACTGGTTCGCTGCTCCTGTCATGCTGAACGGAAAAGCCACCAACTTGAACTGATCTTCTGTGACACCAACTGGTCTATTCTGAACCTTACAAATCTTGATGAACTCATTCAAGAAATTGTAAGGGTCTTCATTACTCTTCGCATAGAACTTCGGAAGAACGTTCAGCAATGCCAACTTAATCTCCACAGGGGTCGCAGCATCTGGCAAGGATTGTCAGCATTGGGATCCGCCTCTCCTCTGTCCCCCATTACAGTATCGGGAACGGATTCAATCTCTGATTCGGATTCTGTCTCGGAAACAGCCTCTGTTTGGCCAAACAGGGGCTCTGCGACAACCTTTAGCTTTCTCTCCCTGACGAGTTTGTAATTCTTCCTAGCTGTCTTTTCAACTTCAGAATCAAAAATCAATTCTTGCTCCTGGGACCTGGTCATATACCAATAACTAAAGAACAAAAAATTAGTAGCAAAATAAATAGAAATTAAATACCGTTCCCCGGCAACGGCGCCAATTTGGTGAACGTCGTTTCACTCACCAAAATAATCTGCAAACTCTAATGATAAAATTAGTACAGTAGCAAGCAGAGTCGATCCCACGAGGAACGGAGCAAAATCTATAATAAAATACATACTAATATAGAACACTTTTAGTGTAGCCACCACGCCTTAATTTTCAGATTTATTTAACAACTAATAATGCAACTATAAAATATGAAATAATAATGCAAACTAAAATATATAATTGTCTATAAAATATATGAATAAGGTACTCGGCTCGGAATAACTCACATTAGTTAAACATCGATCATAGGCGCAAAGATAAATCAATTCATATGCATCTATCAGTTATAGGAAAGTAGGTACGCTTAACCTCCCCAATTCTTTCGTACTTTATCGACAATTAACCAATTATAATTAATTAATTGTTTCTCTTACCAAGATGCCCCCGAAAAGTATTCGCTGAACCAGATACACACCTCGATAGCATTAAGAATGAAAAGAACCTGATATAGCAATTACCAAAGTAAAACCAAATAGTAATGCACACTTAATTATTCCCCATCTTGCTATTACAATCTTAGCTAGTTAGTTGTTTTTCACAAGAACTCGCTACTTACTAACCCTTTCCAATGATTACGTATTGGTAGAATTAGATAGCATTATCCCAATAATATTCAAGTTGATCAGGCTTAAACACATCAGAAATAAATTTAACCAAGAACAATCAAGAACACATAAGAATCAATTATAAAACAATTAGGCCTCACGATTCATAAACTAATGCTTGTATTCCATGCCGATATATAAATTAGCTACTCATAATAATTAAACTAAACAAATAAATAATATAAAATCTAAACATAATTAACTAATAAACTAAATACGAAAATCAAACCTGACCGTGAACATTGATGTCATAATGAATATTAATTCACATAAACAAAGCACACCACTCCTTGGTTTGTCTCCTGGAACCAAAATCTACTAACAAAAATAATTTCCTGGTAACTAATGTCTGCATCTCTCATGAATATTGTTCCGTAACTAATGTCTGCTCTCTCCTCTGTTCTGTATATATATATATATATATACCAAACCAAAACCAAATCCAAATCAACTTCTAATTACTTTTCTTCTTATGGAAGAAATAAGGAAATAAGATAATATCTATTCTAATTCTAAATAACGGATTCCTACAATTAAGGAATTCAAATGGAAGGAGATAATACTATCTTTATCAATATGGGCAGTGAATATATTTATTTTCTTCAAATCCGCATCTCTTTGATAATTCACTTTTCACCCCATAACTTCAACAATTCTTCTTTTGCCTCTCTTCCTTCATCTCTGGAAAAATGTCTTATAAAATAAGAACATTTTCCATTGGAGCACATCGCCTCATTAAAAACCTTAACCTGGAAAACTCAGTGGGAAAAAACCGTTGGTTAAGGGAAAAAGAGTATAATGTATAGCTCCCTCTCAATTCTCCGCAATCAATGAATTCCTGCACCAAAAATACCTTAAAGTGCAAATTATATCTCAATAAAATCATAATAATCCCACAAAATATGAACACAATATAACACACATCATCTCCGCACAATGGAGCAATCATGAGCCTCTTGTTTTTGACATTGAACATCATACAATGGCTCTTGAAAGCCCATGTTTCCACTGTACTCTGAAGCGGTAGAACTTCGTGAAAAACCCATCTTTGGTCAGTTATTTAAAATTAATATTAGTTTTAAATAATTGCATATATATATATTGATTTTTTTTTAAAATTCTCTATTCAATATTTTTTGTCTTATGATTTAGTACATCTCGTGGGAGATTGTACCACTGCTTCTGAGTGAGAAGATTCCTATAGTGCTGAGGTGCTACGGGACGGAGTACTTTATGGACTACTCGGGGGGTGGGTGGATCAAGGTCCTTTCCCTAAATGGTTTTGGCGAGTTCCTTTAGGGAAACAACCTACGCATAGGGGACACCTTGTTCTTCGAGGTGATCTAAGTTGGGGGGCCTATCATCTTCAAGTTCATCATTATTCGAGCTGATTGAGTTTATTGTAATTTCTATTATATTGGAAATAAGACAGTTCTTATTTGAATTTATGTACTAATTGTGAGAATGTCTTCGTGACTACTATTTTTCTACTTATTTAACTATCTTATTTGAACAACATATAATTGACTGTACGTGTTTATATGTACGATTTCATCAGTGCACAATTTTATAAATCATTTTATAATTCTATGATTAAAAAACATTGAACAAATTAAGGGGGTACTAGTCATATACTAATTTTCCTTTTACGTTCCCCCAAATTAATAATAGGGCACAACATCCATTTTATTTTTATACTTTTCTATCAGCGTCAAATTCATTACTTTAACTTATCTTGTACATATATGCAATATCGCTATGTAATTTGCAATACATATCGGTAGAAACGACGTGTAAATCGAAATCGGTCGAGCTTCTAACACAACATATGCGATGTCGCACTCTATTTGGTAATATCATTTAATTCATTTTTTAAAACCTTTTAGTTCGGTTCATATAATAACCGAGGAAAAAAACCAAGGTAAAAGAACTTTTTACCTCGGTTATTTGTGGTTAACAAAAAAACTGAGGTAAAGGGGGGTGAAGTAAAAGATCATTTTTCTTGTAGTGAAGCAAGTTACATTTTTCAGAATTCGAGAAGGCGGCGGTTTATGAATAGGTGTGATATAGTAAATAGTAACAGAGTTAAGGAATCAAATTAAAAGAGCTTATAAGAAAATAATGATAATGACATGGGAGAAAGGAGGGAACAATATAGAGAATAAAGGGGAAAAAATCTCGGACTAAAGAGACAAAATTGCAACTTTTAAAGCCTATCACAATCCATGCACTTTCAAATTCAAATTCAATTCAAAATTTTAAAGATAGACATCTCAAAATTTTTGCTGGTATAGCCAAGAAGAATGCAACACTTCGCGAAGATAGTTTATGTCCCTGTTACAATGAACATGTTATTACAATTTAGGAAATAACAAAATAAAAGTTCGCACACATTCTACAAGTACAGTCATCGCTTCGCATTACAATGACTTCGTGACTGGGGAGGGGGCTTATGGTGTATATATATCCCACAAATTAGAGATTGATGGCCTTTAGGCCCAACTCAAGACTAAGAGGTGAGTAGGGTTAGCCAGAGCCGTAACGAAGAGGCTCAACCACAAACTGAGAAAGATGGAGTCTTGCCTGAAGGACTCAACCACAAACCGATATACGCGGAACCATGATTCAAGGTTTAGCCACAAACCAAGATTGTAGGAACCACGATGCGATATTTTAGAAACCATGATGCAACGCATGATCTCAGACAAAAGGCACCTATAAATACAAGGAAAGAAACACCAGCTCAGGTAAGCAATACTAAACTAAGAAATAAAAACTCTCTTAAGGAAGGAACTGACTTGATCGTCAGAGATTTTTCCCCGAAATCCCTTCTGGAACTTTTCTTGTGGGTTTACGATAACCACGCAGTGAAGATCAACCATTTGTCCTGATTGGAATACCACATCAGTGATGCCTTGAAATGTGCCGCTCAACCTGTAGTTGAATATGTAAGTAAGGTCAAAGAGTTTTGGGAGAATTGGAGATACTTGAATTGTCATTTGAAAGGGGACCGGTTATTACTAATGATATTAAAATAAAATTATCCATGTTGCGGGTCCCGGTGAGGATAAGGACTCAGTCAACTTGTCTTTACAATTTGAAGGAGAATGATTTTTTTCCAGATTATCCTTGTGTACTGGTTGGTAAGCTAGCAGGCATGTAGAGTTTTAGAGGATTACTCGGGGATATGTACGTAAGGATGGGTGAGGTTGGGAGGCGTGAGACTGTATTTTGCCTTCACTAGTAGAATATGGAACTGAAAATAGCTTGATTGGGAGAGGGGTATCTCTTGAATGAGGCATTGCAAAAAGTAAAAGGCGCTGCAGATTAAGGTTTGATTGCAGGAGTAAAGGGATGGGGGTGCTTCCCTTAGGTTGGTTAGGGAGCTGGCTACACTACAAGAAAAATGACCTATTACTTCGCCTTTTTTATCTCAACGTTTTGGCTTAGGTCAAATAACCGAAGTAAAAAGTTCTTTTACCTCTGTTAATTTTTTTGTAGTAGATATTTTTTACCTCCGTTTAAAAAATAACCAAGGTAAACAATTTGTTTTTTAACCTCAGTTATTTTACTAACTGAAGTTAAAGGTTTAAAAAAATGAAGTAAATAATCTTACGGAATAGTGTGCGATGTCACATATAATTTTTTATAAGGCCATCCGACTTTGATTATATGTTGTTTTTACCGATATGTAATGCGATAGATAACTGACGTTGCATGTATGTTACACCTTGAACTTTTAAAGGTTTCAGTTGTTTGAAAATGATTGACTTTGGTCTACAAAAGTATTCTTCAATGGTTTTTAAAACAATTGTAGAAAATGGTGTTGAATGGTAGGGTTGAAAATGGTTTTTAAAATCATGCACCGATCAATTCACACATACAATCAATTATTGTTCAAATAAGGTAATTAAATTATTTTAAAAAAAGTTGTCATGAAAATATCCCTACAATTAGTACATAAATTCAAATAAGATTTTTCTTAGTTCCAGCTGAGCAAAAATTGTAATAAACTCAATCAGCTCGCATTATGATGACCTTGAAGACAATCGGTTCCCCCAACTTCTTGGACCTCGAAAAACAAGGCATCCCTAATGCGTAGGCGATCGCCGGAAAGGAACTCGCCAAAACTGTTTGGGGATAGGGCCTTGATCTTCCTACCCCCGAGTAGTTCATGTGCCACTCTCTACCATAGCACCTCAGCACAACAAGGGTCTTGTCATTCGGCAAGAGTGGTACAATGTCTCTCGGGATGTACCGTGCCACAAAAAAACATTTATTATAAATTTATATGCAATTTACAACAAACTATATTAATATAAAATTAAATACTTACATGCATTTTATGAGCTAGCTTTAGGCCTTACCAAAGTGGGGTTTGTCCCAAAGTTCTGCTGCTTCAGAGTGCAGTGAAAATGTGGGCTATCAGATGCCATTTTATGGTGGTAAAGGTCGAACACAAGAGGCTCTGGGTTGTTCCATTGTGCGAAGAACTGTACAAAAACAAGAAATTATGAATTGTCATAAACTGTGAAGATGTATAAGTAAATATATATATACATATATGCATATATATATATATATATATTTACTTATACATCTTCACACTTTATAGGTAAAATGGTAACAGGCCTGGAAAAAGGGCCGATTAGAGGATTCTTTTCCATCCATTAGTCTTGAATAATATATGAAAATGTTTAGGGCATACATGCCTTGAAAATGAAGGGATCAATGTCGGGCATGCACCACACGTATATGTCGATCCAAAAACAGTGGCATGGTCGACATGTTTTGGTGACGTTGATCTATAGTTAACCAAACCAAACATGTGACCGACAGAAGAACTGGTTCACATAAACAGTTTTAAAGCAAGCTTAAATGCATATATGCGACTTCGGTAACCAATCGTTTATATTGATGGTGAAACCAATAAAGGTGCGACGTCTCTTACAAAAGAACATATCACTAAAAATAGGAATATACAACGTCGCACTACATTCGTAGGGACCGAAGGTTAACCTATAGAATACCGACGTCACATGTAACCCTAGCAGCTACGGGCAAAATCTTAGAAAGCTAGAAAATTTCATGCTTTAACAATAGAAAATTACACAAAAACTTCCAAAAACATATCAAAACATGCCAAAACATAGTACCTAGGTTGATATTTGTGGAGACTTTAGACTATAAAAAATCAATAAGAAGTATAAAACCAAAAACACAACACATATCAAAACATACCAAAACTTTGTACCTAGGTTAGAAGACTAGAAAAGCCATACCTTTAACAAGAGAGAATAGAAGAGGGGGTGGGAGACTGTTTGAATTCGCGAGAAACTTGAAAACAGAAAGCTTGAACTGTTTATGAGGGACTCCATATTTATAGACGTTTTGGAATGATGTCATTTGAATTCCTGTGATGTCTGCATCGTAAGCAGCAACTTCACACCTACATTAGTCTTGACGACAGGTTACCGAACGTCGCACATGAATGTGGGTCTAAAAATTTCAGCTTGCTATGATAACAAATGAGCCCACGAAAGACCAAAACAAATAAAAGTCACTTTCATACTAGTAAATAGTACATTACAAGCTAGAGATTAAGTAGTATAAATACATGAACTTTATTTACACCTGGTTCGATCGGAATCAATTTTGATGGAACCGGTCACATTTTTTCTTTTAGCACTAGGTTCCTCTATGAAAGTGGGAGAAGTCACGCAGCCAAAGTTTTGGCTGACTGCAACAACAATTTCTTTTTTCTGGTTAATGCACGAAGACAATCATTTATTGCAACAAGACAATCAACATAAGTTTTGAATAGAAAGATTGTTGTAATCGAATTATAATCTTGAACAGTAAAACCCTCTCCATTTCACATGAAATAGAAACAATTCCACTCATTTATTTTCTTGGTCCCACTTTTGATGTAAACTGGTATAAACTACCATGGGGTAATAATTGCAGTTTCTTGTTGTGTACGATTGTCTTCCGCCTAAGGAAAAAGTAGGTCAATAGTTTGAATTTATTAAAAAAATTGGTCTAAAAAATATTTTCTTGTTTGAGAATGATTGAAAAAAAATTGTCATTATACACAAGTTTTTCTTTGTTTTGAGTATGATCGTAATATTAAAACTTAGTTTCATATGGTAGGGTTAAAGATTAAAGATTAAATAACATTAAAATAAGATTCAAAAAATAGATTAAAGAGATCATTAAAATAACATTCAACAAATTGTCTTAATTAAAAAAATATCAAATTCGAAAAAAATTGTTTTGTTGCAAATTCGAAGCAGTAAAACTAATATCGGGACCCAACAATGATGACATTGAACACTGTCGGCCCAGAACCGTCTAATAATTCAAAGTATAACATGTTTTCAATCCTCAATTTGTAGGCATCAAGAAACTTGCCAAAACCCTTTGGGGACAGGGTCTTGAGCCTCATTTTCCACTCTCTTCCGTCGCACCTCAAGACAACACGTGTCTTGTATTTTGGTAGGAGTGGAATGATTTGCCTTGGGAGGTACTATATTATAAACAGAAAATTACAGTTAGTTTATATGAGAGTAATCTAAAGAAAATGTCAAATGAAAATAAAATACATGTGTAACGGGTAGGGCTTACCGATATTGGAACTTGACCTAAGTTTGTCTAGATCAAGGTATAGAAGAAATGTTGAATGGTATCGCCGAATGAATACCGTGCATGCTCCTTCTTCGAATTGCTAAAGATATAAATTGGCAATGAAATTATGACTAATTAAATAAGAATATAAGTAATCAAATAAAAGGAATGTAGCACGGTAAACAAAAAATTGCCCACCTCAATTGGAGAACGACTAGTGGAACTTTCATTGTCAACCATGATTCCGAAAAATCATATCACTCAGATGAAATATATATGGATAGAAATTAGTTTGATGGAAATTGGTTCAATTAATCGTTTAAGTCGGCTAGGCGTCGCACATACATTTTGGTTCAAAATAGTGGCATGGCGGACATATTTGTTCGATATTGCTCATTATTCGTTTAGACCGAACATGGTGATCGATAGACAAACGAGTTCACATTTAAAATCATAAAGAAAGCATAGATGCTGGTAATCTACGTCTCTAACCTATTGGTTAAACCAATAATATAACTGAGATAGGTGCAACGTCTCATTCATGAAAAAATAGCACAACTATGAACGAGCAATTTCACACAATGATCCCATAAAATGAGGGTAGAACAATATGTCAGCGACGTCACATTGAACTCTAGAAGATACGTCTATAACCATAGAAACCCAGAAAAATTCATATTCTTAAAACTGAAATTAACACAAAATCGTCCAAAAACATACAAACGAAATATATTCACACTATAACTAATCCTTTGGAACTTCAAAATTTGAGAAGAGAGGCTGGGGGACTGTTGGAATTCGAGGGAAAGTTACATGTTTGAAATGATTTATGAGGTGGACTCCATATATATAGTTCTTTTGAACCCTTACGTATTCTGTCGCGACATGTACGACATTGCATGTCATTCATCCTTACCGACAAATGACCAAAGTGTGAGCGACGTTGGTTAACCTGAATGTGGGCCTAACAATTTCAGCCCTCTAGTATAATAAATGGGCCCGTGTTCGACCAAAGCAAATATAATTGACTTTCATAACGATTAATAGTATATTTGAAACTACTAATTGAAATTTATGAATTCTCATAAACTTTATTAACGTCAGATTTGTCCGGAATCAAATTTTGCACAACCGACAATCTTTTTAGTTTTTGCACTTAGGTCTCTCCAAGAAAGTTGGAGAAATCAAAATGCAAAAATGAAGATAACATTATCCAATTCACATCGTCACGACCATGTTGTTTTGATTTGGGCATAAACAGGTCAATGGAAGGGGCCGAGATTATTCGCAGAAAGTATTAGATGAAACTTTTTTGAAAATTACACAATGGTCCAAACTACCTTGAATGTTCCCTATGCTTCATAACTTTGCATTCCAACATAAGGATACATGTTTGGTATAGAGATTATGCGTACTGTCTATAACGTATGGGAACCACGGTAATTGTCCAGCATTTTCAGCAGTATTCCATTAATACCCTTACGATGAGCGTTATGACCACGATAATTTCCACCACATAGAATCACACAAAATTACATTTTTTGTTTCTTGTGAAATAAAAAGAAAATGAAATTCCAACCATCAAATTTTGTAAAGCGCTAGTACGTGGTCTAGAGTAAATTGTAGTTGATTAATTATAAGTATACAAGGGTTAATCAGATGAACATGTGGAAAACTATGTGGTATCTTACATGTTTCTTTATTACCGTCATTTATTATAAGTTCGACTAGAGATGGAAAAGTTTCTTTTTGGGACGACTGGAATTGATTTTTGCAATAGTGAACTTTTTAATTTTTGCACTTAGGTCCCTCAAATAAAGTGGGAGAAGTCAAAATACAATATTTGAGATACCCTTTTTAATTTCACATTGTCACGACAATGTTGTTCCAATTTGGGCATCAACTGGTCAATGGAAGGGCCCGAAATCTTAACACAGTATTTTACAACACTTTTCAAAAAATTGTACTATGGCCCATATGTACGACGTCGCAATGGTATCGATTAGAATGAACCCAAAACCGAGCTGCAACTGACTTCGATCAACCTAAAAAATTCATCGGGAACCAGAAGTTGGAGCTGAAAATTTCCCCCAACCCTATTTCATCTCATTATTATTAAGCACCAACATCCATTTCACATCTCCACACACATCCTCCAAACCCAACTCCCGATGATTCTTTCCATTCACACCAATATAATGATTAAAGTGCTCAATCAAATTTCTCCTCTCAAACATCAACAAGTATCTGAAAATGGAGCATCTTCGGGTTCAAATTAATTGAGTTAGTTTTTCATCCATTCCATGTTCATTTGATAATTTTATTAGTGATTTTTTATATGTTTTTTTCTTAAGGAACAAAGATTGAATATTTTCATGAAATATGATATTTGTGTTACATGTTATATAGTGTATAGTGTTTGTGTTACCAAGATAATGCCATGTTTTAAAGAGTGAGAAAAAAGGCTTAGATTTGGCTTGATTGTAGACAATAATTAAATTTTCGTAAGAACACACTTTGAATGTGCAACGTCGGTCAAAGTTAATCGGTCCAAGCGATATGGTACCGAACAAAGACCTACGTTGTAAAAGTCTTGGAAATACTTGAAATATATATGAATAGCAAACATCGCTCTGTACTTCGGTCCTTGCGACATTGATGATGTACGTAACCAACGTCTCTCTAAAATTGATCAGTTACTTTTTCCCGGTTGAGATTAATGTCGTCTACGTATGACTATATTACGTGTACTTCATTTGGAGAGTGCCCAATTTTAACATAAATTTTGTTTCATGTGGATTGGTTGTAATAGGACTATGATAGTTATCGATGAACTTTCAGCATGTACATGGATGGATTTTTCATTTCACTAGTCGCCCTAACAGTGCTAATGTCGTACAACGTAGACAATGGAGGTTCAATACAATTAATATTTCATTTTCATATCAACCTTATTGTACTTTAATTGATTTTAACATATATTTTTAATATATGTGTTAGTTTTGTGGGTTTTAGCATGTCATTCCTTTCCACATTAATTGGACGACAATTGATTGTTGTATGATTAACCATTTCATGAGCTATTTAATATTAAATAGCATGTAATGGCTAGCGACAGATGAATGTTTGTGTCATCTAATACTAAATATTATAATATTATACAATAATCGATGTCTCTACAATTCACCCATGACGTTGCACAAACCGGTACAACAAACTACACCTTATCGATATCGCATAAACTGGAATCTATATTTTTTTGTCTAACATTGGACCATCAAAATGATGTGGTATTGGTCATCATTCCATATTACCATGCACATGACATGACTACCCCAGATCATGCAATATTGGTTACAAGTGTCAGCAACGTCAGTGTTATTAAGACTGACATCGACCTGCTTGAAGTTGCAACATTTCCTCTCCCATTCTCTGCCGTCTTGCTCTGACCAAAGTTGGTCACATTACATGCTGATGTCAGCCTGAACAAATTTGCAGCAATGGTCTCCCATCTTCAGCCTTCTTGCTTCAACCGATGTCGGTCACAATACCTGTTGTCGTCGGTCCAAAACCAAGGTAAACAATTATTTTTACCTCGGTTCCAAACTGATGTAAAAAATACCCTTTTTACTACGCCAATATTTATCTCGATTTTTTGGGACTAAAAACCGCGGTAAAAAGTTATGTGGAACCAATGTACAAGGTCTTTTTTCTTGTAGTAATGGAATATATATTTTTTTTAGTTTGAAACACCCTTAGGGGGGGGGGGATTATATAAGGTGCCCCAAGCCTTCGATAAAATGGAACATAGTTTGTACATGGCCGATAATTGAGGCAATATGGTTGCCTCCAAAAGAATACCTATCATCTAAAGTGGTTTTTGGGAAGTGATTAGACCGAAAAGCATTGATATGGTAGTTGCGATTCAAAAAGAAAGAATCTCTACCCCATGTGTTAATTCTTTCCCTTGGCCAGGCAACTACACACTATCACTTGAAGATTAAAACATATCCAATCAGTAAATAAAAGTGCTTCATTTTTGCGGTGAAACCATGAATATTGAATCTCAGTCTTCCGTTGTCGATATCCATCAAAACAGTTTGGACAAAGAGCTGCTTGTGCACGATTATAACTAGCCAAGATTTGAACTGTGAAGTAGACATGTAGTAAACCAAAATACACAAACACATCAGCAGTATCTATCATATGAAAAGGTGTGAAGAATCCTATAAAGGTATATGAATATTGCAACATATGCAACATGTTATCTAGAGTCTTCTCTAATCCAAGGAATTCCACATCTATCGAGATAAAGGAGTCCCTTAAGAATAGGAGGGGCTGAATTCAGTTCAAGGTCTCCATCAAAGTTATTTTCTAAAGCAAATTTGGCAAGGAAATCAGCTGCATTATTATCCTCTCTAGGAGTGTGTTGGATTGGATGTATTTGGTGTTTTGAATTTAGAGAATGGAAAATAGAGAAAGTCCTCTATGGTGAGATATTTGGATTTTGAATACCCTGTACTGCAATTAGACAATCAAATTCCACCTCACATTTATGTAAATCCAGCTCTATACATAGCTCATATCAACATTGGATGGCTATCAATTCTGCCTATAAAGGTGATGAGGATTGAAAAGATTTTGACCTCATTTTCGCCACTTTCCCCTCACAATTCCTAACTATCACAGCTAGAGCAGAAATCCCCCTAGTCCATGTTGCATCCGTATTTATCTTGTATCCTGTAAGGGGTTTCTACCATTTCACTACTGTAAATGCTTTCTTTTTCTTTTGTTGAATATGAGGTATAATGTTTGCCTGAGTCCAGTATCTATGCTTTTCTAAACTACCTATCAAATGATTCACTGAGAAAATTTGATAGATCATGCCTTTTATTTCATGGATACATGTATCATGGGAGAAGGATTCATTATCAAACAATATTTTATTCCTTCTAATCCAAAGAGTCCAGATTGTTACAAGAAGAGCGGCAATATTAATGTTAGACTGAATACTAGATTCTGTCTTAAGAGAAAGGTAAAATTCAACTCTGCTCTTCAAGTTTGGAAAATAATTATGCTGGACTCTTAAAAAATTAGTTACACAGTTCTAGACAGCAATAGATGATGGGCAAGAGTTGAAAAAGTGATCTAAAGAGTCTCTGTGATTCTGACACATAGGACATTTAGATGCTAAAAAGAAACCTAACCTTCTTAAAATGTTGTCAAAAGGAAGTAAGCCATTCAGAGCTCTCCATAAAAGAACAGACATTTTTCTGGGAATAAAATGGGACCATACCTTTTGGAAATGTAGGATTTTTGGCTTTCTATGTCTGAGAATATTGTATGCTGACTTGATGGAGAAAATTCCATTTGTAGCTGGCATCCAGATGAGCCTATCCTCATGTATATATTCCAATTTAACATCCTGCAAAATAGAAATCAAATTGGTCGCCAAAAATGGCTCCAGTTGAGGGAGGATAGTTTCTTTGTTGTTAATAAATGACCTAAGTGAGATGCCCCCAAAGGGGATGTCTCTTTCTTGAGGCCATTTATAAAACAAAGCACCTTCTCCAGACCAGTTAGCGTTCCAAAATGAGCAATCACCAATTCCATGAGTTACTCTGGAATTGCTATTTGCTATTTCAGTAATAGCACAGATTCTGGACCATGTATGTGGGGCACAGGTCTGAGGAAGACAAAAATTTTGAAGGTACCCTGTACTAAAAAGTTTCTTTAATCCTCTAGAAAAAGCTTCCACGAGAGATATGGAGAGTTCCGAAGTTGACTGATGTGCACCTCTTATCAAGATTGTGAGGTTCAGTGATGAATTTTGGTCTTGCACTGCGGCCAAGGCTTATGGTACTAGTGCAATTATAGTGGGCGAGGGATGGAGTTTATCCGATTGTTCTATTGGCAGGGATGAGGTGACTAGTCCTAAGGTATACTTTCTATGTTTGATGTATCAGTATTTTATGTAAACCTTATTCTACTAAATGATAGCTCCTTTAACAATTGTAAACTTTGTGTACTAAAATTATTTATTATTATTACTATTATTATTTTACGGGTGATTGTATGTTCTTTGCCGAGTATTTTTGTACAAGATATGGCTTTGGCAATTGGGTTTCCTCAAAAGGTTAGGGTTTGAGGTGGCTATGATTGGTTGGGTGGTATAGGAGAAGTTGGCACGCTAGTATGATGTACAATCGAAGAGCGACAACAAGCAAACTAAGGGATCATCTTGTAGAAATGAATGAGTAACCACCTAGCAAGGGCCGTGCAGAGTTATAGTTTCACAAACACATCGCAACAACCATTATCTAGGAATCGTGGCCCATTAAAGACGATATGTCTGTGTCCTTATGGGTGCTGAACATGGGCTCATATTACTATAAATCAAGGAGCATACCCTAAAAAAACATGACGGAAGAACCAAGGTAAGCAACAAACTAAGAATATATTCACATATTTATACGTACTAACTTTAGCACTGGAGACTCCTCCGCGGATTCAATCTGGGAGAACTTTTCATTAACTTTCATCTAGCCGACATTGTCGCCATCATTCTATGAGATCATACCACATCAGTGGCGCCGTTTGTGGGGACCAACATATCAGGTCAGTTTTTCTCCTGGAATCAAAGTGACTAGGAGTTAGGTGAGTGTCCAGAAGGAAGCAATGGAATCCGTACTACCTACACCACTAGTTTTGCCAAAAACACCCTTCCGGATGGAAACCGAAGACACCCAGGTGTCGAGGGAGAAAGGGGACTCCCCACAATAAAAGACAAGGAGAAGCAAGCCTTAACATCCTTCTTAGAAGGTAACCAAGAGTAGCTATACAAGAAATTATCTATTTCCATCAGGGAACAGAAGGATAAAGGTAAGGACAAGAAGATATATGAGGAGAGGCAAAAGTTGAATGAAAACAAGGATAAACAGCTGGAGGACATGGGATGTCAAAGATGAAGTGGAGCAGTCCCAGGTGGTAGAGGACTTGCAGAACTTTGTGATACCAAAAGGGTTAAAGTTAGCAACTTGGCTCAAAGCCTACGATAGGACCACCAACCCTAAGTAGTTCTTGCACTCTTACAAAACAATCATGAGATTTTGTTCCACTTCTATCTAATTGGTATTCAAAGCCTTTCTAAATTTCCTTGTAGGGATCACAATAGGTTGGTATGACATTATGCCCAGTCGAAGAATACAAAGCAGGGGTTAGTTGGTGGATCAGTTCGTGGGAAGATTTACCAAAAGAACAAATTCACAAAAACATTCATGGACGTTATGAATATTGTGTAGTGAAATGGAGAAAGTATCTTAGATTATCATTATCGCTTTGTCATAGAAAGCTTGTAAGTCAAAGACCTCACACTTGGAGGAATTCATGAGTGTCATCAGATTCATTGAATTTTACAAAAATTCACGGCACCCCATTGGTCATCCAGAAAGCGGTGGAAAATTTCATCTGAACAGAAGAAGAAAACAAGAAGAAACTGGAAAGCGAGCGAGGGGAAGGGAGATAAAGATACAATCCATTGGGAAGAGATGCAATTATGAAGGGAAGAGCCGCTCCACCCACAAGGGGAAGGGTGACAACTCCAGATCAAGTGTCAATCACTGAAATGCACCAAACCGAATCCAGTCGGGATTCAAAAAGTCATAGGGAGCTATTCAAAGACCCTAGCCCCATGAGAACTCCAGCGGATAAAAGATCCTAGGATTACAACTGGGACGTCCACAAAGATCATGGCCATAATATGAACAAGTGCAATGACCTAGGGAGACAGACCGAGGAATTGTTATGGTAGGGACAACTCGCCCATTTGAGAAAAGTGGACAACCAGCCAGAGGGTCAGGTGCCTATGACACTGATAAAAGCACGCAAACAACTGAGAACCAAAACAAGCCAAAACCCAAGAAGGCGACATCAGTAGAGTTGGGAGAAGATGTAAGTGACACCATCCAGGTAAGGGTGATATATACAATTCATTTATCTACCGAGCCCATGTTGATCAATGCATGGAAAGCACAAGAAATGTTTCCACCTTCGCAAGAGCTAGTGGAAAAATGAAAACCACAAAATGAAGTTATACTGTTTAGCGAGGATGATACGGTCCCCAATGCATCACCTCAAAGTGACCCGCTAGTTATCACAAAAAATATAGGCAACCCTGTGATACATCAAGATTTTTTTTTTTTTAAAATTTAAAGGCCATATGAGGATGGGGGGAATATATTAGGCTCCCCGGGCCAGATCAAGTCAGCCAAAAATGGCGCTAAAAATCTTGGTAAGTTACAGTTTACAAAAAGTTCATCCCTATGATGATCCCAGAGCTAAGATGAAGCTCCTGAGACAAGTTGCTTCCAAAAGCGGTGATTCCTCCTATAACTACAAAGGGAAGCTACAACTTATAATATGGACTAAAAAAAAAAACTTCTAGCTAGTACCCTGCGAACAGGTCGGAGAATCGAGCAGTTCAAGACTCCTATTTGTCAACGATGTACCAGCCGAGAGGGAAATTTAGTTCCAGATTGAGGTTGCATTGCAGAAAGCTCCTTCGGTTGGTAGGTAGGAGATTAGGCAATTCTCCTGTAGAGTGTGGCCAATGTCTGTGAATACCTCATGAACAATCGGCAGAAATGTGTTGAGATGTGGCTGAAAATTTGCTCCCCATCCTTTATGCTTGCATCCGGAAAATCTGAAAGAAGAAAGGGGAAAGAACTAGCAGTATTTGGAGTAATTACAGAGAACAGACTGCAAAAGTAAATAGTGGACAGCAAGAGGTACTCTTTGTAGCTAAATGAAATTACATATCTAATTAGAGCATGGATCCATACGTGGTCTAATACGAATAGCTGGAAAACCCATGCAGTCAAGTGCTATTAATCCCCTGAGAAAGAGTGGAATGGAACTGTAGTCTAAATCTCCTTGTAGGAGGTTTTCCTTAGCAAATTTAGCCAAGAAATCAGTGGCCAAATTTGCTTCTCTAGGAATATGCTGAATCAGTGTAGTGCCTTGTCTTACATTTAGTGCACTGAACATGGAGAAAACTCTCCATGGGCAGGAAAATGGGTTCTGAATACCCCTAACAGCATATAAGCTATTTGATTCAATTACACAGTTATCTAAAGCTAGTTCAGAACATATGTCATATCCACTTTGTATAGCAATTAATTCTGCATGTAAGGGTGATGGACAGTGGAAAGTTCTGACTCTCATTTTAACAACATTACCATTCCAATCCCTCACAATTACAGCAGCAGATGAAAGACCACTAGAGATCCATGAAGCATCAGTATTGATTTTGTAGCTATGTATAGGTTTTTTCCAATGGACCTTAGTGATAACTTTTTTCTTCTTCTGTAATATATTAGGGACAATGTTGTCCTGAATCCATTGCTTATGCCTGACCTTATTACCTATTAATTTATGTGCTGTGAATATTTGATAGATCGAATCTTTAATTTCAGCAACACAGGCATCATGTGAGAATGGTCTATTATCGAAAAGAAATTTGTTCATATGGGTCCAGAGTGTCCAAATTGTCACCAATAGAACAACAATGATTAAATTTCCGTGAATATTAGAATCAGCCCTATATGATAGGAGAAAAAACACCCTACTTTTTAAATCCCTAAATTCTTTATGTTGTAACCGTAAAAAGGAATGCACACTTTGCCAGACAGCACATGAAGAGGTGCAAGAATTGAAGAAATGATCGAAAATGTCTGAACTGTTCATGCATAGAGGGCATATCGAAGCAACAAAAAAACCCATCCTACTTAAAATGTTATCAAATGGAAGTATATTGTTTAGGGCTCTCCAAAGTAACACAGACATCTTTCTAGGTATGAAAGGGGACCAAACCTTTTTAAAATGTTGGATCTGTGGACCTCTCTGTCTGAGAATATTATAGGCCGAGCCTACAGTGAATTTCCCATCAGTTGTGGGAGTCCATACCAACCTGTCTTCGTGACTGAAATCCAACTTTACCTCCTGTAAAATAAGAATGATATTGGTAGCCAAATGTGGCTCCAGATTTGGTAAGAGAGCTGTTTTGTTGTTAATAAAATCCCTGAGAGAGATATTCTCAAAAGGAATATCAATATTCTCTGGCCAGTTATAACAAAGTGCACCGTTACCAGTCCAATTCGCATTCCAAAATGAGCAATCACCCCGACCATAAATAACTATGGATAAACTATTTGCCACAGCAGTTATTTTTGTGATTCTACCCCATATGTGTGATTTTTTGTGAGAGACAGGTAGTGACCATAATAGATTTGACCATTGAGTGTTGTTAGTTTGTAGCTTCCACCATAATTTACTAGAAAAAACATCTACCATAGCATTGAGGTCCCTAAAGCCTATACCATTTTCATCCACCGGAAAGCTCATTCTTTTCCAAGACCTCCACCTTTTCCTTTCAGAATAGTCAGTTTTACCCCAGAATAGGTCCGAAGCCATTTTTTCCATTGTTTTTAAAAATGTCCTTGGGGGTTTTAATACTCCAAAAATATGTGTTGGGATTGAAAGAAAGCAGTGATTAATCAAAATGATTTTACCAGTTCAACCACCTGTTTTTCCAATTATTTATCAGTTTCTCCATTCTTTCAATTACAGGTAAATAATGCACCTTTAAATTACGACCTATAAAAATAGGAACACCAAGGTATTTTAAAGGAAAAGAACCTTTCACCAACCCCAATATTCTCCTAACAGACTGAGTATAATGTAAAGGTGTATTGTGGGAAACATAAAATTTAGATTTTGAAAAGTTAACTTGTTGGCCCGAGGTTCCTCATAAGCATTTAGAAAACGTTTAAACCGCATTAAATTTTTAGTCTCAGTATTCAGAAAAACAGCAGTGTCATCAGCGTACATAAGGTGAGTTAGGGGTGTACAAACATTTGGGAGGCTAAAATATCTTAAATATCCAGTGGTAAACATTTTCTTTAGACCCCTCGAAAAAGCCTCAGATAATATATTGTACAGAAAAGGAGATAGAGGGTCTCCTTGCTTGATCCCCCTAGTGGAAGTAAAGAAGCCTGATGTTACCCCATTTATTAGAACAGAGAAATTTGCTGAAGCATTATTATGCATAATCAGTCTAACAAATTTCCCATGAAAACCAAAACGAAGGAGAATAGAGTTAAGAAAAGACCAAGAAACCCTATCAAAAGCCTTTTGCATATCAAGTTTAACAATGAGATTAGGTATCTTTGATTTCCTGGACAATAATCTAGTCATTTGTTGCATTAAAATCACATTATCCGAAATGTCCCTCCCTTTGATGAAAGCACTTTGTTCAGGTGAAATGAGTAACTGCATTAGGGGTTTGATCCTCTCCATTAACAGTTTTGAGAAAACTTTATTAACGAAGTTAGATAAACTAATTGGTCTAAAATCTGCAAATGTGTTCGGAATAGATTTTTTTGGGATTAAAGTGAGCCAGGTGCTAGAAATGGCTTTAGGGATTGTTCCATTATTTAAAAAATCATTTGCAGCTTCTAATAAATCTTCCTTAATGGTTTCCCAGAAGGAGGTGAAAAAATCACCTGAGTAACCATCAGAGCCTGGTGCACTTGTTTTTTTAAGATAAAAAACAGCATGTTTCAATTCCTGAAAGCTAAAAGGATTAAGCAACTGGATGTTCTGTTGCTCATTTAAAACTGTTGGGATTTCTAGCAAAAATTTATTAAAATAAGTTCCCTTTTTTTGTGAGACATCCTCAGTAAGTAATTCCTGATAAAATCGAATACCCTCTTCTTTAATCAGGGTTGGATCAGTTATCCATATTCCTTTTCCATCTTTTATTTTCCCTATTCTGGCTCTGACTTTTCTTTCTCTAATGGTGTGATGGAAGTAATTAGTGTTTGCATCTCCTTGTTTTAACCAGTTTAACCTAGCCTTTTGTTTCAGGAAAATATTATGTTCCTTCTGTACTCTAAGAAGCGTAGCTTTAGATTTCATGAGTTCCATTAAAACTGATTCATCATGAGACTGCTGAAACAGGATTTCCAATTCATTGACTTTTGATTCAAATTGTAACAGGTTTTTATTGACATTGCCAAATATATTTTTGTTCCAATCCTTAATTACAATCTTAAGTCTCTTTAGTTTGTGAACAAACCTTTGCATACCAGTTAGGGGGGATAATAAGTTCCAGTTAGATTCCACTAATTCTTTAAAATCTTTTCTGTTTGTCCACATTTCCTGATATCTAAAAGGTCTTGGAGCCTGTTCAACTGCTGATTGGATAGATAGTAATAGTGGGGAGTGGTCATAAGTGATTCTATTTAAAACTTGTATGGAACTGTTTGGAAAGAGATCTAACCATTCTAGATTACTAACACCTCTGTCTAATCTTTGGAATTGAAGATCCTTACATTTGTCCCTAAATCTATTGTTACTCCAAGTGAAAGAGTTGCCTACAGTTGGGATATCATGCAATTCCATGGTGGTTAAGAAATCATTAAATTGATTCATACTTTTTCTAGGTGTTGACTTCCTGCCTTTATATTCTGAGACCGAGGTTACAGTATTGAAATCTCCTATGTATATGGATGGATCAGGTGTTGATGCTTTTAAATCAGACCATTAGACTTCCCTCAACTGTCTATGTACACTAGCATAAATAAAGAATACATTCCAATTGACAGAGGTGGCAATGTCTGTAACTTTAGCCTGTAAATACTGATCCGATTAATTTAAAATAGCTAAACTGAAAACATGATTCCATAAGATCCAAATTTTAGCATGCTGGGCATGGAGTGCATTACTGTAACCAAGTTGATGCTTTAGAGTGCTTAAATTCTGTTTGTCATGCCATGGTTCAATTAAACATAGAATGTCTATCCTATGTTTCAAATTAAGAGCCTTTAGCCTATCCAAAGAAGTTCCATAACCCCTAACATTCCATACTAAAATATTCCCTATTTTTGTGTATTGTATCATTTAAAACCAGGGGGGTTCGTTTTTGTGATGATCTTAGTTTCCTTAGTTTAGGCACTGGGGCATGACTATTTTTGCCCTTCTTGTCTTCAAGTTTCCTCAAATTATCTGCAGTAGAGATACTTACCTCTGGTTGAGCAACTTGCATTGCAGTTCTGTTGTGGTCCTCGGAGGTGATTGAAACTTGGATAACAGGGCATAGTACTCGCACTTCAGGAGCACTCGGCATTGCCTCAGAAGCTTGGTCATCTGGAGCCATCAGTGCTTCTTCAGGAGTGGACAAATTTATCACCATGTTTTCTACTTTTTCTGCATCAGTCTGAGCTAGCACTACTTCCTGTGATTCCAAAGACTCATGGAAAATGTCAGCAACTTCATCCTCTTGGGCAGCAGGGTCATCTTCCTGTAAGTCAATTAAAGTGTGGAAAGCATTTGATATAGTAACCATATTCTTTTTAGTTACCTCTTCTTGAATACGTGGAGTTCAGGCTGTTGAGATTTTTTCCTCCAGAAAAAATTTGTGATAGGCTTAGAGATATCATCCAGTGAGTAGAAAGTATTTTTTCTTTTAACATGACTAGGTCTGAAAGAGTTTGAATTATTATCCAGAAGAGAAACAGATTTCAAGTTCTGAACCTGGAAATCAGTTTCTTTTTGGGAAACTGATAGGTTAGAGGGTCCTTCCATATCCATTGATACATTAGAGGCACAACCTATGTTTTTCGGAGTATCAGCAGGTTGAATATCATCTAGAACCGTAGCTTGTTTAAACTTGTTCACATTGGTTTCAGCTAGGTTTTTACTACTTTTCCTCAGTTCTGGGTGCAGGAAGTTACAATTAGCCTGACTGTGTCCAATAATCCTACAGTGAGTACAGTACAAAGGCAACTGATCATATTCAATTGGGTAATCTGCTACTTTATTGCCAATGCCTACCACTATTGAATTAGGGAGTTGAGATAAAAGGTCCACTTCTACACAAACTTTAATTGCAGAAGGCCTAGTTAGAGCATTAGTTGCAGCATCCATTTTGAGAAATTTTCCTATTTGGCTACTAATGCCTATAATAGCCGAAGTATTGTAAAAGTGTAAAGGCAATTGATGAATGGTTACCCATGCTGGAACCACAGATGATTCAGCAGTAGGTGAGAAATCCGGAGTCCACTTCTGGACCTTCATTGTCGCTCCATGAACCATCCATTGGCCTTTCATCCAGCACCGTTGGTAATCCTCGCTATCCTGAAATCGAATAAGAACATGTCGATAGTCAATAGATCCCAATTGGAAATTAGCCTTAAACCCTATTGATTTAAAGGCAGAAACAAGTTTCTCCATAGGAGGTTTCCCTCTATTGAATTTTCCAACCAAAGCATTCTGGTAATGAGAGGCCAGAAGCTCGCCTTCCTCGGGAGGAAGGATGAAAGCCAATTTTCCCTTATATTCAGTGATAGGGTGTAAATTGGGCGTGTCTGGGAGGGAGGTTAAAAGCGGTGAAGGTTTTGAATTCAAAGCTTGTAAGAAGCTCTCGTGTATGGATGGATTGGGTTCAGTGGTTTGGTTAGGCGTCGGAGGCGCCATGACCGTCAACCAGAATCCGAGGAAAGAGCCATTAACAGAAAAAAGAAGACGAGGAAGGAGTACAGTAGCGAAGTTTTGTGAACAGTAATTGGAGTGTGTGTTTCGCACTCAGAATCGCACCCAGGAACAGTACTAGTCAAGCGTTTTTTTTCACATACATCAAGATTTTATAGACAACCGGAGTGCACTTGAGATACTATTCATAGACTGCTTCGAAAAACTTGGATTTGAGAGAGAAAACCTCACAAGACTAACATCATCTATAGCTAGCTTCACAAGGAAAGCTAAATGGCCCCTAGGCAACATAAAGCTCCCTACACGACTGGAAAAAGGGTACATATGTATCGATATAAATTCATGAGTACAGGTATATCGGTGCGTATGTAACCGATTGCACCGGTAATTATCATGTTACCATCAGTATCGGTGCAAATAAGTACATATACACTGGTATCCTATCAACCAGTGTAAAGTTCATCTATTTTCGCACCAGTGTTGGTACTACCAGTGTACCAACTTGAACTATATTGCACCGGTATTATTTAAATAGTTAATTTTACCGATGCAATTGCTAGCATGTGCACTGGTACAGGATTACTGGTGTGTACTGATTTACCCTTTTTATTAATTTGGCACAAATAGGTAAAATTTTGAAACCGGTAATCCGGTGCCGAAATGAAAAGTAGCGGGAAAAATTAGCATTTGTACACCGGTTACAATTAGAATTAGTGTAGGAATTGATCACGCACTAGCATTTTCTTAATGCCGGTGCAAAAATAAATTCTTATTATGAAATTTGGAGCCAAAACTATTAGTTTTCGCACCGATATTGTGATGGTACCAGTGCATGATAGGAAAATATGCTCAATTTCCATGCCGTAAATGTAGAAAAAAGCATTAAATGCTCACCTACCCCCTTCTTTTAACGGGTTAAAAATGGGATTTTTGGAAGAAGAAGTTCATTAATGGTGTTTTTTGGTTGATGAAGGCATTGAATTCTCCACAATGGAGCCCCTTGAAGGTACCTTTTTTTTTAATAACATTTATGGATATTAAGGATTTCATGTATGGTTTTGGTTAGTACAGATACTTAAATTTTGTGTTTGATCATTTGATGGTGATTGAGGTAGAATTGTAGATATTAGTTTGTGATTTGTTCTCAAGGTTTTTGTAGTTATAAGGCTATGGCTTTTGATTCCTACAGTGTTGGACAAGTTAAGAATGTTGTAATTGTAATGTGGAATATTGGTATATATTGTGAATTTACGATGTTGCATGATTAGGAATTCATCATGAAAAATTCTATTGTGCTAAATGTGTTGAAGTTTCATTTTTGGACATTTATTGTTATGTAGAGTTGTATCGCATCATCGAGAGGCAAAAGCATGTGTATGGAAACGTTAGTAGGGTGAGCGATGAATATATTATGTTCGTGGATGAGTTCTTGGAGCATGATTTTAGTCGAGAGAAGCAAATAATATGTCCCTGTCGTGATTGTTGAAATCAAGTTCGTACTTATAAGAAGGACATCCTTAAACTCCATTTGTATAGCAGGGGGTTTGTGAAAGATTATGATGTGTGGACCTTTCATAGGGAAAAATCACCACCGAAGTGTGAGTTAGTAGTGAGGGAGAGTGTTTTGGGAATGCTAAGTTGGATTACATGTGTGAGGAGGTTGTTAAGGAGTTTAGAGGGAGGCGTGAAATTTTGGCTAACTTCCTTAGTGAGAAGAATACATCATTGTATCCCAGTTTCAAGAAGAAAGACACGAGCATGTCATGTTTGATAGAGTTGTTTAATTTGAAAGGTGTAGGGTTATGGAGTGATACTAGCATGAATAAATTGCTTAAGTTTTTGAATGAAAAGCTTCCACCTGGTAACGGGGTTCCTGATAACCTTTATGAAGCTAAGTGAATTTTGTGTCTGATGGGTTTGGAGAATAAAAAGATACATGCTTGTCCAAATGATTTTGTCCTATCTAGGGGTGACCTTAAGGATAAGATTATGTTTTTAGTATGTAATGTGTCAATTATAATAATAAGAGAAATATGACTGTCAGTGGAGAGCACGTGGTATCTTCCCATTATTCCGAGGCTGAGAAGAATGTTTAAGAATGAAAATGATGCAAAGAACATGATGTGGTGCGTTGATAGGGGAGGTTGTAAAGATGACGATATAATTCGACACTCGACAGATGCAGACTAGTGGAAGAAATTTGACAGGATGTATCCACACTTTGCATACAAACCTAAGAATTTGATATTTTCTTTGTGTACTAATGGTATGAACCCAATTGGGACATGTCCTCGAAACACAGTTTCTGGCCTGTTACGCTTTCCATTTACAATCTTCCCTCGTACTTGTGTATGAAGAGAAAATGTGTGTTGATGCCCATCATGATTTCAGCCCCGAAACAACCTGGAAATAACATAGACACTTATCTTGACTCTTTCATAGAAGATTTGAAGGTTCTTTGGTCGGAAGGGGCCTTAATGTTTGATGGTTGTAGTGGTGAAGAGTTTATATTGAGGGCAATGCTTTTTTGTACCATAAATGATTCCCCGCATACGGTAACCTTTCCGGGTACGTGGTCAAGGGTCACAAGGCTTGCCCAGTTTGCTAGGCTGAGACAAATTACCATTAGTTGAGGAATGGGCGGAAGACTATTTATTTAGGTCACCGTAAATTCCTGGCATATAGGTCACAAGTTACGGGAGAACGCAATTGCATTTGTTAGTGGGAAGGAGAGGAGAAAGGCACTCAAACATTTGACCAGTGTAGCTATTCACAAGGTGAAGAAATAAAATGTTGTTCTAGGTAAGAAGTTATCAAAGGATGGTGAGGCTATAGACGGACTATGGAAGAAACAGTCCATTTTCATCGATTTGTCATACTGGGAAGACTTTGATGTTTACCATTGTTTGGATGTCATGCATATCAAAAAGAACGTTTGTGAGAGTCTAATTCAGATGCTTCTAAACATTCCCAGGAAGACTAAGGATAGCTTGAATGCGAGGAAAGATTTAGTGGACCTTTGTATATGATTGGATCTGGCACTAGAGGTAAGAGGTAAGCGAATGTACCTACCCTCACTCCTTATAATCTGTCAGTTGCTGAGAGGAGATCGTTGTGTGAGAGCATCCAAGGAATGAAGGTACCTTCCGGTTCTCCTCTAATTTTATTTGGTTTTTGAATGATAAGTTGCGTCTTAATGCTTTGAAATCACACGATTTTTATATCCTTATACAACAACTTTTTCACGTGGCAATATGTGGGTGTTTGGAAGAGGAAGTTAGATTTTCTATTATGCGCTTGTGTTTCTTCTTCAACTCGATATGCAGGAAAAATATTAGCAGGCAACAACTTGATGAACTGGATCGAGAGGCTATTGTTGTTCTATGCCATTTGGAGAAGTATTTTCCCCCATCATTCTTTGAAATCATGGTGCACCTGGTAGTACAATTGGTTAGGAAGATACGTATGTACGGGCCTGTCGGAATGCATTGGATGTACCCCTTTGAGCGTCACATTGTTGTTTTCAAGGGTTATGTTCATAATCGTAGTCTGGCCGATGCCTCTATCGTTCAGAGGTATGTCACTAAAGAGATCATCAAGTATTGTACAATGAACTTGGTTGGAAGAAGAGCGGTTGGTGTTCGTGGTGGACCCCACTTTGGAAGGAAGAATGGGATTCCACGTTACAAGGGTACACTTCATACACCCTATCACGCTGAGTTAATGATTGTTCCCCTGTATGTATTGCGTAATAGTATCTAGACTGTAACATATGTTGAAGAGAATGTTTCCCTGTTGGAAGAGATTCATCTAGACTGGCCCCCGAATAAAATTTGGGTCGAGCATTCTTCAAGGTTTGTTAATTGGTTTTACAATCGTTGTAATGTCGACAGGATGCCCAGTAACCTACGGGCATTTGCAAGGAAACCAAACCGGTTATGACATTGATGGCTTCAGTTTCTCAACATTGGCGAAGGACGAGAAGAGCACCACTCAAAATAGGGGTGTATATATTGAATCTAAATCCATGTGGCAGGTAAGTAAGAGTGATAAACATCTTGTTGTTGCTGTGATGCCTTTATATGGGGTGCTTGAGGAAATTTGACAGTTGGATTATGTATATTTCAAGGTTGTTTTCTTCAAGTGTCGTTGGGTGGAACACTATTTCGGTGTTGTTTTTGAGAAGCCCATGGGGTCCACATTGGTCGACTTGAATCGTGTAGGATATGAAGATGACAAGTTCATCTTAGATACCCAGGCACGATAGGTTTCTTACATTAAGGACCTTTCAAATGAGAAGTATCATGTGGTGTTGCATGAGAAGAAGTTTTTCTTTGATGAGGAGATTGATCAGCCCGCCATAACTGATAGTCCTGTGTTTTCATCGGTATTTCCCGGTTTGGAAGATGTTAGGGGACCCATTGTTGGAAGGTGTTCTCACGACGATGGTTTGTGGGTTGATGAGAGAGGTGAAATAGTAGGTGGGGACAATGTCTTGAAGCGGAAGCGATAGATCGGTCATTCCCGACCGTTGTTTTTGTTGCCTTCTTTTGTGAAAAATCGTATGATACATTACCGATTTATTGTGTAATGGATTTAATTGACATTATTTTATGAATTGGTTGGTATGATGTGTGATTTCAATGGAGTGTTTATGAATTGTATTGGTGAAAATGTGTTTCAATTTGGACTAAAGTTTTCACTAGGTATTCATTTTACACCGGTAAAAAAATATTACCGGTGTAGGAAAACAAGGGAAGGACTCTGTTTTGTACATACGCACCGGTACACCTACCGGTGCACAGTACATAGGAAATTTGTGGGTCTTTTTGCTCTTAGGTTCGAAAATGCCAATTTTGTGGCATTAAAAGCAGCATAACGCAATTTCTTTTAATAACATTTGCACCGGTTAATGCACCGGTGCTGGGTACTTAGAATTGTTTTTGAAATTTTCTCTCGGGTCGGATTAGTTAACAAAAAATATATTTAATGTAGCCTAAATCAACTGCTTAAGGCCTATTTTTACACCGGTATATATATAATACCGATGTAAAAAATATTCCAATTTTAAAAACCCAATCAGCACATCATTTCCACTGTACTTCAAATTTATATATCTTACCCCATACAATCTCCATCACTACCCATCTTTGTCGAAATCCTACGTAGGTTGGCGTATAATCAGGTAAACTATTGTAATGCCTCTATTGTATGATTAATTAGCAATTGCATTTGAAATAGAATCATTGAGATTGTGACATAATGGATAGCTTGACTTGCAGGTACGGTGTTTGATGAAATTCCACAATGTGTTTCTTAGGATATGCCTCCAAAATCCAATTCGAAAAGGATACGCCATTCACCATCCCCATCATTGCCGAAAGTATCACCGCCTATTTATCTGGATGGTGCCTTCGTGTCCAAGAAGGCCACGTTGGCCCATGAAACTTACAAAGGATGTCGTTATCACATAGAGAGAGAAATTGAAGCATCTCCCCCATTCGAACAAACTATTCGGGAGCTCGGGTGGGAAAAAAATTCTCAAGACTCCGCAACCATTCAACCTGACCATTGTAAGTGAGTTCTATGAAAACTTGAAGTGTAGGCCAAGCTATGATCACGTGTATTGTAGAGGTAAAACTGTCCCTGTGGCACCAGAATCTATCAATGGCTTGTTTGGGTTGCCCAATGTTCCAAACGATGAAGACGAGTTCCTCGCACTACATTTTCTAGGTGATGACAGCTATATTCTACAAAAACCAATTGAGAAGGAGATCGTTGGGATAGTAACTAGGGCAGGTAAAAATGTAGATGAGTTGGTCAAACCCAGTTGGAGAAAAATACCTAAGAAAACTCTAACTCTGGGAATGAATGGGTGGTACCACTTCGTGGCATCTAGAATCCATCCGGTAACTGTTAACACAAAAGTTCAAAAATCTTAGCATCACCTTCTTGTATGCAATAAAGAGGGAGCTTCGATGGAATGTTGGTCATCAAATTTATCCTATGTTGCAGAGGGAATGGGATCAGATGGGATCTTATGCCTATTGTAGTATCACCTCTGCACATTGTTCAAGAGCAGGAGTCAGTGCCGGTGCACATGACGTTTATAGCCAACCAATGGGTAAGATTTGTCGCTAATATTGAATCCAGAGTTGCTGCATTGGAGGTTGGTGTAGCAAACTTACTTGAAGAATCCAAATATCAAAGATCCTAGTAAGAACATATAACCATGGTTATAACATATCAATTTCCTAACGTCGTGGCAGCAGTAAAAAGTTTTCCATCCTTCCGCGTAGGCGATGTCGAGGATATGGACGTTGGCACAAGTACCTGTGATGGTGATGTAATAGGACCAGCTGACAGGGTAGAACCATTTTCTCAATATTATTCGTAGAAAACTTGTATTAGGGGTTAGGAAGAGTAGATTATGTACTCAACTTTGACTGTGTTTCACTTAGACAATTTGACATTCTTACTTTTGACAAACATACGTGATGATGAATCAAATAAAAAGATAGGACAAACATAGTTGGGCTATTTGTTTTACTTCATGACCACCAAATATGGTGCATTATATTCCTGGAATGGTTAGAATTGCAAAACATTGTAGGAAAACAAGCTATAGAGGTCCCCCAAGTAAATTTGTGGGCAATAGTGTAATTATGGAAAATGTAGTGCAAGCATTCATTGTTTACCGGGCCTTCTGTCCACCAGTAGGGTTTTCAAATGCATTAACATGATTGTTGTATATTAAATTGCATATATGTGGAGCCAATTTTATATTCTGACCATTCCAACATTCTTGGAGGGACTAAATTGCAAAAAGTAAAAAGTTTACTCGTAAATCAAAATTGCAATCCGATCAAATTGGATGGTCCACAAAACAACCCTTTCGTATTTCCAAGTAAAACATGCGGGTAAACGAATGGGTCTGGGCTCCGTATTTAGTTTTGAATATGTTTGGATTACATATAGAAACATTTGACTAAACCCTTACTGTTTGCTTTACAACAACTACTAGCGCTTCATGACAAACTACCACCTGGGCACAAATATGTTTCAATTATGATTTAATCCCAAAATATTTAATAGGATAATTTATGTATTTTCCTAATAGGTCGTAATAGCATGTGACAATTAGGGTGGCCTAATTGCAATAAACACATACATACAACTTTGTGGGAACCTCGGTACCGTTGAGGTACAAAAACGTTACTTATTCAATCTGGAGTATTGGAGAATTTGATTTGGGTATGTGGAAATGTACTTGAAGGGGTTGAACAGAATGTTTGGGGTCAATTTGCAAATTTTATGAAATTAAACAATGCTTAGAAACGTCACTGTACGGGGCCCATGTGTGGTCGATATTTGTATGAAATAACTAGTACAATGTCTATTCACAGTAACTGAAAGTCAAATTGATTGATTGGGGGAGTGCGAAAAATGCACGGGGGAAAATGCAATAAGTGATGAATTAAACAAATATTGCACTAGTATATATACCGGTATTGGACAATTAGAAAAAAAATTCATAAATTACTCTCGGATTGAAATTTATTTTTAGAAAAATTCATTTAAAGCAGGCGTATGCAACTGTTTTTTCCACATTTTTACGCCATTTTTACGCCGGTATTTTTGTTTTATACACTAGTACTATATACCGGTGTACAACACTTAACCAAAATTTTCGTGTGTTCCTCTCGGTTGATAGGAAAACTAATTTAAAGAAACTCATCACAACTTCTTTCCTTCATTTTTATACAGATATTATTACTGGTGCTGAACAGTTAACAGAAAGTTTTTCCCATTTTCATTCATCTTAGATCGATACTGTATGTATTACCGGTGTAAATAACATAAATTCATATTTCAAAACTGTTTGAAACGGCCATAACTCCCGCAATTCATCATATTCTCATATTCAAATCCTTCGATTTCTCTTCCAAAACAGTCATCAACCACTCCAACCATTCAATCCACACATAATTGAACCACCACATTTCCTCATCAACCATTGTAACTCCTCATCTCCCATTCCATCCCTATAATGTGTGGAACGGAACACAAGAGAACCAAAAAAAATGATAGAGGAAGTTGGGGAGAGAATAAAGTACTTGGTGTTCCGTTCTTGGCAATTTTGGCAAAAGGGAGTAGCAGCAAAAATGCACCATTGGTGAAGGTAAGTGTTGGGGTTTATGTTACCATGGGTTACAAATTCAAATTCTCTTCAAAAATCCATTCCATCCCTCACGCACAATACATGTTCGATCAAATGCCTCTATGACCAAAAATATGTAAATTGACAAAATGTTGAATGACACTCTTGAATGGTATGTTTATACAATTGTGGGGAGTAAATGTTTTGCATTTTTTGTGGATGGGTGATGTAGCTCTATAGTATTTTTGTTGGTGATATTGTTAATAGTCACGTTAGGGGGGAGTGAGAATTACTCGGTTGTATTCCTAAATTATGAACCCAAAGACATTTGTATGGTATTCTATCAACTTCTATAAGGTTCCATTTCATTCTATACGAAGTTCCATGCCTTAATTGTTCAAGTTCTATGACATGGTAAGTCATTCTGTCATTTCATCCATCAAATTTTATGTTTAGGGTTAGTAATTACGTTTACCTTTCCCGTGCAGTACCGAACCCTGAAGGGTACATGGCAACGCGGGTACTCCATTATGCTCTTCATGGAAGAATTTGTTAATCATCCAGAGACAAACAATATCTTGGTGGTAAACCTTTCATCTCAGAATTTGATATTATTAATCTCTAATAAACATAACATTATTGACTAACAATGTAAGTTTGAACTTAACAGATATTCCCCGAGGGCAAAGGGCTATACCATGTGTACGAAATTCAAGGTGTAGCAGAGAGATTGTGTGGGGCTTGGCTCGAAGACTACCAATAGTAGGCGAACACTATGTTGCAACTTCTAGATAATAAGAATCACATAATAGCTTGATGGTTAATATTGAATGGTTGATGATATTTGAGTTCTATGGATGGTGTTTTGTTAAACTAAACATCTTTTTTACTTTGTTTGATTCCATGTTTAAGATACTTCTTCTATTTCTTATGTTGGAATAATGTTCGTGTGTTTTGCGAGCCATATTTTTACAGTGAATGTTTTAAATTTTCTTACCTATTCAAAAGTTTCCAATTTAAAGTAATTCACAAGCATCTATGGCTGTCGTTGCCCTGGTAATGATCTGGGATGGATCATCAGAAAACTAATTATGCATTGCAAATTTTAGCAACATAATACACCGGTATAAATAAATTTCACAGGTACTGGTGTAAACAAATTCCACATTTTAAATATTTTATTTTTAACTATTTCAATAATACCGGTGCATTACATATAGTAATCCGGTGTAACAAAATACCGGTGAAACATACCGGTGTAAAAAAAACTATATTTTGAATACAAAACAAAAACCGGTGTCAGATTTAATACCGGTGTATGATTACTTTACACCAGTTCTTGGGTTAAATACAGGTGCAGCATACGGGTGCAAGCTATATTCCAGTATTGCACCAGTTTCCAAATAATACAGGTGCACACATTTTGGGATCCCGCTATTTTGAACCGTCATAAGATACCGGTGCAAATGCTGCTCTACACCGGTCCATTTTACTGGTGCAAATTTGTTGCATTTCTACACTTCTATACATACGCACCGGTATTTATGGGGGTCAAAATTCCGGTGCTATTGCCCTAAATTACTGGTGAAAATGCGCCGGTATCTTTGACATGAGAATCCAAGAACATGGAATTAGAAATTCTTGTGCATAATGTGTTGTGATTCTTGCTAGATGAGTATGTTAATGTGCATTGTTCTCATATTTTTCCTATAGAAGCAATGAAAGGTTAAATCTTGAATGTTGATTGTTCTAGTTTTTATCTAAACAATGAATCTTGAATGTTATTATTCTAGGCTTGACCTCATGAATGCTTTGTTTTGTTAAATGGCTATGTCTTTGGTAGAAGGCTTATTGTTATCAAATCTATGGTCTTTCGTGTATAATGCCATTGATGAAATATCTTTATGGTCTTCGATCGCCTAAAGTGATTGTCAATGAGTTCGCAAATGGTCATCTATCGCCTTTGTGAATTACTCTTAAGAATAATGTAATGTCTACCTATTTAAACGGAAGTGATAGCATTCCCCTTAGGTAATGAATGTGATAGAATGAGTGAATGGTTCCTTGATCTACATTAGGTTTGGAAGTGGATATCGATTGCCCCCAAGGCTTTGACTTTTGTTGTTTTTACCCTTTTTCTTAGTTTGTTTGATGATTAGAAAAGTTCACTAGTGGATAATGGCCCCATAGGCACCGGTAATTTCCCACCATAGGCACCGGTATTTTTTGAATTTTCATATCGGTGCATATGTGAACGGTGCTAGTAATGTGGTACATAGGCACTAATATGTGTTACTGGTGCTAGAAATTTATGTCAACACCGTTATGTGTTACCACTGATATAAATTTAAGCACCCTCCAACCATACACACCGGTTTGGAAATGTTCAAAATACCGGTGCTAAAATTCGGGCAACAAATAAAAAATACAAGTAGTGATTTTAAACTCATTGGCTGGAAAAATACCTTTCAGCCTTAATATAGTTCGTCATTCAGTCAAAAACGATCACCATGTTACTAGTTCTTATGCATTTTACAACACCTTAGTTACTAAATGGCATTACATAGTTAGAGGGCAATACATGAATCGAAGGCAACCTATGTAGTACCTTGTAACTAATTTTTAGTAATTTAAAATGTTGAAATGAAGCAGTTCTCGGGAAACTGAAACAAATAGTGTTTAAAGAAACCATGTCAAACACTCCTTGCTCCGGAGGAACGTAGACTGTAACATCTCCAAAATTTAAACATCAACTACAAATCAACAAAACACCAACAAATTCTGCCCAATTTAAATTACATAGTTAAACAACAAAACAATATATATCCTTGCTTCAGTGGAAACATCTATCCTACATAAGATAATTAATTGTTGTTGAACATAACAATTTCAAATGTCGTAATGATGTTGCATTTAAGCACACTTAAAAAGGCATGGTGTGTTTACATATGTCTTATCAATGAACACACCGCCTCTTTTAGTGTGCTTAAATGTTGTAAAAGTTCCACATTTGAAATATAGGAGTTCTACTAAAGTCGTAGCTCCTTTGCAAAATGGAGGAAGCATAACTTAGTTAGAGGGCACTACATGAATGGAAAGATATTGCAGTGCCGTCAAAATAATTCTTCCTCCATTAAGCTTGTTCTAAGTATGCTCTAAGTATTATACAGTTAGAGGACAATACATTAATCGTATGCAACCTATGCAGTGCCCTTTTACTAATGCTTAGTTATTTAAAATGTCGAAATGAAACAGTTCTCAGACAACTCAAGCAAGGAGTGTTTAAACCAACCATGTCAAACACTCCTTGCTCTGGATGCCCGTAGACTGTAACATCTCCACAGTTTAAACAAACCATGTCAAACACACACTGTAGACACAAACTAAGCTACAAACAAACAAGTTCTACAAATAGAATGGAAGACAACAAAATCTGCACATTTGAAATGGAAGAATTTTACAAAAGATATAAGCATTATACTTTTAGAAGGGCAATATATTAATCAAAGGCAACCTATGTAGTGCCCTTTAACTAATTCTTAGTAATTTAAAATGTCAAAATTAAGCAGTTCTTGGGCAACCGAAGCAAACAATGTTTAAACAAACCATGAAAAACATTCCTTGCTCCGGATGCCCATAGACTGTAACTTCTTCACAGTTTAAACATCTACTACCCAAACTGTTTTCCCTGCATTATCAGTGTACCTTGAACATAACAAGCATCAATCACATGCACTTCACTAGCCTACACCTACTAGTATCGTAGTACATAAGTGAATAAGATAAATTATAAAGAAACCTATTTCTAATCAATGAGACCTAAGGAAGCCAACACATACCAAATTCAAAACTCCCATACAAAAGCAATCGAATAGCAACGATCAACAAATAGCATTAAACAAAGAAAACAAAGCCAACCATTCTTTCAGAAAGTATCAACAAAACTCGTAATCATAATAAATTACAGTAGCGTCTCTTGTAAATATTTCCCCACCCCATCTTTTCACAGCTTCTCTCGTGAACTAGTTGCATGAAAAAAAACATGTTAACAAAACTGAAATGCTTTTTTTTTAAAATAAAAAACCTACAAACAAATAAGAAAAAGATAATCCCCTCCATCATAGATATCCCTGACCTACAAACAACAAAAAATAGATATCCTAACCTTATTTCTGGGTAGATACACACATATAAATAATCATATACAAAAGCTACAACTCTATAAACATCATTCAATGAAAAAGGGAAGAAATTTACCTCTGGGAAAAAAACACGCATACCTTACCTCTGATTTTTTATTTGAGACCATGCACGATAGAATCCAAAAATTGGCTTGTGGATGTGAATGGGCTTATAGATGTGAATTCACGGCAGCAGTGGCGGTTGGCTTACGGATGTGAATTTAGCAACAGTCCTTCAGCGGCTGCACCTGGTGCACTCGTGGCCATCCCCTCCATCATCGGTGGTGTCATAGGTTTTGATGGTGGCAGCGGTTGGCCTCTGTGGTGGCGGCTGTGAGGGAAACACATAGGGTTGACGTTGAGTATTAGTAAATGCAGGTTTAATGGTTGGCGGTTTAGTTTTAATGGTTGAGTTTTAATGAAAGGGAATACTGAATGGGTCAGATATATGCATCATCTTAGCATCGGTAGAGATAGTGGAATACGGGTGCTATAGAATAACACAGCTGCTCCAAGCTGCATTTATTTGAATTTTTTCATCATTTTTAGAACCGGAGAGCAGTAACGGAATTTTGTTTACTAAGTATCAAGCACCGGTATTGTTACCGGTGCTACATGTAGTCGACCCAATGCTCATATTTGTAAACGCAGCTGCCCCAGGCTGCTTTGGAAGTTTTTTTAGAAACAAAGAGGAATGGAGATAAAAGAATTTCTAACTGTCAAGCACCGGTATAGTTACCGGTGCTACAAGTAGTCGACCCAGTGCTCATATTAGTAAACACAGCTGCCCCAGGCTGGTTCAGAATTTTTTTTTAGAAACAGAGAGGAATGGAGATAAAATTTTTCCAAGTGTCAAGAACTGGTAAAGCCACCAGTGCTATAACTTCTCAAGTGGTGCTGAAATACTAGTGCTACTTACATACTTTCCAAAATTTTAAATTTTACCCCAAACTGTTCATCCACTGACCAGTGTTGTTGGATTGTTTTTTTAGTTAATGAATTTAAGTATTTAGATTCATAAGAAATAAATTAAACATTTTGTCATTCCCTTGTTCGGAAATTGAGAATGAATGGTCCCCAAAATGGATCTGTACGTAACTTTGGTAAAATTGTACTATTTCCAAAAAACGCGTTACATCATCATTTTTTATCAAATTTATTTCATATTAGGTTTCCATTGGTTAAGTGAATTTTTTAAATAGAAAAGTTACTTTTAGTGAAAATATTTAAACGACTAGTGCAAGCGTTATAGTATCTTACTATAGATGACTAGGAAGTTGGGAAGTTCTAACGGGGATTATTAATTGTAGTGTTTTCTGAAGACATATTCATAATGTTTTTTTATTAAGTCTTGCTATATACTTTACAGAATCATAATGTAGCATTACGTGTGAGCGGATTTTAATTTGGACATTCCAGTGAACTTTTTTTTTTTTTCATTTAGGCCCCTTGGAATTGTCGAAAACCATAATTGGCAATTCCATATTGAAATTTCACAATCTGTATTAGTTGAGTTCAGGTAAACAAGGGGTTTGGACGGCCATGAATAGTTTTTTTATCTAAATCCTACATTTTGTAGACTTAATTGGTACTAATGGAAATCTTGTATCGACATGATCCTTGATCTTCCTTGTGATAATCTTTAGTAGGTCACTCGTGGGTACTTTATGTTTACATTTTATGCGAAGGCCGTTCGCAAGGGCGGTAGAAGATATTAAAGCTTGTTCGCAAGGACGATACTAGAGATGAAGGCCATTCACATTAGAATGCTAGTAGAAGAAGGCCAAAATCATCATTTCATAGTAGAAAGAAATTTAATCGAAAGATAGTCGGCTACGGAGTTCATAGCGGCCAAAGAAGAAATGGGGAATCGTGGTCCGATGAGTTATGCTAGAATCCAATAGCGATCCAAGAAGAATTATCCTTTAAGGATGATTTTATTGGATTCTTCTTATTGATTACTATAAAATTGACTACTCAAACTCTCAAATGGGAATAACGGTTCTCCCGTAGCGAAGGAAACTAGTTCAGCCGACTGAGGCACAACCGCTTAGGTGAGGGCCGTGCATGGTTTGGCACCAATGGCCTTTGCCGAAGGAGATGCCCCATGCCAAGAAGAAGAGCATGAGGAAATAGTGATGGGTTGGCAAGCACAAGTGGAAGACCCCTCCGCTCGGCTATGTATGGTGCAGGATGTCTCATTTTAGGCTTCCCGCACCATGTTTTTGAGGCAGTGGGAATTCAGGTGGCCCTCACCATGTTTTTGAGCAAAGAACCTGGCCTAACCATGACCCGCGCCAAGGACCATAGGCATAGATCAGGACTTTAAGATTCAGCGCCCTAACGACACCCATCAGTGAGTGACGCGGCCCACACCATCCCTCGTTTCTTGCTTGCTTTGAAGATCCATGCCACGCTCAAGAACAAGCGCACCACGCCCATGAAGCGACGCAACCCACGCTAGACCTTGTGCCCCGTGACTAGTACAAGCTACGGGCCATGTCTTCAGTGACGGCCCGTGCTGGGCGGCGGCTCAACTAGGGTTTACCCTATTTTTGCTTATTTTGGGCCAATTTTTAGGCACAATCGCCTACTACTATATATAGAACCTTATTCTACTAGTTTTTAAAAACGTTTCATACCTTAGACATTAGATTTCACTTTTAGAAGAGTAGATAGAAGATTTTCTCCTTAGGAAATCTTTTCTTCTTTTATTTTTCTTTGATCCTAAAATTTGGAATTCAAATATTTATGTGAATTCCATGTCAAGGGAGTAGTTTCCATAGATTGGAATAATCTACAGGTCTTAGATAATCTACAATAGGTTAAGGAAATTTACTACAACAACCGGGAAAGACCACAATTTACTAGGGGTCAACCACAAGGGTTCTGAGGGAACCAAGGAGATAGAAGGGTAGACCACTATGAAAATTCATTCAACCCGAGGTATAGAGATCATCCTAATTTCTAATGGAGGGAGGACAACCAACCTCAAGGGTACCGGGGAGGACAAGCTCTACCTCAACCATATCCTAGAGGTGAAGGCCCTTCGAACAATTATGCTTCACTTTACAAGTAGAAACATGATGAGATATTAGAAGCAATAAGCAAATTGGGGAAGAAATATGAAATCTTTGTGGAGTGGACAAGGCCAAAAATTGAGGACCTTGGCAATAGATCTTTCACAAGTATCAAAAATCTTGAAGGTCAAGTCAGGCAACCTACCAGCTTAGTATGTCGGCTTGAGGCCATGGAGTCTGGAAAGCTATCTTCCTAACTGGAGGTGAATCCGAGGGATGTGAGTGCACTTAAATTGAAAAGTGGGAAAGAATTCTGTGAGACCGAGAACAAGAAAATGCAAGAAGATGAGAAGGTAGTGGAGGCTACAAAAGGACACTTGGAAGAAGAGGAAATTGTGGTCAATGAAGCACCCTCCAAGAAACTTCCACCGCCCAAGACACAAGTCACTATTCCACCTCCATTTCCAAGTGCCTTGAGAGGATGGCCAAAGGTGGTGACCGATGATGCTAGCATTCAAAAAGTCTTCAAAAAGGACGAGGTAACCATCCCTACGTAGGAATTAATTGAACATGTGCCATCACCTGCTAAATTTCTTAGAGTTTCATGCACAAAGAAAAGGTGTATGCCTACTAAGAGATTAGGACATTTGAAAATGGGAGGAGTCTCCATTTTGAATCATAAGATCTTTTCCTAAGAAATACGATGAACCCAGAATGTTTTTGATCCCTACATCTTTAGGTGGTAAACTTGTGGAACATGCCATGATAGATCTAGGTGCATCTATTACTGTTATCATGTTTAGTCTATATGAATGCCTAGAAATAGGTGAGCTTGGTGAGAGGGATACTAGAGTAACTGTCCAACTTGTCGATCATTCCCAAGCTAGTCCTCGTGGACTAGTAAAGGATGTGATGGTGTGGGTTGAAAATTGGTTTTTCCAGCGGACTTTTATGTCTTAGACGTAGCGCACGACGGGAGTGCACTCCCAATACTTTTGGGGAGACCTTTTCTTAAAATTTCTAAGACTAAAATTGATGTCCACTTGGGAACCTTAACTCTAGAAGATTACATGGATAAAGAGAAATTTGATGTCTATAAGTCTAGGTATGTATCAACAAAGTCGTCTTTGATGTGCAATGGTGTAACCTTAAGTGATGAGCATGGTGAGTCTTCTTGTGTGACAAACGATCTTGGATGTTTGAGTGAATCCTATGTTGATGAGAATGATGATGATTCTGATGAACTGCATGATGCAATGGATAATATTTTTGTCCTAGACTGGTTTTCTATGCTAACAAAATTGCAGCGGGAAAGGGATATGGTCGAGAGTTTAAAACCTCCTCGACCTCCCTCAATATGCGAAATGACATTCACGGACTCAATGATGGCAAGACACGGAGATTCATTCCAATTGGCGTTCAAAAGGTCCGAAAGTAAGGATGGTGCATTGTAGAGACCACTCCACAACGATGTCATTGTGGGTGGAGTCACCGATGGAGATTTCAGAGACTCACCGGTAAATGTGTTTAACTAGAATGCATGAAAAATAAAATAAGTCGTGAGGATGACAATAAATATACGATGTTTGTTTTTCTTTCATGTTTTGATTAGTGAGTAGATAGTGTTTCCATGAATCTTATTTTTCTATGTGGATTTTTGAGGAGAAACCCTTGTTGTTTTGGAAATTTGAGTTTGAAACTCGTGATTGTGTTTTAAGTGGAATTAAATTGGATGGGTGACATAGTCTTTTGAAAAAGGGAAAAAAACCAAGGATTAGGAAAAGGTTGGTGGATGCCTCGTGCCATGTAGGCCGGCGCGAGGCTATACTTCCCGCCTGGACTGGAACGACACGAGGCTATGCCTCGTGCCAGGTGGTTTGGCATGAGTTTATGCTTTGTGCCAGGCTTTTTGCTTACTACACAAAAATTTCAATTTTCATTGTTCCAATAATGCAAAATGTTCAATAATTATGATTCTCAGATTCAAAATACATTTTTGGTTCAAGAATTTTTTAATTCTTTAATTCCTTAGGATTTTTGAAAATACTTCCAAATCCCTTGGAATTAATTTACTTGTACTATTGTCCCCTAACCTGAACATTTTAAAATTCCATTCTTATCCTAATTGTACCTCTCACCCTAGACACCTTGGCTGAAATTCCATTTCCATACTAATTTTTTCCACCTAATTCTCTCATTTGTCACATTCTTTCTTCTCAAGAAACACTCATTCTCACACACTCTTGGTGAATTCAAAAAAAATCGAAGCTTTTCTTCCAAAATTTGGTTATTTTGCTTCTTCTTTTGTGGGTCTTGCAAATCCTAGCTTCAAATTTTGGGTAACCCATTGAACTCTATGTTCGTGTTCTTTATTTGACATTGTGGTGGTGTTGTTTGGAGCATGAATCTTGAATGAGTGTGTTGCCAGATATGTGTTTGAGTTTGAGTTTGAGTTTGTATACATGATCTTTTGTTGAAGAGGATGTTGGGAGGATTGATGTGCTATTTTGCTTAAGATATGATCTTTGGTGTTGGGTGATTTGGGGAGATAGTGAATCTTGGTTGCATGATCTTATTGAGGGGTTGGTGATAACTTACATGGTATTGTTGTATTGATGAGAAATGTTCTTGTTTGAATTGCTCACGTGCTTAGAATATAATGTTATGAATGTTTGGGTTACTTGGGAGAATGTTGTCTTATTAAATTGTAGGCCATGCTCTGTTTATGATCATATCACCACTCTTGTCCTCATTTTGTTAGGATGCAACCTAAGATGAATGCCTCGGAGTTGGGCACATCCACTAGGGGTTAGAAGAAGAAGAAGTCGACGAAAGGTGGAAACCTCGGGCCAACAACTTCCGTTCTCTGTAACCCCATATTTGTGACCGAGGAGTTTATGGGTTTATCCAACATTTTTGGAAGTGCAGCCCGGAGGTGGAAGAACTTGAGAGAGCCGAAGAGGAGTATTTTAGAAACTGGGTTCACTTGCAAAGACAACTTGGAGGCTCTAGGTTCACTCGAGCGGATCACTTAAATGTTTAGCCGAGTAGGTCTAGAGGGGTTTCTCGAGAAATACTCTAAGGCGTACATTAGGCGGATCCTAGAGTTCCTAAATAATCTATGACAAGCCGTAGATGGTGATGGACACAGGGCAAGCAAATTCAACCTAGACAACAAGGAGTACAAGATGACCCATCAGGGGGTAGCACGATCCTTTGGGTGGAGGTGTGATATATAGATCAAGAAGACACATTGACATGGGTTACCTTTCTCTTTTGGGAGCTTTTGGGTGCAACTGACGGGCACGGATCAGAAGAACTTGTGCAAGAGTACCACTATAGTTCATCTGGTGTTCCGTTATATTTACCGTTTGTTGGCTATGGGAACCTTTGGGAATTGACTCCCGAGGGTAAATTTTATCTGAACTTGGTCGGGTATTTTGTGTAGGAATGCTTAGTGATGGTAGATAAGAAGAGTGGCAAAATCTCCGTGGGAGGCATGGTTGGTCTTTTGGCGGAGTATCTAGGTCATCCGGTCACACAAAGGGCTCTAGCTAACTTAAGGAGATAGGGAAAAATGTACAACATAGAGAAGTTAGAAAAGGCATCAATGGTGGGACCAATGACATCGAAGGGTAGATATGTATGGCTGTATGGCGGAGTGAGCACAGGTAGCTTTATAATTCTTCCATAACCAGAGTGCACCTCCATTGGCCATAATACTAGCTTAGATGACCTACACATTTTGTCGGACCGGAAGGTTGAGAGAGAGTTCTATAGACTTATGTCAAACCAGGAGATAGATGTTTAGGAGGCTAAGGGCGAGTCCACTCCGAGAGCACCTCCTAGTCGCTCTCACTTACCTACAGACATCATTGAGAACTTGCATTCACTTGGTGACAACCTTTCAAGCTATACTCAAGTGTTGCAAGAGGTAGTCCAAGAGATACGAGGAATGCACTCGCAAGTGGAAGATCTTAGCTCGAGGATTGATAGAATTGAGGCCACGCTTCAAGCAACAACTTACATGGATATGAGCTTCACGTGTGATGAGGATGAAGGCCCTTCTGGGACGCGAGAGTGAGTATCACTATTTTCCCTACCTCACTTATGTTTTGATATGCTTTTTATGCATTGGAAACTTTGCATGGGCAAAGTGTGGGGACGGAGTAGTGAGCACTTAGGGAGTTTTCATTCTTGGATTCCCTCGGTGCATTTCATGATTTGGTTTTGTAGTTTTTCTTGTTTGTTGATTATGTTGGTTTTTGTTGAGAGGTGAGTTTGGATGGACATTCGTTGGCATGACATGATATGCTAGGTATTTCTAGTTTGCATGAGGTAGGATGTTTTAGAAAATTGGTGGTGTATTTTTTTGTTTTGACTATCTTTTGTAGTATGAAGCCCACTTTTGGGGAAATTTTGTGCTACACAAAAAACTTTTGGAAAACTAGAAAAAATGAAAAAAAAAAACACAAAAACCTGGATAAGTCGAAAACCCGAAAGGGCAACTTGGGTAACATGAGGAAAAGCCTTGATAGGTCAAAAGACCTAGGTAAAAATGAGAGGATAGGCCTGGCTAGGCTTACAAGCCTAGGTAAAAATGAGAGGCCATGTGGGAAAATGTGAGAAGTGAGTACCCTTTGTGTGTTAAAGCTAGGATGAAAACCCGAAAGGGCTCCTAGGAAAAATCATAAAAATTGAGCAAAAAAAAACTAGGTTGAATGCATGCTTCTGTGGTGAATTGTTTTTGAAGACTACTCTTTGATTTCTCTTGGGATCATTTCAGAAAAATTAAGCTAGTTTGACACTTGTCTTTTTGGCTCACCATTTTTCACACTTTACTTTTTGGTGGTTTGATTACTTATGTTTTTTGGGGAGTGTGAGAGTTGGGAGATTCTTACTGTCTTGGGGGAAACAGGGTAATCTTTGAATAAGTTGAATGCCTTGGTTGACTTACTTTTGCATGCTACATTTTTCTTGATTCTTTTTCTTGTCTTAAATTTACCTGAGGACAAGTAAAGGGTTAGGTGTGGGGAGTCTTATTGGCTTTATAAATTCATTTGACAAACATTTTAGTTACTTTTACGTGACAAGGGGTTTAGACAGCCATGTTTGGTTTTCTTTGTCTAAATCCCGTGTTTTGTAGACTTAATTGGTACCGATTGACATCTTGTATCCATGGGACCCTTTATCTTCCTTTTGATCATCTTGAGTAGATCGTCCATGGGTAATTTTTGTTTACTTTCTATGTGAAGGTTGCTTGTAAGGGCTGTAGAAGATATTGAAGGCCATTCGCAAGGACGGTAGTAGAGATGAAGGCCATTCACTTTATAATGGTAGTAGGCAAATGAAATGATCATCAATGTGTGGTAGAAGGATATTGAAGTTGGAGATAGGCGGCTATGGAGTTCATAGTGGCCAACAAAGAAATGGGAAATCCTAGTCCGATGAGTTGTGCTTCAGTATGAGAACGATCCAAGAAGATATAGTCTTCAAGACTAGTTTCATTGGATTCTTCTTCTCGAGTACTATAAAATTGACTACTAAAACTCTCAAATATGACTAACGGTTCTCCCGTAGTGAAGGAAATTAGTTCAACTAGCCGAGGAACAATGAGTTAACGTAAGTCATGCATGGTTTGGCACTAACGGCCTGCGTCGAAGAAGATGCCCTGCACCAAGGAGACCAATGCAAAGTAATGGGCACGACCCGCGCCAGACACAACGGGCTGCCAAGAACAAATGGAAGACCCCTCCATAAATAGAAGTCCCATTTTAGGCGTCTCGTGCCCTCCCAAGTCCATTATGCCAAGACAAGCTGGCGGGGTGTGGGAATTTATGCGGCCCGTGCCAAGTTTATGAAGAGAGCACCTATCCTGACCATAGCCCTGCGCCAATAACCTTAGACGCGGATCACAAATTAAAGACTCAACACCCTGATGGAGCCCCGCAGCGAGCGACTTGGCCAAAGCTAGAAGACGACGCGGCTCGCACTAGGAGACAACGCAGCCCGCGCCAAGGGATGAAGCGGCCCGGTCAAGCCCTCACACCCTGTTTGCTTTGAAGATCCTCACCACAATCAAGAACAAGAATCCCATGCTCAAGAAGAGACGTGAACCGCGCCAGACCTTCCACCCCACGCCAAGTACAAGCCACAGATCATGTCATCCACGATGCCCCAAGCCGGGCAGCGGCTAAGCTATTTTTTGGCCCAATCTCTTATTATTATATATTTATAACCTTAGTCTACTAGGTTTGAAAGACTTTTCATACCTTAGACTTTAGATATCACTTTTAGAAGAGTAAATAGGAGATTCTCTCCTTACGAAACTTTATCTTTTCTTCTTTCATTTTGATTTGATCCTAAGATGTGGCATTCTAATATTTATTTGAATTCCATGTCAAGGGAGTAGTTTTCATAGCTTTGGGATAATTTTAGTGACTTTTTTTTATCTATATAATTTTTTAGATTCTCTAGTTCATCCTAATTTTGTGTTCACAATATTATTGGGATTCACTTTTGAGTTCGAATGCATGAGTATTAAACCACATACAAGCACACACTTTGGGGTTGTATTCATGGTAGGTGAAAATATCGATGCTCCCTTGGGAAGAGAAACCTGGATGTTTGTATGGGTGGAGGAGAATGTGTCTGTGGCGGTGTGTGCATGGGAGATTCGAGGTCACTCTGATCCACTTACCATCGGACCAGTCTTAGCTTACTTTGTAAAACAGTCCGAGAGGTTCTGGGTAGAGATAGTTTAATAGTAGAAAGCTAGGGTTACAAGAAACCCTTATATCATAGATAAGGTGCCTACGATCCTTGGACCTAATTGATAGGACCCGAGGGAAGTAATTGCATTCGTGGTGGAAGCCCAGACGTAAATGCATGGGGGAGAATTGTTGTTACAACAGTGGTCTGACCTTGTTATACTCTCCTAATTACAATAATGGTGTTGCAAGAGGGTTGGGAGAGAACCCACCGTGACACGGACGGGGAAGTGTATGCCATCAGCCACACCACAAGTTATGGAATTTATATTAGGTTTGTTTATATCTTTATATGAAAGAATCAAGGATAGAAGAATCATATTGACCAAGTTACTCAATGATTTCCTCAAGTGTTATCTTAATATTGTAGTGTTTTTACTTGCTTGTTTGTTTGTTGTTACTTTGAAAAAAAAAAGTGTGGTTTACTAGTTATTCCTTTCACTCGTACGGATTGAAAACCCATACGAAGTTGTGTTTAGAATTGATACATTAGACCTAGCATCTCTGTGGACAAACCTAGGGCTTACCGCTAACTACACTGTAGGTAGCGTAGCAGTAGGAACAGGTGTAGAATTATGAATTTCTATCTTCTGGCTGCACTGCCTCCAAACGGGTTACTTCTAAGCTATGATTTTAACACATCAACAATATTATACAATCAAGATTCATCTCCTCCTAAATCACCGAACACATGAAGAACATATCATTCAATCAGAATAGCACATCAAACTACCCAAACTTTCGTCAACACAAGATCATGGATAGAAACCCAAACATATATCTTAACAACACACACTCATTAGAGTCATACTTTTCATAACACCACGACAATGTCAATAAAGAATATAAACAAAGAGTTCAATAGATTACCAGGAATTTGAAGCTAAGAGTTGCAAGATCCACAAAAGAAGAACCAAGAATTGCTAATTTTTGAGAGAAAAGCTTCAAATTTGAAGTTTAATCAAGAGTGTGTGTGAGTGATTGTTTCTTGAGAAGGAAGAATGTGTCAAATGATAAAATTTTGTGGAAGAATGTACTATGGGTTTAGAATTTCATCATAGGTGATAAGGGCGAGAGGTACAATTAGGATAAGGATGGAATTTTAAAAATTGAAAAATAGGGGACAATAGTACCAATAAATGAATTCCAAGGGATGTTGGAAGTACTATTTGCATAAAAAAACCTAAGGAATTAAGGAATTTCAAAATTTTTGAACCAAAAATGCATTTCTGATTCCGAATTTTTAAAAATTTGCATTTTTGGAAGAATTTGACAGCGAAAAATTGGAATTTGGCTCAAAAGAGCCTTTGGCACAGACCAAAGCCTCATTTAAAACCTTTTGGCATAAACCAATCCCTTGTGCCAAACCTCTCGACGCGAGACATTCCCTCGTGCCAAATCTCCTTGGCACGAACCTTGGCATTAGGCGCGGACCGTGTCAGGTCTTGGTATGAGGTTGCCACAAATTTTGACATATTCCATAGTTTCCCCCCTCTTTTTTGAAAAACTATGTCACCTACCAAATCTAATTCCATTCAAACACAAACACGAGTCTCAAAGTCAAATTTTCAAATCAAACAAGAGTTTCATCTCAAAAATCCTTATTGAAAACAAGAACATGCAATATCTATATAATCACTACTCAAAACATGAAAGTAGAAAGAAACACCATATATTTATTGTTTTCCTCATGAAATATTTTCTTTTCATGCAATCTAGTTAGAACCACCTACCTGTGGTTCTCCGAAATCTCCATCGGGGACTTCACCCACGATGACATCGTAGTGGAGAGGTCTCCATAATGACTCATCCTTACCTTCAGACCCCTTGTCCGTCATAGGACATGAATCTCCGTGTCTCACTAAGCTTGAGTCTGTGAATGTCACTTTGGGTTTAGGAGGGGGTCAAGGAGGTTTTAAACCCTTGACACTCTTCCTTTCCTTCTACAATTTAGTTAGCATGGAAAACAGTCTAACACAAACATATATCAATCGCATCATGCAATTAATGGACTAATAATCATTATGATCAACATAGGGGTCATCCAAGTATTCATGTGTATTGGTAATACAAGAAGTTTCATGGAAATCACTTGATCATCACAAAGAGTCACACATTTGCAAATAAAAGAATATTTTTTTGAATCATTCCTAGATTTGTAGATATCAAATTCCACTTTGTCCATATCCTCTTCTAGAGTCAAGGTTTCCAAGTGGACATCAATTTTAGTCCTAGACATTTTAAGAAAAGGTCTCCCTGATAGTATTGGAGGTGCACTTCCATCGTGCACCACATCTAGGACATAAAAGTCCGCTAGAAAAACCAATTCTTCAACTCGCACCATCACATCGCTTACTAGCCCATGAAGGCTAGCTTGAGAGTGATCGGCAAGTTGGACAATCACTCTAGTTTCCCTAAGCTCACTTATTTATAGGAGTTCATGTAGACTAAATGGAATCACATTGATGGATACACCTAAATCTATCGTGGCATTTAAAAAAAGTTTCCTCCTAAGGAGATAGGGATAGAGAACATTCTGAGGTCGTCGCTTTTTTTAGGCAAATTTTTATGGTTCAAAATGGTGACTCCCCCCATTTTTAAATTTCTTAACTTCTTAGTTGGTCAAATTCTCTTCTTTGTGCATGTAACTTTAAGAAACTTAGAATACAATGTCACATTTTCAATTAATTACAAGAAAAGGGATTGTCATCATGACCTTTTCAAACAATTTTTGAATGCTTGCATCATTTGTTACCACCTTTGGCTTTATCCTCAAAGCATTTGGAAATGGAGGTGGGATAGTAACTTAAGCCTCGGGTGGTGGAAGGTGCTTCCTTGACCACAATTTTTTCCTCTTCGAAGTGTGCCTTGGTAGCCTCTAATACCCTATCGTCCTCTTGCATCACCTTCTTCTCGAACTCACAAACTTCCTTCCTACTTTTCAACTTGAGTGCACTCATGTTCTTTGGATTGATCTCCATCTTGGAAGGGTGTTTTCCAGACGCCTTGGATTAAAGTCGGCTCATCGAGGTGGCGAGTTGCCCAACTTGAACTTCAAGATTCTTGATACTTGAGAATGCCCTATTGCCTAGGTCTTCAATCTCACGCCTTGTCTTCTCTGTGAAGACTTCATGTTTCTTCCCCAATTGACTTATGGCTTCTACAATCTCTTCTCGATCCGACTTGTAGACCGAGACATGATTGGTTGAAGGAACCTCTCCTCTAGGGTATGGTTGAGGTGGAGCTTTCCCCACCCTTGATATCACTGAGGTTGGTTATCCTCCCTTCATCAAAAAATTGGTTGATTTCGATACCTTTGGTTGCACAAGTTTGCATAGGGATCCATCCTTACAGCGCCTTGGTTTGTCCAAAACACTTTTGGTTGACCCTTAGAAAACCGTGGTCTCTCTTGGTCGTTGTACTTAACTGACTTCACCTCTTGGAAATTGTCTACGACTTTGGGACACACCTCGGTGTTGTGGTCAAGTCTATGCACCCCGTATACGTTTCCTTGCAAGAGCTCCTTGGTCATGGAAGAAAGATCTTGGAATTACTCCTCTGACTTAGGTGATTGTGCGAGTTCGTCCAAGACCTTATCCCTTGTCCCTGTGCTAAATATCGCATACCATTGGCCATTTCTTCAAAGAGGGCCATTTCATCCTTAGGGCTTTTGTTTGCTATCGAACCATTGCAAGGGGCGTTCACCATTCACATATATTGTGACATATCCCCTCAAAGAAATAATACACTAGATCCCCCTCCTTGAAGAGATGGTAGGGGAAACTCGTTAGCAATCTCTTGAAGTGCTCCCAATAATCATACAAACTCTCGATATCCCCTTAGGTGATGTTTGAAAATTGTTTCTTCAGTCCGGCGGACTTAGGCATTGGAAAATACTTCTCAAAGAACCTCCGCTTCATGTCCATCCAAAAACCTATGCATCGTGGCAGAAAGTATTAGATTGTAGTCATCTTCAGAAACTCACGGTGGCTTCATGTTCGTACACACCAAGTGAAACTCCGATAGATTCTTCTTTGGGTCCTTCCCCGCCATACTATGAAAGGTGGTAACAATGGATAATTACCTTTTTTAGCTCACAGGTTACATTCGGTGGTAATGAGGGGAATGTGATGCATAGGGGTTGACTCTCCAAATTGGGGAACATAAGCTCCCTCAAGGTTCGGTGGTCTTCTGCCATTCTTTACGGTTCTTCTACCAACACTACCTGCCTTGGTTGAACTTCAGCCCTAGTTCTCCGCCTCCCTTTCCTCTGACCACCTGTGTTCTCAGTTGGGTAGTGTAAAACACCTAAGTTTGTGGTACGAGCATGTATGACCTGCCTCTTCCTGGGGTCGTTAATCATAGCTATACACTACCTGGCTTGGGTAAACTTGTTTCCTTCGCCCCACGTGAACCGTTAGTCTGATTTAAGAGTTTTAGTATTCGATTTCATATTGCTTCAGAAGACGAATCCAATGGAATCGAATTTGAAGGCTGATTTTTCTTGGATCATTCTCAGACTTTGGCGCAACTAATTGGACCATGTTTCACCATTTCTCCCTTGGCCGCTTTGAACTCCATTGTCGCCTATCTTTGGCTCCAATCTCCCTCTACCACACATTGATGCTTGTGGCCTTCATCTACTACCATTCTAGTGTGAATGACCTTTGTTTCTCATACCATCCTTGCGAACGGACTTCAATATCTTCTACCGTGCTTACGAACGGCCTTCACATAGAATGTATACAAAAAGTACCCACGAGCGACTACGAAAGATGATCACAAGGAATATCAAAGAGCTCATGGATACAAGATGTCCTTTAGTACCAATTAAGTCTACAAAACACGGAATTTAGGCAAGAAAACCAAACATGGCCATCTAAACCCCTTGTCACATAAACTCAACTAATACTAGCAATCCAACAAATAAAAATAGCTAAAAAGTATGCCAAATGCAACGGCTAATGCATGCATAATGAAGCAGATCAGACTCCCCACACTTCACCCTTTACTCGACCTCGTGTAAACAATGATAAGACAGAATAAAGTGAAATGTAGTGTGCAAGCATAAGTTAACCAAGGCATTCAACTTATTCCTAGATTGCCCTGTTTCCCCCCGAAAAAGTAAGAATCTAACAACTCTCACACTCCCCAAAAAATGTAAACAATCAAACCACCCAAAAGTAAATTGTGGAAAAAGATAAGCCAAAAACATATGTGTATTACTTTTCCCAAAATGATCCAAAGCAATCAAAGAGCGTTTTTTAAAAAAATCCACCATGGAAGCATGCATTCAACCGAGTTTTTTGTTTTCCCACAATTTCTCTCATTTTTCTTAGGAGCCCTTTCGGGTTTTCATCCTAGCTTGAATACACAAAGGATACTCACTTCTCACCTTTTTCTACACGGCCTCTCATTTTTTCCTAGGCTTGTAAGCCTGGTCTAGCCTATTCTCTCACTTTTATCTTGTTCTTTTGACCTATCCGGGCTTTTCTTAATGTTACCCAAGTCACCCTTTTTGGTTTTCGACTTGTCCAAGTTTTCAAAAAAAAATAAATTTCAAAATGCTCTTAGAACAGCTATTAGCTACAAAGAAAAAACTAAAAATTATAAGTGCTATCTGATTCCCTTCTCCAAAAAATCAAAGAACATATGTGAAGGGAACGAAATGGGAAAGCACTTATAATGAAAAATGAACACTAAAATCTACCTTTGATGGCATGATTATAAAATGTAAAGAACAAACTACCATCACCCCAATATACTACCCTGGCCTCTAATCAAAAAAGTTTAATCTAACCACTATCATGAATCACAAATCAAATAAGGAATTGAATCACAGTGGAGAGTTACCTCTTAGTTCCCAATGTGTGTGCCTCAAGGGTTTTGAGGGTAGGTGGGTTTTCGGGGGTACATTGGTGGTGGTAGGGAAGAAATGGTGATTGGAGTGTAGGAAAGTATGTGAGTTTGATGGGTCGTGCACGTGTACACGCCCCATATATTTGGTGTTTTGTTCTCCTCCTTGTCCACCATTTTGAGCGTCACGAACCATGTATGGCTACAGGGTCCAGGAGTTAGAATCCCTAGTTGCTCATCTTTCTCCAACAACCATATGCTTTCTACAAAACAAACATGCACACCAAGTGTAATAGTGTCCCCAAAAGAAAAAGAAGCTACAAATAGAAAAACACACCAAAAATGCTAAACTAATCTAAATTGTTTTAGCTCGGGCTACCTCCAGAGAAGCTCTGTATATTTAGGTCATCAATCATGTTATACATAAGGTGCAGGTTTGTATCCTATCACCTTGGACAACCAAAAATGGAGAGTAGGGGGTAAGAATCTTCCAAGAGGAAGATATAGTAGAGGAGGAGTCAACCTTAGAGGGAATAGGTGGTTTGGAAGCTTTGCATATTCAATTAGCTTCCCTATGGTTTCCTCTAAGGTTTTCGAAAATGTGGGAATTTGTTCTATATGTAGAGGTCGGGGTGAAAATAGGTAATATAGAAAATAAAGTATAATTACCCCTTCCTCGTCGTCTTTACTCTTAACAAATTACCATTCCCCATCCCCTTTAGATTCATCTTTCAAAATTTCACATTCCACTAGGGATAGTTCATTTTTGGAATATTGGGTTTCTAGTTGGCTCACCCTTTTCATAAAATCAAACACTTCCCTTTCAACTTTCTCAATACTTGAGAATAGTTGAGTTCCCAAATTTCTAATCTCGCTAAGCAGTTTTGGCTGTAGTAAATCACTACTCTTAGTCACATTAGCTATAGCTTGCAAAATTTCTACACAATCCGATTTGGGAACTAATCCTATGGATTGTTTTTGGGGCATTGGGTAAGTTAATGAAATCCAACTATCTAACCCAAAGTGTTAGTTTCCCGATGCATCTCTATACCACGAATGCGAGTTACCACTAAAACTCAAATTTGGCGAGTTGTGGTATGGTTAACGATATAGATCCCATCGGCCTTGGGAACCAACAACTCCTACCTCTCTCTCATTTTTTTCATCAAAGAGCAAGACTCCTTAGGGTGGTCAGAATGACATATCCTCCAAAATCTCACTCATTGAGACTCTCTTCTCCCAAAGTCACCCAACCTTGGGCAACACTCTGTAGGATGGTTATAATGACACACCCTACAAAGTGTCATCAGTTTAGTGCTTTCCCACATTTTTTTATTTTTTCAATTAAACATAAATAAAGTAAACTCACAAATTTTTTAATCGTAGTGCAAGAGTCCTTGGTTTTCACCAAGAACTCAAGCAATACCTTCTCCAGAAACAACAAACAAAAATAAGATAAAAAGAAGATAAAAGCAATACTAACTACTCTACTAACATGTTATGCCTTAATTGATACCTTGAATGATAGCATCCCTTGCAACAACACCAAAATTCTGACCTTCCTTCTCCCAGGGTCGTTAATCGTAGCTAATTAACCCAGGCACAGGCATTCCTACTGCTACGCTACATATAGGGTAGTTAGCGGTAATCCCTGTGTTTGTCCACAAAGATTCTAGGACTGATGTACCAATGAAAACAAAATCTCGTACGGGTTGTCAATTTGTACAAGTGAAAGGAATATCTAGTAAAACAAACATGCAAAATGAGGGGGGGTTGGTTTTTCAAAACAAACAACTACTAAGCATGAAAGTAAAAAACACACCTACAGTAATAAACTAAGAACTTGGGGAATCATTGAGCAACTTGGACAATCTAATGCTTCTATCTTCGATTCATTCACATAGAAATTTAGGCAAACCTAATAGAATGTCCATAATACGTGTTGTGGCTTATGGCCTACACTTCCCTGCCCTTGTCGCGGTGGGTGCTCTCACAACCGTCCATCGTTACCGTCATCGTAATTAGGGGAGTACAACAAGGTCCGATCGTTGTTGTAGGTATTTTTCTCCCCAATGCGATTACGTGTAGGGCTTACACCACGAATGCAGTACTCCCATTGGGTCCTATCAATTAGTCCCCAGGCTCATTGGCACCTTATCTATGTCTAAGGTATCTCACAACCCTAGTTTGGTACTATTTTCTATCTCTACTCGGAACCTCTCGGACAACTTTACGAAGTCAGCTAAGATTGGTGTGATGGAAAGTAATTTAGAGCATTCTCAAATTCCTCATGCATACACCTACACAGATGCATTCTCTCTTACCGATTCTAACAACCAGGTTTCTCTTCCCAAGGGGGCATCGAAAATTTCACCATACATGAATATAGCCAAAACTGTGTGCTTATGTGTGGTGTACTATTCATGCATTCCAAATAATCAAGCACAATCATAATAATATCGTGAACATAAAATTAGGAAGAACTAAAGAATCTCAAGAAGCATTTTGATTTAGACCAAGCTACTGAAATTTATCCCCAAGCTATAGAAACATATCTACAAAAGTTAGATCCATGGAAAATATTAGGTTAGATGCCATAGATCTATGAAAATAAGATGAAAAGAAAAAAGAAAATAAAAATAAATAGAGAAGCAAGAAGAGGAAGTACTCTCCTCTTCCCTCTCTCCAAACTAGAGAACAGCAAAATCTAAATAATGACTAGATTGAGTTTAATAGAAGACTAAGTCTCCTATATATAGTAGTAGATACTTGGGCCTAAAGATAGGCCAAAGATAGGTCAAAACCCTAGTCACCCTTTCTCTCTAGCCACAAAAGCTTTCATGAATAAACTGCTCAAATCCATGAACCTTCTCGAGCTGGGATTTAGTGAGTTGGATAGTGCTCAGAACTACAAAGATTTGGATATATGGTATAGGAAAATCTGATTAAAATTGAGAGACTAATGGCCAAAATAGTAAGGAACTACAGCTTGGTGCGGGCCGTCATGGATGATGCGGTCCGTGGTGTGTCCTTGGTTGTGTGGGGTGCGAGATTCGGTACGTGGCATGGATATTCATGTTGTGAGGGGCAAAAATTGTGGTGCAGGCTGTGTCTACACTCTAGCGCGGGCTACATTGTCTGGTGCGAGGCAGCATCATGGATTTGAAAATGAAGGTTCAGATCCGAACCTGTGGTCGTTGGCTCGAGATGTGGTCAGGAAGAATGCTCGCTTAGAAACTTTGGCATGAACCATGTGATTTCCCACACTTCACCGGCTGGTCTTGGTATCTTGGACTTGGAACATCGTAGGACATAAAAAATGGGACGTCTCGCAACCATACTAAGTTGTTTAGTGCGGGATTTAAACTTTGTAATGGCGGCCTGTGGCGTCTGGCGCGGGCCACGCTATAGCCTCACATGGAACATACTGGCATGAACCTTAGCCTCACGCCATGGCCTTGTTATAATCATTTTGGTGCGAGATAGCTCCTTTGGTGCGGGCCGTTGGTGCCATCCATGAACGTCACACAGTGACCCATTTGTGCCTTGGCCGACCGAACTAGTTTCCTTAGCCACGGGTTAACCGTTAGTCTGATTTGAGAGTTTTAGTATTTAATTTTATAGTGCTCGAGAAGAAGAATCAAATGAAACCAGCCTTGAAGGCTGAGTATTCTTGGATCGTCCTCAAATTTTGGTGCAACTCATCGGACCACGATTCACCATTTCTACCATGAACTCCATTGCCGACTATCATTGCCTTCAATCTCCATCTACCATGTATTGATGATTGTGGCCTTCATCTACTATCATTATAGATGTGAATGACCTTCATCTTTACCACCATCCTTACAAACGGCCTTCAATATCTTCTACTGCCCTAACGAACAGCCTCACATAGAATGTAAACAAAATGTACCCTCGCACGACCTACTAAAGATGATCACAAGGAAGATCAAAAAGCCCATGGATACAAGATGTCCATTAGTACCAATTAAGTCTACAAAACGTGGGATTTAGACAAGAAAACAAAAACATGGTCGTCTAAACCCCTTGTCACGTAAACTCAACTAATACTAACAATCCACCAAATAAAAATAGCTAAAAAGTATGCCAAATGCAACGGTTAATGCATGCATTATGAAACATATTAATTTACCATAATTAGGGCTAACAATACCCTTCCGAAGACAAAACTAGCTAATAGATCAAAAGGTAACAAGATAACTATCACAAAAGCTCAACATGTGAATCAACAAAATAAGTAAAATGAAAATATGAACTACTCTACTAAAATGTTATGCTAATTAAAAAGTAAGATGAATGGCATCCCCAGAAAAAGCCCAAAATTTGACCCGCATCCACTCGGGGTTATTAGTTGTAGCTAATTAACCCGAGTGGAAGCTGAGAGCAAATGGGTCAAAGATAAAATTAATTGTTCTGCACCAATCTTACTATTATGCTACTGAATGGGGTAGTTAGCGGTAAGCCTTGGGTATGCCCACAATGATACTAGGGCCTAAGAATCAATTAAACACAACCTCGTCCGGGTTGTCAATTCGTAAGAGCTGCTAGGAATGACTTTTATCCTCGATTGATTCACATATAGACTTATAAACCTATCTTATTCTCATGTTACAAAGTGTGGAGATATCCAGGTATTTCCCCCCATCTGGCACACGTGGTACTTACCACAATGCCCATATCTCAGTGTCTTCATAATTATAGGGAATGCTCTCTAGTCCACTAACGTCGCAGACCATTCCTATGTTACTTCACTCCCAAGGCCAATGCACCGCTTAGTGGAATCAGAAGCCAGCCAAAAAGGGCAATGCCTCGCGTAAGTCTCAACCATTGGATATGTAGTGAAATGCATTACATCACGGACACTCCACTGTGAATCTCAATATCTAGGCCTATAGAGACAATGGAATAGACACCTTGTGATGACTCTAGAGTCGACATGACTCTAGTCACTACAAAAAAATAGCTAAGAAATCTTCTCCATACCTCTCAAAGTTATATTATAGCCCTAATGCTTCCTATATACAATTAAGTAGATAATGGCATGTCGGTTTCATCCACGAGAAGAGGGATATTTTCAAGTGTTTAAACATATATAGATGAAAACATACTAGATATAAGCATATATAGATACATATAAAAGCATGTAAATGGGGGGTTGGTTAGTTTTTTTGGTCCTAAGTTATAAAATTGAAAGACAACAAATAGCAAAGCAAGAGAACTATGCTAATCATGAAAAAACCACTAAATACATCATTAAAAAACAATTAACGGAGCCTTGGAGGTAATCGACTTCCACTTCCAAACATACTATAGATAATAGATTCCTTCACTCATTCAATTACATTTATTGTATATGGGAAACACTATTGCTTCTCATTCGAAGATCAACATTCATTCCTTCTTACAAGTAGTTTGGAAAGATAAACAATGACCGTTTGCAAACTTTATTGATGATAACCCTAGGCAAAAAACACCATAGAGGTATTTCATCAATGGCATTTCACACGAAGGACCATAGGTTTGATAACAACAAGCCTTCTACCAAATACATTTTCATTCAACCCATCAAAGCATTTTTAATAGGTTAACCCTAGAACAAACCACATTCAAGGTTTAACCTTTCTTTGCATCTATGGGATAAAAATGAGAACAATCCACATTAACATACTTATCTAGCAAGAATCATCCCACATTATATACAAGAAGTTCTGAATCAATGCTCTTGGATTTCATGTCAAACGAGCTAAAAGTGAATTTCAAGGTAAAACACAAGCTCTTGATAACAAAGGTGCACAAACGTGATCACAAAAAGTACTAAAATATACAAATAAAATGGACACATCAAACCTCCCCATGCTTAAACCTTACTCACCCTCGAGTCAAAAAAGATCTAAACACACGAAGGAATTGACGTATCCACATCCTAGTAGATAAGGGAAAGGTGGAGACCATAGAGCATATCCCATATCCTTCTAATGTTTGTGAGGTTTGTGGATTTTTTAGGGGAGTGGGATTTTATCGGAGATTTATCAAAGACTTCACCAAGATTGCGCAACCATTGAGAAAGCTCCTCAAAGATGATGTTCCTTTTGAGATGACTGGAGATCACAAGAATTCCTATGATATGTTGAAGAAGAAGTTGATCTCAGTCCCAATCATACAACCACCCATTGGGAACCTTCCATTTGAGTTGGTGGGCGATGCAAGTGATTATGCAGTTGGTGCAGTCTTGGGACAGAAAAGAGGGAAGGAGAGACATGTGATTCATTATGCATCAAAGATATTGAATCCAGTGGAAAGCAATTACACCACCATTGAGAAGGAGTTGCTGGCCATTGTCTTTTCTTTGGATAAATTCATATCTTATTTACTTGGCTCTAAAATTATTATTTATACTGATCATTCGACTCTGAGATGCGTGTTTACTACAAAGGATTCTAAGCCTCGATTAATCCATTGGATTCTATTGTTGCAGGATTTGACTTTGAGATCAGAGACAAGAAAGGTGTAGAAAACCATATTGTTAATCACCTGAGTAATTTGATCAAGCCCGAGGATGAATTTCCCATTCCCGAGATGTTTCCCAAAGAACACTTGTACGCTGCAAGAGGGTTCAGTTTTTCCAAACGGAACCTATCACTAGTACTGAACTCAGGTAAGTTGGATAAGGATCCTTAGCATGCGGACATCGTAAATTTTACTACCACTGGAGATATGACACACACAATGAGTCGTGCCTAGAAGTTAAAATTTAAAACTAATTGCAAGAATTACATTTAGGATGAACCATTTCTTTGGAAGATTGGTTCTGACCAGATTATTAGACGCTGCATTTCTGATGACGTGCAAGGTACTATTCTTTTACATTACCACTCATATGCATGTGGTGGACATTTTGGGCCTAAACCTACTGCTCATAAGGTGCCTGATTATGGTTTCCTTTGGTTAACTTTGCATAATGATGCTTACACATTTTGTAAGAATTGTGAAAAATGCCAAATGACTGGAAATAGTTCCCAACTCGATGAGATACCGCAAATGCATATAATTGCATGTAAAATATTTGATGTGTGGGGCATGGATTTTATCACTAGTGGTAACATGACCTATTAAAGGCGGTTCCCTTGGACCAGAGAAGTCACTTTTGGGGTGACTTCTCAGGCGGTGCTTTTGATCCTACAAGATCAAAGGCGGTTCCTTGAACCGCCTTTAAATGGGTGCAATCAAAGGCAGTTATCTACCACCTTTGATTGCACTCAGGAACCACCTTTAATTAGTTTTTAACCGGGAACTAACACCCCGATGCTTGGACTTCATACGCAATTTTGATTGCGAAACTTTTAGTAGTCCCGAGTTTGGAACTTGTAATTTAAGTTTTGGACTACCTGTAATGTTTTGAGTGAGGAACATGTTCATGAGTTCCGAGTGTGGAACCTGTGGTCAGACACGGTCAGTAGAAGTGATGTTACGACCTCAAAACTATGTCTTTGCTTTATAGCATGTTCCTCCATCGGGGATCAGTTCTTGACATTTACTAGTATTTTCTGCGATTAAAAATTTTTTTGTAATATCATTTATGAGTCCATAATTGATTTGGATGTATTTAGTTCTGAGTGAGGAACTTAATTTCGGGACTTTATAAAATACGACAATAAGGAAAGAAAATAGTTCCTAAGTTGGAACTCAGTCGAATCATATGGTAAAATTCATATGTTTCATTATAAATTGGCTTCTCGAGAGCCTCTTAACACCCATCCAAATTGTACAAAAGAAAAGAAAAGATGACACTTGATATAAAAAATCTATAGACTACGCTAGGAAAGAAACAATCTATAGATAGGAATAGAAGTCACCAAAAATCTTATCCACACAATTACGTCATCAAATATCTCATATTTCCCCATTGGGATGCCCAATAGAATGTGAGAGAGCGTACACAAGATACCTAGCCAAGCAATTTCTTGCAGTGTTGATATCATCTTTTTTATATGGCTTGTGAAACGTTGGAAAAATCCGTGAAACAAAAAAAATAATAATATAAGAATGGGCACGACATGTTATGCTGACTTAAAATGTTCTCGAAAAATAATCTTAGTACTCACTTCTTTGATTTCCAGGTAATCCTCACGCACATGTAGGGCACACTCTGTTGCGTAAAACATTACGTAATAGTCACATTTTTATGCATTTTATTGTTTCTGTACTAAGTAATACAAGTTATATTAACATGTGTTTACATAATATACTTGATATGAAAAGAGAATATCACCTTAATTTGTATTGCTTACAAATCCTTAATACCATGCCCCCTCAACATATATCTTAATGAACGATTATGATGGTTGGTTGTGCAGAGGATCCATACAGTAAATGCGCTTCTTGTCGGGGATAACAAATATGAATCTCCAGTTGTTTCTACAACATATGAGAAAAATGATAACAAATATTGTATTGATTGATTAGCTTAAATGAAGAAAGTTTCTAAGAACCACCTTTCAATATACGGTGAGATAAATATTCTTTTGTCATTCCTTTCAATATTTTTTTTGAATGCAGTCAACTCTCTCCAGGATAGTACACCTAATTTCTTGAGTGAACACCGAGCACAAATACCCTATCCAACGCTTGTCCTTTTGGTTATAAAAATAATACATGTACCTTTGAAATAAAATTGTATGTCATTCACGACAAAGTGAGGAAAAAATTAATGTTTGGAATTCTATGTAACTTACAGTAAGTACAAGGACATTACTGTTTGGTTCACTTGGTCACACCTCCATAGGTCTTCGAAGTAAGTCCATGATGCGATGATTTCTCGCTTTTTACCGAACACTTACACATTACCCGAGAATAGGTAAGTTGAGTTATGTTTGTGTTTGACCATGAAATCATTCAAGACTCTCACGAAATGAGGTGACTCCTTAATTACTTGTGCTCGACTGATAGGGGGTTCTCCCATCCTTAGCACCTCAACAATGGGGTTAGATTTGGCGTTGTTGTCTCCTTCAAATGATGATATTTGATCTGGTCGGCATAATAAGGCGATGAGGCCATAGAACAAACATTTCCCGTGTAAATCCCACTCTTTTGTACTCGCCTTCTGGATATGGTAAAAGGGCTTTTAGGACCTTCGGGTTCTCCATATAAACTCTACAAATCCCACTACCAAATGGGACGGCATGATGATGTCGTATGGATTTGTTCTGAATTCCGTCGGCAACGTGAAGTGGTCCATCCTTTTAACCTCGATCAATATACAACTCACACAAATTGGACGCCTAGATTGTGATGGGAAATAAAAATAAAGTAAAATAAATATGTAGCCAAATTCTTTAAAAATTAAATCATTTCATTCAACTAACCATTTTTTGGATTACTTAATGGCTTTGACAATATCATTTTCCTTGTGGGTTGCTGGGTCAAGAATCGCTTGGTTCTTCATCTCAACTTCTCCCAGCGAATATCACGATCCTCTAGATTGTGGCATCCAACTGGGTGTCAAACCAACCAAATTATCAGTTATGAGGAGCCCTGTGTGTTCGACCAACTTTCGAATCAACAGATATTGCTGCTCTTTCCACTTATCTCTATATAGTGCTTCATATTGCAAGATATTGAGTCAATGGTTTATCTCTATATAGTGCTCCATGTTGAAAGATATGGAGTCTCTATATCCGCTTATCTCTATATAGTGTTTTCTCCAACTTTTTGACATCATAGCCGTAATTTTCTTCTTCAAATCATCCAAATCTGGACAATCAATCTCGAAGGGCCTCCACAAGAATCATATATAATCATTGTGAAATACACCATCCTCAATTCATTTCAACTGTAGAAGAGTAGAAAATGGTAAAAGCTTAATAAAAGAAACAAATTATATTGTTTACCTTGCATTTCGCCCAAAGGAACTCTTTGTATTCTTTAGGGACCTCATGCCAATTATTGTACTTGATGTCCACCCATGTCCTACCTGCTCTCCCCACCCAACTCGACCACTTGGTACGCTCATTGGACAAGCACTGTCCAAATTTGTTGAATACTAAAAAAGTTAACTCATTCCTCGTAATTCTCCATTCTAAAGTTCTACAATGTGTTCTAGGAATGACGACCTCCTCCGACCCGCCTTCTTCAACATCTTAATCACCAATTGTGTCAGAAAGTCCTTCGAGTGAACCCGTTGGTTCATCTCATGTCATTTTGTGTGACATTAAAGTACCTATGAAACTTTACTTTGATTAACACTAACCCTAACCAAAATCCAATAAATTTTCCAAAATGGAGAATGAAATTTATAAAAAAAAAAAAAAGTACACAATAGCATGCCAAATCGTATTATATCCTATGAAACACGCCGAAAAAACCCTAAACAAATTCCATAACAACTTACGTGGTTTTAATAAATGTAAACCCTAACCAAAATCCAAAATCATTAGATAAATCGATAAAAGGTCCAAATAGATCATAAATGCAAGACATAATAAACATATATGTTATGAACAAATTTATTGATCAAAGAATGCATATGAGCATAACACCAAGAAGTGAACATTTACCTTTTCAACAATAGGTGGTAACTCGATGCTCAAGTGAGGTAGTTTTACCACAATTTCCACCATGTCAAAACCCTAACCACAATCTAACCTCAAACTATAGAGATTGTGATATGTTGATGGATAAGGATGTGGTTTCGGAAGTATTTTGTCAAAGAGTTGAGAAGGATGAGAGTTTTGTGATTGGTTTTTGGGAAGAAAGTGTTGGGAGGGTTTCGACGGAGAAAATGGGAGGGAACTCCTTCCTTTGACAAATGGTATTAAATACCCATATGAAAACTGCCTTTAATGTTGTGTTTTTTTAAAGTCCCGTAATGCAGTTACGAACTCGGAAGCATGCTCAGTAGAATTCCAAATGAGGAACTACTTCTTCTGTTCACAAAACAAGATAGAAACAATTTCGGAAGATTCAGAACTGTTTCTTATTATATATAAAAAAAATCCTAATCAATGAGTCCATAATCCATTTAACCCTAATTCAGAAAGTTTTCCCCAAATCCCCAATTTCTATCATCCAATTTATGACCTCGTAACCTCCATTTAATGGGTCCTTGGTATCGTGGCGCTAAATCGGGTAGCGGTTATGGCAATGCTTCAACCTGTAGTCATCAACCCACACACGAGCTCCTCGGCAGTTCGACTAGTTTCAACAACAGTGCTATCAAATAGAGGTACTTTGCATTTAACCATGGGAAATGCAGTAATCCTAGGGTTATAAATCCTACCGATGTGGTGCCAGTGGGTATAGGGCATTTGATAGAATAACTTCAGCCTTCTTATTTTGATAAATTGCTCCAACTGAATGAACCCATTCATTACGACGAAGTCCAACCATTTTATGCTATTTAGGACATGGGGGAAATAATAAGGACCAAACCATTGTCAATGGTGTTAGAATAACCGTTAGAAAGTTCACAATCAAATAAGCCCTAGGGTGCGAGCATACACATGCAACTAAGTTGAAACCTATTGTAGTAATTTTCCATCAACAACAATGGCCCGGGGTTACAGATCTTACCCCACTATGCCATGTTGAGATGGATAAGAAGTAATTCAATAGGTTGGGAGTGGGACTGGGGAAAACAAAGAGCTTTGAAGTCGGGAAGTTGTCCGTTGAGAATAGGTTAATCTATGAGTGGATATGGTAGACCATTCTACCATCGGGCTCATGTGAGCCTACAATAGGGAACCTTGTGTTTTTAACTAAGTTATGAAAGGTATCACTCTCAACCCAGGGTACACTATTTTGATGTAAATGTTGAAGAGGGGCGGGGGGGGGGGGGGAGTGGGTAAGAAGAAAGATCTTCCATATGGTGGATTAATTAAGGTATTGATCAAGAAGTGGAAGGTTATCCCCGTCAATAAGCCCATACAGTTGGAGTACTATGATGAGGCTTGGTTCAAACACAAACATTTGTGTTTAAACTCTGATGGTGAATATGTACATCACAAAGTACCCGGGTTGAACGCTAAGGGAGCGAAGATAGCTAGAGAAACGGGAAGGGTTGAGTCATCTTTGTCTTGTAAGTATTTAAAGTTTAAAATTTTCTTGTACATTCCCTTATTAAACTATAGATTTCTAACCATATTCAATATATTACGTGTATTTTTTAATAAACCAAAGTTCTTGGATGAGTACCTTCAAGAGGTACATGAATTGCCTCAAAACCAATGTTAGTGCCTCTAATGTAGAGCTAGCGGCGGCTGAAGCAAACCACGAAAATTTTATCAAATTCACTGGCCTCCACATTGAGCTTAGTGATGATGAGAAGAAGCCAAACTTCAAGCCTAACTACTCTGAGGATGATGAGACTGGGGATGAGAATGGAGGGGATGTAGATGTGGATGATGAGAAGACCGACTCCGAGATCAAAGAAATGTTAGGTTGATGATCCATGACATTTTGATTGTAATATTGATGACTTTTGTTGAATTTGGTAAACTTCTGTTGACATTCGGTAAACATTAGGTTGGTTTTTGTTTAATTCTATAATTAATTGTGATGTTTTTTATGGTTTTGTTTTATGAAAACTTATTAAGGAATAATTTCATGTATATATGTATTCTCCATACATCAAGATAGCGTTATGAGAGTGGAACATTTTCTTTTATGTTCAACAACATTCCCAGAAGTTGTTCAGAACTCGGAACAACGCGTCAGATTATACGTTACGAGCTCGAAACATGATCTGCTCCTAGTTATTGAAGCTTAAATTTCAATGTCACGAGCTTG